>BROI01000018.1:0-724151 GCA_027923505.1 Mayamaea pseudoterrestris | reverse complement strand
GCTTGACTCATTGGGTATTTGGGTGGCCAGGGCATGGGGCGTTTGACAGGGAAGAATCTGCAACTTGTGGTGTTGGCCATACCCACAGTGGAGGCCGTACCCATGTTTTCAGCCTCCAGGCAGTCCTTTTTGCACCATTTGAGACTATGCACCTGTCAATGGCATACCCTGGACATGTTTTGCCTGACTCATTGGGTATTTGGGTGGCCAGGGCATGGGGCGTTTGACAGGGAAGAATCTGCAACTTGTGGTGTTGGCCATACCCACAGTGGAGGCCGTACCCATGTCGTCAGCCCCCCCGCGGCCCCTTCCCCAGCCCTCAATGGCATACCCTGGACATGTTTTGCCTGACTCATTGGGTATTTGGGTGGCCAGGGCATGGGGCGTTTGACAGGGAAGAATCTGCAACTTGTGGTGTTGGCCATACCCACAGTGGAGGCCGTACCCATGGTGTCAGCCTCCAGGCAGTCCTTTTTGCACCATTTGAGACTATGCACCTGTCAATGGCATACCCTGGACATGTTTTGCCTGACTCATTGGGTATTTGGGTGGCCAGGGCATGGGGCGTTTGACAGGGAAGAATCTGCAACTTGTGGTGTTGGCCATACCCACAGTGGAGGCCGTACCCATGTTGTCAGCCTCCAGGCAGTCCTTTTTGCACCATTTGAGACTATGCACCTGTCAATGGCATACCCTGGACATGTTTTGCCTGACTCATTGGGTATTTGGGTGGCCAGGGCATGGGGCGTTTGACAGGGAAGAATCTGCAACTTGTGGTGTTGGCCATACCCACAGTGGAGGCCGTACCCATTGTGTCAGCCTCCAGGCAGTCCTTTTTGCACCATTTGAGACTGCACCTGTCAATGGCATACCCTGGACATGTTTTGCCTGACTCATTGGGTATTTGGGTGGCCAGGGCATGGGGCGTTTGACAGGGAAGAATCTGCAACTTGTGGTGTTGGCCATACCCACAGTGGAGGCCGTACCCATGGTGTCAGCCTCCAGGCAGTCCTTTTTGCACCATTTGAGACTATGCACCTGTCAATGGCATACCCTGGACATGTTTTGCCTGACTCATTGGGTATTTGGGTGGCCAGGGCATGGGGCGTTTGACAGGGAAGAATCTGCAACTTGTGGTGTTGGCCATACCCACAGTGGAGGCCGTACCCATGTTGTCAGCCTCCAGGCAGTCCTTTTTGCACCATTTGAGACTATGCACCTGTCAATGGCATACCCTGGACATGTTTTGCCTGACTCATTGGGTATTTGGGTGGCCAGGGCATGGGGCGTTTGACAGGGAAGAATCTGCAACTTGTGGTGTTGGCCATACCCACAGTGGAGGCCGTACCCATGTTGTCAGCCTCCAGGCAGTCCTTTTTGCACCATTTGAGACTATGCACCTGTCAATGGCATACCCTGGACATGTTTTGCCTGACTCATTGGGTATTTGGGTGGCCAGGGCATGGGGCGTTTGACAGGGAAGAATCTGCAACTTGTGGTGTTGGCCATACCCACAGTGGAGGCCGTACCCATGGTGTCAGCCTCCAGGCAGTCCTTTTTGCACCATTTGAGACTATGCACCTGTCAATGGCATACCCTGGACATGTTTTGCCTGACTCATTGGGTATTTGGGTGGCCAGGGCATGGGGCGTTTGACAGGGAAGAATCTGCAACTTGTGGTGTTGGCCATACCCACAGTGGAGGCCGTACCCATGGTGTCAGCCTCCAGGCAGTCCTTTTTGCACCATTTGAGACTATGCACCTGTCAATGGCATACCCTGGACATGTTTTGCCTGACTCATTGGGTATTTGGGTGGCCAGGGCATGGGGCGTTTGACAGGGAAGAATCTGCAACTTGTGGTGTTGGCCATACCCACAGTGGAGGCCGTACCCATGTTGTCAGCCTCCAGGCAGTCCTTTTTGCACCATTTGAGACTATGCACCTGTCAATGGCATACCCTGGACATGTTTTGCCTGACTCATTGGGTATTTGGGTGGCCAGGGCATGGGGCGTTTGACAGGGAAGAATCTGCAACTTGTGGTGTTGGCCATACCCACAGTGGAGGCCGTACCCATGTTGTCAGCCTCCAGGCAGTCCTTTTTGCACCATTTGAGACTATGCACCTGTCAATGGCATCCCCTGGACATGTTTTGCCTGACTCATTGGGTATTTGGGTGGCCAGGGCATGGGGCGTTTGACAGGGAAGAATCTGCAACTTGTGGTGTTGGCCATACCCACAGTGGAGGCCGTACCCATGGTGTCAGCCTCCAGGCAGTCCTTTTTGCACCATTTGAGACTATGCACCTGTCAATGGCATACCCTGGACATGTTTTGCCTGACTCATTGGGTATTTGGGTGGCCAGGGCATGGGGCGTTTGACAGGGAAGAATCTGCAACTTGTGGTGTTGGCCATACCCACAGTGGAGGCCGTACCCATGGTTGTCAGCCTCCAGGCAGTCCTTTTTGCACCATTTGAGACTATGCACCTGTCAATGGCATACCCTGGACATGTTTTGCCTGACTCATTGGGTATTTGGGTGGCCAGGGCATGGGGCGTTTGACAGGGAAGAATCTGCAACTTGTGGTGTTGGCCATACCCACAGTGGAGGCCGTACCCATGGTGTCAGCCTCCAGGCAGTCCTTTTTGCACCATTTGAGACTATGCACCTGTCAATGGCATACCCTGGACATGTTTTGCCTGACTCATTGGGTATTTGGGTGGCCAGGGCATGGGGCGTTTGACAGGGAAGAATCTGCAACTTGTGGTGTTGGCCATACCCACAGTGGAGGCCGTACCCATGTTGTCAGCCTCCAGGCAGTCCTTTTTGCACCATTTGAGACTATGCACCTGTCAATGGCATACCCTGGACATGTTTTGCCTGACTCATTGGGTATTTGGGTGGCCAGGGCATGGGGCGTTTGACAGGGAAGAATCTGCAACTTGTGGTGTTGGCCATACCCACAGTGGAGGCCGTACCCATGGTGTCAGCCTCCAGGCAGTCCTTTTTGCACCATTTGAGACTATGCACCTGTCAATGGCATACCCTGGACATGTTTTGCCTGACTCATTGGGTATTTGGGTGGCCAGGGCATGGGGCGTTTGACAGGGAAGAATCTGCAACTTGTGGTGGTGGCCATACCCACAGTGGAGGCCGTGCCCATGGTGTCAGCCTCCAGGCAGTCCTTTTTGCACCATTTGAGACTATGCACCTGTCAATGGCATACCCTGGACATGTTTTGCCTGACTCATTGGGTATTTGGGTGGCCAGGGCATGGGGCGTTTGACAGGGAAGAATCTGCAACTTGTGGTGTTGGCCATACCCACAGTGGAGGCCGTACCCATGTTGTCAGCCTCCAGGCAGTCCTTTTTGCACCATTTGAGACTATGCACCTGTCAATGGCATACCCTGGACATGTTTTGCCTGACTCATTGGGTATTTGGGTGGCCAGGGCATGGGGCGTTTGACAGGGAAGAATCTGCAACTTGTGGTGTTGGCCATACCCACAGTGGAGGCCGTACCCATGTTGTCAGCCTCCAGGCAGTCCTTTTTGCACCATTTGAGACTATGCACCTGTCAATGGCATACCCTGGACATGTTTTGCCTGACTCATTGGGTATTTGGGTGGCCAGGGCATGGGGCGTTTGACAGGGAAGAATCTGCAACTTGTGGTGTTGGCCATACCCACAGTGGAGGCCGTACCCATGGTGTCAGCCTCCAGGCAGTCCTTTTTGCACCATTTGAGACTATGCACCTGTCAATGGCATACCCTGGACATGTTTTGCCTGACTCATTGGGTATTTGGGTGGCCAGGGCATGGGGCGTTTGACAGGGAAGAATCTGCAACTTGTGGTGTTGGCCATACCCACAGTGGAGGCCGTACCCATGTTGTCAGCCTCCAGGCAGTCCTTTTTGCACCATTTGAGACTATGCACCTGTCAATGGCATACCCTGGACATGTTTTGCCTGACTCATTGGGTATTTGGGTGGCCAGGGCATGGGGCGTTTGACAGGGAAGAATCTGCAACTTGTGGTGTTGGCCATACCCACAGTGGAGGCCGTACCCATGTTGTCAGCCTCCAGGCAGTCCTTTTTGCACCATTTGAGACTATGCACCTGTCAATGGCATACCCTGGACATGTTTTGCCTGACTCATTGGGTATTTGGGTGGCCAGGGCATGGGGCGTTTGACAGGGAAGAATCTGCAACTTGTGGTGTTGGCCATACCCACAGTGGAGGCCGTACCCATGTTTTCAGCCTCCAGGCAGTCCTTTTGGCACCATTTGAGACTATGCACCTGTCAATGGCATACCCTGGACATGTTTTGCCTGACTCATTGGGTATTTGGGTGGCCAGGGCATGGGGCGTTTGACAGGGAAGAATCTGCAACTTGTGGTGTTGGCCATACCCACAGTGGAGGCCGTACCCATGGTGTCAGCCTCCGGCAGTCCTTTTTGCACCATTTGAGACTATGCACCTGTCAATGGCATACCCTGGACATGTTTTGCCTGACTCATTGGGTATTTGGGTGGCCAGGGCATGGGGCGTTTGACAGGGAAGAATCTGCAACTTGTGGTGTTGGCCATACCCACAGTGGAGGCCGTACCCATGTTTTCAGCCTCCAGGCAGTCCTTTTTGCACCATTTGAGACTCTGCACCTGTCAATGGCATACCCTGGACATGTTTTGCCTGACTCATTGGGTATTTGGGTGGCCAGGGCATGGGGCGTTTGACAGGGAAGAATCTGCAACTTGTGGTGTTGGCCATACCCACAGTGGAGGCCGTACCCATGTTGTCAGCCTCCAGGCAGTCCTTTTTGCACCATTTGAGACTATGCACCTGTCAATGGCATACCCTGGACATGTTTTGCCTGACTCATTGGGTATTTGGGTGGCCGGGGCATGGGGCGTTTGACAGGGAAGAATCTGCAACTTGTGGTGTTGGCCATACCCACAGTGGAGGCCGTACCCATGGTGTCAGCCTCCAGGCAGTCCTTTTTGCACCATTTGAGACTATGCACCTGTCAATGGCATACCCTGGACATGTTTTGCCTGACTCATTGGGTATTTGGGTGGCCAGGGCATGGGGCGTTTGACAGGGAAGAATCTGCAACTTGTGGTGTTGGCCATACCCACAGTGGAGGCCGTACCCATGGTTTTCAGCCTCCAGGCAGTCCTTTTTGCACCATTTGAGACTCTGCACCTGTCAATGGCATACCCTGGACATGTTTTGCCTGACTCATTGGGTATTTGGGTGGCCAGGGCATGGGGCGTTTGACAGGGAAGAATCTGCAACTTGTGGTGTTGGCCATACCCACAGTGGAGGCCGTACCCATGGTGTCAGCCTCCAGGCAGTCCTTTTTGCACCATTTGAGACTATGCACCTGTCAATGGCATACCCTGGACATGTTTTGCCTGACTCATTGGGTATTTGGGTGGCCAGGGCATGGGGCGTTTGACAGGGAAGAATCTGCAACTTGTGGTGTTGGCCATACCCACAGTGGAGGCCGTACCCATGGTGTCAGCCTCCAGGCAGTCCTTTTTGCACCATTTGAGACTATGCACCTGTCAATGGCATACCCTGGACATGTTTTGCCTGACTCATTGGGTATTTGGGTGGCCAGGGCATGGGGCGTTTGACAGGGAAGAATCTGCAACTTGTGGTGTTGGCCATACCCACAGTGGAGGCCGTACCCATGTTGTCAGCCTCCAGGCAGTCCTTTTTGCACCATTTGAGACTATGCACCTGTCAATGGCATACCCTGGACATGTTTTGCCTGACTCATTGGGTATTTGGGTGGCCAGGGCATGGGGCGTTTGACAGGGAAGAATCTGCAACTTGTGGTGTTGGCCATACCCACAGTGGAGGCCGTACCCATGGTGTCAGCCTCCAGGCAGTCCTTTTTGCACCATTTGAGACTATGCACCTGTCAATGGCATACCCTGGACATGTTTTGCCTGACTCATTGGGTATTTGGGTGGCCAGGGCATGGGGCGTTTGACAGGGAAGAATCTGCAACTTGTGGTGTTGGCCATACCCACAGTGGAGGCCGTACCCATGTTGTTGTCAGCCTCCAGGCAGTCCTTTTTGCACCATTTGAGACTATGCACCTGTCAATGGCATACCCTGGACATGTTTTGCCTGACTCATTGGGTATTTGGGTGGCCAGGGCATGGGGCGTTTGACAGGGAAGAATCTGCAACTTGTGGTGTTGGCCATACCCACAGTGGAGGCCGTACCCATGGTGTCAGCCTCCAGGCAGTCCTTTTTGCACCATTTGAGACTATGCACCTGTCAATGGCATACCCTGGACATGTTTTGCCTGACTCATTGGGTATTTGGGTGGCCAGGGCATGGGGCGTTTGACAGGGAAGAATCTGCAACTTGTGGTGTTGGCCATACCCACAGTGGAGGCCGTACCCATGGTGTCAGCCTCCAGGCAGTCCTTTTGGCACCATTTGAGACTATGCACCTGTCAATGGCATACCCTGGACATGTTTTGCCTGACTCATTGGGTATTTGGGTGGCCAGGGCATGGGGCGTTTGACAGGGAAGAATCTGCAACTTGTGGTGTTGGCCCAAACCCACAGTGGAGGCCGTACCCATGTGGTGTCAGCCTCCAGGCAGTCCTTTTTGCACCATTTGAGACTATGCACCTGTCAATGGCATACCCTGGACATGTTTTGCCTGACTCATTGGGTATTTGGGTGGCCAGGGCATGGGGCGTTTGACAGGGAAGAATCTGCAACTTGTGGTGTTGGCCATACCCACAGTGGAGGCCGTACCCATGTTGTCAGCCTCCAGGCAGTCCTTTTTGCACCATTTGAGACTATGCACCTGTCAATGGCATACCCTGGACATGTTTTGCCTGACTCATTGGGTATTTGGGTGGCCAGGGCATGGGGCGTTTGTCAGGGAAGAATCTGCAACTTGTGGTGTTGGCCATACCCACAGTGGAGGCCGTACCCATGGTGTCAGCCTCCAGGCAGTTCTTTTTTGCACCATTTGAGACTCTGCACCTGTCAATGGCATACCCTGGACATGTTTTGCCTGACTCATTGGGTATTTGGGTGGCCAGGGCATGGGGCGTTTGACAGGGAAGAATCTGCAACTTGTGGTGTTGGCCATACCCACAGTGGAGGCCGTACCCATGGTGTCAGCCTCCAGGCAGTCCTTTTTGCACCATTTGAGACTATGCACCTGTCAATGGCATACCCTGGACATGTTTTGCCTGACTCATTGGGTATTTGGGTGGCCAGGGCATGGGGCGTTTGACAGGAAGAATCTGCAACTTGTGGTGTTGGCCATACCCACAGTGGAGGCCGTACCCATGTTGTCAGCCTCCAGGCAGTCCTTTTTGCACCATTTGAGACTATGCACCTGTCAATGGCATACCCTGGACATGTTTTGCCTGACTCATTGGGTATTTGGGTGGCCAGGGCATGGGGCGTTTGACAGGGAAGAATCTGCAACTTGTGGTGTTGGCCATACCCACAGTGGAGGCCGTACCCATGGTGTCAGCCTCCAGGCAGTCCTTTTTGCACCATTTGAGACTATGCACCTGTCAATGGCATACCCTGGACATGTTTTGCCTGACTCATTGGGTATTTGGGTGGCCAGGGCATGGGGCGTTTGACAGGGAAGAATCTGCAACTTGTGGTGTTGGCCATACCCACAGTGGAGGCCGTACCCATGTTTTCAGCCTCCAGGCAGTCCTTTTGCACCATTTGAGACTCTGCACCTGTCAATGGCATACCCTGGACATGTTTTGCCTGACTCATTGGGTATTTGGGTGGCCAGGGCATGGGGCGTTTGACAGGGAAGAATCTGCAACTTGTGGTGTTGGCCATACCCACAGTGGAGGCCGTACCCATGGTTGTCAGCCTCCAGGCAGTCCTTTTTGCACCATTTGAGACTATGCACCTGTCAATGGCATACCCTGGACATGTTTTGCCTGACTCATTGGGTATTTGGGTGGCCAGGGCATGGGGCGTTTGACAGGAAGAATCTGCAACTTGTGGTGTTGGCCATACCCACAGTGGAGGCCGTACCCATGGTTGTCAGCCTCCAGGCAGTCCTTTTTGCACCATTTGAGACTCTGCACCTGTCAATGGCATACCCTGGACATGTTTTGCCTGACTCATTGGGTATTTGGGTGGCCAGGGCATGGGGCGTTTGACAGGGAAGAATCTGCAACTTGTGGTGTTGGCCATACCCACAGTGGAGGCCGTACCCATGGTGTCAGCCTCCAGGCAGTCCTTTTTGCACCATTTGAGACTATGCACCTGTCAATGGCATACCCTGGACATGTTTTGCCTGACTCATTGGGTATTTGGGTGGCCAGGGCATGGGGCGTTTGACAGGGAAGAATCTGCAACTTGTGGTGTTGGCCATACCCACAGTGGAGGCCGTACCCATCCAGGCAGTCCTTTTTGCACCATTTGAGACTCTGCACCTGTCAATGGCATACCCTGGACATGTTTTGCCTGACTCATTGGGTATTTGGGTGGCCAGGGCATGGGGCGTTTGACAGGGAAGAATCTGCAACTTGTGGTGTTGGCCATACCCACAGTGGAGGCCGTACCCATGTTGTCAGCCTCCAGGCAGTCCTTTTTGCACCATTTGAGACTATGCACCTGTCAATGGCATACCCTGGACATGTTTTGCCTGACTCATTGGGTATTTGGGTGGCCAGGGCATGGGGCGTTTGACGGGAAGAATCTGCAACTTGTGGTGTTGGCCATACCCACAGCGGAGGCCGTACCCATGGTGTCAGCCTCCAGGCAGTCCTTTTTGCACCATTTGAGACTCTGCACCTGTCAATGGCATACCCTGGACATGTTTTGCCTGACTCATTGGGTATTTGGGTGGCCAGGGCATGGGGCGTTTGACAGGGAAGAATCTGCAACTTGTGGTGTTGGCCATACCCACAGTGGAGGCCATCCAGGCAGTCCTTTTTGCACAATTTGAGACTCTGCACCTGTCAATGGCATACCCTGGACATGTTTTGCCTGACTCATTGGGTATTTGGGTGGCCAGGGCATGGGGCGTTTGACAGGGAAGAATCTGCAACTTGTGGTGTTGGCCATACCCACAGTGGAGGCCGTACCCATGTTGTCAGCCTCCAGGCAGTCCTTTTTGCACCATTTGAGACTCTGCACCTGTCAATGGCATCCCCTGGACATGTTTTGCCTGACTCATTGGGTATTTGGGTGGCCAGGGCATGGGGCGTTTGACAGGGAAGAATCTGCAACTTGTGGTGTTGGCCATACCCACAGTGGAGGCCGTACCCATGGTGTCAGCCTCCAGGCAGTCCTTTTTGCACCATTTGAGACTATGCACCTGTCAATGGCATACCCTGGACATGTTTTGCCTGACTCATTGGGTATTTGGGTGGCCAGGGCATGGGGCGTTTGACAGGGAAGAATCTGCAACTTGTGGTGTTGGCCATACCCACAGTGGAGGCCGTACCCATGGTGTCAGCCTCCGGGCAGTCCTTGTTGCACCATTTGAGACTCTGCACCTGTCAATGGCATACCATGGACATGTTTTGCCTGACTCATTGGGTATTTGGGTGGCCAGGGCATGGGGCGTTTGACAGGGAAGAATCTGCAACTTGTGGTGTTGGCCATACCCACAGTGGAGGCCGTACCCATGTTGTCAGCCTCCAGGCAGTCCTTTTTGCACCATTTGAGACTCTGCACCTGTCAATGGCATACCCTGGACATGTTTTGCCTGACTCATTGGGTATTTGGGTGGCCAGGGCATGGGGCGTTTGACGCAACTTGTGGTGTTGGCCATACCCACAGTGGAGGCGGTACCCATGTTGTCAGCCTCCAGGCAGTCCTTTTTGCACCATTTGAGACTCTGCACCTGTCAATGGCATACCCTGGACATGTTTTGCCTGACTCATTGGGTATTTGGGTGGCCAGGGCATGGGGCGTTTGACAGGCAAGAATCTGCAACTTGTGGTGTTGGCCATACCCACAGTGGAGGCCGTACCCATGGTGTCAGCCTCCAGGCAGTCCTTTTTGCACCATTTGAGACTATGCACCTGTCAATGGCATACCCTGGACATGTTTTGCCTGACTCATTGGGTATTTGGGTGGCCAGGGCATGGGGCGTTTGACAGGGAAGAATCTGCAACTTGTGGTGTTGGCCATACCCACAGTGGAGGCCGTACCCATGGTGTCAGCCTCCAGGCAGTCCTTTTTGCACCATTTGAGACTCTGCACCTGTCAATGGCATACCCTGGACATGTTTTGCCTGACTCATTGGGTATTTGGGTGGCCAGGGCATGGGGCGTTTGACAGGGAAGAATCTGCAACTTGTGGTGTTGGCCATACCCACAGTGGAGGCCGTACCCATGTTGTCAGCCTCCAGGCAGTCCTTTTTGCACCATTTGAGACTCTGCACCTGTCAATGGCATACCCTGGACATGTTTTGCCTGACTCATTGGGTATTTGGGTGGCCAGGGCATGGGGCGTTTGACAGGGAAGAATCTGCAACTTGTGGTGTTGGCCATACCCACAGTGGAGGCCGTACCCATGGTGTCAGCCTCCAGGCAGTCCTTTTTGCACCATTTGAGACTATGCACCTGTCAATGGCATACCCTGGACATGTTTTGCCTGACTCATTGGGTATTTGGGTGGCCAGGGCATGGGGCGTTTGACAGGAAGAATCTGCAACTTGTGGTGTTGGCCATACCCACAGTGGAGGCCGTACCCATGGTGTCAGCCTCCAGGCAGTCCTTTTTGCACCATTTGAGACTCTGCACCTGTCAATGGCATACCCTGGACATGTTTTGCCTGACTCATTGGGTATTTGGGTGGCCAGGGCATGGGGCGTTTGACAGGGAAGAATCTGCAACTTGTGGTGTTGGCCATACCCACAGTGGAGGCCGTACCCATGGTGTCAGCCTCCAGGCAGTCCTTTTTGCACCATTTGAGACTCTGCACCTGTCAATGGCATACCCTGGACATGTTTTGCCTGACTCATTGGGTATTTGGGTGGCCAGGGCATGGGGCGTTTGACAGGGAAGAATCTGCAACTTGTGGTGTTGGCCATACCCACAGTGGAGGCCGTACCCATGTTGTCAGCCTCCAGGCAGTCCTTTTTGCACCATTTGAGACTCTGCACCTGTCAATGGCATACCCTGGACATGTTTTGCCTGACTCATTGGGTATTTGGGTGGCCAGGGCATGGGGCGTTTGACAGGGAAGAATCTGCAACTTGTGGTGTTGGCCATACCCACAGTGGAGGCCGTACCCATGGTGTCAGCCTCCAGGCAGTCCTTTTTGCACCATTTGAGACTCTGCACCTGTCAATGGCATACCCTGGACATGTTTTGCCTGACTCATTGGGTATTTGGGTGGCCAGGGCATGGGGCGTTTGACAGGGAAGAATCTGCAACTTGTGGTGTTGGCCATACCCACAGTGGCAGCCGTACCCATGGTGTCAGCCTCCAGGCAGTCCTTTTTGCACCATTTGAGACTCTGCACCTGTCAATGGCATACCCTGGACATGTTTTGCCTGACTCATTGGGTATTTGGGTGGCCAGGGCATGGGGCGTTTGACAGGGAAGAATCTGCAACTTGTGGTGTTGGCCATACCCACAGTGGAGGCCGTACCCATGTTGTCAGCCTCCAGGCAGTCCTTTTTGCACCATTTGAGACTCTGCACCTGTCAATGGCATACCCTGGACATGTTTTGCCTGACTCATTGGGTATTTGGGTGGCCAGGGCATGGGGCGTTTGACAGGGAAGAATCTGCAACTTGTGGTGTTGGCCATACCCACAGTGGAGGCCGTACCCATGGTGTCAGCCTCCAGGCAGTCCTTTTTGCACCATTTGAGACTCTGCACCTGTCAATGGCATACCCTGGACATGTTTTGCCTGACTCATTGGGTATTTGGGTGGCCAGGGCATGGGGCGTTTGACAGGGAAGAATCTGCAACTTGTGGTGTTGGCCATACCCACAGTGGAGGCCGTACCCATGGTGTCAGCCTCCAGGCAGTCCTTTTTGCACCATTTGAGACTCTGCACCTGTCAATGGCATACCCTGGACATGTTTTGCCTGACTCATTGGGTATTTGGGTGGCCAGGGCATGGGGCGTTTGACAGGGAAGAATCTGCAACTTGTGGTGTTGGCCATACCCACCGTGGAGGCCGTACCCATGGTGTCAGCCTCCAGGCAGTCCTTTTGCACCATTTGAGACTCTGCACCTGTCAATGGCATACCCTGGACATGTTTTGCCTGACTCATTGGGTATTTGGGTGGCCAGGGCATGGGGCGTTTGACAGGGAAGAATCGGCAACTTGTGGTGTTGGCCATACCCACAGTGGAGGCCGTACCCATGGTGTCAGCCTCCAGGCAGTCCTTTTTGCACCATTTGAGACTCTGCACCTGTCAATGGCATACCCTGGACATGTTTTGCCTGACTCATTGGGTATTTGGGTGGCCGCCGTACCCATGGTGTCAGCCTCCAGGCAGTCCTTTTTGCACCATTTGAGACTCTGCACCTGTCAATGGCATACCCTGGACATGTTTTGCCTGACTCATTGGGTATTTGGGTGGCCAGGGCATGGGGCGTTTGACAGGTAAGAATCGGCAACTTGTGGTGTTGGCCATACCCACAGTGGAGGCCGTACCCATGGTGTCAGCCTCCAGGCAGTCCTTTTTGCACCATTTGAGACTCTGCACCTGTCAATGGCATACCCTGGACATGTTTTGCCTGACTCATTGGGTATTTGGGTGGCCAGGGCATGGGGCGTTTGACAGGGAAGAATCTGCAACTTGTGGTGTTGGCCATACCCACAGTGGAGGCCGTACCCATGGTGTCAGCCTCCAGGCAGTCCTTTTTGCACCATTTGAGACTCTGCACCTGTCAATGGCATACCCTGGACATGTTTTGCCTGACTCATTGGGTATTTGGGTGGCCAGGGCATGGGGCGTTTGACAGGGAAGAATCTGCAACTTGTGGTGTTGGCCATACCCACAGTGGAGGCCGTACCCATGGTGTCAGCCTCCAGGCAGTCCTTTTTGCACCATTTGAGACTCTGCACCTGTCAATGGCATACCCTGGACATGTTTTGCCTGACTCATTGGGTATTTGGGTGGCCAGGGCATGGGGCGTTTGACAGGTCAGAATCTGCAACTTGTGGTGTTGGCCATACCCACCGTGGAGGCCGTACCCATGGTGTCAGCCTCCAGGCAGTCCTTTTTGCACCATTTGAGACTCTGCACCTGTCAATGGCATACCCTGGACATGTTTTGCCTGACTCATTGGGTATTTGGGTGGCCAGGGCATGGGGCGTTTGACAGGTCAGAATCGACAACTTGTGGTGTTGGCCATACCCACCGTGGAGGCCGTACCCATGGTGTCAGCCTCCAGGCAGTCCTTTTTGCACCATTTGAGACTCTGCACCTGTCAATGGCATACCCTGGACATGTTTTGCCTGACTCATTGGGTATTTGGGTGGCCAGGGCATGGGGCGTTTGACAGGGAAGAATCTGCAACTTGTGGTGTTGGCCATACCCACAGTGGAGGCCGTACCCATGGTGTCAGCCTCCAGGCAGTCCTTTTTGCACCATTTGAGACTCTGCACCTGTCAATGGCATACCCTGGACATGTTTTGCCTGACTCATTGGGTATTTGGGTGGCCAGGGCATGGGGCGTTTGACAGGGAAGAATCTACAACTTGTGGTGTTGGCCATACCCACCGTGGAGGCCGTACCCATGGTGTCAGCCTCCAGGCAGTCCTTTTGCACCATTTGAGACTCTGCACCTGTCAATGGCATACCCTGGACATGTTTTGCCTGACTCATTGGGTATTTGGGTGGCCAGGGCATGGGGCGTTTGACAGGTCAGAATCTGCAACTTGTGGTGTTGGCCATACCCACCGTGGAGGCCGTACCCATGGTGTCAGCCTCCAGGCAGTCCTTTTTGCACCATTTGAGACTCTGCACCTGTCAATGGCATACCCTGGACATGTTTTGCCTGACTCATTGGGTATTTGGGTGGCCAGGGCATGGGGCGTTTGACAGGTCAGAATCTGCAACTTGTGGTGTTGGCCATACCCACCGTGGAGGCCGTACCCATGGTGTCAGCCTCCAGGCAGTCCTTTTTGCACCATTTGAGACTCTGCACCTGTCAATGGCATACCCTGGACATGTTTTGCCTGACTCATTGGGTATTTGGGTGGCCAGGGCATGGGGCGTTTGACAGGTCAGAATCGACAACTTGTGGTGTTGGCCATACCCACCGTGGAGGCCGTACCCATGGTGTCAGCCTCCAGGCAGTCCTTTTTGCACCATTTGAGACTCTGCACCTGTCAATGGCATACCCTGGACATGTTTGGCCTGACTCATTGGG
Source organism: Mayamaea pseudoterrestris (assembly GCA_027923505.1). Classification (NCBI taxonomy): domain Eukaryota; phylum Bacillariophyta; class Bacillariophyceae; order Sellaphorales; family Sellaphoraceae; genus Mayamaea; species Mayamaea pseudoterrestris. The sequence goes on along the minus strand of BROI01000018.1, from coordinate 709,777 downwards.
TATTTGGGTGGCCAGGGCATGGGGCGTTTGACAGGTCAGAATCGACAACTTGTGGTGTTGGCCATACCCACCGTGGAGGCCGTACCCATGGTGTCAGCCTCCAGGCAGTCCTTTTTGCACCATTTGAGACTCTGCACCTGTCAATGGCATACCCTGGACATGTTTTGCCTGACTCATTGGGTATTTGGGTGGCCAGGGCATGGGGCGTTTGACAGGTCAGAATTGACAACTTGTGGTGTTGGCCATACCCACCGTGGAGGCCGTACCCATGGTGTCAGCCTCCAGGCAGTCCTTTTTGCACCATTTGAGACTCTGCACCTGTCAATGGCATACCCTGGACATGTTTGCCTGACTCATTGGGTATTTGGGTGGCCAGGGCATGGGGCGTTTGACAGGGCAGAATCGACAACTTGTGGTGTTGGCCATACCCACCGTGGAGGCCGTACCCATGGTGTCAGCCTCCAGGCAGTCCTTTTGCACCATTTGAGACTCTGCACCTGTCAATGGCATACCCTGGACATGTTTTGCCTGACTCATTGGGTATTTGGGTGGCCAGGGCATGGGGCGTTTGACAGGTCAGAATCGACAACTTGTGGTGTTGGCCATACCCACCGTGGAGGCCGTACCCATGGTGTCAGCCTCCAGGCAGTCCTTTTTGCACCATTTGAGACTATGCACCTGTCAATGGCATACCCTGGACATGTTTGGCCTGACTCATTGGGTATTTGGGTGGCCAGGGCATGGGGCGTTTGACAGGTCAGAATCGACAACTTGTGGTGTTGGCCATACCCACCGTGGAGGCCGTACCCATGGTGTCAGCCTCCAGGCAGTCCTTTTGCACCATTTGAGACTCTGCACCTGTCAATGGCATACCCTGGACATGTTTGGCCTGACTCATTGGGTATTTGGGTGGCCATGGCATGGGGCAGGTTTGACAGGTCAAACTTGTGGTGTTGGCCATACCCACCGTGGAGGCCGTACCCATGGTGTCAGCCTCCAGGCAGTCCTTTTGGCACCATTTGAGACTATGCACCTGTCAATGGCATACCCTGGACATGTTTGGCCCGACTCATTGGATTTGGGTGGCCTGTTTGCACATCAGCCTCCTGCTTGTTTTTGCCTTCAGGTCGGCAGCTTCAGTTAGCAGGTACTATGTGGCTGCCTACCCTAGTAGTGGCAAACATCAGATCCCCACAATCTCTTGTAACCCGTTTGGGGCATATCCAAGGTCACAAATGGATATTGTATAGTGCATTCACTTTGTGCATTTGCCTCCTGCATGTTGCTTGCTTCCAGATCCGCAGAAGTTGTGAGTAAACCCAAGCGAACACCAACCTAGCAGTGGTAAAACATGAAGTGCCCACCACACTCTATGTGTACAGCCACTGTGCATGATCCAAGGGCACAAGACATACCTCCTTGGTGAATTTGTTTTGCGCATCAGCCTCCTGCTTGCTTTGCCTTCAGTCAGCAGTCAGTTAGGAGGTACATGTGAGCCTACCCCAGCAGTGGCAAACATCAGACCCCACAATCTCTTTGTAAAGGTGGGTATGATCCAAGGTCACAAAGAATGTTAGTGTATTCACTTTGTGCATTTGCTCTCCGCATGTTGCCTGTTTCAATCCGCAGAAGTTGTGGTTGTACTACCCAACTGCCGAACACCAACCTAGCAGTGGTGAAACATGAAGTGCCCAAACTATGTACAGCCACGTGCATGATCCGAGGGCACAAAAGACATACCTCCTTGGTAAATTTGTTTTGCGCATCAGCCTCCTGTTTGCCTTTGCCTTCAGGTCAGCAGTTTCCAGTTAGCAGGTACTAGTGTGACTGCCTACCCTAGCAGTGGCAAACATCAGATCCAAAAGGTTGGGGCATGATCCAAGGTCGCAAATGGATATTGTATAGTGCATTGATTTGTGATTTGCTCCTGCGTGTTGCTGCTTCCAGATCCGCAGAAGTTGCTGGTAGGTACTACCCAACTGCCGAACACCAACCTAGCAGTGGCAAACATGAAGTGCCCACACACTCTATGCGTACAACCACTGTGCATGATCCGAGGGCACAAGACATACCTCCTTGGTGAACTTGTTTTGCGCATCAGCCTCCTGCTTGCCTTTTGCCTTCAGGTCAGCAGCTTTAGTTAGCAGGTACTATGTGACTGCCTATCCTAGCAGCGGCAAACATCAGATCCCCACAACCTCTTTGTCAACTGGCTTGGGGCATGATCCAAGGTCACAAATGGATATCCTGGAGAGTGCATTCATTCGTGCATTTGCCTCCTGCATGTTGCCTGCTTCCAGATCCGCAGAAGTTGCTGGTATGTACTACCCAACTGCCGAACACCAACCTAGCAGTGGCAAACATGAAGTGCCCACACACTCTATGTGTACAGCCACTGTGCATGATCCAAGGGCACAAGACATACCTCCTTGGTGAATTTGTTTTGCGCATCAGCCTCCTGCTTGCCTTTTGCCTTCAGGTCAGCAGTTTTAGTTAGCAGGTACTATGTGACTGCCTACCCTAGCAGTGGCAAACATCAGATCCCCACAATCTCTTTGTGATCTGGCTTGGGGCATGATCCAAGGTCACAAATGGATATTGTATAGTGCATTGACTTTGTGCATTTGCCTCCTGCATGTTTCCTGCTTCCAGATCCGCAGAAGTTGCTGGTATGTACTACCCAACTGCCGAACACCAACCGAGCAGTGGTAAAACATGAAGTGCCCGCAACTCTATGCGTACAGCCACTGTGCATGATCCGAGGCACAAGACACACCTCCTGGTGAATTTGTTTTATGCATCAGCTCCTGCTTGCCTTTTGCCTTCAGGTCAGCAGTTTTAGTTAGCAGGTCTAACAAAGTCAGGTCACAAATGATATTGTAAGTGCATTGATTTGTGCATTTGCCTCCTGCTGTTCCCGAGGGTACAAGCCACTGTGCATGATCCGAGGGCACAAGACATACCTCCTTGGTGAATTTGTTTTGCGCATCAGCCTCCTGCTTGCCTTTTGCCTTCAGGTCAGCAGTTTTAGTTAGCAGGTACTATGTGACTGCCTACCCTAGCAGTGGCAAACATCAGATCCCCACAATCTCTTTGTAAACTGGCTTGGGGCATGATCCAAGGTCACAAATGGATATTGTATAGTGCATTCACTTTGTGCATTTGCCTCCTGCATGTTGCCTGCTTTTAGATCCGCAGAAGTTGCTGGTATGTACTACCCAACTGCCGAACACCAACCTAGCAGTGGCAAACATGAGGTGCCCACACACTCTATGCGTACAGCCACTGTGCATGATCCGAGGGCACAAGACATACCTCCTTGGTGAATTTGTTTTGCGCATCAGCCTCCTGCTTGCCTTTTGCCTTCAGGTCAGCAGCTTCAGTTAGCAGGTACTATGTGACTGCCTACCCTAGCAGTGGCAAACATCAGATCCCCACAATCTCTTTGTAAACTGGCTTGGGGCATGATCCAAGGTCACAAATGGATATTGTATAGTGCATTCACTTTGTGCATTTGCCTCCTGCATGTTGCCTGCTTCCAGATCCGCAGAAGTTGCTGGTATGTACTACCCAACTGCCGGACACCAACCTAGCAGTGGCAAACATGAAGTGCCCACACACTCTATGTGTACAGCCACTGTGCATGAACCGAGGGCACAAGACATACCTCCTTGGTGAATTTGTTTTGCGCATCAGCCTCCTGCTTGCCTTTTGCCTTCAGGTCAGCAGCTTCAGTTAGCAGGTACTATGTGACTGCCTACCCTAGCAGTGGCAAACATCAGATCCCCACAATCTCTTTGTAAACTGGCCTGGGGCATGATCCAAGGTCACATATGGATATTGTATAGTGCATTCACTTTGTGCATTTGCCTCCTGCATGTTGCCTGCTTCCAGATCCACAGAAGTTGCTGGTATGTACTACCCAACTGCCGAACACCAACCTAGCAGTGGCAAACATGAGGTGCCCACACACTCTATGCGTACAGCCACTGTGCATGATCTGAGGGCACAAGACATACCTCCTTGGTGAATTTGTTTTGCGCATCAGCCTCCTGCTTGCCTTTTGCCTTCAGGTCAGCAGCTTCAGTTAGCAGGTACTATGTGACTGCCTACCCTAGCAGTGGCAAACATCTGATCCCCACAATCTCTTTGTAAACTGGCTTGGGGCATGATTCAAGGTCACAAATGGATATTGTATAGTGCATTCACTTTGTGCATTTGCCTCCTGCATGTTGCCTGCTTCCAGATCCACAGAAGTTGCTGGTATGTACTACCCAACTGCCGAACACCAACCTAGCAGTGGCAAACATGAAGTGCCCACACACTCTATGCGTACAGCCACTGTGCATGAACCGAGGGCACAAGACATACCTCCTTGGTGAATTTGTTATGCGCATCAGCCTCCTGCTTGCCTTTTGCCTTCAGGTCAGCAGCTTCAGCTAGCAGGTACTATGTGACTGCCTACCCTAGCAGTGGCAAACATCAGATCCCCACAATCTCTTTGTAAACTGGCTTGGGGCATGATCCAAGGTCACAAATGGATATTGTATAGTGCATTCACTTAGTGCATTTGCCTCCTGCATGTTGCCTGCTTCCAGATCCGCAGAAGTTGCTGGTATGTACTACCCAACTGCCGAACACCAACCTAGCAGTGGCAAACATGAAGTGCCCACACACTCTATGCGTACAGCCACTGTGCATGATCCAAGGGCACAAGACATACCTCCTTGGTGAATTTGTTTTGCGCATCAGCCTCCTGCTTGCCTTTTGCCTTCAGGTCAGTAGCTTCAGTGAGCATGTACTATGTGACTGCCTACCCTAACAGTGGCAAACATCAGATCCCCACAATCTCTTTGTAAACTGGCTTGGGACATGATCCAATGTCACAAATGGATATTGTATAGTGCATTCACTTTGTGCATTTTCCTCCTGCATGTTGCCTGCTTTTAGATCCGCAGAAGTTGCAAGTATGTACTACCCAACTGCCAAACACCAACCTAGCAGTGGCAAACATGAAGTGCCCACACACTCTATGCATACAGCCACTGTGCATGATCCGAGGGCACAAGACATACCTCCTTGGTGAATTTGTTTTGCGCATCAGCCTCCTGCTTGCCTTTTGCCTTCAGGTCAGCAGCTTCAGTTAGCAGGTACTATGTGACTGCCTACCCTAGCAGTGGCAAACATCAGATCCCCACAATCTCTTTGTAAACTGGCTTGGGGCATGATCCAAGGTCACAAATGGATATTGTATAGTGCATTCACTTTGTGCATTTGCCTCCTGCATGTTGCCTGCTTCCAGATCCGCAGAAGTTGCTGGTATGTACTACCCAACTGCCAAACACCAACCTAGCAGTGGCAAACATGAAGTGCCCACACACTCTATGTGTACAACCACTGTGCATGATCCGAGGGCACAAGACATACCTCCTTGGTGAATTTGTTTTGTGCATTAGCCTCCTGCTTGCCTTTTGCCTTCAGGTCAGCAGCTTCAGTTAGCAGGTACTATGCGACTGCCTACCCTAGCAGTGGCAAACATCAGATCCCCAGAATCTCTTTGTAAACTGGCTTGGAGCATGATCCAAGGTCACAAATGGATATTGTATAGTGCATTCACTTTGTGCATTTGCCTCCTGCATGTTGCCTGCTTCCAGATCCGCAGAAGTTGCTGGTATGTACTACCCAACTGCCGAACACCAACCTAGCAGTGGCAAACATGAAGTGCCCACACACTCTATGCGTACAGCCACTATGCATGATCCGAGGGCACAAGACATACCTCCTTGGTGAATTTGTTTTACGCATCAGCCTCCTGCTTGCCTTTTGCCTTCAGGTCAGCAGCTTCAGTTAGCAGGTACCATGTGACTGCCTACCCTCGCAGTGGCAAACATCAGATCCCCACAATCTCTTTGTAAACTGGCTTGGGGCATGATCCAAGGTCACAAATGGATATTGTATAGTGCATTCACTTTGTGCATTTGCCTCCTGCATGTTGCCTGCTTCCAGATCCGCAGAAGTTGCTGGTATGTACTACCCAACTGCCGAACACCAACCTAGCAGTGGCAAACATGAAGTGCCCACACACTCTATGCATACAGCCACTGTGCATGATCCGAGGGCACAAGACATACCTCCTTGGTGAATTTGTTTTGTGCATCAGCCTCCTGCTTGCCTTTTGCCTTCAGGTCAGCAGCTTCAGTTAGCAGGTACTATGCGACTGCCTACCCTAGCAGTGGCAAACATCAGATCCCCAGAATCTCTTTGTAAACTGGCTTGGAGCATGATCCAAGGTCACAAATGGATATTGTATAGTGCATTCACTTTGTGCATTTGCCTCCTGCATGTTGCCTGCTTTTAGATCCGCAGAAGTTGCTGGTATGTACTACCCAACTGCCGAACACCAACCTAGCAGTGGCAAACATGAAGTGCCCACACACTCTATGCGTACAGCCACTATGCATGATCCGAGGGCACAAGACATACCTCCTTGGTGAATTTGTTTTACGCATCAGCCTCCTGCTTGCCTTTTGCCTTCAGGTCAGCAGCTTCAGTTAGCAGGTACTATGTGACTGCCTACCCTTGCAGTGGCAAACATCAGATCCCCACAATCTCTTTGTAAACTGGCTTGGGGCATGATCCAAGGTCACAAATGGATATTGTATAGTGCATTCACTTTGTGCATTTGCCTCCTGCATGTTGCCTGCTTCCAGATCCGCAGAAGTTGCTGGTATGTACTACCCAACTGCCGAACACCAACCTAGCAGTGGCAAACATGAAGTGAATTTGTCTTTGCGCCATCAGCCTTCTGCGCATCAGCCTCCTGCTTGCCTTTTGCCTTCAGGTCAGCAGCTACAGTTAGCAGGTACTATGTGACTGCCTACCCTTGCAGTGGCAAACATCAGATCCCCACAATCTCTTTGTAAACTGGCTTGGGGCATGATCCAAGGTCACAAATGGATATTGTATAGTGCATTCACTTTGTGCATTTGCCTCCTGCATGTTGCCTGCTTCCAGATCCGCAGAAGTTGCTGGTATGTACTACCCAACTGCCGAACACCAACCTAGCAGTGGCAAACATGAAGTGCCCACACACTCTATGTGTACAGCCACTGTGCATGATCCGAGGGCACAAGACCTAACATAAAAAAACAGGACACCTGTATAAGCAGCAGCAGCAGACATGATGTACCGCCAAACGTCTTGACCAGCTGACTGCCTTGGTTATAGCAGGATTCCTTGACGAGTAACTTAAAAGGCATCTGTGTTAAACATGCAAACGTAACATTGCAGACATTAGATTGGCGAGGATAGATCTGCTGGAAGTAACGCCAAGTAGCATCTGTGAAAACGTGCAAACGAAATGGTACAGGCGTTAGATTGGATAGGAAAAATAAGTACGAGCGCACGAGCAGTGACACGCATAAAGGACTGCGCACGACGTACCGGCAAAACCTCACTGCAATGGCACACAAGGTACAATCGTGTCAATGAACATGTACTTATTCAATTCCATTCACGCTATCGCCACAACCAAAGTATTGCTGGTCGCTGCTGCTGCCATCGTTCATCAATGAAGCGGCCTGCGAGGAATGCAAACGACTTACAAAACGGGTGAAACTGCAATCACTTTAATGACAAAACAGATAACCGTCCGTACTTGCCGATAGTATACTCATCAACGCATCACCGGCAACAGTTTGCAAACGAACCACCTCATCAGCGCTTGCATTCTTCAACTCGTCGATGCCAAAGCTGACGTGAATTACAGTAGGAATGGCTGCAGGGTTGGTTTGAAGTGATTTGTTCAATCAACCAATTGAACAACCAGGCATCGCAATCGCCTGGCATGATTGAACCACAGTGTTCCACAACTGGCAGTTGTCGGCAGCAGCACTTGCTAGAACTGGACTATCCCCAATGGACTTTTCCCCAATGGACTATACCCAATGGACCCTCCCCTCCTCCAAGCCCAAAGAACTCAGAGGTTGCCAGAACCGACCGGCTAAGACAAAGGGGTGTGACAGTTGCTTGATGCATAGAGCACTGACTGCGGATGCCTCCACAAATCAGCACCCTATACCTCCCAAAAAGATCCGAGTGCACTCAGATTATACTAGAGCTTGGGAGTCTTTCCACGCTGATTTCCGGCAATGTACTTGACTAAGCAACTGTGAGACGATCGGTCGATCGATCGATCGATCGCGATCCGCATCGGCAGCAAATTCAACGTAGTAAGGCGGTATCTGAACGCTGACGTACGTGGATGATGTACTTGCGGCTAGTACTGGTATTAATAAGACAGAGTGACGTTTCGCACAAAGCGACGAGACGATCCGGATCGAAAACCAAACGAAGGAGATTCGTAGCGACGACGCATATCATACCATAGCAGCAAGTGAATTCGACGCGAGACTATTGACAAAGCATTGAACAAGGACTACTAGCAGTTGCAGCAGCACGAGCAAGCTTGACAAGAAAGTTCCCGCTGCAAACGACTTCGACGACGACGACTCCATCCAATCTCATTTTGTTCCATTTCGACAACGCAGTTCGCTCCGAGTTCATCATGACGACGACGACTTCATCTTTAAACACTACTACTACTACTAACAACACCATGCTCACTGCGCTTGCGCACCAAATCGAATACCACTTTTCGCACTGCAACTTGCGCAAGGACGTTTATTTGCAGACGCTGCGCCACTTGAACGATGGCTGCGTGCCGCTTTCCATTCTCTGCCAATTCCAAAAGGTCAAACTGCTGACGCTTGGAGTAGATGCAAAACAAGCTGTAATTCAGGCGATTCAAGCGCGATCCAAGCATTTGAGAGTCTACCAGATTGACGCCAAGACGGGACGAAAGGTGAATCATGATGCGGATGCGACTGCATCCTCTCATCGCTCGTTCAGCAGTAAAAATGAGATAGAAACATTGTTGGGCGTTTCATTATGTATTGACATGTAAAGCACGACTTTGCACCGAAACGGCAATGATTCTGCTGGATCATTATGGCATGAGTCCGCTTGAACAAGCAAATGAAAGGGGTAGACGACTGTAAATTTGCCCATCTTTCGGCAGCGCCACCGATCCTGCGTCAACATGACTATTTTATTAAATATAATGTAGACGATTGTAGAGTATAGCATATATTGGTAATTTACGAATCTTGTTTATCAGCATTTACGTTTTAAGCAAACCACATGCATCGATTAATCATGTATAATATGAATGCCGGACGGTAGACTCAAGTGATTGTTGTATCATTCGCATGCCGTCCATTGTCAAAGCCATCAAGCGCCTAAAATTCTGCAGTCGTCGCGTCTCTGGACAAAATGACAAAGTGGGCGGACCCTCCTGCTAAATCCTCGAAAGTCATTTGCCGGATCTTTTCAAAATAGAATTTCTCCATGCCCTTTGGAACAAGGCGACGAATGGTTTGACTGACACGGATTCCATGATTCATAATATTCATAATGCCATGCACTGAAATCAATGGTCTGAAATCAGCGACCAGTTTGAGAACTGTGCTCAAGGCGTCCTCGGCAGCGCGTACACCGCCATCATTGGCAATGGCCATGAGAAACTCAATCGTTGGCATGAGCTCTTCCATTTGCTTGTCAACATCATAGTTGCAAAACTTGCGTGCTAGCTTGTCAAAAACTGTCTTGTAGTCGACGACCAGTGTGGACGAAAATGGCACACGACCAAGTTTTTCCTTGCCCATGACCACCTCCAACTTGCTCAATGTTTCAAACTGAATCTCGCCCACAATTTCGGCGCATTCGGCCATGCTCGAAAATATATCTAGCTCCTTGACAGTCTTGGGCTCGCAAGGCAGCCTGGCAAGGGTTTCGAGCAAGGAGGGCAGGTGGTTTCGCTGCTCCAACGCTTGCATCGAATTGAACCCTCGCACAAGGCGAGCCGCGGTCGCCAAGTCAGCATCCCAAAAGCATCGTTTGGCTTTGGAGATTCGTGTCAAAAAGGAGCGTATCTTGGCCTTGATTGTTTCGGCATTGCTTTCAATGTCGTGACCAATAACAGCCAAGCGAAATGGCACTGTGAGCAATATAAACAGGGCACAGCGGACGAGCAGGTTGCGGTCGAGATTGAGCAAGCATGTGTACCCATAGTAAAAGCACGGCCAGCTCATGCAATCCAAAACATAAAGTAGTGTCGTTGGAATCTTGCTCCACCGGAGTTTGGCACCCGTACGAAGAAACTTGACGAGCTTATAGGCTCCGACGAGGAACTCAATTACCAAGTAAAGAACCGTCCCGAGAATGACCAATATACCTGCATGTTCGCTGCAGAAGAAGCGAAAGGTTCCTTCCAAGATAATGTTGATTAACGCGCCAGCATGGTACAACGAAGCAACGCCAGCGCTCCATACACTCGCCACGACTCCGGGAATCGAGTCAATGGCGGCGTGTATAAGCTGACAAGCGACAATAACGGTCTTGCAGACAAGTTGGTAGGCTTCGATTGTGGCTCGGACTGCTTGTAGAACAAAGCGAAGCAGCGAAAAGAAGGCATGAACGCCAAATAGAACTGCATCCTTCAAGACACTCAACACGACTGGGAGCTCGGTAGTCTCCGAGTCTTCAACCTGCATCGCTACCTTGGTTCGTCCGCTTGTAGGCTTGGCTTTGTTCTTGTCAACTTCAGCTGCTGAATGACGTTGCTGCAGCTTTAAAAGAGTCGAGTGGCTCTGCTTGTTGGCTGCCGACGCCAGATACTTGTTTGCAAAGTCCTTGGACGAAGCCTCAAAGCCATGCGCGGCCGAGCTCGTCTGTAGAAAGACAATGGCTGATAGCGCCAAGGCAAGAAGCGTCTTGCGACTGCCCATGATCATGGTGAAATTGCTTGTAGTAGTAAAGTCGTAATGGAATGAGAGAGCGCTGCTTGTGATCGTTCAGACTCGAATGCAATGCAGAGAGACTAGTGAAAAATAATGGCGACGAGTCCATCGATGGACTCCAGTCAATCACGACAGCCATACCGGTCGTCTGAACGCATGCACGTTTCCGCCAAACAAGACCGATCGTTTAGCTGCGAGAACCGCTTGTACCTCCATGGTCGCGCCGACGATGTGCGTTTCTTTCGTGGATGGCTCGAGAACCGGTAAGACTAGTTTATTCTCGCTGCGACATTCACTCTTTTGGCTCGGATCGTCGCCACTCACCATGACAGCTTTCGCGCTCCTTTAAGTCTCTACGCCCCGACGTTTGCACGCCCAGCCCTTGTTACTCTACAAGCTCATGTACGCAATCGTAGATGAACATGGCGTGAATGCCAAGCTGAGGTGCGGGAGAATTTAGCGATGCGGGCGGTCAATCACGACTTGATGCAACGGTCGTCACGACAGAAACCAGTCGACCGGTCCATTTTCAATCACAAAAGGCGACGAACGCGACCATTCTCCATAAATTCAGCGCTGGAACCTTTCATCGTTTCACTCGCTGTTGCAGTCCATTGTCCTTGCTAAAAGTCGCTGGGCAACTCTTCTTCTTTCCGTCGTTCGCAAGCATCAAGCATCGCATCAAGGTTTTCAAGCGTCACCCTATCTACCATGATGAATCATCGCGGCCATCATCGGTCTGCTCTTCTCCTACTTCTCTTCGGCCTCTTGGCGCTGACTAAAAGCGTTGCTGCTGGCAGTACATGCGCATGCAGCACGGGCGACAGCTCCAAGGAGGCTGCCACTACTGCTTCCACATTAAAAGCGTCGACGCAAGACAAGCGTCGGGCATCAAACAAGAACATCACATCTACAATTACTTCTACAACAGCCGCTCATGCTTCCGATGCAATCACGGAAGCATTCGATGCGCTCGACGCTGCCGAAGTGCGCGTCAAACAATTTGTCGACCATCTTTTTGCCATGGCCCGCATGGCATGGAACCATGCCAAGACGCTTCAAACCAGCGTTAACAATGCGAGCCAGACAGCGTACGAAACGGCCAAGCCCATACTCGTGATTATCTGGCCCATGTTACTCTTCGCCGGCGGCTATGGAACCTGCTGCTATGTCAGTCAGCCAACAGTATCTGAACAAGACAAGCAAAAACGCTTCTTTCGCGTCGTTTTCTTGGTCACATTCGCAGTCCTGCTCTGGTTGTCGTATATGACAGAGTATTGGGCGGGAGATTTCATGGAGGTTTGCTTTGAGGTTGCGAGCAGGCCATTGGCCATGCTTTTGGTCGCCTACGTTTTGGCAGACGCATGGGCCTACCATGGATCGGATCGATCGATAACGATGAAAGCTTGCAACGCAATGCTGGTGGCTAGCTACTGCGTGGTATCATTCGTTGGTAATGGGGGAGACATCTGTCCCTCGACCATGTTTGACAAGCCACTGCCTATCGTGCTGTGGAACAACTCTGGTTTTTTGGTCGCACTCTGCTATAGTTTGGTCCTCCAATTCATATACACCGCGCCAATAAATGCCATTGTTATCAACGCATGGCTTTCGGCTCGCTTCACGAGAAACGTCAAGCTGTGTCTGTTATGCTTGTTGGTCTTGGGCGGTTCATGGGAAGTCATCATCCATGTTGGCCCTTGGTTGATGGAACAGCCCACTACGTTTCGATTTCTGATTTTTAACAAACCCATGGCCATGATTGTTCTCGCCGCACAAGTTGTCGACATGTACTTGCTGTTATGCGCACGGCGAAAGAATCGAAACTTAAAGGCTGCGAAGCGAGAGGCAGTGCATCATGTCTCCAAGTGCTATGTATGTGCATCTTTGGGTGTTTTCAAATACGCCTCTCATTTTCACTCGATGAAACTGGATGAACTATTCGCTGAGCCGGCCCACGTGTTTGCCTTTTGGATAATGTGCACCCTTTTCATGCAGGCGTTGTTGGAGATGCTAGAATTTGTGGGCGTTTTCTTTCGCAATGCATTGCACCGCTCAATAATTGGGTGGATTGCGCGACGTACTGTTGCATTTGGCCGTTCACGAATTGTCTCACAATGCCTTGGAGCATTGACTTTGTTGTGCCATGCAATTTTGGATGCAGGCATTGGCATTTGCAACATTTATCGGTTGGCGATTGGCGCGATGCACAGAGGATGCCGCTGGTTGGTGGCGTTAATGCGCCACGCAGTACAGGCGATTGCAATCTGGACTTTGGACATTTTGAAAGATGCAGAGATGGAAGAAGCACCGCAGCTTGCTGCGATGGAGCGCGGAAAGTCGCAGGCGATTGTCGCCTGCGAATCGCGCGAGATTGTACTTTACAATCCTGATCAGTACAATGTTTTTGGCTTTCAGTGAATGCTAGAAAAAAAAGAATTGAGGGGCCTTTGAAACATGAATCTTGCACAAGATGTGCACTGGGCGACTTCTCTTAATAACATGCTTGTGCTGGGTAAAAGTGGTACGTCAATACACTAATAAATTATTTAACATCAAAATTACTGCACTGCCGGTACCTACTCTTTAAATCGTTAGCCGGCAAACCTCTGCTGGTTCCTTGGCCGTATTAAATCGTCCTAGATGCTCAGTACAGTAGGTAACGTTCAACAAGGCATGTACGGCAGAGAGAAGCTCTCCATGCGCGACTGCAACGCAGCGGCAACCGCCAGATGGTAATGTTTGGTTCTGCAGGAAAAGCGGTGTTTGGGACTGCTTGCAGCGCACGTGACACATTTTACTCTTGCTCCGGCGAGCGCTTGACAAAAGTTTCGAAAGCAAGACGCGGGCAAATCGCCTGAGATGGACGCGGTGTCAAGTCGGGAATCACCCAATGCTTCATCTCGTCCTGGTATGAAATGTGCGAAGATTTCAAACTTGGAATGGCGTGTAACGCAGGGAGAATAGTGTCGTGGGGGCGAGAAGGGAGCAAACGTCGACTCGCATGGAACTGGCCGCCGTCGAGGAACAAAGCCAGCTCTTCGCATATACCATCGCCATTATGATACAATCACCATTCACTCTTGATTTTGAGATGCGTCAATCGAGGCAAATTGCGAAGAGTCATCAAACAAAACGTCAATTTCCCAAATAAACACTGGCCTTGTGAATGGAAGTCGATGCAAGGTCTCGGCAAAAGCGAGCATAACGTCGCAGCCACAATTTACGTAGAAGAGACAATAAATTCGAGACTTTCGCACTTCCGTAGCTCGGCCATGATGTTACGAATGGCATGTCGATTTGCGGCGACTGGCAAGGAATTGAGGGTTGTGTTGAGCATGGATGAGAACCCAAACCGAAGAGACAGCGGGACGTGACGGACGGTGCGATGTAAACGCGGTGGGCTAGCGAGAAGATCCAATTGCCACTATATTCTAGATCCAACATTTTCTCCAAGAAGGGAGTGAAAAGACATGTCTTCGACGAGCAATACTCCGACGACAGGAACGGCGTCGAGCGGTGGAGGTGCACCTCCCGCTCCGCCAGCAAGCGAAGGAAACCGACGTAACCGTCATTATCGTCGTGGGAATCGTGCTGGGAATCGTTCCGGGAACCAAGGCAATGGTAACAGACTCAACGGACCGAGTCGTGCGCCGAGTGGAAATTTCCAAGGAAGCGAGCCGACGCTCGCTGGCTTCATCTACGACTACAACGGTTCGCGCGATCCCGATGGATTCATCCGTACGACGAACGAGATCATCACTTTCGTCGGGCGCTCCTACAAGAAATATACCAAGGAGCTGCTCAAGGGCATGCGCAACGTGGAACTGGAGATTCCTGACGAGCCTGCGCGTCCAACGAAGGATGCCGACACGACGGACTCGGACTGGTCCATAATGCTCGAGGAATACAAGGCCGACAAGAAAGAGCATGTCGAGCGCGTGCGTGTATACTCCGACTTCCTCGCTGGTCTCTACGCCGTGTTGTATGGGCAATGCACGGAGCGTATGAAGGATCGTGTCAAGTCGCACGCCAAGTTCCGAGACGCCGAGGAGGACACGGACGGAATTAAGTTGCTGGCGATTATCAAGGAGATCTCGCACACGTACGAAGGGCGCTGCAAACTTGTGGATCAAGTCGTGGACATTCAAGCTGAGTTGTTCGGACGTACTCAAGGAGCGCGCGAAAGCCTGCAGAAATATTACGAAAGCATGGTCACGCTGGCAGACGTGGCGAAGGCGGTTGGCGTCACGATGCACAACGAGATTGTGGCGCTGAACATTGCCAAGGATGACAATCGTAACAAGGCGAACAAGGATGATATCAAGGCCGCCGAAGAGCTCGAGCTTGCGATGCTTTTCGTGCGTGGCGCAACGGGCGAATACGCTGGGTATTGCAAGCACTTGCGCAACTGCTACCTCGACGGGCACGACAACTTCCCGTTGACGATCCACGATGCATACAACATCATGCAGCGTCGTGAGCATGCGGATGGAGAAGCCACGTTGCCAACGAACGAGGGCGTGGCGTTTCACACGACTGGTACAGCGCGTGACCCTCCCAGATGCTGGATCTGCCAACAGGTTGGTCATGTGCAGCGAGACTGTCCCACGAGAGCGGAGTCTACGGAGAGTGCGCCGGCTGCAGAGGCTAGTGGGGCGCAGCACTTCACGCTGGGTAGCGAGGAAGATAGCGACGACGACGACGAGGTCGGATACATGTTCGCGCAGCCGCCGAAGGTGAACATCTCAAAGAAGGCTGTGCTCTTGGACAATCAGTCGACAGTGGATCTGTTCTGTAACGCCAAGATGCTGACGAACATTCGCCCGGTGCCAACGTGGATGGTGATCAAGTGCAACGCTGGTACAGTAAGGACGAACATGATGGGCGACCTGGAGGGCTATGGTCCGGTGTGGTGGTATCCGCAGGGGCTGGCGAACATTTTGAGTTTGGCGCAAGTCCGAAAGAAGTTTACCGTGGAGTATCTCATGCATGGCGTGGAGCGTCCAATGTTCGTCGTGGAGAAGCCGGACGGTAAGCAGCGAGAGTTTGTCGAGACGGACTCTGGGCTGTATGTTTGCGAGAGCTTTTCAAAGGGCAAGCGCGGCGATGTCAAGGATGGAGTGGCGATGTTGACTACGGTAGACGATAACCGTACTAACTACACCAATGATGACTATTTACGCGCTGTTAGAGCTAGGGAACTGCAAATCAAAATTGGACGGCCAAGCCTCAAGGATTACCTGCGCATCGTTACTAGCAATCAGTTGCCGAACTGTCCTGTGACGAAGGCCGACATCCTGGCTGCTGAGCACATCTTTGGACCAGATGTTGGCTCGTTAAAGGAACGACGACGCGTCGCGCGTCGCATCTGGTGAAGCCTGCGATTGTTGAGCAACTTCCACCGGCTATCATGAGTCGTTATCGAGACGTTACTCTTTGTGCTGACATCATGTATATCAACAAGGTCCCCATGTTGGTGACGTTCTCCCGCAGCATTCGTTTTGCTACGGTCGAGGTGATTCAAAACCGTACGCTTCCGGTTATGTTGAAGGCAATTGAGTCTGTGTTGAAGATTTACGCACGCGGTGGGTTCCGTGTCGTCGCGGCTCTGATGGATGGGGAGTTCGCTCCAATGCTTGGCGCGTTGGCTGATCTCGGAGTGGCGCTCAATGCGACGTCTGAGGATGAGCACGTTGGCGAAATCGAACGTTTTATCCGTGTCGTGAAGGAACGGGTGCGCGCGACATACAACACGTTGCCGTTTAAGCACGTGCCGGCACGATTGGTTATCGAGATGACGAAGTCTGCCGTGTTTTGGTTGAATGCGTTTCCGAACGAGCGTGGCATTTCGAAGGATCTCAGTCCACGCACCATTGTGACTGGTCAGACAGTTGACTTTAATCGGCATTGCAAGTATGAATTTGGTCAGTATGTGCAAACGCATGAGTCACACAGTAATGACATGCAGGCGCGCACGATTGGTGCGCTGGCTCTGCGCCCGACTGGTAATGTGCAGGGCGGGTTTTATTTCCTCAGTTTGTCTTCGGGGAAAATTCTGAATCGTAGGCACGCTACGCCTTTGCCCATGCCTGATGATGTCATTGAGCGCGTGCATCGTCTCGCTCGTCAACAGAAGGCCAATCCGGGCATCGTGTTCATGGACCGCCACCGTGTTGCGGAAGCTGCTGAGCCGGTCATGTGGCACGATGATGACGACGAGGATGATGATGACTCTGATTACGATGACGACGCTTCTCGCGGCGAGGACGACTCTGCCGGCGGAAGCGAAGGAGTGAATGCGACCGATGACGACGACAGCGACGACGACGATGGTGCTGACGGCGCAATCGAAGGAGTGCCGGACGACGAGGATGATGACGCGCCGGCCTGGACGCGGCCGTGGATGATGGCGAAATTGAAGGAGTGCCCGATGAAGGCGAAATTGAAGGAGTGCCAGCTGCTGCAGACGAAGAGGATTTCGATGCGCGCTATGGCCCACGCACTGGTCGGTATGGCCTGCGTGCACGCAAACCTCGATCGTTCGCTCATTTGTTCACGCTCGACGCTGCAGAGGAAGTGTCGGAGCCACTCGTCACGGCACAGATGAACATGCGACAAGGTTTAAAGGCTTTTGGCGATGCTGGAGTGGAGGCAGTGCGCAAGGAAATGCAGCAGCTACACGACAGGCACGTCATGAAGGCAGTCCCCCAGTGCACTCTGACTCCGCAGCAGCGCAAGGACGCTCTGGCGTATTTGATGTTTCTCAAGCGCAAGCGATGCGGGACTGTGAAGGGACGCGGATGTGCGGATGGACGCAAGCAAAGAGCATACACTGCAAAGGAAGACGCAGCATCTCCAACGATAGCGACAGAGGCCATCTTTCTGACAGCTATCATTGACGCTATGGAAGGGCGCGAGGTTGCTGTGGTTGATGTACCGGGCGCTTTTATGCAAGCGGAAATGGACGAGTTGGTGCACGTTCGTTTCACTGGGAAGATGGTGGAGCTACTGTTGGAAATTGATCGCGAGATGTACGAGCCTTGCGTCACAATGGAGAATGGCGAGAAAGTCATGTACGTTGAGTTACTCATGGCGCTTTATGGTACGCTTCGAGCAGCGCGACTATTCTGGGAGAAGTTGTCTGCAAAATTGCTTGAGTGGGGCTTCGAGAAGAACCCGTACGATCCGTGTGTGTGTAACAAGATTGTCAATGGAAAGCAAATCACCGTGGGATGGCACGTGGACGATTTGAAGATTTCGCACGTCGACGTGAGCGTAGTGGATGCGTTCATCGAGCAGATGGATGAGGAGTTCGGCAAGGAGACTCCAATGAACAAGTCACGCGGAAAAGTGCACGACTACCTCGGCATGGTATTGGACTATACTAAGCCTGGAGAAGTAGCAATCAACATGGTTGATTATGTGAAGAACATCCTTCATCATGCGCCGGGCGACATGGATGGAACGGCAGCTACTCCGGCCGCCAGTCACTTGTTTCAGATCTCGGAAAATCCTGTCATGCTGAGCGAAGCGAAGAAGCAGATTTTTGTGACGATTGTGATGCAGTGTCTGTATCTGAGTCAGCGAGCGCGACCGGATATTCGCACAGCGATTTCTTTCTTGAGCACGAGGCTGCAGCAGCCCGACGAAGACGACTATAAGAAGGCTGCAAGAGTGATTAAATATTTACGCGGAAGCGTGGACATGGTGTTGACGCTGAAGGCGGACCAGTCCGGGATAGTCCAGTGGTGGGTGGATGCATCGTACGCGGTACACCCAGACATGAAGGGTCACACTGGTGGAACAATGACACTTGGAAAAGGGTCAGTGTACAGTACGTCGGCTAAACAGAAGTTGGTAACAAGAAGCTCGACGGAGAGTGAAGTCGTGGGAGTTCACGATGTGCTACCGCAGTTGCTGTGGACAGGATATTTTCTGAAGGCACAAGGTTTCGGGGTCAAGGACACGAAATTGTACCAAGACAATATGAGTTCAATGTTGTTGGAAAAGAATGGCAGAAGCTCAAGTACAAAGCGCACGCGACACATGAATGTTCGGTACTTCTTTGTGAAGGATCGCGTGGCAGCTGGTGAGGTCAACATCGAGCATTGTCCGACCGGAGACATGGTCGCGGATTTCTTTACGAAACCATTGCAGGGAGCCCAGTTTGGCAAGCTCCGCAACCTGGTTATGAATCTGGCCTCAAGCAGTAAGTACTACTTGGACCAAAGGAGTGTGTTGAGCATGGATGAGAACCCAAACCGAAGAGACAGCGGTGACGTCACGAAGACGGTCACGTTTAAGTAAACGCGGTAAGCGGCAACCGAAGGAGTGGATCGAGGACGATCACTTCTTGGAGAAAATAAGTAAAGTGGTTTTATTGACTCTGTTCTGCTTAATCATTAGTGTCGCTTCAAGGGCGCGCAAGATATATTCTAGATCCAACAGGTTGAGGGTGAATGGACTGCTGTGTATCGCTTCTCGCTTCTGTTTGAAGCGAGCCTTGAATGAGTCGTAGTTATCATGCCACGTAGATGAGATGGATGTGAAGTTCTCCATCATATATTACCGACTTTTAGTAGAAAGCAGCGATTACGACGCACTGTAATGCGACACGCAGACAAGTCTTGGCGTCTTGGCAGTTAGCAGACCAGAATGATTGCAGCGAGTCGTAATACTCTATGGCTGCTCGCTGGTCAATGGCGGCTGATGTAATTCATTACTAGCTTAATGGTGATGGGCCGGAGGACTATTATGTGGTGTCAATTTAGGCGACAAAAAGTGAAAGAAGAGAGCGCTGCGCTTGCCATGGTCGTTCTGCATCCAAAAAAAGAGTGCCAGTGAAAACTGCGTCACGAGGCTATAGTACGAAACGAGTGCCAGTGAAAACTGCGTCATGAGGCAATAGCACGAAACGAGTGCCAGTGAAAACTAAGTCAAAAGGCTATAGCACAAAACGAGTGCCAGTGAAAACTACGCCATAGGGCAATAGTGTGAAACGAGTGCCAGTGAAAAATGCGTCATCAGGCAATATCACGAAACGAGCGCCAGTGAAAACTGCGTCAGCAGGCAATAGCACGAAACGAGTGCCAGGGAGAACTTCGTCATTAGGCAATAGTATGAAACGAGTGCCAGTGAAAACTACGTCACGATGCTATAACACGATACGAGTCCCAGTGAAAACTATGTCATTTGCATATGTGCCCCTCTTAAAAATCGCTTGATGCACGACCAAACGTTCCACCATTGAGCGGCAGTGCATGTGGGAGGTATGATAAACCGTCCCATGCAAGTCCTGCCAATGTACCAGTGGCCCTGACGACGATTACCCGTTATGATTAACGAAGCTCTAATTGAAACCGCAACTGCACCGTGCTGGCTGCGATTACTTTGATTGATGGTACAGCAACAATTTACGTGTCATCCTCCCTTGTCCATTTATCATTCATTATCGATAGCCGATAGCTACACTTGTCAGCTCGTGACGAACCTCAAACTGTATGTCATGGTTTCGAAAGACGAGCGGATTGACTACTGTCTTGACAAGCTGCGAGAGTCGCATCTTCCCGTCATTTTGGAGGTTCCAGTTTCTCTGATTTCCTGCTGTGTTGTCGGGTGTTTGTACTCCTACCTTTACTACTGGAAGGCCTTTCGATTGTTAGCAAACAAATGTCATAGAATGCCAATCATGACGCAAGATCGGTTGACGACTCTGCAATTTTCCTTGGAGAAGCTAGAAGTGCAGGTGATGGAACGTCCGGAACAAAACTGTGACGACGAGCAACTCATTCGTCGCCTCCGATCGGAGCATTCACTTCGACGGCTCATCAATCAGTACATGACGACCGTAGCTTACAATCGAGATAAAGTTGCTACGACGAAAACATCGCTTTATCAGATGCTGGATCGACTATGGCCAAGGCTCTTGGAGCTGCCAATGATTCCTTCGGCCGGCGAGTATCAGTTTGAAATGTCAATTATTCTTCCGGCGTTTCGCGAAACCAATCAACGAATTGCTTCCACACTGCAGCGAGCGTACGAAACGAGCAGTTTACACGCGAAAACTGATGTTCAAGTTGTTGTCGTGAATGCTGGAGGCTGCAGTACCGACTTGGCCGAGTACTTGGAACACTTCACTGGTTGGCCGGCGAGCAATCTGAAAGTAGTAGTCGCCGTCGCTGCTGCCAATGATTCCCGGAGTCAGGGGCGAGGGCGAGCATTAAACTATGGAGCGTCGCATGCACAAGGAAGAGTGCTATTTTTTCTACACTCTGATACAATGACCCCATTCGCATGGGACAAGCAAATACTTGCGCAATTTCGTGAATCGCGTGACGACACTCACGACAAGGTTCATGCAACATGCTTTCGCTTTGGATTCGACAGCAAGTCCTGCGTTTCATCTGCATATTTCGAAAACAACGATGCAGCTATCCAAACTTCTCCGCTATACTGGGCGCTGCTGCCAGTCAAGTGGATGGTGAATTTTCGAACCAAGTTTTTGAAACTGCCATACGGCGATCAAGGTATTGCCATGCCGGCCGTATATTTTACATATCTTGGCGGATTTCCCAATCAGTGCATCATGGAGGACTATGAGCTTATGGATTATCTGCGTCTACGTGCGCGCTGCTTGCCGGAAAAACTGGTTGTGCTGGACGGAAGCTGCCTAGTTTCCATTCGACGATGGCAAAGGGTTGGAACCATTTACATGACTTTTGCCAATGCACTCATTGTTTGGCGTTATACTTGTCGAGGATGGCACCCGGATGACGTCTTTGATTACTACTACAAGCGGCCGTATGAGACGATGCGAAAGTGAAGAGTGGTCAACCTATTCCATTGGTAGAAGTCGCGACAGAAACGTCTTGCGTCTAAAGTTCTACGATAGTTGAAAGCTGAAACCATCCATTACATAAATTTGCTCAGTTTATAAGAAGTATTTAAAAGTCTCCCGTCATGGCCGCAACTTGCTCCGCTTCATCGCGACGTTTAGTTTGAAGTGACTTACACAAGGGCTTCAAAAACTCTTTTTCAAATCTTTCAAAGTATGTTTTCAAGCTCGTCTTTTGCCAATCCATGGTCGCTGCCTTGCTGCTGTTATTGCTAAAATTTTCGCTATCATTCGACACCATCTTGTCGTCGCTGCTCGACGACTCGTCAAGTTCCGCCATGAGTTGACCTAGCGTTGGAACTACAAAGGGATCAAAGTCGGTGACTCGCTCCGCCGAGAACGGAACGCAGACTCGACCCGTTTTGGGGTGAACGCAAAACGGACTCTTTAGCAAGTGGTTTCGATGCGTCGAAACATTAATATCGAGTCGCGGATAGGTATGGAGAAACACACTTTCGTACTTCCAATTCTCGAGGCGAGTTCGTTCCAAACTAGTCATGCTTTTCTGGGACTTGTTTGCTCCAGCCTTGGCCGACGCCTTGCAAAAGGATTGTAGGTGCGTCTTGAGTTCAATCCACTTTTCGTCGGGCGAGGAAGTGTCCTTGGACTTGTTCCAGCGCGCCTCTAATTTTTCGCGTACTTCACTCGCCGTTGCCGGCAAGGTTTGCAAAAAGGAGTTCCAGTTGTCCGGCGTTGCCAAGAGTCCATGCCCGGATGCTGGAATGACATTGCTGATAAAGTAGGGCTCGAGAATATTGAATGCTCTCGTGAGCATGGGATGGAGCGGCGACGGCAAGTGCACATCCTTGTTCTTGTCGGTTGCCAAGTCGACCTGTTGCATGCATACAAAATGAGTAGACCATCATAAATACATATATATCTGATACCTCTCATTCCAATGACATACTCATGACACTGAATAACATACCTGCAAATAGTGAGCAACTGCACTCCTTCCGTCATCCGTCAGTTCCCTTGCCGTCTCGTCGCAAACCCAGGCATGAACCCCACGCCGACCCGAGTAAAACCAAGCAACATGCTTAAAAGCAAAGTCTTGTTTTAATGAAGCATCCAATACTTCGACGGCCATGCTCATGAAGGTCCAGCAAGTCTTGCAAATGCTTGCGCCCGTGCAACCGCACTTGCGAATGGCATCGTAATCCGTCAAGTCAATGTCAAAGACCAGTTCTCGCTGGACTGGCAAAAAGACAGACTTTTGCAGAGTATTCTTATCTTTTGGAGGATGCGTGTAAATACCTCCGATATCCATCTTGGTTGGACGGCGCTGTAACACCATGTTGGCAAGTGCTTCCTGAGTTGAGAAGGATTGGTAGCGCATGTAAACCTCCTCGCCAGCCTTGGGCTCAATCGTCATGCTGAATTCGCGGCGCATGAACAAATCTTTGGAATTGTACGAAAGCCAAGTATGGAGAAGATCGAATGGAAAGAGACGACTGTAGTAGACTTGAAGGAGTTCCGGCGAATACAAGACGGAAGCGTTGGTTTTATTCGCTGCTGCTGCTGATGCTGCCGTGTCCTTCTTGCTCGCAGCGGCAGCGTAGCGATTCTCAATCTCCATGGGAATCCCGACTGCTGCTGCTACTGGATCTGTAGTTGCTGTCATGGTAAGTATGTTGAGTGGAGACAAGATTCGAGAGAAACGACGGCGTGATTTTAGTGGTTCATCCATGGTTGTCCACGGACGAAACCTTGCCGAATCGGCACTTAAAACACAATCTTTAACGGTTAACGGGGAAGGGCGCGGACGGCGCGACTGCGCGGCAAGACTCACAATCAATTCCTTGCGTCTTGCGTCGACTACTGTAGCTTGCCAGCAACCACCAGCACAAGCGACGGTTGGGAGTCTTGGCCATTCTAAAGGAGCAAAACGCATTGTAGATTACATTGTTTTAGGTATTATGACCGGTAGAAGGGACATGTTGTCGCTGTTCTTGATCGCTGGCTGATGATAATCGCAGCTGCGAGTACTAGGTATATACCAAGCCCATGAGAAGCAACTCATATGCAGGAGAAGTATTCTTTTGCCGGTGTATATAATCAAGAGGCATGAAGTACGAGTCGCGTCGCGTCACTGCGTCTGAAAACGTGATGTTTGGTACAAAAAGTATCGGCATTGGCCGCGGCTCCGCGAAACTATGATCGCTACATCGCTACTATTGTTAGTAGCAGTCATTATGCTATGTCCGTGCAACAACATTTGCTTCTTTCCCGTGGTTTTTGCGTTAATCGCCAGAAGGAAGCTCTTCCTTGATGACGCGCATCAAGTCAAGCTTGAGCATGCGACCCAAAGGAATCTTGCACGAGATGCAAAAGTCAACGACTTGGTCGTATGTCGTTGCTCCGCTGGTCACAAGCATCTGGGCGGTGAATGGATTGTTCGAAAGTGAGCATGGTGAATGGAAGCACTAACCTCCTGCCTCCTTCGCTCCTCCTTTACACTACTTTCTTCAACGCACGCACCTGAATCAATACTTCGTCCTTGTCTGGAATCTCCTGTAGCTGCAAGCCAGTCGAAGCATCAGCTTTATCGTCTACTGTCATGTAGTCTTCCTCGTCCGTCACCATGGCCGCATAGAGTGAATTGTCTTGTGTAACGTGCAGCTGCTGCCGAGGTCGTTTACATCGAGACGACTCCAATGCGTTGTCCAAGACGGCCTGCGATTGAGTTCGAGTCGTGCCGAATGGAAGCCCTAGCAATGGGTGGATTGGTTGAAACATTCTTGAAAGAGTCTACCGGTACAATGTGGCCGTATTGAGTTCGATGCATGGACTTTGCTGCGATGGCAGAGGCGCAAAAGCATTGGCATCAGCTGTGACGACAGGAATTCCATGGTCGAGGGCATCGCTCGCTCGGCTCGCTCTCGGCTTCGTCAGCAATGACGTCATTTATATCACAGATGGCGCATGCGCTTAAAGTTGATCTACGTGGCATGTACCGGTATGACATCCTCGGTTTCGCCAGACCATTCTCGCAGCCGTCGACGACTGTATTTCGTCTGAAATAATGATGGAATGACTGAATCTATGTGAGACGGAAGTCGACGAGCCATTGCGAGTTGAATTCCACCCCAGTTGGTCGCAGGAGCAGCGACTTCTTGCCTCTCCTTTGCGTGACTATTTCCGCGATTCCTTGCTGATTTCCAATCATGACGGTTGGTGCATGGAGATTTTCAATGACTTCCCTCGTCTCGTAGGCCTGCAGGAGTTACATTGGTCGAGCTCTTGCAAGGGAGGAGGATGACGAGGACGTTTTTTTAAATCTGGAAATTGACATGATCGCCATGCAACACTTTGTGCACCCTTATACGCGCCAACACTTCGACGGTTTTTTGTGGCTCTCCAAGCCTCGTCTCCTCAAGTATGACCCTACACCTTTCAAGCATTCCATACGCAAGTCTAGCAGCAGTCTCGACCATGCGTGATACTGCTTTGCGCGTTGACGATTTAGCATGCACATGCTAAATGGATGCGGTTTATGGCGAGGATTTCCTTGGTCGCTGCTATTAAATGCTGTATTCAGCCATAATATTGCAGCCTCCTAAGTACTCGACAGCCTGTGAGGCTTTTCCGACCATGCATCGTCTTCAACAAGTGTGCATGCCGCCGACGAGATCCTTTCGCGACAGTTCTGTCGCTCACTCATTACACCGACTACTTGAAAATCGTTCGCTTCGAACCTTGATTCTCCGCCAAGTTGTTTTTGACGAGGCAGTGCCGGCGCTCTTGTCTTTCGATGGTTGTGAAACGCTTTTGTCGGGCTTGCGTTGACAAACAGCTTGTGCAAGTATTGCGTGTCAGTAACCTTTTTCATTGATACGTTGAAAACTATTATGAACGAAGCTAAACACTGGATGGTGCAGGAGCTACACTTTTGTTTCGCAGAATTGTCTAAACAGCTCAAAGCATCTTTGATGACGTTCGTAAAGTAGCATTTGGCGACTCTTTCAAGATTGAATTTACACATGAGCGACGATGTTGGTGGCGTGTTCTCCTCGCATGCCCTTTTGCAGGCCTTTGGTGCGACTGAATCGTCCTTAGCCGAGATTGACTTGATTGACTGTACAGTACACCACAACGTCGTTATGTTTCAAAATGCTGGCATGTTTGATCCGGAGTGGCGCGAACAGGTTGCGCACGTTGCTGTGTTTCCTCCGCCGCCGTTTGGAGAGCAAGGTTCATTTCGCTTGTTGCGGCTTGTCTTGCGGCGCCGTCGATTGATGGAACGGTCCTTTCGTGTTGCTGCAGAACAATGATTGAGGCTGTCGGCCATCTTTCTTTCGCAAGTAACCTCGGAAGAAGGGAACGAAGAGTCGTGATGGTTGAAGTATAGTCGATGTGGTCTGCGCCTTTCTACATAGGGCGTTGCTGTGCTGTCCTCTCATCACCATGTACGCAAGTGTGAGAAAGTGGTTATAGCTGAAACCTGGTACAGTTAGTTCATATTATTAATGTTTCGTGTATATTCGTATCTTATTAATCAAGCCAAATGATGTAAATTGCCATTCGCCTTGGCGACAATGAAACGCAGAGCGCCGCCAGCAGTATCGCACGAGCAACAACTACCGGTGGAGCGCTTCTTTCTCGAACGCCGTGCATCAAATGTACATGCATTAAAGGCTTTCGCCATAAACTGGTAGTTTTGGTGTGGCGAAGTCGTTCAATTCGACCAATGGCGAGCGTCATGCGCCAACGGACTAACCAAAAAATTACTGTCGCGGCACGCAGCATATCCCATGGGTCCATCCCAGCAAAAAATGTTTACGCCGACTTGTTCCGATGACCAATCAATTAGAGGATCCTTCGTATTGAAAGGTCCGTCGACGCCAGAGGCTCATTGCAACATGCCCATAGGAAAGGCGTGCGAGTAACTATTCGGCTCAAAGGCAGCGCGAAAAACATGCTGTCAGAAGTCAATCCGACGCGAACGTATCTGCTTCCATTCACAGACAACAGTGTAATGGTTTAACCCTTTATAGTGATGATGAATGACGCATGGTGGTAGGCATGACATGGCGATTGGTGATTGATGGTCGATGATACACGTGCCGATATGCCGCTATAATTTGCGCTGCAACGCCACTGCTGTCGGCTTTGTGAAGAGTCATCAGCAATCGATACCTAAACCATTATATGCATAAATTGTGGATCGTGTCGCGTCATGTTTTGCTTTAATCATAGTATATACTTCACTTTAATGATGACGACATGACGACTGTCGATGGGAAATGGGAAATGGGAATGGATGATGACTTGATCTTGTGCTCCATGACGGCATTTTACACGCGACCATAGGGCTCCCCATGCATCACCATATACAACTACTTGACTGCAGATGTGGTGTTGCTACTTTAAAGCCAAGGTACTGCTGCCGGTAGATTCAACATGGCAGGCATGGCCGGAATGTAAAAAATGAATGAGTGCCGTCGAACGAGGGCCGGTTAAAGTCGTAGCGGTTATGAAAAGTTGATGTCGTCCGTGCGCTGCCGCAGCTCCACGCTCTCGCACAATCCGCCATGGACGATGGGGAAGACTGAATAAAAGGCTCGCAACATCCTTCACCCTCATTCCGTCTACGATTATGCATTAATATTTGTATTTCCAATCAACGTGACGCAGTATAAATTGGAAGACATGAATCCTCCTCAAATCGAAGATAATTTTTTTCATCGTCCGACTCCGGCAGTACAACGACTGCTCACTGATTGCCGAGCTAGATTGAGGGAAAACTTGCGACGTCGCAGCAACGTAAATTTAGGACTTCGCGGAACGACGTTTCTGGCGCTTGCTCTCTTTCCCGAGATTCGTCGCGAGATAATTGCTGCTTCTATTGCTCATGGTAGTTTTGATGACAGCATGATGTATTTGGCTTCCCCGAAGATGAGCTAAATTTAATCACCCGCTCCATCATTCCTGTGCCCGATTTGCACGCTTGCGCTACGGATATTCGAGACTTGCTTGAGAGCTTGGCATGGCAACGAATCAACAGACTATTCATGGGGAACATAACGCCTATCTCACTTCCATATATCTGCATTATGGCAAGCTTGGCGTGCGAACGAATGCGGTTGATGACACTACATTTTCCAATTGCAGGGTGGTCTCTGGATGACGATGCGGAAAACGACGCCTTTCAGTATTTGGGACAGCTTATTGGTCGTAGTAGGCTGCTGCGACACTTTCGTTGTTTTGACGTACCGAATGGATTTGTTCGAGCCGTTAGCTCGGCGCTCGCAACGCTGCCGAGTATCGAGAAAGTTACATTTGGTTTTCTACATTCTGACGGTTGGCCCGCCATCTCGGCTCAAGACGGTATACTCGCCATTGTACAGCTACTTCAAAGCCAGACGATATCGGAATTGACGACGCCTTTTGAACCGACTGTTCTTAATAGTTTTGCCCATGACATTTTGTTGTCGCGAATCGAGAGCATCGACCTTGACTGTTTCTTCATACAAAAGACGAACGCGGCGGAAGGAGTTCCAGTGAACATACAAGAAGTCACATTTCGTTACAAATGGGATGTTACTGGCGGAAATTTTGTTGATTGCTTTCAAGAGCGCCTTGCAGGTGGGATGCTCATACGCAAGCTTGGTGTCGGCCCAGTTTGCCGCAAAAACGACAGACAAAGTCGCGGGGATAAGATAGCAACAATACAATTTCTACTTCGCCAAGCGCGCCAATGGAATGTACGGGAGTTGTATTTGGATGTATCGACCTGGAATGACACACTCGACGCAGAACTGGCGGCCTATTTGCTGGCGCCTGTGCCGCTTCGCAATTTGCGAGGTTTGACGCTGTACGTCCCGGAAGACATGGATGGACAATTGCCTCTCTTCGGTTCCCAATTGTTGTTGGATGCATTTGGTGCGATGGGTTCGAACTTGGTGGATATTCGCTTAGACGACCTTCGTCTTCGTGGAAATATTTTTGAATCAATGTCAGTTTCACATATTGCCATGGCAAACCATGGGCGTCTCTTGATTCGGGCGCGCCTTCAACGACCATTACCGAATGAGACTGGATCAGCTTTTGTCATGCGGCTGCTGATTGAAGCGTTGGCGTGGATTGATCTGTCAAATCTGTTTACGACGTTGCAACGTAACGAGTTTGGTTTGCTGCTTCATCTATCACGGGCACGTTTGGCGGCACCAGCCGTTGACAATGGTCTTGCGAAGGCGCAGGGCGTCAGCCTCGCCTCGCGCGAAAATTGTTGTCGCCGCCAATGCTCACATTGCAGCCATGGTTGCTGCGGGTGCCGCTAGGAGTCGTCGTTTTAATTAACGGATGGATGATGCAACTAATAGACGATTTAGTATTCGCCCTGATTCCGAAGTTTACTTGGCTGCCAGAGAAACCGTCGAGAACACGGCCGCCGCCGCAAAAGAAGCGAGTGATTCCCTGTTTGCCGCATGCAATGCCTCTGCTGGCTTGGCGGCCAATGACAATGAGACGGAAACATAAGAGGGTCTGTTCACGTTGAGCGTCCACGATGAGCCATGTTCTTTTCACGTGGAATTGTTGAACTTGCGATGGTGGAGCTGCTCTGCATCGAACGCCAACGTTTAAATTTCCAGCTCAACTTACTTGCTCTACATTTATTATAAGTATGCATTCAAGATTATCAGTGCATTTATTCTGTTGCGTATTAGCTCTACGCTCCATTTCGTAGTACTTGTACAGTAGAAAGCGCAGATGAAACGAAGGTCGTGAGCGTTGCAAGACCTTCCATGGCAGTCCACTCGTGATACAATCCGGCAGCAAAGCCACTTTGCGAACTGGTACATAATAGATATCATGGCATTTTCTCCATTACAACCATCCTAATTTCGATCGACCGGTCGCGTGGAGGAGCATGCAATGGTGGTGACGGTGGTCGACACCACTTCGACAGTGCATCGGTCAGTGGCAAACGTGAGGACCATGATATTAATGCAACATATCAATCATACTGCCATCATTGATCCATCGCTTCGACTCCGTGTAGGAAGAATAATCAGTGCG
Source organism: Mayamaea pseudoterrestris (assembly GCA_027923505.1). Taxonomy (NCBI): domain Eukaryota; phylum Bacillariophyta; class Bacillariophyceae; order Sellaphorales; family Sellaphoraceae; genus Mayamaea; species Mayamaea pseudoterrestris. The sequence goes on along the minus strand of BROI01000018.1, from coordinate 679,999 downwards.
TGTGAGTATACATCATCCTGGTGCGAGTGGGAGGTGCGAGCCAGCGAGTGAAAGAGTGAGTGGAGTCAGCGCGAGTATTGAGTAGACGCTGCCACAGAACACTAATAGGCACGCACTGGTGCAATTTCGCAACATTCACAAACAACTCCGGAAGAGTTAAACTTCGAATTACGACTCTCTTTCGATGAATCATGCTTGCTGACTCCACCAACGAGCTTGCTAATTTCACCGCTTCGCCAAGCTTGTTGAAGCTCGTTCCATTCCATTCGTCATTCGGGGTTACCTTAATCCGCTGCAACGTGGAGAGCGACTCAATCGCAACTCCAATATCAGCATCATGTACCAAGTATATCAAGGATGAATGGTTGCAGTCGCTGCTTCTGTCCTTTGTCCTTGCTTGGTACAGCTTTATACAAATGTCGAAGTGCGTCGGACAGCGCAATTGGTTGAACGCCTTTTTCTTGACAGCGGAAGCATAACGGTGACTTTTTCCAATTGCCATGGACTACATGAGTGCCGAGATTCTTTGAACAATGTCGATGAGCAATAAGCCATGAAAGGCAGCACTGCAAGGACGTCGATTCATCATGATCTTTCTTGTCACGCTTTTCAATGCCGCTTCAATGGGTTTAGTCTTGCTGCGACAGCGCGTCACGCATGGAACGCTTTTCTCGCAAGATCCAAGCACCGTCAATCACTCGTTGGATCGCAAATCTTGACTCGCTACCATGGCGGCCCTTTCGTTTCACTCGCTCTCGCGTAGCAGCAGCATGATGCGTCGAGCCTTAACGAGCAGCTTTAGTAGCAGCAGTAGTCCTTCACTCTCGTCATCTTCCTTCAGCAAGGTTGGAGTCGTTGGATTGGGATTGATGGGCCACGGAATTGCTCAAGTAGCAGCCAGCAGTGGCAAGCACGACACGGTCGTCGCGTTTGAACCCGAGCTCAAGTATCTGGAGTCGGGAAAGTCTAGAATTGAGAAGAGCATTGACAAGTTGGTTCAGAAACAAAAAATGTCGCAAGACGCGGCGACGCAAGTCTTGTCGAATATTCAATTCACGACGGACTTTGATGCCTTGGCCGACGCTGATTTCATCGTTGAAGCTGTCATTGAAAACATGGACTTGAAACGGGATTTGTACGGCAAGCTTGGAAACATTTGCAAGCCGGAAACTATCTTCGCGTCTAATACGTCCTCGCTGAGTATCACCGAAATGGCAGCCTTTTCCGGTCGGCCGCGAAACTTTTGTGGCGTTCACTTTTTGTACGTAACAAAAGGACATGATAGGAATGCATAATGTTTGATTGATACGAGCGAGCACTCGTTGCATAATGTCGGAGCTCTAGCGGCTGCATGAATTCATTCGTCGCTCACACATGGTTCATTCACATTTCACATTTTCATTCTCCACAATCACGCACCACACAGCAACCCAGTACAACTCATGAAACTAGTCGAAGTCATTCGCACCAAGGAAACTGATCCGGCAGTCTTCGAAAAGGCGTTCAATTGGGTATCTGACATTGGCAAGGTTGCCGTACGCTGCAACGACACGCCCGGTTTCATTGTCAATCGACTCCTTGTGCCGAGTCTCATGCAGGCCATGCTCATGGTCGATCGCAACGATGCATCTATTCACGATATTGACATTTCCATGCAGCTTGGAGCGGGACATCCAATGGGGCCATTGCATTTGGCGGACTATATAGGATTGGATACCTGTCTCTACATTGTCAAGGGATGGGTGACCAAGTACCCGGACGAACCTGCCTTTGTCGTTCCAAACTGCTTGGAACAGCTCGTGACGAAAGGACACTTGGGACGCAAGAGTGGTCAAGGTTTTTACAAGTGGGAGGGCGACAAGCGGGGCGATGCCTTGGACCAGTAGCTTGCATGATGAGCGTGAGTGGATGTGGAGAGGAATCCGCCATGTTTCGAGTGGGAGGACTCTCAAGCCGCGTCGGCGAAATCATGGTACTATATACGTTAGCGTTTCATCGCAGAAATTTGCTAGACGTACGTGCCACAATGTGTACTCTTTACTAGCGTAGTGTAAAAGGAATGGCTATCTTTCGCTCGAGCAGGAAACGTACTTGCTCAAGGTTTTTGCGTGCGGGTGCATCAACGCAAAGAACTTTTAGAAAGAATTATCCGAAAGCGCTTGCACCATGTTTTCCACTCCACCATGTCCCGTCGTGCAACCTTGAAGGATCAATCCTGCGGCGGCCCACATGGCGAGACGTCCATTCTTGACTTCTGAAAGCTTCAATCGTTCATACTTGGCAGGGTCGCCCTTGGAGAAGCTGAGCGGATCGAATCCAAAGTTACCTGGCTCGCGCATGCCAGACTCGCGGCCCGTAGTCGTGGCAATGCCCGAAACGGTTTCGGCAATAGCAATCATAATGAGGCCAAAGGCAATGTATTGGGGATGAGCATTCCAAAACTGCCAAAAGGCGTCCATTTGGTTCTTGGCCGTGGCCATTTCATTGCCAGGTGCCGGTCCAAAGATTTCAACCTCGACGAAACCAAGGACGGCAAGCATAGCCTGTATAGAATAGAAAAGTAAGTTGACGAGAGGGTGAGTTGATATGAGTGAAGGAACGACGTGAAAGTGGATGAATGATTGCAAGACGAATGCAGCAGCACGTACCAAACGACAATGCTTCAGTTCCGCCTCGCGCAGCCAGTATAGATCAATTCCAACGTCGTTGATGTTGGAAAGACCGAGAGGATCAAAGCCAACATCTCCTGCCATGCTTCCGTCGAGCTGCAAAGGTGCGGAAAGGTGAAAGAAAGAGGTGAGTGTGACGGCAATGAGAGCGATGAACTACATCCTTGACATTGCGTCCGGCAAGTTTTATTGCAGCAGTAGCTCGAATGAAAGCTCTGCCAAGAGAACTCCTTTATCCAATTGTAAGCATTTGATTCAATTCACTCGCTAATTACGCAACGACCATCAAGACGTACAAGTGCTGGACGGTTCATGAATGGCATTGATTGCGATCGTTCGGCAGCATTCAAGGCCACGTCTCTGTTGCTGCGGCTTGATGAAGCTGCGGGAGCAAAGGCTGCGGCAGAGCCAGCGAAAACAAGGAGGGATGCGGCAATCTTCATGGTCGATGTGCTTCGTTGGTGAGGCAACTGCAGCTGCAGCATGGTCGTCCTGAGATCGGCAGGTGAAAAAGATCGCGCACGGCTCACGTTCAACATCGTTGCGTCACGTATCCTTATCTCTAGGGTAGCTAAAGTTCATGCCGCGATGGCGCGGCAGCTAGCGCAAAGTTGCCTAGAACTTTCTTTCACTCGTTGCTACGAGTACATACACTTAATGTCAACAAGAGGTAGCTTATCTTCTCGGGTGTGTGACAGTGACGCGTTCAGTGGCTACTGTACTATATGCGCCCCGTCCTTCTATGTGACCATGCAAGCTCAATTTTACAAGACATGGTTGCTTGAACTACTCTCGATCAGGCTGATAGATAAGATCACTCGCGAGTACATCCATTCCATGTCTGTTGTCTTTGACAAACTCGTTTTTAAATGCATCGCATCCTTTGGTTTGCCCAAGCAAAAGATTGAAGTGTCCGACCCTGACATGAGTACATGATCTTACTTTTGCTGCAGGAGTGCCCGCTTGATGTTGGCAAGCGCTAAAACTACTCGAAAGGCTGGTGCTTCCAAATCATCACCAAGTTGTACCTCGCCTTAGTCGCAAAACGCTGGCAGCAACGTTTCATTAGGTCCATGGCACTCAATTCATTATAGTGGAGCGCTTGAAAGACGGAGAGCGTCAAAAAGCCAATCTTGGATGGCTTGATCAAATAAACGCAAGTGGCACTGTCGCGAATGCTCTTGATTGGATCCAATGACGTAACGACTTTGACTCGAGCCGTGCAGTCGTAGGCTGTAGGCTGACTAGGCCTAGACTGTCCCTCCTAATAGAATGAATTAATTGACGGATCCAAGCGCACCCAATCACTCGACTACCGGTACTGGCCAAGAGACACAGGCTGTTGCATGATCTGATTGGTCTCACATAGCGTTGTGGCAGCATTGGCCGATCCTCCGCCAAGTCTAGCTGTGCTTGCTTGATCAGTTTTGCGTGAAAGTACTTTTGCAGTACAGTCTTTTCGCGCATCAACTGAAGCGCTCGTAACTATAGATTGCTTGGAGCAACAGGAATTCCTGGCATGGCTTATTCAAAGGTATTGCACTTGGTTTTTTGGTCTGGCAAAAACGGAGACAGAAGGCTCCAAAAATGTCGTTACTGCCAACGGTTCGAACCAAGGAGGCAAGATCATGGAATCCGTCGTTTGCAAGGATTTTTCAGAAGCATAAAATCTCGCAGGGACTGAATAGCGAAGAAGTTTTGGATGACGATGATGATTGTGTAGTCGATAGTGCCGTGAAGCATTCAGTAGTCGAGTGTCGAGTGTCGAGTGTTTGTTGTTCTGATCAACGTCTCCTGCTGCTGCTGCTGTTTGCAATGTAAAAAGCATCCAACAAGATCAGACTCGAAAGTACAATAAAATTTGTATCTTATCGAGCTTTACTTGGAACGATGGCATCAGTTCGTCGTCGTCAACCAGAGGGAACAAAGGAACAAAAGCGAAACGACGAGTACGAACGGATTTGTCTTAGCGGTAATAGCACGATTCCTTGATGACGCGTTTTCACTCCCTTTCGTTCCTGCACTACGGTAGCCTTCTGACTAGTATTCACTGCGGGCTTGTTTTCTACTATTGCCTGGAATGATGTTTTCATGATTAATCCTTCCCTGTTCCAGTCGCACCAAAACTCTGCAAGTGAAATTCGTGGCGATCATCCAATTTGAATCATAGATCATAGCAGCAGCAATACACAATGAGCTCTCCAAAGGCAGATAATCTTCGTGTATCAAAGCGACGCCGCAATGAACAAACCGCAGGGCAAGATGAAGGAATCAATATAGTGGGGCCGATAGCGACGTCAAACAATTTGCAGCCGCAGCAACGCAACCATTCCGCAGCTCCAGCGGCTGCAGTATCACTCGCCGATTCGCTCCTCATCAACCTTTCCAAGGCTTGCGACAAGCATGGACGCTCCCATAGTAGTAGCAGCAAGAGTCAGAAGCATCTCGAAAACTTTGCTTCCAGACAAGACGACTTTGAGCAACGAAAACACTGTCAGAGTGCCATCGATTCACTCCGCTTGTTGCTTCCAAAGATTGACGAAACCTATCGAGCTTCCAATCATCCATCGCTGGAAAATATCAAGCATGTTTGCGACTTTTATGAATCTGTTTGTCGAGGAGGATTCTGCCCGGAAGCACCAAAGTTACTCGATCTAGGACGGCAAGGAACTGAAGGTGCGTCGATAGCGTGTGCTAGGCGTCAATGTACATTTTGTCACGACGCCTCGGTATTTCATGCATGGCCTGTTATACTCAAACTATGATTGTCTATCACTTTATACTCAAAGTCATGCCTCGAGTCTTTGCGCTCATGGAACATCTAATTTCCAAGAATGTCATTGCGAATCAAGTTGGCGTTTCAACATCGCACGCAACAATCAACAGTGATGGCAACTCAACAATCAGCACTTCACTGCATGACACTATTATTCATACAATTACGACGCTACTGCTGCTGATCCCGGAAGCCTCGATACATGCAAGCATTACGCTCTCCTTGACAAGACTATTGCTAGATGCCACGACGGTAGTAAGCGTCTACGTGTCGTCGTCAGCTCCGGATACGATTGGAACGGTTCAACTCAATGTTTCACTCATTCCAACTGCTACTGATGCTGCTTCGAATCACGCTACTACTAGAACACCAGTGTCATTGTCCATTGGCTCGCTCGAACAAGCGCGGGCATGGCAAGCGGCAAGCTTTCACTTGATGAATCATTACCTGCGACGACTGGCGCTGGTTCGAGCAGGGAGTTTACACGATGTTGGTCATCTAGTTTCCAGTGATGAACATAAATGCTTTGTTGAACCACTGCTTACGCCGTCGAATGTAAATACTTGCTTGCGCATCATTGAATGGACGACAACGAATTGTCACTTTGCCTCGGCCGATAAGAAGGGACGAGTGCTTGTAACGCAAGGAAAACTTTGGGCGCTACAATTACTATCGAGAATATTTGAATACAAACAACAGCTGCTGTCGATACACAGCAATTTACGACTCTCGTGTCAAGTGGCGGCGGTTGTCGCAAAAGCAACGCACGAATATTTGAAAGAGCAATCCACGCCAGAGGAACGTTGCAGTAGCGAAGAGAATGAAATGTCCAAGCTACTTGAGCAACTTTTGATCAAAAATATACTCCTGATGCCGAATAAGATACGCGACAAGTCATGCATAGTGGACGCGCAGTCGCCGAGAATGATTCGATTGGCTGTATGGCCGGTCGTTTTGCAGGCACTGTCGTCGTCATCATGGTGCTGCTCGACGCATCGGCATCCTTCATCTTCTGCAAAGTCCTCTCCGCCTTTCCAAGTCGACGACCAGGGACGTCTTTTGGCGACAAGTGATGGAGAGTCAGTGCAATTAGTTGGCACGTGTCTTGCTGTCCTGCACAAGGGAGTGCTGCTCGAGCCAGCCTTGAAGGGACGATTATTTGCTGGCGACCAACTAGTATTCCCTTCGTTACCCTCGCCGTCTGCACAATATACCAGTGGCGGCACAAAAATCTTTTTTAACAAACTAGTGTGCTGGCTAAAAGATCCAATCCTTGGTCATGGAGCTTGGCGGATTATTACGGCTTGGCTCGAACAAGGACATTTGATCGCCATTGAAACTCGCGTGCAAGCTGTGCTGGCAACTTCACGAGGCAATTCTACTTGGAACAATGGCGACGCAAAGACTGAAGCTACTAGCAGCAACAGGAAGAGAGATCCAGTAAATGGAAACTCGTCTGTTAAGCGACAAAAGTTGGAAATGTTGTCGGCATCGGAAGATGGATCGCTAGTGGATTTTAGCTTTGGTGATTGCCTTGAGGATCAGATTTCGACTTTTCTGACAGCAACTGCACGTCCAGCAGCGATTCGACTTTGCGCAGAAACTACTGGAACGCTATCATCTGACTGTATTTCTGATGCCATGGCGGTTTCAAGTGCCATTCGTCTGCTAGTTTCCCACGTCGACCTGGGTGGTCGAGATAATGATCCTTGTGGACTTGCAGCGCTTTTATCACTCTTGCTTGAGTCAATGGTTGCCTTTTGTAACTTACTTAAGAGTTGCACGAGCACATGCTCTGCTTGCGTATCTGTTTGTGTCGACTGTGGAGCTTACATTGGATCCCTGGCAATCATGCACCCCCTGTTAGACATTTTTGTCAAGCAAGTGCGACATCTATGCTTGAAGGCAGCTTGGAAAGACTCGTTGGACGGAGCACCTGCTCTCATGCACTGTCCTTTGTCGTTGGAGGCTGTCAGAGCATTGTCGGTGTCACACGGAACTGCTGAGGCTAGCATCGCCTTGTTTCCAGGTTTTAGTCTGGTAATTGCATGGAACCACATGTCGGCTACATTGATACATTTGCTAAAGGCCGAATTTTTACTTGGTTCAATTTCTGGGAGCATTGAACTTCAAATGGAACGTCTTTCATTTATGGAGATTGGTACTGGATCCGTTGAGACAGTCGGCGATGAAGCTTCATTGCCACTTGTTCAGCGAAGAACAATGGTCTGGGTCACTCAGTCGATGGCGCATTCCCATGACAACCCGTCTATACGTCTGCTGTGGTGGCAAAGCCTCGCCTGGCTCTTGCTTTGCACGGATCCCCGTGATATTTGTCGCGAATGCCCGTCGCTAAATGTCCGCCGTGAGCTGCTACGTGGCATACTGTCGATAGCGTTGGCTGACACGAACTCTACTATTCGAGATTTTGCCAGTTGCGAGATTGGTGGGCTAATGCTATTTGCGAAAGGATGTGTATTGTCGACGCTGTTGCTGGAGCACGACGAAGTTGAAAGTGACGTTGCGCACAGCGCTGGCGTTTGGAATTCACGTCCACCAGCTGGTCAGAAAGCTGAAGCCTTATTGCAGCAAATTGATCACCTACTCCACGAGCATGCGTCAGTCCCACAAGTCCTTCTCTCGTCTACGATGAGGTCCTCCAGCGTGAAGAGTCGACAGAAGGGGCCGATGAGACGCCCACGTGAAATTTTAGAGTGTCAGCGGGCGGCGACGCGGTCACTCGCAGCATTATGTACAGTGGGACAGCTGTCGTCGAACGAAAGCATGTTGCTTGTGTTCGAAAATGTCTCGAAACGATTGTTCAGTCTCTCGAGCGGGGATGGCAGTCCAGTACCTTTGCAGATGCGGGGACTTTGCCTCGCTGCGCTCGAGTGGGCACGAAATCGCGTGGAACTCCCAAAGCTCCTGCAACCGTATCTTAAAACATTCATGCCCGAAATATTATACAACTTACTCGTTCCTTCTTCCGGATTCGAGGTTGAGCCAAGTCGTCGGTCCATTGCTATTGAAAGCATACCCGTTACTCGTCGTTTGCAAAATTATCATTTGTTGAGCACGTTAATAGAGTGGTTCGTAATGCCGACAATTTCAAATAGCAGGATTGCCTCTTTTACCAGTTTGTCCTATTTACTCAAATTTTTCGATGTCATGCTGCCATCGCTGATGTCCCAATTTGTTATCGAAAAGGAATACGATGCACTCAGATTGACGACCGAGTTTAAGATTTTTATAATGCACCTGTCTCGTCACGACGATAAAGCTTGTGCGCGATCCGAGATTTACAATATTCAAAGCAAGACCGACTTGTCAGCCGATCGCATCTCCGGAACATTAAGCGATCGAAAGGCGACAAAAAGGGTTTGGGGCTCAAACTTGGAGGACGAGACTCGACGATTAAGTCTCGCCCATTACATTACGGAGCCAATTCTTGCAACTGTCTTTGTGAGAGGAGGACAAGCAGAGCTTCTATTTTTCATGAAGATGGTTCTTCAAGACACCTTGCAACTGCCCGTTATCATGAAGGAGCGTGAAACGGTGGTGTTCAAAAATCTTGTTTGGCAGCTTGGTCTTCCGCAATGGTCGGATCGTGCTGCTGAGGCAATTCGCGTCGCCGCCCTCGCTCAAAAACATGATGCATTGGAATTGAAGTTTCCACTGTTAGCCGTGGCAAAGCTTACAACGACAAACGATGACAAAGTAGTCTCCGACACGATGTCTCGCCATTTCATGTATCTCATGGTAAACATTGTCCAGCATGATTGGGCAAGCAAGTCGACGATCGAACGCCTTCAGTCCCTAAACTGTCTCTCCGTAATGCTCACGTACCTGCCACATTCGGATTCGTCGCAATACATACCGCAGATTATGTCTACGGTAAACGCCGCAATTACGGACGCGGAGGGTAGGCCAGGAGCACCGCGGTTAATTTTGCGATCTCTTGAGATTCTATCACAGTTTGTCCGGTTGATTGCGCGCCATCACTGGGAGACGCTTGATCAAAATTTGGCTACCATTGTGGTGTCGTTAATCCCAATCTTGTCAAGAAACGAATTGGATCGTTTGCACGACGAGACAAGCCACATAGACGACGCTCGTGACGCTGCGCTCGCGCTTCTAGAGTGGCTCACGCAGGGTGAACTGGGGAAGAAACTTGCTGCTCGCTTTATTGAGGTTCCTTTTTTACCAATTTCTGAAAAGCTGAATGGCGTGCGCACGAACTTGAGGATGGCTGGACTTGATTTTGATTGTTTGCAGACATCTGCGGAGGAAGGTATTCAAAATGTTCATCATCGTAATAGCTTGACAAGCGACGGTTCCACAAGCGTGGATCGTCTGCTTGACATGACTAATAAACAAGAAGCATTGCGTCGTCGTTTAACGATTGTTCGGCCATTACTTCAAAGCGAAAACCTTAGCATCCGCAAAGTCTCTTTGCAGCATGTGTCGGCTCTGCTGAGAGCAAACCGTGAGCTCTTCCGCTTGCTGATTGACAACGAAGGCACGGCATCTATGGGACGGTACTTGACGGTCGCGTATGACGAGCGGGGACGTTCTCGGGGCGTGGTGGTAGATTTGATCGACACGCTTCGCTTTCGATGCACCGACGAAACAGATTTGAACGCACGACTTCTTCTCGCGGTCTGTCTTGGCGAAGTCGGCGCTGTTGATCCGAGTCGGCTTGACGAGACGAAAACTAAAGCTGCACGAAGCATGTCTGGCGCCGCACCTGCGACTAGCAAACGAGCATTACCTCCGTGGCGGTCAAGTGCCGCGCAGTACGAATTAATTTTGGTAACGTGTGACCTTGTTGTTGGTTTGAAAGCTGCCACAACATCAACCGACCAAAACAAAATAGCATATACGATCCAGCAGCTTCTCGTCTTACTTGATTCCTACTACACCGAACATGACAACCCAGCGAACTCCGAGAAGCTGGCGGCAAAGGGTTTGGAAAAGAAGTCGATGAGCAAGGTCCTTACCTCTAAACTGGCTCAAGCTGGAGTGCTGGATGTTGTTGACCCTTTCTGGTATACAGAATATTGCGAGACGAGCGACAAAATTGTAGGAAGAAAACCTCCTTTTTTTAAAACTTCGAAATCCTACAGCGGCTGGATGGCTAATTGGTGTCGATATATGATTGTATGCGCAAAACGGGGGAAGCGCACGCCTTGGATCGAGCTCTTCTCTGCGTGTAAGATTGTTATGCGGTCAGATGCCGGACTGAATGTCGGCGAAACGCTTTTGCCATTACTTGTCCTGGAGCGCCTATGCTTCGGAAAGTCGCAAGACGAACGAGACATAATAAATGAGCTTACATCAGCTTTGAACTTTGATGTGGGAGTCGAGATGGACGCGTCTGAGCGGCAAAAAGCTGTTAACACTGTATTTAAGCTGATAGCCACTTTAGAGCATTGGTATAACGACGAAACCGAGCGCAAACATCGGTCACGAGGGCGCAATATGACCAAGGCGGCGGAGGCTTTAAGTGATGATTGGCCTCGCGATTCGACGCTAATTCGAATGGAGGACCTTTTTAAAGCGTTGCCACTCTCGCTTCGAGCTCAGGCAGCTGCGAGAGTTGGAATGCATGCCGGCGCCTTGCGATTACTGGAGATTGCAGCTAGAAAAACATGTTCTTCGGTGATTTTTGACTCGTCACAAAACAAGGATCAAGCAATGGCAATTAATAAACGATCAAGAGCGGCAGGAGTTAGCAATTCTCAAGACTTGAATTTAATGAAAGATGTATTGGCGGAGTTGTATGATTACGATACGATGGCTACGCTGGTTGATGATTATTCGTGTCTAGACCCTGAGTTACGACTGTATGACAGCATTAAATTAAAAGAGGCTGCAAACGACTGGGAAGGAGCACTGCTAGATTATGAGCACGCACAGCATATCCATGGACCGGATCAAAAGCTACAGGCAGGCTCTTTGAGATGTCTACTAGAGCTCGGACACTATGAAAGTGTTTTGAATCAGGCAAGGGGTTTAGCATGCCTATCAAACAATGGAGTGAGCACAACGTCTGTTTTACCAACGAATGATACGCTTCCTCTGGCGATCGAAGCGTCTTGGAGACTTGGACGTTGGGAGACCCTAGCCGAATTAGTTACGCAAGAGTCGACAAAAGTTCGGAGAAGACCTGAATTAGACTTTCAGACATCGCTTGGGAGCATCATGTTGGGACTAAAGCGTCAAAACCCAGATCATGTCCACGCAGAACTGGTAAGGGCACGAACTGCAATTATGGTAGGGCTCTCCAGCGTAGCAAGGGAGAGCTACTCTCGGGCATACAACCACATAGTCGATCTTCATTACCTTCGCGAGATTGAAGACTCACTTGACCTACTTTGCTCCGAAGTACCTGTCGACCTCGAAGTTCATTCTCGTGAATGGGAATGGAAAGGCCGACTGGACGTTGTGTCGTCAAAAGGCGCATCTAAAGTCATAAAAACTCGGCTTGCCCTCTCGCGGCTAGCAGATGACCGAGCTATGGAAGGATTGTTGTTTTTGAATCTTGGAACGCGAGCTCGAAAAGTATCACGACAAAGCATTGCTGCTAGCAGTTTTGCTCAGGCGGAAAGGGCTCTAGTTTCCATGTCAACAGCTGCTCAGCAATTTACTCTCCAATTGGAGATGGCAAAGCTGAAATATGACTGCGGAGAAAGTGGTGGAGCTCTTCGGCTCTTTCATCTTGACGACGAGGAAAAACTTGCTAATGGATCATTACAAACATTGCAACGCGCGGCTGTCCGATTCACCACGAGCTTATTAAAAGGTTCAGAGGGGCACAGCCTTACAGATGCCGAGATGATCAAGATGTACTCACAATCTCTCCTGCAAACAACGCAATGGATGGTTGATGGAGGTTTGAAAGACACTGTTCAAATTAAAGACCGATTCATGATTTTACATCGGCTCTCGCCAAAATGGGAGGAAGGTCAATTTCATTACGCGAAATACGTTGATTCAATGCTTGAAACACGGCTTGAAGCAATTCGTCTTCGATTCCCCCACAAATTTTTTGGACTAGACGAAGAGACTGCCCGGCGCCTGTGTCTTGGAGACGACAAAGCAAGCCACCGCCATATCTTGGTCGCAATCCATTTTTACGTCGAAGCATTAAAGTTAGACACGCAGCATGTTTATCAGGCTCTGCCCCGGCTACTTTCGCTTTGGTTCGATTTCACCGCTTTATCGACCTCAGATGATGGGCAGTCAGACTCGAAAACTCTTCTGATGGCGCAGGAGGAGATGAACGCCTTCATTGCTAGAGAATACAAGATGATTCCACCCCGTGCTTTCTACACAGCAATTCCCCAGCTGGTATCACAAGTGACTCACGACTGCAAAGACACGGAGAAGTTGGTCAGGGTCGTCTTGTGTCGCATCCTTTCAAAGCACCCCGAGCAGGCAATGTGGCATTTGGGCTGGCTTCGACAATCACAACTCGAGGATCGCAAAAAGATTGGCGAAGAGATTTTTCAGCAGGCGGAGCAAAGCCTCATGAAGATTGGCGGCGCTCTCAACATACACAGGCACAAGGTTCTTGTCGAGTCGAAAAGCTTATTCATGTATTTTCACAACCTTGCAACTTCAAAAACCGTGGACACATCGACGCAAAAAACAACCATCAAACCTTGGAAAGGAACAGTGCTGCTGACGGATTTTATTCCACCGGTCCAGGCAGCACTTTCGGTGTCATTTTCGACAAGCGCATCAGGTGCTTATCACGAGTCATTCCCTCGGCAAGTGCCACGAATGCGAGCTGTTTGTCCAGATGTCACTATCATGGGTTCAAAGGCACGCCCAAAAAAGTTGAAGATTTATGTAATTTCCGCTGATACTTATCGTTTGCCTGCTCAAGTTACCGACAAAGCGTCTCGCCAGTCGATTGACATTGGCGAGATCCACTTTTTGGTGAAGCAAGAAGTTCGTGGAGATCTCAGAAAGGACGCTAGAGTGCAGGATTTTTGCAACGTGATCAATCGTCTTGTGACAACCTCGACTCTAGACAAAGGTGCGTCGGTGAATAGTCGCCGGCTTCGCCTTCGGACATATGCTGTGACCTGTCTAAGCGAAGACACGGGCATTCTCGAATGGGTTCCAGAGACCGCACCGCTGCGCAGTCTCATCTCAGCGTCTTACAATCCGCAAGCATCACCCTTCTCCGCTAAACGAAGAGGACTGCGTGCAGCTACATTTGGTGACCCGATGCTGAAATCAAACTACGAGAAAAAGTGTCAGGCCATGTTTTTTGAGCATGGTGACCTTCGACGAGCCGCTACATTATTCGAGGAATTATGTTTGAAACCTTTTCCACCGCTCTTGTATTGGTGGTTTGTCCAGCATTTCCCTGATCCTCATTCGTGGTACGAGGCTCGAACACGATTTACAATGAGCGCGGCTATCTGGTCTGGCGTTGGCCATGTGATTGGGCTTGGCGATCGTCACTCTGAGAATATATTGGTGGACATGACATTGGGAGAAGTTGTGCATGTTGACTTCGATTGGTACGTTTATTGCAAAGCCATAATTGCACCTCACAACAACTGCAACTCTGATAACGTTTGATTTGTCATTCCCTCTGTTTCATCAGCATCTTTGACAAAGGCCTTTCGCTACCAAAGCCCGAAGCTGTCCCTTTTCGTCTAACACAAAACATGGTCGATGCATTTGGCCCAACTGGAGTAGACGGTGTATATACTTGTTCTTTGCTTGAAACCATGCGCGTACTACGACATAACCGCGACACTTTGCTGTCAGTTCTCGAGCCATTCGTCAAGGACCCCATTATTGACTGGAAGCGTCTTCGAAGCCAGCAACGAGGACACGAGAAGCAAGGCGCCGAAAAGTCTGATCCTCGATTAGCGCAAGAGGCGAAACGGTCACTGCTTGTCATTGAGCAACGACTCCGAGGCATTTACAATCTTCGCAATCCCAATTTGACAAAAATTCGTCGAAGCGACTTACGTGGGGCGGCATTGAACGAAGACGACGATTTGACCCACTTAGTTCCTTTGTCGGTGGACGGCCAAGTGCACAAGATGATTGCAGAAGCAACGAGCAGCGAGAATCTCATTCAACTTTATATTGGATGGATGCCGTGGCTTTGACACAAACGTTTAGTGTGAAGCGTTGAAATCTAGACACCTAGTAAGTTCTATGATAGAAATACATATCTCAAAATGAATTCGGAAAGGGTCCGCTGCGCTTTTTAGATGCGGCGCAACTGGCGGTCAGTAAATCACGGTGGATAATGACTTCCTCGTACCTTACCTTGCTTAAACCCTTTCTGGGACTCCCATAGCTTGGTAAGTGTATGCGCGCGCAAATCCGCGACATTAGTTCGCCCACCAACCGTGAATGTTACCTCTTGGTGTCAATCGTTAGTTGACGTTCTTGTAGGCTGCAAAACTACTTGCCAGTCGCCAGCCACTCTTTTAAAGTGGCAAAGCAAGTATCGCTATATGTCGTTCACTCGGCAATGAGATCCAAATTATGAACTACTGAGCAGTATGTATGCTGGCTACGTGCGTAGGATAGTCTAATCACTTTGCAATGTAATTAGCAGCACGCGACTGTTCATTACAACAAATTTTATTTTTTAGTTATCAATATTCTCTTCTCTCAAACGAAACAACTTCTCTCAAACGAAACAGCACAAACATGTAATTCGTCACTCGACGCTCGCCGTCGTCGCCCGGACTTGCAAATTCTTACGCCCGATAATGTTTGTGCTTTGTGCAGCATACCAACGTCCAATCAGCGGGATTCTCAGCAGGAATGGGGCGGCAAACCTTGCAGGGTACTTTATACTTAGTTTGAGGCCAACTGTCATTAATGTGTTCCGGTACAAGAACATTTAATGCGACGGAAAGAATAGGATGCGCAAACGGGCGGTGATTTGGACAAAACGTTGTTGTTGAATTGCGTGGGTCAATGGAGCACTTTTCGCAAGGTTCATTCATTCTGTCGCTTGTGTTCAAAACACGGCCGTACTCGTCGAATCGAAGGCCCCCAAACGGTGGAGGTTGCACCGCAGGCTCGCGAACTACAGGAGGCGCGACATTGTCGACTTGAGCATGATCCAAATTCTCGGCGCGCCCCGCGTGGGCAGGAACTTCCATCTGGACGCCAGCGTCATCCTCCTCCTCCTCCTCTTCCTCCTCCGGCGGGTCGACGAAAAACGATCGGATCGCGTCCACGGTGTCACCAATCCAAGCCCAAACAGTGCCGTCGGCGCGAGCTTCAGCTGGCGCCGTCGCGTCGGCGCGAGCTGCAGCTGGCACTAGAGAGTTGCCGGGAGGCATAGAATATTGATCAGTATTGTCAGCCATGGTAATAGTATCAGTCAAGTCCTTGTTGTGGCGTCGGGTCGTGATGGAAAGTAAATGACAACAGCGACTACTCGCGGCGAAGCGTGGAAGCGACAGGCGGACGGACTCGCTGATGTACCGATATCTGGTCGTTGCAGATTCGACGCGCCAATATTTTATCGATATAGGATACCTTTTAAGAACGCCCGGCGTCATGACTCGAAAGATTAATTCGTGACTGGTGACACCCTTCAGTATGAAATTGCCGGTAGATTAAGTCCACTTACCAGTAGCAGCTTAGTGTCTCTAGATCTATGCATTTTGTTTACTTTCGACAAGCTAGTTTAGATTACAAGGAGGAGTACAGGTAGCTCACTGACGGAATGTTGAATCTGTCACATCATGACTCACAATTGACATTCGCTAAGGCGAGCGAGCCGACCATCGACACCCAAATTCTGTCGGGAAGTCGAGCGCACATGGACGACGTGGATGCGTTGCATCAAGCGTTGAGAGGTTGCTTATTGTTCTAAATAACCTTGAGCATTGCTGGTCTTTTGCTGGGGCATCCGTTCGCCAAGTGCGTGACAACTTGGACGATACGGATAGGTCGAAGAACAGTGTCATAACCACGAGACTGACGTGCAGTATCGCTCGACGGAGTAGCTGGTACATCACCTTTCACCTTCATCAGTATTTGCTGCTTTGAGCGCTGTTGCGAAGAACAGGAACCACGCAGGGCGCTGTTTTGCCACCGACAACCGAGGAATCAATCAAACAACCTATCATGATGGCGACGGATCCACTGCGTCAAGACAAAGTTCTATCCGCACGAGAAATGTACGAAGACGACACGGAAGACATTTTGTGTGGCCGCGCAGACGACTCTGATTCTATTGAAGAAGACCAACGAGATCCAGCTGCTCCTGGAAAGGTTTTGCGTCCTCAAGAGGCGAGGTCCGAATCAGAAACGTCCTTTGTCAATGTGCTCAAAGACTTTTTTCGATCCACGTTTTCGGATCACTATCCAACAGAAGTACGTATATTCATGCTGAATGGATGGAACTAACTGCGATTGATATGCATTTCTAATCTTCCTCTCTGTCGCAGTCATACTGCTGTACCGGAAGCGAACTCATGAAAGTCGTGCCGGACGCGTATTGCTGCAAGGGACAAACCAACCAGCGCATTGCGTCAAAGCCATACGAAAGTAATGTCATTCCAAGCGATACGAACCAACTTAATAGCAATCAGTATTCCAATCCACAAGGCTCGGGTTCTGCCCTTGATCGAATCGCTCAGACTCCACCCCAACGCAAAAAGGCTTTGGCAGTGGCAACTGGATTTAAGTATGCTGCCGACATGGACGGCCGAACAGTTGTCATTGTTCCTGGAACACGCAGGTCTCCCATTGACTTGACGAGTTACGCGGCCATTGCTCATTTGCGGCAGTACGGAGCGACACGGCAGCATCCAGCCGTCGGCCTGTCAACCACAACAACCACGACTCGGATCACTCGTTTGCCCGCTTCGGAAACGCCCACCGCGGAAAAGGCCGTAATCGTCCCCGCCAACCAGACTATTACATAGTCAGTAAATGATAGTGAAGGAAAATGTTTGTGAATTTGGAATCGGCGCATGAATCGCGTATCGAATGCCGTGAAGATTTCATCGACTCGATACGTGAAGATTATATATCAACTGCTGGTAATGCCGCCGCACTCGATACGAATTTAAGAAATCAATACATGTATTATTGGTAACGATATAAGCTGCCATGCACTATCTTTAACACGTTCAAGTTATCAATAACACACTTTCGCGCAAGACATCAGACATACGACTGGTAATGCTGGCGCCATCTGCACAATCGTTTTGACACCGCACCCTTACGAACTCTTCAATGACAAGTCCGCTGCAATGAGAACGTGATCGCTTGGTTCATTGGCATCCAGATTGGGAAAGGGACCCTTTGCTACGTCGCGATGTGGAAGCTTCAAAACGTCGTCCACTTTCCATTCCTTAGAAATAAAAATATAATCGAGCGTATCAATAAAGGGTTCCTTGTCACCCGTCCGTGCGAAATTGGTAAAATCAGGTTCCGTTTGGAGACACTCGGCATACGCGCTCCGCATGGGAGCCAGTGGCGCAGATTTCCACGCAAATCCATTTCGAGTGGGTGGAATACTCGCCTCATCCATGCTTACTGAAGCATCCGCCGTAAGCAGCAGCTTGTATGGGGCATCGCCAGGCTTTATGTTAAAGTCTCCTGCAAGTACATATGGAACGTCTCCTTGTTCCGCCGCAATCCTTTGCGTGTACTGCGCCGCCATTTCCGAGTGAATCGTCATGATGGGTGGCGCATAAAAGGCGCACGGCATGTGATATGTTGCAACCAGAAACGACTTGCGCGTCTCTCGATCGCGCAGTGTGGCTGTCAGAATGATATTGTTGCGGCGCTCCGCAT
Organism: Mayamaea pseudoterrestris; assembly: GCA_027923505.1. Taxonomy (NCBI): domain Eukaryota; phylum Bacillariophyta; class Bacillariophyceae; order Sellaphorales; family Sellaphoraceae; genus Mayamaea; species Mayamaea pseudoterrestris. The sequence continues at coordinate 661,741 of BROI01000018.1, read as the reverse complement.
CCGCCCATGGTTCTGCCTTTGGCCAAGTCTTGGTGAGTCTGTAGTAAATCTTTTGAATCGACTTGACTACATTCATGCAGGCGCCGACTTGATCGGCAGGCGGCCATCCATCGACGCGCTGGTCACTCAGTCGCGCCATGCTCACATCAACAGTCTCCAGTTCCTTGGTTGGCCATGCCATGCAGACTCCCATGTATCCGTTAAAGGCCTTGCCGTAATTGCCAGTCACCATGTAGTAGTTGCGATTAGAAAAGAATGTATGCAGCGCTCCAGCCCAATCATGCGAGACTTCCTGAAGACAGAAAATGACACGCTTATTGGCGTCCAGTTCAGTTTGGAGTTTCTGCAAGACAATGGCGAGTCGATTGGATGCATCCAAGTGTTCCACTGGATAGGTTGAGTAGTGCGACGGTTGGGCGAGATGCGAGGAAAGGACATTGTAGGAAACAATGCGAGTGGAAAGCGTTCGAGTGCTGGATGGCCACATGTTCTCTGCGCCTGATAAAGAGTAGGCTCTTGTATTGACAATAAAGAAGAGACTTTGACACAACAAGTTTGTTAACAGGAGGAACGAGATGCTTGAGAGCGAACGGAACGAAAGCATTGGATGGAATGTTTCGATGGCTATCATACCGTGCCGCGACGGCGCGCCGTTCCTCACGATGTACTCTTTGATCAACAGTCGATCATTCTCGCATCATTGGGCAATAATGTGAAACGAGTGCCAGTGAAAACTGCGTCATGAGGCAATAGTACGAAACGAGTGCCAATGTCAATTACGTCACAAGGCTATAGCACGAAACGAGTGCCAGTGAAAACTGCGTCACAAGGCAATAGTACGAAACGAGTGCCAGTGAAAACTGCGTCAGCATGCACTTATGTGAAACGAGTGCCAGTTAAAAAACGTGTCATGAGGCAATAGTACGAAACAAGTGCCAGTGAAAACTGCGTCATAGGGCAATAGTACGAAACCAGTGCCAGTGAAAACTACGTCAGCATGATTTAACTGTAAAGATGGAACAAGAATCATTCGCGATGCACACGCGGCGGACATTACAAGAAGTCATTTCCATTGCTCCGTTACTTCACCGAAGCCTCATTCTTTGCTCGATGACTGAATGCAAGACTTATCAAAGCACCAATCCCTGTTTTAAACGAATCAGTGAATCAAGTGTTGGTTACGAGAATCAACTGTTGCCATGGAGAAGCGCTGCAAGCCATGGAGGAGCTTTATTTTTGCCGTTGTTCTTGCCACAGTTATCATGATTCTCGTAGTTCTCGGTCGCACAAGCGAGTTAACTGATGACATGGACAACGTCAACGTCACTGTCAGAGTAGATACGAAAGGTTTTCTTGCTGACAATAGAACAAACAACGAAGATGTTTTTACAATCTCGAGAAGACTACAGCAGACGACGAAGTCTATGAGCTATCAACCCACCGTGACTATTGTAGAGCAGCGACCTGCCACCAAGGTAAGGATTGCAGATGAAAGTGGCATGCAGGCAATTTCAAGCTTTATCATTTTGGAGTACATCACTGTCACCAATTTCAACTTGTTTCTTCACAGATCCTCAATTCAATGTCAATGCCGGAAGGTTCACCATGGTGCCAGGGCTTACCAACCATGTGGTTCGTCGGTCATCAAGCCATCAACGAGAGTCCATGGTGCCTGCAAGCAGACGGCACTTGGAAAATGAGCGAAACGTCGGTGCTGGACACGATTAACATTTTCAATGCCGAGATTGGCAAAATTACGATGGATAGACACGGATGCACTCACATGGATATCAACGGGGACGGACTTGAAGATGTTATTTGTACTGTCGGAGCTGGCCAGGGAAAAGGAATCGGATACGGCGAAGTCTACCTGACCGAGTCGAACGGAGCACTGATCAAAATAATGGACAAGACGCTCGGTAACAACAAGTACCCGACAATGCGTAACCGCATCGCCACGACGCTCCGAGGACCAAACGACACGAAACTTCTGTTTGTAGGGGTCGAAGGAGATGTGCCACGAACGGATGGCAAGTACAATAAGCATATCATGTTTCGCAATGACTTCAAATCAATGACCAGTCGACCATGGTTCACAGAAGTGCAAGCAGACACTGCGCCCTGGAAGGTGATATCCGATGCGATTGCAGCGATTGCCGTCGACATTACGGGCAACGGAGTCGACGATCTTATACTTTGCCATAGACCACTGCCACCAGCGATTTACACTCAAACTTTATCTGGACGATGGAAAATGCTAAAGCTTTCGGAACTTTCAGCCACAGCAAGATGGAGTAATGTGCGAGTGGCCGATGTCACGGGTGATGGTCGTCTCGATTTGATAGCCGTCAACGAAGATGCGCAAGCAAGCACGCTGTTGGTGTTCCAGGGGCGAGAGAAAGCTCCCTACTTTGACTTTTATACACCTTGGTATCAAGCAACCCTTCCGTTTGCTGCTCCCGACTTGGAGATTATTGATGTTGACAATAATGGTCGACCTGACATTTACGTGGTTCAGAATCAGTTGGATGGTACCAATTATTGCTTTGGAGAGGATGCAAACAGTCAATGGGGTGGTACAATCCAGCCAGACGCGAGTTGGGTGCCACCAGTGAGTAAAGCGCAGGACATCTTATTTGTTGGTCGAGCACCCACCGACAAGCCCAAGAAAAGGTTCCAACAAGTCACGATGCAGTTTAAACGGTACGGATGCGGGGGCACTGCCATACGCTTTGGCAGCGACCAAAGACTCATTCTAGGTAATGGGAACATGGGGCATCCAGGGTTTCATTCATTTTTAGAATGGCTTTAAATTGGAGCATGGCAGATTGATTGGTTGGAGATCGAGTAGTCGTCCAAGCAGTCGGCTGCCTCTCTATTTATAACAGAATAAAGTAAATCGTCAAAGGTAAAGATTAAAGAATGATAGCTTTTAACGCTTCGATAAATTAGTCATTACTCTTGCATAATCCGGATCAAGGTAGATTGCAAGCCCGTCGTCTTGCCACTGCCAAGTAAATTCGTTACGACGGCCAACGCGCAGAAACCTGACTAGTTGGGTTGATAATACGTCAAATACGCTCCACTCGAAGAATAAAGTGGGGTAATACGGTACCTTACTTCACTCCGTACATGCAGACCATCATTCAATGCCAGCTGGGGTCGTCGAGATGTTTTTCGTTGCCAACGAAGGTGCCGACCACGAGTTGCTGCTCGATATAGTGATAAATGCGGCACTTGGATCGCGATTATCATCTTTCTGTACCTGAAAAATACCGCCGCCAAACAAACTCGCCGCATCGTTAGTACGTGGCAACTCCCACTCGCTCGCGCCGCTTGACGACGCATCTGTGTTGACGCCCCAAGTTCCCGACGCACCAAAGCCAAATAGGTGACGAGGCACGCCGCCGCTATCGGTTTCTTCGGCATCAGTAGTTTTAAATCCAGACGGCTCCAGAGACAAAGCACTCATGGTTATCAAACCGAGGCGACTAGTATCGCGTCGTTCGTGGGAAGGCGACTCAAGCTCAAAATCCATGCCCTGCGTCGGGTCAAAGCCAAGACCCAAAGGACCATCGTCGTCGTCGCCACTATCATCCATTTCCTGCTCATTTCCATTTGTTGCATTCTTCCCCTCGACACGAGCAGCTGCTGCCGCAGCAATTGCCGTCTGGCTAGGTGCCCAAGCACGTGCCGTGGGTTTTAAAGTCGGAGTGTCGTCGTCTCCAGTCACAAGCTCCAGCTTGTCATCAGCGCGAACATACTCAAGCGGTGTAGAAATAAACTCCTCGTCCTTGTCGGCAGCCGTAAGACCGGTGTACAGTGACATATTGGCTTCCTTGGCAAGAAGCTTGGACGCCCCAAAACGGGCATGAGCAGTAGTTGTCGTGTAACGCTCGTAGCCATGATCATCTGACACCTTGTAGACGCGTGCAGAATGGTGATACTTTCTCTTGTATTCAGCGTAGGCGGCTGTATTCTCCATTCGTCCACCAGGCACAGAATGCATCCCATACCCAAGATCACCCTCACACCCATCAACGCAATAAAGGTTTCCCTCGTCGTCGCGCGAGTACAGGACGCCGCATGTACGAGGAAAAGGACGATGTACATTGTTTACCGATGACATAGGCTGCAAATTAGAGTTGCCATAGCTCTGCTTGGACAAAAGATGACGTTTCTCGTCCATCATGTCGTCCTTGCCACCATTGCTAAAGCTCGCCTTTGTGGAACTCAACGCCGGAGACCCACTGTCTTTCGTCTTGTCGCGACGAGCATTTGACTTTGGAGCATTTGCTGGTTTTGAGTTTCGGGACCCTCTAGCCGCCGACACATCCTTTCGACCGTTGCCCAAGGTCCCAACAGCCACCATTGATCCACTTCTTGGATCGTACAACATGCGGGTCGACTGATTCTGCTTGTCTTGCTCGCCGCGATTGCGATCCTCGTAACTTGCCAAGTAAATGACTGGTTGCGTGCTTGTCGCAGGCGTGGGCGGTTGCGGCCCCTGATGCTTCAACGGCGTAGGTCCGTTCATCTGATACGCAACGTCAAGCGTCTTTGCGTTCGCTTCCTTCTGTCCGATAGGTTGAGCTTCGTTTGATGCGGCCACTGGCTCGGGAGACCAGAGTTGGCGACTTTCCACCGTCTTTACGTTTGTTGCATGGGCGACAGCAGCATCAAGACGAGGCGCCTCCATCGTGTCCTGCTGCTGAATTTGTTTCGCCGACTCTTGTGCCAAGGATGCGGCAGCCTTCGCTTCCTCCGTCTCGTTCAACTTTGTTTCTGCAATTGCTTCACCTTCAGGTCGCTTTTGAATCATGGCAATAACTGGCTTGGGTGGCAGAGCAACAGCTGAAACTCGCTTTGACGCGACTGCTGTGGCATCGCGTCCGCCATACTCATCCCAAGACGGAGCAACATGCGTAAATTGAGCTCGACCAATAGTATCTGTATCAATGAGGGGAGACTCAGATGCTTCTCGCTCCTTCGATTCAGAGCTGTTTGCTTCAGACGGCAAGATTGCTGCATTGTCATGTTCCTCACTACTCGCTGCCGCCGCCTCAAGTTGCTGCTGCTGCACGCCCCAGGCATCCAATGGCGTTTGCGGCTCGAGCAATGCTCCCTTGACGGCATTCAATAATACATCATGCGTCGAAGCCGCTTTGGATTCGTAGGCCGGTTTGCTGACAGTAGCCGCTGTTGCAGAAGCGGAAGTGTTTGATGGCGATGCCGCAACAGTAACTTCCTTGGGCGGCTGCTTTGACAGCAGACCTGGACCAGCCGATTCCTTGCTAGCCGCTTTCTTTGTACTCAACAGAAGCAGTCCATTTCGTGCATTGTGAGCTCCACTATTGGAAACAATGGGGGGAGCGGCAGGCTTGACAAGCTTGTTTAAATTCTTGCCAAACTTTTTCTTCAGCGGACCGTTCGCTCCACTCGTTGGTTCCGTCGAGCGTCTCATGCTACTAGTATATGACGTCACTCAAAAGGCAGTAGCTGCAGCGTTTTAAACAAAGCGCTCCAGCCAGTCTCCTTCGGCCGCGCTGTCTCGCAGAAAGACAAAAAGCCACGCCGCTGCTGCAGATGCTGATCTGCTCAAGTCAATCCACCTCCTCCCACTAGCACGAGATTGCTTGTCCTGTAACCGTCCTCTCTCCCTCGTTTAGTTATTGACAATGGAGAATGAGCGAGAGATTAACCAGGAACGAGATTGATTATGGCGCGAGGAGGCGGGTGGTCCATTCGTCTCGCGACGTTTCGCTGCCAAAGAGTGTCGCAGGAACTCAAGCGGTATTGAAATCGATATCTAGTCGCGGAACGACACTTACATGCTGCCTTTCTTCCGCAACCGCACTTTGGCTCTCGTGCATGCTGCCGACCAGATGCGTCCGAGTGAATGCAAGCTACATCGCTACCACTTTGTCTAGCGTTTAGTCTATTCGAATACTGAAAGAGAGAATAGCATCGAAGAGAAAACGATCGCTGTCACTCAATCGCTCTGCCGGTCGACGAGTGAATGCTTCGACTGCTTCACGCGGCATCAAGACCTTTACTCCATTTTTCTACGTCAATCGGGAGTAACAACATGCGGAACAGACTCGCCTCTCTTTTTTTAATATTGAAATATCCGATTTTGACGAGAGCATTCTCAGCGTCTAGTTCGGCGTCGTCGCTCCAGCGGCGCTCGCTGGGAACGATCGCTTCACAATCTCGACCCTTGTCGGCAACGTCCTCGGGTTCTTCCGAAGCAGACGCTGATGGCGGACGATCCATGCCACTCAATCTACGCAACAATGAAGTACTCAGTCGAAATTATAATATTGCCGTCAATGGCGACACTTCCACTGGGGCAGCATCCACTGGAAGCATTCCGCTACAACCACAATCAATATCGAGTGCCGTCCTTGCCATTGATCCGAGCAATATTCAAATCGTCACGGTGCAAGATAATAATACTGACAGCAGCAATAAAGACTCAACATTGCCACTTGATGCTGCACGCGAGCAGCAGCAGCAGCAGCAGCAACTTCCACTCAACATTCCATTCGTCGGAATGTTTCGCGGAAGCGCCAATTACATTGCCAATCACCGCAACACGCTTGCCGTCTATCACATTCCCGGAAGTATTTTGACCGAACAAGACAATGATTCTAATAATTCGGAAGCCTTTCGCAATCTAATGAATGACATTTCACTCACCTGGTTGCTTGGCATGAAGGTTGTATTGGTAGTTGGATGTCGCCATCAGATTGAGCGAAGGATTCAACGAGAAAAACAACTGCATCTTTTGGATAATGGTAACGATAATAACGACAACCATGTAACAAAAGAGAGTCGTCGTCAACGCGAGGATCACTGGTGGTCACCCAATAGCAAACTGCACGACGGCGCCCTGCGCGTCACGGACGAGGAAACGCTGCGCATTGTCAAGGAGGAGGCTGGCTATGTGCGATTCGAAGTGGAGCGGCAGCTGGCTAGGTCGCTGCGGATACAAGGCGGAAGTGGTGCTGAAAAGACGGTGAATTTGGACCATGCGGGCAATTTTGATGGTAACGTTGTCAGTGGCAACTTTTACTCGGCGCAGCCGTTTGGAGTACGCGATGGAGTGGATTACAAGTGAGTACTGTACCTGATGGTCATTTTTTCCTGCAAATGCGCGGCACGAGGAATTATACGTACAACCGAGTTTACAAACAATGCCTCTTTCGCACCTTTAAAACAGATTCACTGGCTTTGTCCGACGAGTAGAAGCGCAAAAGATTCGTCAAGTATTGGACGGACGAGACATTTGTCTACTTACAACGCTTGGCGTCAGTCCGAGTGGGGAAGTGTTCAACTGCAATTCGGAGAGCTTGGCGGCGGCAGTTGCGGGAGCATTGGGGGCAAGCAAGGTCATTTACTTTACAGACAAGGAAACGGAACTTCGGCACACGAGCAGTGGGAATAAGATACAAAGTCTTCGGCTATCCGATGCTCGCAACTTACTCAAGTACTCGGGCATATCGGTCCACAAGAAGGGATACGTTACCATGGGCCCAAACAATCCAAAATATGACAAGTTTGCGGTGCAGATGCTTTTAAAGATTGGATATGCCATGCAGGCGCTCGAACAAGGCGTCAAGCGAGCTCATATTATATCTCCCAAGCACGGAGCCCTTTTGCAGGAACTGTATACGCGTGATGGAAGCGGAACGCTCATTTCAGGCGACTTGTACGAAGGTATCCGTCGGGCTGATGTCAACGACGTGGCCGGCATACACGACCTCATTGCGCCGCTCATTCAAATGGGCACGTTGGTGGATCGTCCAAGAGCAACACTTGAAAAGGACGTTGACATGTATTACGTATATACACGCGACAATCATATCGTGGCGTGCGGCCAATTGAAGCAGTTTGAGGACGGATTCGCCGAAATTGGATGCCTTGTCGTTAACAAGGATTACCGAAGCCGCGGACGCGGTGACGCTATGCTTGGCTACTTGGAACGACTATCGGTTGAGAATGGCTGCACGTCCATCTTCGTCTTGAGCACGCAGACTATGGAATGGTTTGTTGAACGCGGCTTTGAAGAAGTTGACGTTGACCGTCTGCCTCCGAGCCGACAAGCAACATATAATCGCAGTCGAAACAGCAAAATATACATGAAAAAGATTGAGAGTCTGCGAGACTTGGATGCCCAAGAGCTGTGGTGGAATCGGTAGCACACCAGGGTTATATGGGAGGCGCGTGGATTGACTTTTTATTGAGTCGACTGGTAGCCCAGCTAAAACATAATTTGAATTCCTTGGAACTCGTACTTACACTACATCGTATTACGAATTTGAATTTGACTTGCTATCGAGTCATGATCAGATGAATTATTAGCCGCTGCAGCGATAAACCCATAATGCCGCAAGCTTGCTTGATATTCGTTTTAGAAGGGACGGTGTGAAGTGACAATAAATCTATAGCTTAATATACGTATGCTGGTAGCTCTTTAGCGTCCAATCATATAAGAATGGACATGTACATACTCCCTCGTCGCGGAGGTGCACTAGAGAATGACGACCGTGTTGAACCGCCAAACACGGGCGGTGATGCAGACATCATGTTAACTGATGAGTCCTTGCCAGATTTTCTCGTCGGAAGCTTGCTTCCGGGCTTTTGTGAAAGCGTGAAAGGGGTACGATGCTGGCTGTTTGTTTGAGGTATGTTCTTTCGCATGGCAGCACGAATTCGTTGTAGCGGACCAATCTCAGGGTCGTCGTCTGCTTCGTCCAGCAGTGCAGGAAACACTTCGGGAAGCCAACCATGTTTCAACCGCTCCTTTTCCACTTTCCGTCTTAAATACAAATTCTGCAGAGCTACGGCGCCTCCACCGCCTATCAATCGTAACAGGTCACCGCCCGGACCATCAATCATGTATTCATACAGCTCCAAAAGCGACGAATCGAGCTCGGCAGGTGAAAGTTGAAGCTTTAGTTTAGGAGACGTTAGAGCTTCTTCAATGTCAATATCGAGACGCTTGCCGAGTTCCGTCAGTAGACGTTCTCGGACTGGCTTTGGCAAAACTGCAAATTAAAGAAAGGAATAAAAGTGAGTAAACACATTCCAGATGAGCTACTAGCGACATCACCAACCGGGTGCGCTTACCCTTGTTTTGCGATATTTCCTGCGCAAGCTTGTCACGAAAGAGTCGATAGCGCTCGCGAGATTTGTACAGCGTCACAGCAACCATTTGCCGTCCTTCCTCATCCTCAATAAGTGGAGGGAGCTTAATCTAGATTCGAACGAAAGATACCGTGAGCGATTGTTATCACTCTTAACATTACTGAAACATCAATCATCATCACTCACCTCGACGGCTGCCATGTCAGCGTCAAGAGTTTCTTGCCGCGCTTCCGCTTCTTCAACTGGAATGCAAGCAGACGCTGCCAATCGTTCTGTGGCCGCCTCCCAGCCAAGAGCGCGCGCATAATCTTCCGACAAGGGCTCTGGTTCATGCGTAATGGCGTAGTATAGATTAGCTACAAACTCTTCCTTCGTCGTGTACGCCAAACAATTCGGAAACCGCTCGAAGAAGTCATTGCTCGGATGCGAGGGAAGAATAAGAAACTTGCCCATGGCCAAGGCTTCAGCTGACGTTGTGCACAAGACTTCTGACGTTGATGGATTGACAAAAATCTTGTGCGTAAAGGCCACTTCTGCATGATCCAGTGGTCCAAGAAACGACATATCAAGATCCAGCTTCTTTGCCTTGGCTGCGGCCGCCTTCATGTCGGGTCCACCGCCGTACATGTCGACAGTGACTTTCAAGTCGGTCGATTCCTCGGCAAACTTGAGCAACTCCATGAGCGAGCCTAGCCCTTTGCTCCAAAGCATCTTGCCAATAAAATAGATCTTTGGGTCTGCCGTCGCTCCAAAGATTGGGTCAGAGTTGTCTTGAGACTTGCCAAGACGCTTTCGCAAGGCAACGCCAGTGTCGATGAACGTTCCTCGAACCCCATGCACATTTTCGACAAGCTCCTTCTCCGGCGCCACTGGTTCCAACGTTGCCGATAGTTTGATAATGCGATGACAGTGCGCCCGACACATCCATGAACAAAGCAAACGCATGGCAGGCGCCCGGACAATGGCGGCTGGCTGGTCAAGCGCGTATTGAAAGTAATTAGTGTGGAGTATTCCAACAACATGCTTGAACTTTTTCGTCCAGCTATCACCTGGAGCGCGGTACCTTTAACATGAAGGAAAAGACGCATGAGATTACCAAATATGCTCATGTATAATGCTAATCGCACATAACGTCGCAATTATTGCACACGTACCAGTTCAGATGCTCGGGCTCCTCCAAAATGCAAATGTCAACCTTGTCCTCTGGAATCAACGCGGTAATGTCACCCATGCTGTATATGCTATTTTCGACCTTGTTTTGCCAGGCCGTGTACCATTCAATCTGTAGCTCATCAGCCGCCTCGAGCATGTTTGCCGATTCGCGCAGCCACGTGCGCAGATAGTCTTCCTGTCGGCCGGGCGACTCGAACACATTATCGGCGCCGTAAACAATTTGCTGATCCTTTGCTCGCTCGAGCCATGGCAAATGCAAGGTAACACTTCCACCAGCTTGTTTGCGTCCTTGGCAAAGATAGGCGGCCCTTAAAAGTGGATTGACGGCTGTTCCAGTCTTCCATGGAAGTGATGCAGTGGTTACAATCCAAATGTGTTTTGACTTGTCAGATATGTCGGTGTGAGGCAACACGGCTTGACCCTTTGTCGCAGGCTTTGGGACTGGGAGTGACGGCGTTGTTGATTGCTTGGTGGAAGATGTTTTGTCGTCATCGTACGTCGTCGTCAGGTGCGCCAGGAGGACTTTGTGCGTATCGTTCTGGTCAGCCGATAACGTCGACAGTGAGGCATCATCAATGACAGCCTTGGGCATGCCATAGGTACTGAACGGATAGCCCTCCTCCTGTTCCTTCTCCATGTAGTCTTGAATATCATCAGCCCAGTCTTGCAGCAGTCGCTCCCAGGAAACAAAACCTTCGAAACGTTTCCTATTGCTGCTGCTGCTGTTGCTGCTTGCCGATGACGACGATCGATCCATAAAGTACTCCTTCCACTGGGTCATGCTTCGCGACGTTTGATTGTAGCGCAACTCTCGAATCTCGTCAAACGTTCTTTGCCAGTATTGTTTGCGAGCCAAAGCAGAGTCTGCTGTTGCTGCTGTTGTGACATCTGCTGCTGGAGAAGGCGCAGATGACATGAGTGTTGAGGCAGCAAGATTATCGAATGGAGGCGATACATTAAAGAGCTCTGCATCGGATTCTTCCTCATCTGCGTAGACTACTCGACTCGACACAAGAACTAACAGTAGAGTGAATATACAAAATAATGATTGTGGATCGAAAATGAGCCTCTTGATCTTCAATGTAGGTGCCATGACATCAGTGTCGAACAAGAGAGGCGAGTCGTGGAACAAACTCTTCCTTCCTCACTCGTTCCTCTAGCTTCAAGTCTCCCGATTCGGGTTAATTGCAACAACCAGCTTTAGAATATGATTGATAGTATAATTTCGATTCTTTTTAATGTACGAGATTGCTGTCATGAGCTTCTGCAGACCTTGATGATGATGGCAATTGTGCATCGTCCGATTCTTCTTGGCTCCGAGGCTCGTGTCCCTCCGTTATCCACCTAGCTATTGAAGCGCAGCATGCTTACCTCTCCACAAGGCAGAGGCCGAGGCCGCTTGAACTACCGGTAATGTTCGACCATGGTAAGCGAATGGCTATTAATAAGCAAGCTATCTTGACCATATCAAATATGGGTCAAGACGGAAGCGGGTGATGTGGCTCGACGTCCGGCGTTACATATACATGAAACATAAACTGAAAGTGAAGCGAGACAACGATGCGTATAACATCCATGGTTTATATTCTTTCGATCAACTACTACATCATGACTATCATTGCACAAAGCTCAATCCCGGGCCAGTTGCTTAGTAGGCTGGAGGTGGGAGTGCATCGTAGTCCGTGTCGCCGACAGGAAGCAGCTCTGGCATGCTTGGATTCTCAAACACTACCTCGGCATCCTGCTCGCCATCGTCACCGTCAATGGCGCCGACATCTGCCTCGAAACCAGGAAACTTGAAACCGACCGGAGCCTCGGAGGACAGCTTGACAGTTCCGTTGGGCGTTTTGAACGAGACGGAGAACTTCTTCTTGCCCTTTTCTACCTCAATGCCAGTGATACCAATGTGGTCAATCAATTGATGCACCGGGTCATCTTCAGGTGCGCGAATCGTAATCTTTTTGAGCTTGCCAACGATTGGAAGGGTCGCGCATGGGTGGTCCGAGTTGGCCCAGTTAATAAAGAAGGGACAGACGCCTCCCATCTTGTGGCCGTACAGGAAAAGCATTTCCCACTTTCGCGGCGTACCGTCAGCCTTGGATCCAAACATGGTAATGTGATCGGGCGTGTATCCAAACTTGGAGACTTCGTCCTTGAGGTCCTCGGCTCGCTTGGTGCGGACCGCCCAGTGGAATGGCGTGAGCTCCTTGATTTTCTTGGCCTTGATAAGCTCGCCGATCGGTCCAGGTCCCTTTGGATCCGGCGCAATAATTTCCAAATACGTGGCGTCGGCGAACGAAATGCGCGCACACTTGATACCAAGTCCCTTGATGGTCCCGGCAATGATTGGTTGAAGTCCAGTTCGCTTCTCGAACTCCGTCATGGCCTCGTCAAGGTCGCCAGCTGCGAGGACAATATGATCCACGACATTGTCATCCAAAATGACCTCGCGTTCCGACTGTTCACTCTCGTCGTCTTCATTTTCTTCCTCTTCATCGTCATCCGAATCGCCAGTTCCCATGTCAACCTCCCAAGCCGCCAACATTGCCTTCATCTCGGCGTCTTCCTCATTGTCATCCGCCGTAATTTCGGTGAGCTTCTTGAGTTTCTTCTTCTTCTTGGACTTCTTCTTTTTCTTCTTCTTAAGCTTGTCCTCGACAGGGTTTTCGTCGTCATCGTCTGTCAATGGCAAAAGCGAGGAACGTGAGTAAAAATACGAAAATACATGGCGACCTGTTCAAATGACGCCTACTGTAGAGTTTGCACGTACCGTCATCATCGTCATCCTCCTCCTTTTCCTTGGAAACTGGCTCATCATCTTCCTCTTCTTCATCCGATGACTCGAGTTCCTCGCCATCGGACGAAAGGTCGCCTTCCTCGGTGGATTCCTCCTCCGACTCTTCGTCGTCCTCGACGGAATCTTCCTCTTCCTCATCTTCGTCATCGGCTGCCGACTTCAATCGCTCCTTCTTGGCGCGTGCGTCATCCTCGTCCTCATCATCGTCGGCGTCGACAAACTCTGTTGGAATAAGCGGAGAGAGTAGGATGTTTCTTAGAAATGTGTAAAAGGCAGTATGCGGGTTGATCGCATGAACAAAATGCACATGATCCTGACGCGCTCCGTGAATTCCTTACCAGCATCGGCGTCCTTTTCGTCCCACTCTTCCAGTAGCTGCAGCGAGAAGAAAAGGCAATGAACGTGAGATAAGTATGACCGACGTGACCGAGCGACGTAATCCATCGCTTCATCGTACCTGCTTCATCTTTTCATCGTCCGCCATTTTTGTCTCAGACTTCACTTCTATGTTTTCAATATCCACCCTTTGCTATCTTCAAGACTAGACAATGCCAGTTTAAGAGTGGACAATCGACTCCTTCTGTGTGCGAGGAGGCTGATTGATGACAGCTTTTGATCGAGGCATGCAAGACGTGCGGCAAGATCTGTGATCAAGATCCAGATGACCGGACAAAATGACCGCGAAAGCACATGCGCCAGATCTTTAGAAGACGCTCCGGTACTGAAATTCACAGTGAACACGTGTCAGAAACGACCATGGGGATTGTTCCGAGCTCGAGGAAGCTCATTTACTCTCATTTCACGTCCCGTAACCAAAGATATTTCCGTCTTCTATACATACCTCGATTGCATATTGTACTTATTAATTTATATACATTGAATGACTTTCCATTCATTTCTTCCAACGAGCTAAAGCCTGACACTCATTAATCCATCGGATGACGCCTCGGATGCGTCGACTGGCACACGCCTTGATTCTTTTCCTTGCTGCTGCTTGCATGGCCCTTGTCGAAGACAACAGCGGCAATCGATCCGACTATTTGCTGCTTTGTACCGCTGATGGCCGCGTCTTTTCAGTCCATGCTTGGACGGGTGACGTGCAAAAAGAACAAGTAATTCAGACGGATCCCTTGATTGGTCGGTCCACCGTGCCGACTTCACTGGCACGACGACGAGGAGAGGATGACGACGACGATGACGAAGACGGTCCGGAGAATCAAGAATATGACGGCGACGATGATGATGACGACGAAGACTCTATGAACATTATTCTGCCCGGCCTTGACGGGCGTTTGTATTGGCAGCAACAGGATGGCCATTTGGAGGCTCTTCAGTTAGAGATTTCCTCACTATTGGAGCAGCCCGTGAAGAGTTGTCCGGATGAAGGTGATAGCCAAAATTGCGGCATTTTAACGGCGACAGTGGAGACGTCATTAATGGCTTTCAATGCGGACGGAAAGGTGCAGTGGTATGACAAGGCACACCAATCGACAGTCACATTTTCAAGCAGTGGCGACGTTAGCAACCTTCCCTCTTCAACGTCTGTAAACAAGGACGAACCGGTCTTGTTGCTGCAGCGACGTGACTATCACGTCAAGCATGTTCGAAGCAGTACGGGGCTGCAAGCCTGGAACATTTCCTTGGGCTTGTGGCAAGCATTAGATTTTGGATCGGGCCAACCGGTAGATTTGGCCATTGACGATGATGACAATGACGACGAAGACGAGTTTGTATGGCAGACGCTCCCGGTTGGACATGGTATAGATAGCAGCAAGCGACGGGAAAAGGACATGAAGGAGAAACGATTAAACCACAAGAAGGAGCAGCAGCAGATCCGCTTGAATGCACCAGTGTTACCAGCCATTGTCTTTCAAAACCAAGGACAAACGCTGATTGCCGTTGACTTGGTATCCATGCGCGTCCTATGGACCATGGATACTCCCAGTGTCGTGGCGTCCGTCTTTGGCATGCAGGGCGGGCAATGGAAACCCGTTCAAGTACTCCAGGAGCAAGATCTGACGAACACCAAGAAACATACGCCTGCCTTGGCCATTGACGATCATGCCGCCAGTGAGCGAGACGAGGAGACGCAACGCTATTACGATTATGCGTTGCAGGACTGGTTCTACTCCAGGACGACGAATCCATATAGCAACGCGTATCTGCAGCATCGTTCGAGCGAGCATTCCATGCGACCATCAGGCATCAAACCAAAGTTTCCGCGACGAAATGCTCCGGAATATAACGTATGTATGCCTGGCGACGATTGTCGTAACATTCCCGAAATTAAAAGGTTTCTTCCATTGCTGCCCTCTCCGCCGCCTCGAGTTCAGCCCGAAGGTTTATACCTTTCATGGAGGTTGGTCGGAGGCTTGTTGACGACTTTTGTTGCAATTGCCGGATTCGCCGGACATTACTGGTATTTGCGAAAGAAACAAAAATGGCTGGAAGACATGCAACTACAAAATGAAATTGTCATGTCGGCTGGTGATGGCCAGATTGTTCCCAGTAGCAGCGACAATGAGGTCGCCAAAGGTTCTGCTGTTGCTCTACCAGACGCACTTACTAGGCAATTATCCGATAGAAACTGTCCGTTCTCGGACGAGGAGAAAGTAGACGCGGACAGTACGAACGCTGCGCCAGTCACCATGACTGCGATTGGTGGAATTCCGCTGGTGCGATACTCTCGATACGCGACTGAGTTCGAAGAGCTGGAAGCACTTGGCAAGGGTGGCTTTGGCACTGTGTGGCGGGTGCGCAATTTGTTTGACGGTCGACATTATGCCATGAAGAAGGTCTTTATACATGGAACCGTTGGCGACCCTCAATTTCAGCAGCGTCTGGAGCGAACATTACGCGAGGTCAAAATCTTGGCCGCTTTGGACCATCCAAACATTGTTCGCTATTACAACGCTTGGCTTGAGCTCGAGAAAGACAACGGAGAAGAGATACGCACGCTAGACACGAGTACTATAGACGAAAGCAGTGCTGCCATAACAAGATGCTACTCCAGCTCCATGCTTATGTCGGATTCGGTAAGCCAGTGGCCATCGCTGTATCAAGGGCGCAATCGTCCGTCTCATGCAGGGCTGTCCTCGCCCTTGCGAAAAAGCGTTGTTTGGCGTCCCAAAGCAATGGATGATGCCAGCGACTTTTTGAATTTTGAGGTAAATAGATAGTGAGATTGAGGAATTGCTATCGTTTTTTATTTTCATTGGGCTTACACTTCGTTGTGACTCGCAAAACACAGTCCCAGTCGAACGACATAGACAAGGAGTCGAAGGTGGATTCTTCACAGTCTGCAGACCAACCCTCATCTGTGCAGCGAAACAGCGCCACTGCCACCCGCACATTTGACGAGAAGGTTCTATTAAAAGAAGCAACGCCACCAGAAACAGCCTTGTCAGCAAACGAAAAGGTTCGACATACTCTCTATATTCAAATGCAGCTTTGTACGCAAAAGACAATTGGAGATTTGCTGACGAATATGACGGCACGTCAAGGTTTTGTTTCAAACGGCGTCGACGTCCCACAGGCGCTAAAGCTTTTCCAGCAGATTGCACAGGCGGTGACCTACGTCCACACGCAAGGCTTAATACACAGAGATTTAAAGCCAGCTAATTGTTTTGTCGACGAGGGTGGGAATGTGCAGGTGGGCGATTTTGGCTTGAGTCGCGAGTCATCCGGCGGCATAGTTCACAAGTCTGGGTCCTTTCAGCGCGCATCTACCCTGGAACATGGCATAGTCAGCATTGAAAACCTCGACCACACGGCTGGTGTGGGGACGAGATCGTACGCAAGTCCTGAACAAATGAATGGATCTGATTATGCCTCATCGACGGATGTAAGTTTCCGAGTACTATGACTTTGCGCCATCGTAATCTGTGAACAAACTCATTCACTGTCTTCATCGCAGATTTACTCGCTTGGAGTGCTCTTGTTCGAGTTGGTGTATCCAATGCACACTGGCATGGAGCGCAACATTTGCCTGACGCAGTTACGAAAGTCCCAATTTCCAAACGATTTCGACATATTGGTCGGAAATGCCTTTCCGACGTTAGGTCCGCTGCTTCTCTCCATGCTGTCGGAGAAACCGTCAAAGCGACCGACGGCTTCATCGATTGTATCGCATATCAAAACAATATTGAGTGAGTATTCGATTCTCTCACTTGATGAAAGCCAACACCAAGGGCCCGACATGTTGCTATTGCGAATTGAAGCTGAGCATTGCGCCGATGCACTGACTCTGGCCATTGATGCAATTCACGAAGCAGCAAACACACTGTCGGAACCGGTCGAGATTGTTCAGTACGGCCTTCGCAGCTCTAGTGACGGCGACAAACCAGCCGCTATTATTGAACTTGCGATCAAGTTTAAGGATGGTGACGGATCGGTGCTGGTGTCGGAGCTGCAAAAGCGCCCATCCATGTACAGCGTCCGACAAGTCCGGAGTCGGTCCGAAAGCACTTTATCAAACTAACATTTGAATATCATATTTTGCCACTTAATATATTGTAGAGCCTTTACATCCCCGTCTCCCTCGTCGCTACTGCTGAGTATGAGCAATGGACTACGAGCAAATGACGACGACCTGTATCGGTAGTAGATTTTCCGATCATCTACAACGGCAGAGCACCTTGCTCGCTTAACGTCTTTCTATATTCAATGTACATTATCTACGAGTCATGCTCCGCATGTCGACGCAGCGAGTTTGTTCAACAAATTGCCAATCAGCAGCCAGCAACGTCCATTAATGTAATTTACAGCTAATCCAAAAAAGCTAGTGACTTGCGCGCCACTTCCATTCCAAAGAAGCAAGCCGCATTTGCTGGAAAGGCTCGAATCAAGGCGGGTCGAATGCCTGTAAACAGAGCTGCCGGTCCTTCCTGGCGCATCAAGGTTGTGTAAACATCGGCAACATTCTTGTAGGTGCCTTCCGGTGCACCCTGGAAGCGGCTCTTCAAAACGTCTGCTGGAATGCTGACCACCCAGCAAGCCATGCCGGCAAAGCCTCCAGCGGTCAGTACGGAAAGTGGCGAGAGCTTGGACATGTCTTGAATGCCTTGAGCTTGCATCATGCCAATCTTGACTGCTTCATACGTTCCGAACCATGCCATACTTCCAGGAACATCTCTGTAGAGTGTCAATAGCGTTCCTTTGAAAACACTCTTGATGCCTCCTTGCTGATAGACAGCCTTGGCGCAATCGACCATGCCATTATACTTGCCCGGATTCGTTTGCAGCAATACCTTTATGCGCTCACTGGGAGCCATTAGAACCGTGCACGGTAATGCCGATATCCCACCCGCAATGGTCTTGTCCGAAAGTGACAAGTGATCAGTGGCCGGTCGCTTCATGGTGTATCGCACAATGCGCTGTCCCATGTCGTAGCCCCAAAAGGAAACGGCAAAGAGTGGCGTGACAGCAGTGAGTGGAGCTGAAACACCCCGATACAAGCCGCGGACTCCTTCGGTGCGAAAAGTGTTGGTAAACATGGTGACAACCGATTGCGAGGCGGCGGCCGTGGCAGCCGTTGCCGTTTGCATGCGGACCTAACAGTCAAGTTAGAGTATGAATGAATGAATGAATGAATGAGTGAGTGAGTGAGTGAGTGAGTGAGTGAGTGAGTGAGTGAGTGAGTGAGTGAGTAAGTAAATGAATGAATGAGTGAATGAATCGATATGCTTTTGCATTCCATTGACAATTGAAAAGAATCGGAAGCAACGGAATCAAAGAGCAGTACGAAGCAGCACGATAATACTTGCCTTGATCAAGTCCAATGGATGTCCCACCAAGACGACGCAAATGCCTCCAACTCCACCCGACAAGAAGCTTTTTAACGCAGACTCGGCTGTCACAGATTAATAAATGAATATAACGATTAAGTGAGCAAGTCGATGTCGAAAAAAAAAAATCCAAATCCAAATGGTCGCAAGCTTGAAACGAATCCATCCATTGCGACACGTACGCTTCGGCGGTGGCGGCGTTACTACTTTAGGTCGGAGCGGATCATTGTCGAGCTCAAAGGCCACGGCGTCGTGCTCCATTTCACTCGTCATGGTTGCCAAGAGGAAAGGTGCAAATAGTGAGATCCAATTCGTCGTCGCAGTTTGCTTCGTCGTCGCGTCGATGACACTCGGGACTTGGATCTTCGGTCACGGATTCGAAACGGGTGCTGAGCCTCAAGCGTCCGTCCGTCTGTCCGTTTCTGCCGCGCCGCCGCGCCATGGCTCATCTCGTTCCAATCGCATCCTTCTTCATATTTCACTTGTGCAAACGACAGTAGTTCATTGCTCAAATTTGCATCATGTCATCATCAATTGACCTTACGTCGGAAGCAGACGCTGCCAAGCAGGATTTGGTGGCATGCGAAAAGGAGATTAGCGGCATCAAAAGCTTGCTTCGAGCCATTGGGCCGCAGGGCGAGGCGGACGATGAATCCAATACACTCTCCGTGCACTGGATCAAGGTACGTTAATGCAACTACCTTAATTATTAGGAGATTATTGGATTGGGTGTTTGTGAAACGAAACAATGAAAGAGAACTACACACAGAGCTTTGACAATGCCATGGTTTGCGTTGCAGCAGCAGAATTACTTTCAACACACACACATCTAACTCTGTTCCATTCCATGATGCTCAGATTGAAGGGTTACTGGAAGGTGCTATTCCTCGACTTTCTCTTCAGCTCTCGTCACCAGTGGAGGAAGCAACGCTTACATCTATGGCTGCTGATAATGATGCATCCAGTGACGTTGCTACATTTCGGGGCGTGGAAACCAACCAAGCAACTTTGACCGTTAGCGCATTTGACGCTGACATTTCTCTTGGATCATCGGAACCTTATGACTTGGCGCCCATTTGCAAGTTTAATGCCATGGAGACGCGCGACGAGTATGAGACGGAAGTCTTTGTCAACATTTCAGGAACAGCACCCGATGAAAATCAACCTGATGGCGCACCTAGTATTTGCTCGGTGGCTCTCAAGTTTGTCTACAAGCCAAGTCAAAAGGACAGACGCGAGGAACTTTACGAACTTTTGAATCAATGTTCCCAGCGCAAGTCGGCTGCTGTGGAACGACTCCGCCAAACGGCAGTGGCGGCTAGTCGCCAGCAAATGATGACGACTGCCAATGGCGGCGATGGACAAGTCGTATCAAGATCGTCGTCGTCTAACAACCAAAAGGCGGCTGTCCGAGCGGGTTTTCTCAACAGCAAGCCGAAAAAGGAGCCATCCAAACTGTATCAACTGTATCAAAAGTACCTGGGACCACAGTCGTTGACGCGGGCCATTTTGCCAATTGCGCAAAACTATATATTGTTTGGAGGATTCGTTATTTTTATGCACTTTAAAGGTCAATTGCTGGCACTGCCGGCGCCAGTGTAAATGCCATAGTGACAGCGAATTGGTGGTGGCTCAATGAAAATGGGCGGGCTGGTATTAATAAAAGGTAACTGCGCCGTAGCTCGCGGTATTTGGCAATGGGCGTCAGCGGCTTCGGGCACAACGATAAATGCACTGGATATAACTTTTTTGTAGAAGAGTATGTTATTTATAGTTGCAAAGTAGCATTCATGATCGTCACTGAAAAGCGTTCGACACTCTTTGTGCAACCCGGCTCGTCATCGGCACATCACACTCAGTATATCACCGCTGCCTCATCACCATCTCACCGGCGCAGTGCAATACTGTGTGACGGCACCGTCAGTGTATAGTTTGACATATGATCTGTTTCTGGCAATCTTAGATTGGAATTCAGCATCGAGGCGGTGGTTATAAGCTTATGCCAAAGCGACATGCACTACACAGGTGTTTCTGGTACAGATAAACTAAAAGAGGTGACGCAGGTTGCGTTACATCGCATGTACACCTATATACAATAAATAAAGATCGTCTACTCATCATGCTGTCTCGACCCATGCAGGCTCCCAGTCGTTGACGCTCCCATGAGCGAATGACAGTCCGACGGTCCTAGCGATCGGCCATCGGATAGCTTGAACAAACCCAACAACGATTCATCATTTGTGAACTCAGCATTCCACTCTTGTCCGGTAAAGTCAACGTCATCCAAATCCAAAATGCGAGGCGTGTTCACCGTACTCGCATCGTCATGATGCTGATCACCCACCACGGACTGCGAGCATGCCGACTTGGCCGATGAAGCCACCTCCTCGCCCTGACAGTTGTACTGCGAAGGCCACACGGAAATGTTTTGCGCGTGACCATTGGCAATCGGCTGGACGTGAGCGTAGCACTCAATCTTATTGCCAACGACAAAGTCAATGTGGGCATTGCCGTTGGCCGGCTGATGCAAAATAGCCTTGTGGCCGCACTTGCCTTCGAGTAAATGGAGATGACGACCGTCAGGAAAGGAACAATTGTGTTGGTCCTGGACGGCCCTCGTGTCTATTTGGACTTGAACCATGGCCGGCTGCGGCGCTTTTGTGTCATTCGACTGCGAGTGCTTGCTGCGACATTTGGACGCAGCGTGTTCCTTGGTGGCGGAAAGTACTTGATCAATGGTGGCTTGAATCGGCGGCTCGTTAATGTATTTTTGGTTGTAGATAGCCTTGAGACGCTCGCCTTCCTGCTTCCAAGCAAGAACCGAAAACTCAAGGTTGCATGGAGTACCTTCCTGCGCCCGCTCAATCGTGTAGCCAGCCAGAAGCATGCACCTTTGAATGAGTGCTTGCAGCTCATTCGTATACAGGTTACAAGCCAGCTCCATTTGCTTTCTTCGCTTCTCTTTTTCATCGGTTGACAAGGCTTGCAGCAAATTGTCCGACGAACTGAGCGCGAGCGCAAGTTGCTCCATGCTCATTCCAAGCGACTGTGCAATGGAATGAAACGTTGCAAGAGCAACTCCCGATGGAGGGTCTGGATGCGGAGACGTTGCGTACATTGGTTCTTGTTGATGCTGAACATGAACCTGCGACGGAATCTTATGATATCCATTTTTGCCATTTTGGTTGGTGTAGTGGACAGCATTCGCGTCAGAGCCTTGCTGTTGGCCTGTCCGAGCCTGTGGAATCATGGAATGGCCATAAGCTGGATGGTTCTTGGGCAGAAATGCTTGCTCATGCTCCGTCTTGGCTTGCTTTGGAGTCTTGCGGCATTCCTCCACTTCCTCATCCAGCAGTACATTTTGCCGCTTGCGTTCATTTTCAGTTTGGATGAAATCTTCCATGCCCGGATGAGGATGCTTGCGAGCCTGTCGAAGTCGTCGAGACAATTGGTTCTTGCGTTGTCCTAGCGTTACACCTTCCTGATCGAGTGCATTGGCATCGTCATCGACACTGTATCCAAAGCCTCCAATCTGCAGAGCCTCAAACAAGCTGATGGCGCCATCCGCCAACCGTGCCGCAACCGCTCGGTGCATGCGAGCATCTCCCTTTCGTCCCGTCTTGGGTCCCCCGCCATTGACAGTACTGCCTCCGCTGCCGCCAATGTTTTGCGTGCTCGAGTCATTGTCGGAGGTTGCCGAGCCAGCTCCCCGCGCAGTGCGACGTCTCGAAGTCGTCGACGGAACGCGAGTCACCATGGTCATGGCGTGACTGTGACTGTGACTGATATGGGCGTCTGGAAAGAATGCAAAACATCCGTGAGTGAAGGTGCAAGTCAAAGCGTCAATGCGTTGACTAGCTCCAAGCAAGCTCAGCCAATGCATTCCCAATCAAGTCGAAGTATTAGCGAGTCTAGGACGTCGGATAACGCGGACATCCTATTGCATCCATCAATTAGGACGTCACATACTGCATGCTGGGACGGATGGCCCCTCTCACACGTCATTCGCATGATGTCATTCGCCATCTCCTATTCTTCTCCATCCCCCACCAAATAAGCCAATAATACTCCATGCTTGCAATTTCCGTTTGACTCACCTTGCTGATGCGGATCGATGATGATGAGTCGAGGAGGTGCATTCTGAGGCCTTTCCATGGTCGACATGATGATGGCAACAGGCTCTTCCTTGCAGGAAGTGTGAGAGGTCTTGTGCGCCGCAGTTTCGCGTTGGGTCGTGAAAGAGGTTCGCATGAAAAGACAATCGTACGTGAAACACATTGAATTGCAAACAACTACGCATGTCTATTCATTAATACTATCGCCCATTAAGTGAAAAGGTGGAAAGGGAAAGTCACGGAGTAAAGCATTGGAGACTGGATAACGAGTCATGCTATTGCCACTTCAACATGGTTCGGAGCACAGCAACCGCTTTCATTAACCAGTGTGACTGACTGTCGCCGCGCCGTCGCGCCACAATGCGCGACGACTCGACCAAGCAATGCATGCAAGCAAAACCATCGATCGACTCATCGTCCAGATGCCATCATCATCATCTACTTCGTCGACTCCATCCAAGCCATCCATTGAGGAGCTCCGCGTCGCCCAGCAGGAACTCACGTCGGGAAATACCAAAGGCCAAGTCTTTGTGCAACTCTCCAAGGGAGCCGTTGCCTTTTTGACGGATCGACCCGTGGCGCAAGCACGCGTTTCGCGGCAGTTGCGCGACCGCATTGAACAGGAACCTGCCACTACATTTGACGTGAACAAGTAGAAATAGGTTACATCATATTGCTTAGTTGTTGAGGAACGTGAGGAGTGATTAGAGTCAAGCCATTAATCCACGGTCGATTCACCTTCATCGAGAAACAAATTGCAGATTCACAATGGAACCTCACCCAGCCGAGGCAGCACGAGAGGGTCCTCTTCCATCATTGGACGAAGTCTTGCACTGCCAAATTTTATCTTGGTATCCAACCTTTGCAAAACTGCCGCGCAATTCGCTCCGACGCACAAAGGGTACCATACAAACGATCATTATCGACTTGTCGGAGGAATTTCGAGCTTATCTTCGCAGCGACGGCGTTCGACTTCCGGCAGGATCAAAGACATCATCATTTCTTCCTGCTGAGCAAAATCAAAATGACTTTGATGATGAATTTGACGTTAACGGCAGTGTGGGTGATTCATCGGACAATGTACCATCCGCTTTTACCTTTCCCGACCTTGACGCTCGCATTGAATCAGCGATTACTGAACTTGGTGGATCCGTCATACCCAAACTTAATTGGAGCTCGCCAAAGGACTCGATATGGATGAATGCTGGAACTCTTAAATGTCAAACGCCTGGAGACGTTTACTTGCTGCTCAAGTCAAGCGACTTTTGTTCCTACGATGTGCACCATGCCTTGATGGATGTATGCCATGACGAGCAGCGCGATGTTACTGGCGACGCAAACAATGACTTTCAGCTCCAGCTTGCACTGCGCAAGTGGTGCAACTTGTATCCTTCACACGAGTTTCGCTGTTTTGTCAAGGAGAATGAGCTTGTTGCCGTTTGCCAGCGCCACGACTCACAACACTTTCCACACCTGCAGCGCGATGCCTACATGATTCGCTCACTCATTGTCGAATTCTTTGACGAGATTGTTTGCGGCAAATTTGCCAATGGTGCTATCGTGAAGTACGTATTTGATTGTTACGTTGACCAGCATGAAAAAGTATGGATTGTTGATTTCAACGTTTGGGGACGACGGACGGATACCTTGTTATACACGTGGGACGAACTGGAAGCCATGGATTCAGATATGCCAGAGATGCGAATCGTCGAGACGGACAAGCAAGTCCGCTCGGATCCTCTGGCGAGCTATCGGGCGCCAATCGACGCCGTACACCTTGCGTCACTTACTGGAGGTGACCCAAAGGCGTTTGAAGCACTCATGAAACTCTGCGAGCCACTCAACAATGACTCTGACAATGAAGTCATAGAGGAGATCTAACTATTGATTAAAATTTTTTGACTTATGTCACAAACTATGAACTTGCGTCTACTGAATAGCCAGCCGTACATGCCATCGCGCAAAGCAGGCAAAATATCGGTGACATCACCATGCATATAATTATTCATGGAGGAAGCTCTGACAGTGTGGATACCTATAAATGCGTGGTTCCATTGCTTACGGCTAGAGAGCACTGCATCACACATGCAGAAGGGCAGAGGAGCGTCAAAATCGAGCCGGTAGATGAGAATGAGCAGTAGTTGAGCATGCGAGGCGAATGCGCTCAACCATTTGTACAGTTAGTGCTGGAATAATATATATATATATAGTGCAAAAACATTGTCTATAATAGATTCGTGTCATACAGAGCAAAGCGCGTGAGATGTCAGCATGTAATCAGCGCTTACGCATTTCGAACATGTATACAATGCAGATGGTGGTTCCATTCGACGTGCCTTTTGCCGAATAAGCAGAATCCAAACTGGCTAAAACTGCAAATGCCCTCGTTCCATTTCCTCCCCATTATCCACTCTGCGACGTCGCCAATGCATTTCCAATGCGCGCAAAGGCCCACGACGGAACGCTTCCATCCACGACATTCGTCTCGTCCATATCGGGACGCTTCTTGCAGGTCGGACAACCACTCGTGATGCAGTCGTCAAACGAGCTCGATCCAGACAACCACCGGTCAATGCAGCCAACATGAAATGAGTGATGACAAGGCAAGACGCGCAAACGATCGCCGGCGACAAAGTGCTCAAGGCAAATGACGCAAATATGATCTGTATCACTCGTCTCCCGCGATCTTTTGGGTTGCACATTAGCGACCGTCGTCACCGCAGCGGCATTCTTCTTGTTTGATCCGCCATCTTCCTCACGTCGAATGAGCAACCAACTCATTTCCTCGGGCGTGGCTGTGGAATCATCCGCCACCGATGTAAAACTTCCAGTACTAGACAATTGTTCCACCGCTTCCTCCTCCTTCTCGACCACTTGTTCTAGCTGGTCGCCTTCAACTCCATTTGCCAATGACGCTTGATAGGTAACAACTGGAAGCTGAACAATTGATTCAACGTCCAAGTGCCGCGAGGCGTTGCGCATCATGCGAACTACATCCATTTGCGTAATGCTGACAGTATAATCCAAGTTCGCAATGGCCTCCTCATCGGAAATATCAGCCGTCAGGGCCGTTTCCTTGCTGACCATGGCGTGCGCATAGTATGCTTCCGCTTGACTCGAAATGAGGGTCAGATTTGTTGATGTCGATGCTTGATTGCTAGGTTGAAGAGAGCTTGCTGGAGGACCATTCGAAAGCGTTGTGCAGCAGGAATGATCATCCGAATCGGTGCACATGGATGAATCATCCGAAACTGAATCTTGTCGTCCAAAGTCAGTGAAGGATCCAGAGTGCGACTTGTTGCGAATGCGCGACGACTTGGTGGGTTGCTCACCAAAGAGTACCCAGCAGGCAAGCTTGACCAAGACGGAAGATACAGCGCTGGTGGAGCGCGAGGAATGACGACCTTCATTGTCATCCGACTGCCGCCTCCAATAGGGACTTCCTCCACGCAAATGCCCACTAATCATTAGCAAATCCGACAAGCCGAAACCCTTTTGCCCGTGCGTATGCGAAAAGAGCAACTCGCAGAGCGCCGATTCAAGCCATGACTTGTTAGAGTACGCCGGCGCATGTCGAAAGGATCCAACGTAGGGAGACTTGCTGTCGTTCAAAGTCAAGAAATGCTTGCTAATGTTGCTGCTGCTGTAGTTCGACATGGTAGATATTTTGTTCGACGTAGTAAACGTGAGCTTCAACTCGCGCGTCACCGCTGCACACGGAGGCGCATGGCGAAAGGTTCCAACATGAGGATTGAAACGATTGGAAACGTTGCGCAGCAAAAGACTCGAACTGCCTCGGTTCGCTGGCAGCGAGTTGTGTCGGCGCATGTGAATTTGCGGTTGATCCATGCTAAAGAGTATTGGATGTTGCTGATCTTTTTGTTCTTGGTAGTTTCTGCTCTGGAAAAGAGAATCAAAAGAGACAAGTCAGACTTGCGTTTGCAGTTCCAGTTGCAGTCCCAGGATTATAGATCACGACGACACTCTTTCCAGCGATCAACAAGTTGGGTGCAAGGAGGCAGAGCAGCCAAAGCGTGTCAAGGATGGCATGTTCTTTGGCATTGCTGTTGCCGGACAGCTTGACGCCAAACGAATCGGAATGACTCGCTTGTTATTGACCACCATCATGAATGACGCAAGGAAACAGCTTATAGCCAATTAAAAAGCAACAAACACAAAACAGTTCCGATGTGACACGTTCACGTGATTCCGGGTTTCAGAAACAGGTCGCGGAATTTGGAGGAGAGGCGAACGACCAGCGACTCGTGCCTTGCGGCTGCTGGACCATGGAGTTTGAGACGATGTTATTGAAGGAATGGATGATGGCAAGATGAAATCTGCGAAAGAATTAACTCATAGGCAGGCCCAAAAGGCACGAAAGTTCTCGAGCAACAAGCAACAAGCAACAAGAAACGGACGACGAACGCATTGACGATCCAGAATCCGCAGCCAATTTCCTCTGTCGCTTCTGCTTTTCCACTCGGCTTGATGCAAAGCAAAAAAGACAAGAAGAGTGGCAACCAGTTGAAAAGATGGAAGGTCGCGTGAAAGTCGTCAACAAAGGGCGGTTTACGAAACTGCAGCGTGAAGTGTGAAGTGTGAAGCAGCCACACTTTTCGACGACTCCAGTCTTGTTCTTCCCACTCCATTAAGTCAAAGATAAACTCACATTTAGAAAGCCTTTTTGTTAGTCTCCTATATTCAGTTTGAACAGTCACTGTTGCGTTCCTTGCAGCAATGCTTTTCTTTCGTTGCATCCAAGCTTGGAGGCAAGTGGCGGTTCGGTCAGTTTTGGTGCGAACGCTCGCGTCGCGGTCGGTTGCTCCTCCGCGCTTGCTTACTGTATTTAAAAGTGTACAAATGTACTGTCGTTTATAGTGTAGACGGTTTGACTCCCGATAGCTCTATTAGCGGGAAGGTTAATACCTGCCTCATTCACGTCACCACGTGTCTCGTCGGCCATGATGGATGTTGGCGGCGGCGCTGCGTTTCGAGACGATTGACTTCTCTCTATATCTCTCGTTCATCGTTACTACACGTCTCAGCAGTCATATATGCGGAAGTAAGCTACAAAATATTCTACAAATATTTTTTACAAATTAACGTCACCCAAGATGAGCAGCAACCGAAATACTGCAGGCACGAGTAACAGCAGCAACAGCAACACGCGGAGAGGAGGCGCAGGAGGCTCTGACCCTTCGCGTCAGTCCTATCGACCAGTACTATCAAATGAGGGCGACGAGGAGGACCAATTGAATGATATTGACTTGAATTCGTCTACTACCGTAAGTGCTCCTCCATTAATGTCAGCGCTTCCAGGCCGGCGGCAGCGACGTCCCTACCAAACACTTGCAGCGCAGGATGAGGAAGACGGCGCTTCCGTGTCAAGCATGACGAGCAGCGTTAGTACCTCTTCGACAGCAACGAAAGGTAGCAAAGCCAAAGTCAGCAAGACAACGATTGAAAACCTCCCGACTCCATCCATGACTCTGATTCTCTTGGACGGCCATCAGACCAAGTTTCGCATTCCAGTGCATCCAAGTTGGACCGTCGCTCAATTCAAGACGGCTGGAAGTCTGATCCACAAGGTTCCAGTTTCCGGACAGCGCATCTTCTATAGAGGCAAGCTACTGGCCGATGATTCGACCTTGGAGCAGGCTGGAATAAATGCGGAGAATACCATTGTACACCTTTTTCCAAAGCCACGCGTCATTTTGGAAGGCGACAATGGTAACGACAGTCACGCCAAGGGAAACCAGCGAACGCCATGCAACGACGACGATGGCGACGATTCAAATTCCGGAGGCGCACACGTTCCAACGATTGTATTGAACGCCGACGAGGCGGAGCGACGTTCACAAATTTTGGTACTGGGCTCGGTGGAATACATGGAGGCGCAGTCCAATGTCAAGCTATTTTCGTTCATGCTGCTCATGATTTCCACCATGGAGCTATTAAATCTTCTGGCAATCTTTATGGGTGTGCCGCAGGAGGAGGCGGCGGCTCGACACTCGGGAGCAGCGTCGAGCGGATATCCACCAGCCATGCAAGTGGACGACGTTTTTGTTAATTTGGACGATGACATGTATGCGCATCATTATAATGGCGGAGGGGGCAGCAGCAGCAGTAGCGATGACTATAACGCAACAATGAACAACAGCAGCAGTTCGACGAATGGTGGTTACGAGAGTTATGATCCATACATGCCGCTCGAACAAAACCCTTGGGGCTGGATCAATTTGGTGGACTTGTGTCTGTCGTTGCTTGGCGTCTACGTTGCGCTCGTCGGTATTCGCGCTGCCAGTGAAACGCGGCTAGCCTTGGCGCGCGTCTATTTGATGGGAACGGTAGTGGTAGGCGTGGGGTGGATGCTGTTCAACTATTATTTGACGGTCAGAATGGATCAAGCCATGCAGGATGAGCAGGAGCGAGACTATGAGGCGACACATGGCGGTAATCCTTACAATGCAAGCAAGAGTCATCCCACAGATACTGCAGTTGACGATGATGTCATAAACGTCATGACGAACGAGGAAATTTTTAAGAGCGCCCTTTCCGTCATGGTGCTGCCTGGTTTAGTTTGGTTCATGTGCTGCTTGCGGGCGGCGCAGTTTCACAATTTGCTGCGCGAGGCGGAAATGGAAGCGTCGACGCGAATTCAGTCGCAAATGGAGTCGTCTGGACGTGAAAATGGCGAGGCTGCGCATGCTGAGAGCGAGGAAAGGGCAGTTGAAGGCGACGGTTTCGGTCGTGGACCTACTAGTAGTCTGCCAGCGGTCGTTTAGTGTCACTACTTTGTCGATAGCTGCTACATTTTGTGATTAGAAACCTATCTTATGCATGGACTGACAGTAGTAGTAGGTTTTACAGTACAGTACTGACAGATGCGCTTGACCAATCTGATCTTTCTGGCCATAAGAGCTAATCCGCGTGAGCTTGGTGGCTACATTCTGTCGATTCTTCATCGAACAAACTTCGCTATAGGCTGGAATCGACTAATAGGCTTCTCACATTGTCACGCATTGGTACGACGAGCGATTGCTCGTGCTGCACTTGATGCTCAGTGAGGCATTCCAAGTCGTATTCGTAATTGACCATAATGCCAAAGCTATTGCTCCATCCTCGACTAGAATTGTCGGCGCCCCATCGAATGGCGTGCACCAATGCGCCATTACCAATGTGGAAGCGGGCCACCGGATCAAGCGGCTGCTCCCGATGCTTTTCGTTGATAAGATAGTGCGCCGCAAGTTGCATCAAAGCATCCCGTATAACAACCATTTGTGGTCCGACGTCGCGCGAATTGTTCAATTCAATGTCTTCTGCAGCCGTCACATTGTCACTTAAGTAGTCTAGCATGGCGACAATGGATTGATCCGGAGTCACATTTAGCGCATCCGCAAGCTTTTGCCTCATTGTCTCGTTCAGTAAGTGGGACGAAGCAAACGTTCCACTGGCATTGGCCGCAGTCCGCTCCTGCAGCCAACTGCGAAACTTGGGCAACGGACTCAGCGTGCAAAAGATTTTCAATTGTGGCAGCTCCGTGCGCAGTAAATCCACCGCTTGATGGATCAAGTACTCGCCCAGACCAACGCCTTTTAAACCCGTTTCAAAGTTGCTGATAGAGTAAAAGGTTGCGACGCGTAACACATTGTCGACTTGCTTACTTGGATGATCGTGAATGACGTTCATAGAGTTTGGCACGCGATCCGTGAGCGCCACGTAAAGGACCAGCAGCGGCTGACACTTGTCGAGCAACGGGTGAAAGATGCAAAAGACGCGTCTATCCGTTCCTCCCAGTCGTCGCCGTAAATCAGCCAAATCTTGGACTGGGTGGACGGCCTCGTTGCGAGCAATGCGTTCAATGATTGCGGCACTAGTTGTATCATACGTAATGCGTTCAACCTTTAGCAAGCCAGGCGCAAACCATGTTTGGAAGAGACATGCAAGATATTCGTCCAGCTGTTGACAGTTGCGTAGGGCTTGCCGATCGTGTAGTGGCTGTTCTCGCTGAAAGGCCATCCAATGAAGCAAGTCTCGTCGAAGGTGTAGCAAAAAGGCGAGTCCCTGATCAGCTTGAATCTGTAGCAATTGTGTAATGACTCGTTCGTATTCCGGCGTACATGCTTGCTGCAGGGCGTGCATGGATGGCTTTTTTGGGTGGAGAGAATGGCCATCTACTTGTTCCGATGCTTTTGATTCTTGCTGCAAATGTTCGAGTCGTCTTGTGAATGTTTGAGCAGCGTCGGCAACCTTGTCGTGCGATGGCGTACAATCCTCCGCTAGAAAGCGAAGAATCCGTGTCTTTTCCCATCCTTGCTTGTCGGGGCGATACCACGGTAGGGTTGGATAGTTTTCAAAAATGGCTAGCGCTAAGCTTCGCAGCGTGGCACGCTGCAACGACGGTGATGTTTTGGTTAACCTCGCTGCTCGTGCTTGAGGATCCTGTAGCTTCCGCAAGCAATCTGTAAATTGTTCCAAGGCATCTGCTACTCCTTTTGCTGTTTTAGTCGCATCTCCGGAGTTGCTAATGATGGTTCTTCCCTTCCCTTCGGCAATGATTGCCATGGAGCGTCGTGTCGAGGAGGAAAGAATCCATGCTGCGGAAAGAACGAGTCTTTTGACTCGTATTCTACCATGGCCTTGATGAAAGGATGGCAGACATTGCCGCTGGTTTATAAAATGTTTCGTAAAGGTCATGATTGAGGTCGTGCAGACGATCAACCCATGGAGTGATGTTTGTGTTGATAATGGAAAAGCAAACACCACTGCGGTATGGCGCGCCACGGTGCGGCGCCATGATGATCCGTCGCACAGTTTTCACTGGCTCTTGTTTCTTACTATTGTCTGATGACGCAGTTTTCACTGGCACTCGTTTTATACTATAGCCTTATGACGCAGTTTTCACTGGCACTCGTTTCATAATATTGCCTAATGACGCAGTTTTCACTGGCACTCGTTTCAATGCTCATATGAAACGAGTGCCAGTGAAAACTGCGTCATTAGGCAATAGTACGAAACGAGTGCCAGTGAAAACTGCGTCATTAGGCTATAGTATGAAACGAGTGCCAGTGAAAACTGCGTCAGCGTGACTTAAGCGCAAACGGTATCTTTGATGGTCGTCGCCGCGCTATTCAATCAACGCGCTTGAGGCAAGAGACGATGGCAGGCCACGTTACGTTTCAGCAGCCTGTCCAAAGATCTGTTGCTTTGAGATGACCAGTTGCAGCCATGGCGGCCACGGTGAAACGGATGGAGGCGGCGTCCGACATGGGATCAAACGGCGGCAGAGCGTGTAGTATACTCGGCTGGGGTGAAAACCAAGTGGATATGGCAACGGCGTTGACGGAGCGCGCGTTGAAGGAGCTCCTTGTCTTACAGGAGCGCCTCGTCGAAGGTAACGGTGCCATGCAGTAGCGCCAAGAACAGGCAGCGCGCCACAACTATTCGTTTTGACCATCGTCATGACTTGGACACGACGGCTACTGCTAGCGCTCTCTCGTCAATCTGTGGAGATATAAGCATACAGCATACGAGACCAACGATCACGTCTTCGTCAGAAAGCTGTCTGCTGCAGCAGCAGCGCCGGCAGGCAGACAATACAAGAAGTCATGACTCCATCAGCGACAACGGAACGTTCTGTACTTGTATCATGGTCATGGAAGAGAACCATCGACTGCGGAAGGAATGGCCTTTTGCCTTTCACTATTCTGAGCTGTCGACCCACAGTCCACACAAAGCGTCACCTTTTGAGTTTTTTCAGCAATGGCGCAATCATTTTACCATCATCGAATGGACCAAACTACCGTGAACGATCCATATGTACCAATGTGGCAGAACTATAACGGTGATGACCCTATGGGATGGTATATAAAGCGGCAACTTGCCTTTTATCATGCGTGTGATTGGCAATAGCATTTAAATATTCGAACGTGGAAGTCCTTTCATGACGCCGACGAGTTTTTCGCAATCAAAAGAAAATGTCGTTTGTATGAGTCGATTTACAAAGGCGAGTGAACATGTGATAAGCGATGCGAAGGCTAGCCACTAGTCCACAAGCCTGGACAGTGGCAGTGGTACTATAGCAGTCGTTTGCTGGTATCGATTGGCGAGGGAACAAAGGAAGCATATCGTTGGCCAAGCAAACCAACCGTAAATGCAATTGCGACGGCGACATTGTTACTGGCTTCTTTTCCTTCTCCAAGTACTATCGTTCTCCGGCAAGAGCTACATCTATCGGAATGTGGATCTTGAGACAAGCGCTGTTTCCTTCAGAGCGAACAAAGTATAATGTACCACCACGTACCATACGACCATCGATCCGCTTTAATTTGATACGCTACGATGGTGTTGTCGAGCCGTTCCACGCAAAAAGGCACATGCACACGCCAAGTCGGTCGTGGACGTTTCGAAAATTGAAAGGATTGATTTCAGGAAAAGCTCCTACCGTGCGTTGATAAACTTTGTTCCCACTCCATAGAAGGCAAGGCATTGCACAACTACAAAGTTGACATGCGCGATCGCAACTACAGCGAGGTGGTCCAGATGACTATATACGGCTGTAGTTGCAAGGCTTTGTTGGTTTAGTTGGCAAAAAGGAAGCAGTGCGCTTGCTACGCGACGCTGGACAGTCGCGTAACTATCAAGCCGACTTAGAATTAACTTTGCAATCAATTTAATAGTTGACGTTGACATCTTCCGTAAAGTATTTGCCGCCGTACACCTCCACTCGACCATAACATGCTCGTTGAACGACTGTCAACAAAGCAAAGATTCCAATGAAACCGGCGCGTCGCATTTTACAAAGTGAGTGTCTGTCGCAACCAATGAATTCAAATAACGTTGAGATCACTTGTGCTTTTCAGCAGTCGATTTATAATACGTTCGCCCCGTGTGCGCATGCAGAGCTTCTGCAATCAGCCGGAGGTACCCACTAATGTTCAGCTTGTCGCGCAGCATGTGGCTGCACGAAGCCAAAACCGCCAATTCTCGAATCTCCAAGAATCTCATAACTTGTTCAATGGCGTTTGAGTCAAGATGAAGAAGGCTGATGGAATTTTTTGCATCTTGATCGGCATTTTCTAACGAACATACGGCACTGGCAGCATCAGCATTAGACTTGCTGCGCTCTTTGATCTTCTTCACAGCTGACGAGTGATTGTCCGAAATTGAGCTCGCTTTAATGCTATCAGACGCATCCGTCATTAATCCAGCTGGCTCGGGCACGTCATGTCGCACATGCTTCCTGGTGCTCCGCTTTGATTCATAGTTTACCTGGGACATTGCTACCCAAGTTTAACGTACGAGTGGCAATTGCTATCTTGGCAGTAAGTGCAATGCCTTGTATAGTCGTTGCTTTATCCTTGATTGTTGCTCCTTCGCTAGAAAAAAATGTGATGAACGTCGTCGCAGCACGTCGCCCTCAAATTTGTAGGCACCCGGTCACCAATGCAGCCCTGAGGAAAAGGTCTTATACATCTTATCATCAGAACGAAATCATAATGAATTAAGACAAGTTTCGAAATCAATGACGAGTTGTTTTGTTGCAGGCTGGATATCGTTGTCGCTCGTTTGTTCTTGGCCATCGTCCAAAGAAACAAGACTACTCTCTTGACGATCGCCGAAACCATCATCCTCGATCAAATTCTCATTTTATAATGCCTCACCTAGAATAAAGGTTAATGTGCTTGCTTGCAGGGCCGAAGGACAGGTGAGAGGTTCATATGGAAGATTTGTTCGTCGCCATTTTTTCCTGCAGTGAATGAACGAATGTCGCAGAAGAACCGGAACGACAAAACGTGCCAGAGTGTCGTGCGCATAGCATGGACTTCATTTACCGTGCGTCTTCTACTAACAGGAAGTAACAATAGTTACTCAAAGCCCTGTTGTGTATGTCATCCATTCTGTTACATTTTCAACATCAATGACTATAGAAGTAGCTGCAGATGCAGTCATTCTAGCGCCAACGCCCCGTGCCAGTATCTCTTCCAGTCGCCTTGGTCGTTGCTGCCTTTCGCTCCTCCCGCTCCGCCCAGGAGGACCGACGAGCCTCCGCGCCACCGGCAGCAGCGGCGCCCCCAGCCGTCCGACCCTCCAAAGACTTTGGTTTCCAGACTGTCGTATTGCGAAAGCTTGATCGATCCGCCATGCTGTTTTGATGGGGCTTGTATTCCATGTTTGCGTGAGGAGGCAGCTGTAATATCTTTTTGATTGCGTCTCTGATTTTTTCAATGCATTCCCGATCACTAGCCGACTTGTTCCAAACGCCAAGAATGTCTTCATTGTATCGAACAGACAATACTGCTCCGCAAACTTCGCCGTCGGGCACGCCGAGGAACTGTTGACCGATCAATGCTAGCGTAATTTCTTCCCAGTAACGGCTGTAAAAATAAAAATAGTTTGTGAAAGGGAATCAATGTATGAGATGAAAGATGTTTTTGAGTGAGTGGTTGTGCGTTCTAAGAAAGTCGGACTGCATCCCTCCATCCATCCATCATTCAATCGATAGCCCACCTTGCAAGGCCCTTTGGGAGTCGAACAATCCATTTCCCTCCATCCTTATTATTGGGGTCTTCCCAGGTAGGTTTAGTGCCAGAGCGAAAAATGCTGAAAAGAGGAAGGAATCGCAATAGCAGAGAATTGAGTGAATCGTTTCCGTCATGCAACAGCGAATCCTCCTTCCTCCTCTCATTGTGTACTTACTGATAGTCAGTCGTTGGCGTAAGGTCACTCGGACGCTTCAAAAAATCGTAAACTGCCCAAAACTCCTCGACGGATCCAACGGTGGTGATTGTCTTGATGGCATTCTCGTAAGGATTAGGTTCGCTAGTTGCTGCTGCATTCTCCTCCTTTTTGCCGGCGGCCGCTGCGTCGGTAGCACTGGCTCCTTTGCCGCGACGCATAAAGGAAAAAGTGTAGGCGCATTGGAGAGGCGTTACTTTGGCGGAGGTCATGGTACGATGTCGGAGAGGGTTGTAGTTGCTGTGGTTTGATTCTTCATGTCATGTTGTGGTTGCCAAGCAAGATATGGAAGCACGCCATCGGGGCGAGAGCGTCGCAGTGGGAATAGACTGTAGAGTTGCTGCTGCGACTGGCAGTTGAAAATCAAAGTTATTGGCACTGTAATCCAGAATGTATCACTGACAACCGTTGAAAATCAAAGTTTTTGGCACTGTAGTTCAGAGTGCAGTATGGTGAGCCGTTGAAAATCAAAGTTTTTGGCACTGTGCTCCAGAGTGCACATTGATAACCGTTGAAAATCAAAGTTTTTGGCACTATGGATTAAGAAGTACATAGACAAAATTTGGCACGATCGGACCCGATGCATGATGCATGATGCAATTGACAGTGATGAGAGCGGGATCTACATCTACCGGCCATGACTCCAAATACAGTGTAGTACCTGCCCGTAGTTTCAAGAACATGCTCACTGATCCCGAGGTGCAAGTTGCTGTTTCATATCATGACCTTTTTGGTCGTATGAAATTGTCAAATACAAAGGACTCGTCTGATACTCCGACAACAAGCACCGTGCTTAATTCATCACGCGCGAATCGAACCATTACTGTCACCGAGGAGGATTGGACGGAAACCGATGCAACGGAGGCTGCATCTTTGCTTCAAGCTCACGAAGAAAAGTGTCTCATTACAAATATCCTCGAAGAGTTGGAGGAGGACTCGTGGAATCGCTTCTACCATTCGCACCAAACCAACTTTTACAAGGACAAACATTACTTGGAAACGGACTTTAGCGACGAATTTTCCGTAACGACAATCAATCCGACAAGAGCTCGCTGCTGCGTTGAGATTGGTTGTGGCGTTGGCAATGCAGTGCTTCCACTTTTGGATCAGCGAGTAGACGACAATGGTGACGGCGCAGCAGCCATTGACTGGACGATTCACTGCATGGACCTCAGTCCAGTGGCAGTCGAATTGCTGCAACAAGATGCTCGGTTTAAGCAAGCTCATGAAATGAATCGCGCCTTTGCGTACGTTTGCAACATTACAAAGCAAATTCCAGAGCCATGCATCCATGCGGCGACTGTCACGACGCTTTTCTTTTGCTTGTCGGCCATTGATCCAATGCTGCACGCTGCTGCAGCTCGAAACATTGCTCATTCATTGGCGCATGGCGGTGTCTTGGTAATTCGTGACTATGGGCGATACGACGAGGGACAACTCAAGCTTGGACTGCAACGACACAAGCTTGTCAAGAGCAACTTCTATCGCAAGTTTGATGGCACAAAGTGCTACTACTTTACCTTGGATGATTTGCGTCAATTATTCGAGCAGGACTGTGGTCTGGAGGTTTTGGAACTGCGCTATCTTTGTAAAGTCTTTGAGAATCGCTCGCAGCAATCCAAGCGACGGCGAGTCTGGGTTTCGGCAAGGTTTCGCAAGCCGTTCGAAGTGGCTGACTGAGCCATGCGTTACGTATGGATGAGACAATGAGGTGCCCATTGGTCGTGCGATGCTACTCTTTCGTGACAATAGCCGAATAAGCATAAAAAGGTTTAGAATTGTTTCAGGGTTCTTCTCCAGCAGATGCTACATCATCTCGGCTGGATTAAAAGATTGTCGAAACTGAAGAAGTCGACATTACAGCGGCCAAGATGAAGAAAGTATTGTCGTCGGCAGTGACGTTACAACTGACGGTGGAGGCTAAAGAAATCCCAAACGACAAACGTGGCACTACAGAAAGCAAGTGGACAGCTTGGATTTACTGTTAGTTCGGCAGTGCTCCTACAGCTGGTGATAATCCCAGCATGTTTGCATTGCAGAAGGCCACATTTTCAGCCTAGTGTTTCAATCACGATCATGGAGCAAGCGTCATCGCAAACGCTCTCATGAAGTTACAACTCCGCAAGCAAAGATCGGACTGATTTGTCGGCATGACGATATGCCCACGTAATTTGCGGGCACGTCGACGACAAGACAACGTGGACAGGTTTCTACGGAGCAAGATCTACGAAGCAAGAACACAAAGGAGCCACTATCTGCCATGACTGCGGTCGACTACACACGTGCGCTGCAGCTACCAGCCGCTACACGACACTTGTTGGCTAGCTACACAGTCGGCTCGTTCGATCGAGACTTGGTGCACGTCGTCGACTGGTGTTTTCTATTGCAGGTCGTCGTCTCGCATGTATCCTAAGCTCGCCACGTTACCAAGTTTAACCTTTTAAGCAATTACTGTTGCTTGAACTATAATGACTCGACGAGCACTAATTTAATCATTTACTTTTCCTCTGGATGACCCGCAACGCTGACCAGGTTGATGCAGTAGCGATTGCCCTTGCCATCTGGAAGGTTATGTCCCAAGTGCGTTCCGGTCTCGCTAATGCATTCTCCATTCTTAAGGCAACGTACATGCTCCCAGTTAGTTTCCTCGTCGCGGAAGGAGGGCCACCCATGACTCTTGCTTTCAGCAATAAAGTCTTCGAGTGAGCGACCGACAGGTGCGCGAAAGAGCAACTTGCCAGTGACCGAGTCGTAAAAGTTAATGGGATTTCCAGCCTTAATTTCATCCTCGTGTTCCTTGACGTATGTAAGAAAATCAGTTGATGTCCAATAGCCTGTGCATGAAGTGAATGAAAAGAGTGATGGATGGTGGTTGAGCCGGCAGAACGCATGTACTGCATGATTAACGTCACTTGAGCAGCAATCGAAACATACCAGCAAATTCGGCGTAATGTCTGTTGAAATTAGAAATGCGATCAGCCGTTGCAACATCACAATTCCATCGCAAGTTGGACTGAACGGGTTTCTCGGATGTTCCATGCGCCTTGGGTGCCATGACAGACTCGTCCGCGTAAACTGGGTACTGCGAGTCCTTGGTGGACGTGCTAAAGAGCTTGTCGAAAAGAAATAGTCGTTGACTTGACAATGCAGCGTGACTAGCTGTTCGTGATAGTTGCTGCGAGACAAAGGCGGGAGCGAAGGCTGAAACCGTCGAAGCCATGGCCATCGCGACGGTGGCTGTGGAGGAGATTTTCATATTCGTTTGGTGTAATATTTCTTTAAACTTGAGATATGGCAATCTCTACGAATGTATGATGACAATCTTTCGCTAAATCAATCGGATCGTGTTGAAACTGACGATACACATCGCAAAGAATCCTCATGGTGAAGCACGGTTAGCGAACACGTCATCTCTCGACGATGACGCTTGTATGACGGAGTTTTCACTGGCACCCGTTTCATACTATTGCCTTGTGACGTAGTTATCACTGGCAATCGTTTCATACTATTGCCTCATTACGTAATTGACACTGGCACTCGTTTCATATTATTGCCTAATGACTCATTGGAAATCGTTTCGTTATATTATTTTGTGACGTAGTTTTCACTGGCACTCGTTTCATACTATTACCTAATGACGTGGTTTTCACTGGCACTCGTTTCATACTATAGCCTCATGACGCCGTTTTCACTGGCACTCGTTTCGTACTATTGCTTTATGACGTAGCTATCACTGGCACTTGTTTTATACTATTGCCTGATGACGCACTTTCACAGGATCCGCGATCAACCGCGATGGCGCGGCGGCCGCGATAGAAGATGCGACGATGGACCATGCCAAGACGTTTCGTCATGCTTTGGCTGTAAATCTGTAAATCTTTTCCATCATACTTTGAAGCATAACAACAGTTCGAAACGACTGAACAAGTATATTTATGTGAAGCGAGAAGAAACGGAACCATGACAATCTCCTTCCTACAAAAACCTCTTTCGCTTTCATTGCTGCGTTTCGTCCTGACGCTCTTCATACTTTCACGCGCTGAAACCGAGGCGCGTATGAGAGAAGTCATGAATTCAACCAGTGACGGAGATACAAACGTTGATGAGAAACCATACTGCCCATGCCGATTACTCGCCAAGCCTGATATATGGGACAAGGCTTTGACAGCTCGATGGATGGTCCACTCGCTGGAATGGGGCGTACTTTCCACCATTTCGAGTCGACTTTTTGCCGAGGACGCCCAGAAAATTCAACTTGCCATGCCATTTGGAAATGTGTATAGTTTTGTTGATGGCTCCTGCGACAATTCGACTGGCGTTCCGTACTTTTATGGAACTTACATGGACCAAAGTTTTCGCGATATCCAAAAGCATCCATATGCCTCGTTTACACTCTCGGAAGCTTCACTCGCAACAGTTTGCGGAGGCGGTTTAATACTAGCAGCATGCGATGCCTCCACGCAAACCAAGGGCTACTATGGCGATGCTGAGAGCCCGGTTTGCGCGCGATTGACACTGTCGGGGCGCATGGTGGAGGTGGAGCAAGCATCCGACGAGTTCAAGTGGGCCCAAAACGCACTCTTCCAGCGGCACCCTGATATGGAAGGATGGCCAAGCAACCATGATTGGATCGTTGCCAAGTTAGAGCTAAAGGATGTTTGGCTGATTGACTATTTTGGAGGTGCCTCGATTATCAAGGTTGACGACTACTTGAATACGCAATTGCTTGATCAAGACTATGTAGATAGCCATTAGCAATAGACAATGCAGC
This sequence comes from Mayamaea pseudoterrestris, assembly GCA_027923505.1. NCBI lineage: Eukaryota > Bacillariophyta > Bacillariophyceae > Sellaphorales > Sellaphoraceae > Mayamaea > Mayamaea pseudoterrestris. The sequence continues at coordinate 621,208 of BROI01000018.1, read as the reverse complement.
GCTGCATATTCATACGAGTCTCATGTATTTTGTATTATTCTTCGACCACCCACTCAATCAATTGATCCTTTTTGATGGCACCCTCCATCCGCTTGACCTCCTTTCCATTCTCAAACAGAATCAGCGTTGGAAGACCTTGGACGCGCAACTCACCAGCCAGCTTCTCGTTTTGGTCCGAATCTAGCTTGGCGATACGCACAGAACTGCCAAGTTCTTGGGCCGCGTCCTGCAACTCCTTCGCCATGAGTTGACATGGGCCGCACCATGTAGCGTAAACATCAACCAGCAGCGGTGTCTCCTTATCAGCTGCCTGAATCTCCCTTCGCAAATCGTCCTCAACCATGTTGCAGACCTGACCAGGAGTCATGAGACCTGTGGCGCTGAACAATGCATCCGCTTGCATGGCGTCATAGACTGCGTGTACGAGTTCCTTCTTTTCCAACATACCCGCCCAGCGAAGGTTTCGAGAAGCAAGTTCCTGCCGAAGTTCCTTGACGGATTTTTGTCCGAGTTCCTGCAGCAAGTCTGTAGGTGATGATTGTGATTTTTGCGATGAAATGGAAGGTGATGGCGACGATGGTGTTGGGGCCGGTGCAGTTGTCGATAGTTCCTCTTCTAGATTTGTAACATCGGCCGACGAGTCAGCACTGCTTCCATTTCCAGCTGTATCACTACCTCGTGCATGATTTAGTTTCGCCATGAGACTTTCCTTGTCAAAGCAGTCGGAAAAGTCAACGCCAAGATCTTTCAACTCCGATTTCAGCTCGGACACTCGAAGAGAGGTCAGCTCAGCGCATAATGCGAGCGAAAGACGAGCTTGGTAGAGCTTTGGTCGAATTATAAATGCTTCATTGATTGGAATGGCCAATAAGGAGCACAATTGTAAAGCTATTCGGAGATTCATCGTGGTTCAATTGGAAAAACAGAAGTGATGGACGCGCGCATTCGCGGCGCTGTTTCAATTTTAAATCTGTCGTTCCGTTACTCGTCGACAACTCGTAGTCGTCATCGACTGGTGTTACTGCTAGCTCGGCGATAAGCAACCTTCCACTAACACCGCATTTAACATTAAACTGCTAATTTATGAGACAAATAGCATACCTATAGGTACAGTAAAGTAGAGTAGGGTAACTACTCTGCCGACCGTGTAAATGCATATTCCTTTCATCCTCTTTTCAAACAACCATTTTCATATTCGTACCTGAAGACGAATAGCCGTCCATGATTAAAAAAGGCGCGATACATCTCAGTGATACGATAGGAACATCATCGATGTATATACTGGTACGCCTCGATCGACTCTCAAAACATGTTCGCTCATTCCGTCCGTTGCACCGATTCAACACGCTCAAAATGCGCCATAAAGCGCCGCAGAATCTCCTCCTGGATCCATCGATCATCCTCCAGTGCATCTGGATGATAGACCAAGTCTTCCATCCACTGAGTTCCTCGCTCGGCAATGCGTCGAGCTTCCGCGTCATGCTCCACCACCCACTTCATCTTTTCCTCAACGTCCGTCGCATATTCATTCAGTGGGATGTAATGCACCCATGGTTCCAGCAACTCCTCCATGGCCCATGATGTATGCTGCGGATATGGCATGAGGACCACTGACTGCGAAAGCAGCGCCCACTTTAATCCACTAGCAACGTCATTGCCTTCCAGCATGATAATTCCCTTGAATTGCAGCAGCTTATCAAGCGATACCTTTGGTCGAATCATTTCGACACCATTCAATACAGCAGGCATGCGGTTTCGCGTGGATGTCAGCTTGGCGTAAACGTAGGTGCTATTGCCATGCTCGTACACCAAGCGGCAGCGCATCATGTTGTGGCAATTTTCCAAGTCAGTCTTGTTCTTGTCGAACAAGTGCGACCCCGTCAACTGCCCCAAAAAGACTGCCATGTTAATCTTTTCATCCCATGGCGTGTCTTCAACATGTGTACGATCCAGTAGCTTACCAAAATGTCGGTGCGTGGCAAGCTTCCATACAATCGGCTGCAACTGCTGCGTCGAGTGTGGAGTGACAACCGCGGGTCGTTGAGAATTGTCGTTGTCGCTCCTGCTACAATTTACTGGTTGCGTGACGCGACGAATCTCCTCCGCTGTAGTTGCCGACCGAAACTTTTTGATCAATGGTAGACTGACGAATCGAAACACGTGACTGTATTTCAGGTCGCCAAACTGCAGCAACAGCGGCACGTCATGCTCCATGGCACCTTTATTGGCTATTGCTGGAAATGACGACTCCCATTGGACATGATCCCAGGTTGTCAACAAGTTTCCTATAACGTCTCGGCAGTATATTTGCATGTTGCGTCGAAAAGTGGTGCGATTAACGTACGGCTCGACTCCATCCGTCATGCAATCCATCACCGTTTCGCGATGAAGAAAAAACGCTTGATCGGGTTCAATCTTGCTCTCCATGAGATAATCAGATTGCTCCAAAACGTTCTCTGGTTCCTTGATCCAGAGACTGGTCCAATTAGTATTTCCATCTTGTCGATACTCGTAGTGAACCTTCGCATTCGATGAGCAAGGCGGATTGTACCAATTGGACATATAGAGGCGGACGCGTTCCTCGCGCGAGGGAAACCGATCCTTGCGCGCCGACGCCATGGGTGCCATAGTGAATGGATTTGGTATGGGAATGGGTGCATCTTCAGCATCTAAAGCAGAGACGGCGGTATGGAGCAATGGCGAAAGAACGGCGAGTAGAAGCATCATTACGACGAATGTCCCGTCGACGCAATTGTTGCGTGCCTTCATCATTCTTGGCACCTTCTAGCACTTGTCCTATTCGTCCTTGTCGGACCGTTCGCTCCTCTATTGTCCTGTATTCTACCTTCGAGCAATAGAGGTAAGCCGAACATCTCGCAAGTCTTGTAGCCGGAAGGGAAGGTGCGCGAAAGCCAGCTCCGAGTCGTGTGAAATGGCCTTCACCCTTTAGTTAAGGTTATGAGCATCTATTATGCACGTACACTCTGTTCCAGTGTCATATACGTTGGAAACGGAGGTTGAAGATGACTCGATGAAGCAGAGAAACGTCAATGCTGTCATGATGATATTGCCTGTGCACTTTTAGCTTCAACCAAGCCTTCGTTCGCTGATGCAATTCAATCGTTCTGATTCGTCCGACCCACTTGGTTGCAATTCTACTTCAATGTCGGAGCTACTTTCACTTATGTATCTTGAAGTTCGAAGATTTCCCGAGGAGAGTCTGGCGCATCCACGATCGACAGATGACAGCGATAGCACAAACACGTGTTTGATACTCGTACAGCCCGAGCTTGAGATAGCATGCAGTAAAGCAAGTGAGGCAAGCAAGTCAAGCAGCAACTACTACTCGATTAAAAAGAACTATTTTGTAGCAGAAGAAACGCTGGCCCTGCAAGTGATAAGCAGCAGCAGTCAATTGAAAGCCTCAGCGTGGAACGAAGACTGCTTGAGTAACGCCGACTATCAACTTGCGATTCGCATCCGGACTCATATTAGCGTTGAAAACAATCGCATACGCTTCGAATCATGAGCGACCATGCCGAGGAGACAAATGTTGATATAGAGCAACAACCGCAGCAGCAGAATTTGCCACGGAGCGTCAAGGACTTTGCCTCGGATGCGGATCTTCGTCGGGCACTCTCGCGCCTCCTCGCTCCAAAATTATCCTCGTCGGAAACGTGCGCTTTCACAAGAAGCGATACAGCGTCTACCGGTAGCAGCTTTTTCCTTAAATCAAATGCAAATGCAGCAAATAGCTATTGTCCATTTTCGCTAGAGCCAGATCCAGAATACGACTTGGATTGGAGAGTGGACAATGTTGACCGCGCCAAATCCTATGAGCAAACAGTGGAACGAGAAATGAATCGCTTGCTTGTACTGAAATCATACTTGGACTTGGACTACGAGGCAATGACGGCGAGAAACTGCGCCTTTGATCGACTGACGGGTCTGGCCAAGCGAACCTTCCAGGCGCCAGCTTGCTTTGTATTTTTGCTAGACATTGGGCGTTCCTGGGCCCTCTCCCAGGATGGTAAACCCTTTAATCTAGTGCCGCGCAAGGACACCTTTTGCGGTCATGTCATTGTGTCAAAGCAAGATTGCTTCATTGTCCCAGACGCGAGCAAGAATCCTCGATTTGAACGGTCAGCCTACGTGACGGCGGAGAATGGAGTACGCTTCTACGCGGCGTGTCCCCTCAAATCACCAGAAGGCTTTAACATTGGTACCTTTTGCATTGTTGATATTGTGCCACGCGACTCCTTCACCAGTGATGATCAGGAGGCACTCAAGGATTTTAGCAGACTGGCCATGGATGCCTTGGTGCATCAGCGCGAGCTGCACTGCAAGCGGCAAGAGCTTTCCACTGCGGCTCGACGCTTAGCTTCTGCATCGCACGACTTGCTGACGCCCTTATCCGTCGTTCAATTATCCATCTCATTATTGAACGAAGACTGTCAATTTTTGGACCGACTGGACGAGACCCAGAGGGAATATATCAAAGCTGTATCCGCATCATCGGCCACCATGGCAAATGTTTGTCAGTCGCTTCGTCACAAACTGTCGAACGAAGACCCCACAACGACGGTGGTAACTGATGCAACTTCCACAGCCGACAGCACGACAGTGTCAGAGACGGACTCTGACTCGTCAACGGTCAAGCCAATGTGTACCCGAACGGACAAGCTAGTCCAGCGACTCAATGAGCTGGCTGCCGTTGTTGTGACAAACACGTCCGTTCCAGTGTCAATATCCGTGGACGAATCGGTTCCCGATGTATGGGTCGGAAACGAGGTGCAAATTTTGCAGATCTGTCTACATGTGCTGGTCAATTCCGTTGAGCATACAACCGTGGGCCACGTTACGTTTACAATTCGCCGTTGCGAGTCATCATGCGGAGAACCAGAGCTAATCTTTGAGTGCACCGACACCGGAGCGGCAATGTGTGAAGCAAAGGCTGACCTTTCGGCCATTTTCGAGGAGCAAGTACTCAGCAGTTACTCGGTCAAATCGCAGGAGGCGCGTGACCACGAAAATCAAGATGGACGATGTTCTCCGCTCGGCATCTTATCGCCCGGATGTGTCCGCTCTTGTGACCTGTACGAGTGCTTTCCCACGACAATGGTCAACGAGCCTAGCTTGGAGTCATTTTCAACGCAACTGCGGTCGCTTGGTGGGTCGTTTGGGGTTGCCGAGAATCCAACTTTGACACACGAAACTACCTTCTGGTTTAAGATACCGCTCATTCTACCAGAAGGCGTAGAGATGCATGATAATGGCCTTGAACAGCAGGTCACTGTTACCGCCGACAAGTCATCCACTTTTTCCCCTACAAGTGAAAGTCGGAAGCAGGCGCTCATTGTGGACGACTCGGTGATAATGCGCAAGATGCTGAGTCGGGCCCTCGAGCAGTTGGGCTACGAGACAATCCAGGCTGCCGATGGACTGGAAGGCCTCAAGCTCATGCGCAAGCATCGATATGACCTTGTCCTGCTGGACTTTTTGATGCCTGTCATGGATGGACTCGACTGTGTGCGAAGTTACCGCGCATGGGAGAAGGAGCATAGGCCAGGCTATATTCAGCTTATTTATGGCATGTCAGCACATGCGAGTCCAAACGACATAGATCGAGGAATAGCGTCGGGAATGACCGACTACCGCCCAAAGCCACTCAATTTGGTGGATTTGCGGAATTTGAAGGAGTCCACCTTGCGGAAGCAACAAACTGGGGCTTTCCTTCGTGCCCAAGGCGATGCAAATGCTGGCTTGGACTACGAAGAAGAACCATCGTTGAGACAAGATACAAACTTGCTCGACTCTCCATATAAATCAGTTCATGATGACAACAATCGTCTGCTGCAGTCTGGAGAGAAAATTTGTCTCTTAGCAATGCGAAGTGGCAGTGAAGCCCAAAACTTGGAAGGTTTGGTTGCTGAGACCGGGTGGCACTCCTGTGTCACTCAAGATGGCGAAGAAGCCTTGCGGTTGCTTAAAACGCGAAATTGGGGTGCCGTCATTATTGATACCGAACTTGCCGAGCTTGATGGACTCAAGTGCATAGCTTCATTTCGTCAGTGGGAAAAGAACAATCGTGTACACCGCCAGAACAACATGTTGCTAATGGGTGTCGGTGGCAAGCCGCGGCGTGCGAACGACCAGCTATTTGTTGTCCAGCTTCCAGAAGGCGTCGACGCTGCCATTGAACGTCCAAAGTGTCCTGATGAGCTCGCTCGTATATTAAACGGCATTGTCAGTCGCGGCGTTTTCGACGAGGAGGACATCATTACGCTAGGGTAGGTAAGGAGGATTTAAAGGTCGATTTTATCTTTGTTACTAGAATTTAGTAAATGCGTATTATTCACTCCAGTAACGAGAAACATTTTTGATATTTGTACAAGCCTTGCAGCAATTATAAACAGATGTACCAATCTCATCTTCCATGGAACCTACTCGATACGTATTGAAGGATGTGACGTCGCCGTGATTCCAGCCCAGTCGCGGAAAGGTGACAGCGGCAATTGGCGACAACGATGTTTGCGAATCATCTCCCAGTTATCGCCATGGTTCGCTTCAGAAAAGGCAGTTCCTCGCCTCATTCGTCGGAATGCACACCTCGCGGTAGATGAGCCATTGACCGATGCGTTGCAACGACGAGAGTGCCGTGAACATAAGCAAAACTGTGATGAGCCAATTCATTGTTGCTTGCCGCAGCGCACGTCAAGGCCTTGTTCCAATTCGAAGCCGTAATGTCAGACACCGAGCCAAGAATTCCCAGTTTTACAAAGCTATCAATCGGATTGGCTCAACCGCCGCAATGTCGGAAGGCCTACAGCCCCAACAAATTTCTCCACCAAAAGGCTGACGAGCCGTCACTAGTAGTAAATTTCGATTGTGGGAAGGTTCAAATGAGAACATTGGCCGGTTCAAAGAGTAGTGTTTGGCGCCTGCGTAACTTCCAAAATGAAATCGTCGCCCGAGACATGTAGCGGGTCGCTCCAAGGCTCAATATATCGCAGGCACTGATTTGCTTCCTATTGTTGAGCATTTAAACATGCCAAAGCCGACTATCGTGCGACGAAACGTGTGCAAATTGTTGCGAGAGATAGGCCATGGCGGCAGAACGGCCGTTTGTTAGATTAAAATCGACCATTCAACTCAACTCGCGTAGGATTCGAGTAGAAAAACAAGTAATGCAGGTCATGTCAATGCAAACCTGTCTGCGGTCGTAGAAGTTGCTCAACAATGAGCCCGCTAGGATAGATCTTTTCGGCAATGTCAATTCTTGGGACGACCATCAAAGCGCTTTGGCGAGCATTGAACGTGCAATTCCTCCCTTGGTAAGCACCAAATGTCAGATCCACAAAACCTTTTCACGCCGATAGTATCATTGCTATTGTTGCCAATTGATTTGAGTCTTTCTCCCTGCCTATTGCCTATGGAGAGCCGCTTGATGGTGGTAGTGGGGAGGCAAGGCAGAACCGCGCCTTCTATTTGTATTTGTTCACTTAGTCTTCGCCTTGCTGGTGCGAGCGCTACTGCCCTGTTCAAATTTCGTAGGGCTTGTCTAACTTGTACGACGTGTTTGCGGTTGGTTGCGGATATGTTATTGTCATGGTGGATCTCATCTGTTACGGACGGGCAGCGTCGAAGGCTCACCCAGGTTGAAAAATCGTAGCGGTACACAGATGGCTCACGGTGCGACTACTCTTTTTCGATTGGTGACGCACTTTTCGCGACGAATGGCATCGGCGCGGCTTCCATCGCGATCCGTTTCGCCCACATTATTTTCAAATCATCATGATGACGAGGATCTGTTCATGTCTGTTGCTGTGCCTCGCAGCAGTCTGGCATGTATCGTCAGGCTTCCAAGGTTTGAAACGCAGTCCAATGTTCCGAGCGGGCTTGCTGCAGCACTCACCGTCGAGCCTCGTTCGACCGACGGATCATTCTGCAAGCCGATCTCCAAGCATCTTTCACCTACAACCATTGGCAGCATCATCATCCCACAGTTCAGTCTCGGCTGATCTATCCGATACATTTGGAAAATTCGATTTTGATGCCGTCGTCAAGTATGCTATGGCGATTGGCATTGAAGTGAGTCTATTTGCGCTCATCTTTTACGGACTTGACAAGGCTGTTGCACACTATGCCATCAAAGTGCCGACTGCGGCCAACTTTGTCCTGTTCTACCTACTGGCACTCAAATCGCGACTCTTGAACCCACTCGCTAATAATCGTCCAAGCACCAAGTCGCTGGAGACAAAGAATCAGCCAGAGCGAAAGATGCCATCCTTTACACCACCAGGTTTCATTTTTCCCATTGTTTGGTTGCTCATTATTGGCCCCATTCGAGCAGCAGCCTCCTGCATGCTCTATAACAAGCTTGGAGTCTACGCGAGTGCACCTTTACTGGCGCTCATGCTGCACTTGTCCATTGGTGATGTTTGGAATACAGTCAACAATGTAGAGCGACGATTTGGTGCGAGCGTTACTGGCGTATTGCTTGTGTGGCTGTCCAAGGCGTATGCAGCCAAGCAGTACTACCAAGTTGTTCCACTGGCTGGCAAGCTGTTGGGAGGAACGTTGGTGTGGCTGACGGTTGCTGCTGCCTTGGTGGGACAGACTTGGCGATTGAATCCGGATGAGAAAACGGGCAAGCTGTCGCCCTTGTATCCCGCGACTGGAGAACCAAAGACAAGGTTCGCTTGGCTTGCCGGAGGCAGCAAGAACTAGAGATTTTAATGAATATTGAGAATGTCGTTAAATTTATATGGGGGTCCATTGTGGGTAAGGGTCATGGTCGTCAACAACAACTACTGTACTATTCATCTACACGGAGTATAGTCATTGTCATGTACTTGAAGTTTGATGGGGCACTGTTAATTTGAACGTCATTCGACGTAACATAAGCTTCGGAAAGAATTGCCGCGAATAGGTTCTGAGAACTCTCCGACGCCCGTTGATGCTCTTCTGTCGTCAGACACGGACAAGTGCTCGTCAGCATGGCGGCAGGTGCGCAAGGGTGCAACCAACGATGCCTCTCAAATCAAGTCCAGAGTATTTATTTCCGAAACCGACAGCACGATCAAGCAATCAACCAATCAAGGATTATAAGCAACCAGACAATCCATTATACATCGATATCGAGTAACTTGCGGTGATAATTGTGGAGTCATTTTGAAATACAAGAACTCACAGTCAAGTAGAGGTACAAAAGCGAAGCACAATCCGTTTCAGCATCGTTCTCAACTTTGCAAATCCTACCCTAGAAACACCATGAGCGACTCAGGGAAATCAGCATCGATCCTTAGCGCCGACGACTTTGGCTTGCAGCCGTCAAATGAAGCGCCTAGAAGCGTCATTGACTATGCGACTAACGATGATCTGCGCAAGGCTCTTTCTCAAGTCATTCGAAACGATTCTTCTACTGTTGCGATGGAATGCTCCTTTCATGCCGAGCCAGATCCAGAATATGACATTGATTGGAGGATCGACAATGTTGATCGTGCAGTATCCTATGAGCAGACGGTGGAACGAGAAATGAACAGACTCTTGGTTTTGAAGTCCTACCTAGATTTGGATTACGAGAAACTTATTGCGGAAGGATGCGCCTTTGACGGCATTACAAGGCTTGCCAAGAAGTATTTTAATGTTCCCATCTGTAACGTCGTCTTGTTGGACATTGGTCGCATTTGGATTCTGTCGCAGGAGGGCAAACAGTTTAACATGATGCGTCGCAAGGACACCTTTTGCAGTCACGTGATTGTTTCGCGGCAAGAAATTTACTTGGTGCCGGACGCAAGCAAGGATCCTCGGCTCTGTCATTTTCCCTATGTCACCATGGAAAATGGTATTCGCTTCTATGCAGCTTGCCCTTTGAAATCACCAGAAGGAGTTAGCATAGGAACCTTTTGCATCATGGACGTACAGCCTCGTCCGGAAGGAATGTCGCATGATGATCAACTCGCGTTAAAGGACTTTGCCCGACTCGCCATGGAGGCGCTTGTACATCAACGCGAGATGCATCGGCAACAACAGGAATTGGAAGCGGCAGCGAGGCGATTGGCGAGCGCGTCTCATGATTTGGTCACGCCGCTTTCAGTGGTGCAGCTTTCCATGTCCTTGCTCAACGAAGACCCTAGGTTTCTTGTCAAGTTGAATGAGACGCAGCGAGAGTACTTTCAAGCAGTTACCAATTCATCAGAAACCATGGCGCATGTTTGCGAGTCACTCAAAATGAAGCGGTTGCCCAGCGAAGAAGAAATGGCCGCCAGTGCGTCTAGACATGACGAGTCAGTTGATGCTGACCCGACGACAAACGTTGGACCGGCTTGCACTGTTACAAGCAAGCTCGTTCAGAGGCTTAGCGAGCTAGCACCATCCGCCATGGGGAATAGTGCAGGTCCCCTGTCTATATCAGTTGACGAGTCGGTTCCTGGTTGCTGGGTTGGTAACGAGGTTCAGTTGCTGCACATTTGCTTGCATCTGCTGGTGAATGCGGCGGAGCGATCGTCGTCACACGCTCAAATCAAGTTTGTCATTCGCTCGGGTGAGTCGCTTGGCCATGAAGCGCTCATTTTTGAGTGTAAAGTTAAGAGAAGAATTCAAGATGACGCTGGTGGTAATCTAGAAGCCATATTTGACGAACAAGTTGTCAGTAGCTACTCGGCGAAAGTACAAGCGGATATAGTGCAAGCGATTCACAATGACGGACGATCCTCGCCACTGGGGATTCTGTCGCCAGGATTCAATGAAATACATTATATGCAGGAGTGTTTTCCAGCTACCAACGCTAATGAACCGAGTCTTGATACATTTGCTGTCCAACTTCGGTCACTTGGTGGATCATTTGGTGTTGCCAACAATACAGCATCGACCGAAATCACATTTTGGTTCGCCATACCACTTTTGCTGCCCGGTGAGCTCACTCATCCTGACAACAAGTGCGAATACGAAGAGATGGTGAATGCCAAGCCACCTGCTGCACCCGAATGTCGCAAGCGAGCATTGGTCATTGATGACTCCGTCATTATGCGCAAGATGCTTTGTCGGGCACTCGAACAGCTTGGTTATGATATTGTTCACCAGGCTGCCGATGGCATGGATGGCCTTCAGTGCATGAAGGAGCATACGTATGATCTTGTCCTGCTCGACTTTTTGATGCCAGTAATGGATGGCATGGATTGCGTCCGTGCCTTTCGTCAGTGGGAAAAGAAGAATCGCCCTAGCTACAATCAAGTCATATGTGGCATGTCGGCTCATGCCAGTCCCCATGATGTCGATCGAGGGCTGCTTCATGGTATGACTCATTACCGATCCAAGCCTCTCAGTCTGAACGACTTGAAGCAACTCAGGGATTTGACAGCATCCACTGTAGATGCTAGCAGGACCGAGAAGAAAGCAACGCTTTTCTCAACATCACTAGACGATTCCTTGTCCAAGCCGCCCCAAAAGGCCACGAAGCGACAGTTGCCCGAGTTGAAGTTGCCAACCTGTTCCATGCATTCTACCAAGAAAGCTTGTCTCTTTGCCATTGGATCAGATGGTGACAATGTATTCGAAATGCACGACAATCTTGATTTGAATATAGAGTGGCAAGTATCAATTGCTCATAGCTGGATGGAAGTGATGCATCTACTCAAGGCTCGCAACTGGGACTCAGTCATGATGGATACAAGTTTGCAGCCAGAAATCAACGGGTCGCAGGAAGGTTTCGATCACTTTCGCGAGTGGGAGCAGAAGTATCGTGTGCACCGGCAGCGGAGCCTGTTGCTCATGGGCAAGGGGATTCGCACACGTCAGCCCAGTGACAAAATTCACTTGGTGCATGTTCCGGTCGGATTCGATGCCGTGATTGAACGGCCCAATAGCCGGGAAGAGCTCGCTTGTATTTTGAGTGGGATTGACCATCGGCCGGAGGGGTTTCGAGAAGCTGATATCGTCACCTCAACATGATGCTTCATTATTTTCTGCGCTAGGCTTTCTGCCGGCCCGTAGTACTGTGGCATTCTTGTCCATCGCAGTTGCGCCAGATGAATGCGTCCGGCTGAACTTTCTTTTTCGTATCGGTCACCATATGGTCATGCAGCACCACGGAACAACGATTCTTCTGTCTGCGCAGAAAGATGGGGACGGCAACGGTGACGATGATGGAAAATAAAGACGATGGAGATGAGCAGAATAATGCTGGTGAAGATGGGTTAACGACATCGAGCTCCTTCGCAAGTAGTTTGCGTGAATTTAAAGTATAATCATATACAAATTGGATCCGCTTTTGAAATGGTGCACCTGCGACTGTTTCAAACGGTAGGAAAATCATGGTAGCATCCATCAATTTGTGAAGTGTCAACCAACTAGTTAGCTAGTTCTATCGTCTCGTTCCTGGATTGGTGATGACGAGCGTTGTCTCAGTGCCTGCCATACCGGTAGGTAGAATTGGAGAAATCCGATCAATGATCAGAGGGTAACGGTGTGACACGAGTACCGTTGTGAGTTTTACGTGTTGTCTCAACTTACCGCCGTACTAAAACTCGAAATGAGTGCCGATGCCGATGCGGATCGATTGATCGTCTCACAGTTGCTTAGCTGAGTACATTGCCGGTAACGCAGCGTGGAAAGGCCATTGGTTTTAGTGCAGCATGCCCATTGGGAGGTATAACCCTTTATACATCAAGTAACTGTCACACCCCTTTGTCTTAGCCGGTCGGTTCTGGCAACCTCTGAGTTCTTTGGGCTTGGAGTAGGGGAGGGTCCATTGGGTATAGTCCATCGGGGAAAAGTCCATTGGGGATAGTCCAGTCGCAACGTTGCAATCCATGCGTCGATTGCTGGTGCACACTTGTTCGAATGATTCTGGTGGTTGGGTCTGCTTGCTAGGATTAATCCTTTCCAGCTTTCTTAGATCATTAGTCTGAATGGAGTCTACTTTGGCCTCGGCTGGACGATTCACCTATTCGAGCAAGCACTTATAAATTTGGCGGCTCTGATCGTGGATCGAGCGGAACTGGGTGTGGCAAGTGACAAGTAAATGTTGGCAGGTGTCACACAGCTGGGAGGCGTCCGGACGGTTTTGCGCGCAGTTACGTAATAGCTACGAAAGTGGCTCCCGGACCTGTCGCCTCCAACGCAAGCTGTGAGACTAGCGCTTGCAATTATCAATCACGAGTCCCCTTCGACACTTCTTGCCGAACCCACGTTTCTCCCCTGGCGAAGATAGACCACCTTGACGTGGTGCCGGGGCTTTCCCACTAAGAGTCTATCACAAAACAAACTTTGGACATGGAACTTCTGTTGATCGTCGACATGACCGTCCTGTTGACTGGCAAACACCAAACGCCCGCGGCGGAGCGTCGCAAGGGATTGGAGTGGCGCGACTCAAGGCGGTGGCACTCAAGCTGGCGGCGGCAGACACGGTAGCCTGCGGTTGCACTGACTGGAGCTGGTGGCGGTGGACACGTTAGCCCGCGGCGGAGTGACTCGAGGCGGCGGCACTCAAGCTGGTGGCAGCGGTAAAGTACTTTACTGAATTGTGAATATAACAGTTATCGATTACATTTGTAACTTTGTCGTGCTGGACTGTTTCGACGTGTGATGCGAGTGTAAATCCTATTGTTGTCCAAAGCAATACCAGAATTCATTGGTTACTATGATCAAGGTAGTTGCTGACGCACCGGTTCTCCTGTCGGACCACGACTTGATTCAAAGCCAAGCACAATCTCGCGCATCTCATTTCGTTTGACGACCGACAACAAATTCTGTTCCGGCGGTCGACCATAAGCCAACGATCGATCAAATGCCGCACGCTAGTCACGCAAGATGCCGACACCGAATAGGGATAGTGATCTTGCTTTGTTCCGCGTCATCGGCCTTTCGCGCGCAAGAAGGAATAAGGAATTCTCTGCCTCGATCTTCTTTTCGGCTCGAAAGCTTGCCCTCAGCCGATGACATTATAATACAGCAACAAGACGACGCAGACGACGCCATTTACTATTCTCCAAATGTTCCTTTGCAAGATCTGACGTACGAAGCAAGACGAGTAGATCCATCTACCTCCGACGAGCCTGCAGCATCCTCCTTGACGATGGACCCAATCAGTGAATACTCCTTCTTTGACCAAGCCACCATTTTGGTGCGAGCTGGAGCCGGAGGCCAAGGCTCCACAGCCTATCAGCAACGTCCTGGAGCATCCTCAAGTTCCAAGCAGCAAGGCCCGCCAGATGGTGGCAATGGAGGTCATGGTGGCAATGTCATTCTGCAGGTGGACCCTTCGTTGAACACTCTTGCTGGCCTGTCAAATGCTTGGCGGCCCAACTCATTCGGAGGATCTGGAGCGGCGGCAGGAGGAGGCAATGGTCAAAGCAGCAATAACCGTATCAAGTCCTTTCGGGCCGAGAATGGACAGGACGGACAGTCGCGATGTCAAAGTGGACGCGGCGGAAAGAATGTCATTGTCAGAGTGCCTCCTGGAACTGTCCTGCAGCAAGTATTGGAGGACGGCCGACTGGTGCCACTAACGACACTAACAGCTGACGAGAACTCATCCTTTGTTGCTGCCCGCGGTGGACTTGGCGGAGAGGGAACTGCCGTTTTGCTGAAGAGTGGTCGAGGCGTCAAGCGACCACGACAAGCCGCCACGGGTGGCCAGCGCCGCAAGTTACTCCTGACGCTCAAGATTGTCGCTGACGTTGCCCTCGTCGCTGTTCCCAATGCTGGCAAGAGCACACTATTAGCGGCCGTGACGCGCGCCAAACCAAAGATTGCCAACTATCCCTTTACAACGGTGATTCCTAATTTAGGAGTATGGGTGCCGGCAGAAACGTACATGGAAGATGACTATGAGAACGGAGGAAGTGGATCCAATGGATTGGTTCTGTGCGATGTTCCTGGTTTAATTGCTGGTGCGTCGCAGGGCGTTGGACTCGGCCATGCCTTTTTGCGGCACGTGGAACGCTGTCATTTGATTTTGCATCTGATTGACGTCACATCCAACGACCCAATTGCCGATTATTTGATGCTCAATCGCGAACTCGTCAATTATGGTACGGGGCAGCTAGCTACCATGCCACAAGTGGTCGTTGTTAACAAGTTGGATGCGCTGGAGGATGGAAATGGTGCATCCGACGGCGGTGAGGAATGGGAAAGTGGACTCAAGGTCAGACTGACGCGCGAGGAACTACAAGTGCAATTGCAACAGGTCATGCCACACTCACGTCTCATGTGGATCAGTGCCAAAGAGTCGCAAGGAGTTGATGAGCTCATGACGCGACTGGCTGCCTTTGTGAGAAAAATCAAGAGCGACGAGAATAACGATGTTGTCGATGCATCTACTCGCCCTACCTAGGTAGGTGAACACCACAAATTGATATAACTTGTGCTTGCTAAATTAATTGTTTTGCTTTGTGTTTTATTTTTTAAAGAGAGCATCATCTGATAGTTTTATGGGGCGCCGTCTCGCGCTGGTGAAACAACGTGTTTTCACCTGCAGCGTGACCGGCAGCCTGGTACGAAACGTAGCGTCGTCTCAAGTACCAGCAGCGAGCTCAATCTTTCTCTTGTGTTATGCTTTTGTTTGCGGCAAGCTTTTTTGCATGTATCATCTTTCGTCCAGTTTATGTAGCCTCCTCCCATTCGTCTCGTCAACTTTGACCCCGCTGTATGCAGTATTCGCCACATACAGTGAGCAGTCGTCTACGCCAAGACTTTCCAATCCATTAAATCGCACGCATCAATCATTTCCACGTCGTCGTCGTCATCGCTGGTATCCATCATGACGACATCCAATGCGTTGGAAGCTTGCACATGGATCGGCTGTGGAACGAAAAGCGGCGCTCCAAAGGGCGATGTGAAGGTAGCAGATGACGCCGTAAAGGTTGACGTCAATATTTGCGCCCCATGGAAAGAAAATGGCACTCGGACTGGCTGCTGTGGCCGGTAGTGGATCTGCCTGTAGTAGCTGTTCCGGTGAAAGACTGGCTGAGCCTGCGTCCATTGCGGCACTTGTCTTGGCGGCTGCTGCTGCTCAGAGACTGGAGTAGGCTGAATCACCAACGCGGACGTTTTGAAAGCCCAAACGGTGTGCGGCTGCGTCCATGGTGTCATGGACTGCTGCGAATTGGCCCATGGTGTCGGTACTTGCGCATACAACTGATGCGGCTGATGCTGCATCGTCTGCGTCTGTTGCGGAAAGACCGACGCGGCCTGCTTCAAAGCCCATGGCTGGATTGTAGTCTGTAAATGGGAGAAGATGTCGTGAGTGAACGATCGTGTAGTTGCTTTCGCTTGCTTCCTTTCATTCTGTTAACACTGAACGTACCGCTGATCCACCAAAGGGATTGATCTTGGCAAGAGGAGTTGCGGCATTATGGAATAGTCGTTGATATAGCATTGTGACAGTAATAATTTGATATAGTAGTAGTGCTGGAGCGATGTGCCTTGGACGCTTTTTTAATTGTGTGAACGTTTGAGCGTTTCTCGGGGAGCAGTCGTGAGCGGAAACCACTAGCGAGCTCCGTGACTAACCGGTCTGCGTTCCGCACCTCTGTATCGCCATTGCACATGTTTCAACTGCAGCGTCGTTAGAGGTGCTACCAGATTTGAGTGAAAAACGTTTGTTTGTAAATTCATGGTTATAGCGACGCAGGGTAAGCGCTTGGCTTCCTCCATGGTCGAAGTGTGAGTGTGATTCGATGGTTCTGTACAACGGACGCACGACTGACTTCAACTGCAACGACATTTTCTTGTGACTACTGTTTATGCCCATAGTATTTTTGAAAACGATTAAGTGTTGTACCGCTACGACATGTGCAACGTTTCGTTCCAACGACATCCATTTTTTCCTTGTGCACACGTCGATTTCCCTCCATTTCCAACACCAAACCATCGCCAGTAGTGAGCGATGCATACTGTACTGGGTTAAAGCTCGTTGACGAGACAAGCCGATCATATAAAAACTGATACTGCGTGGTAGCTTCAGGCACCCTTTTACTCCATCATGCTTCCGTCATTCATTAACAATTCCAATCCTTCGTCAACTTTATCCAATGGCATTGCTACGACAGCTACCGAAACGAGTTGTCTATTACCAATAGAATCCAAATTGAACGACCAAGAAGCGGGAAATGGAGATTGCCATTATTCGAATCACGTACATTTTCGAGATGAGAATGGTGGCGCCTTGGAATCTACTCGTACCATATCATTCGCGTCATCATCTCCTCGCCCAACACTGTTTCGTCAGTTGTCACAACACTTGCAACGACTCTATGACCGGCATGTCGGCAAGATAGGAACGCTTGGAAGCATTAGTATTGCAGTCAATTCACTAACGGGTCCAGCTATGCTCAACTTACCTGCTACCTTTTCGCGATCTGGCATTCTACCAACCATTTTTACATTGATTTTTGTCTGTCTACTATCCGCATTTTGCTGCCTTCACATGGCCAATACAATCAGCAAAGTTCCTGGTAATGACACTTTCGCTAAGGAGATTGAATATTCCGAAGCCTTTCGATTTTTTTGGGGTCCGAAATGGTTTCTCGCAACACAAGGCTTGTTCCTATGCTGTATAACGTGCTTGAACATTAGTAGCATTGTCGATGTTTCGCAAGTCGTAGATACCTTTTGCGGACATTGGATGCAGACGCATGCCTTGCAAATCAATGGATTGACAGCAGCAGATTTGAAGTGGGTGCAGTGGGACTATACGCAATGTTCAGACGAGCAAATGCACGAGGGACTTTGCCTGCCCTTTCTCAAGGAAACAATCGAAAGTGGCATTCTCATTACCATGGGCAATCTTATCGCTTCCGGCGTCATTCTACCATTGGCGCTCATGGATTTGAAGGATAATGCATGGTGGCAAGTGGTTGGCTTTGTCGTCCTACTAGCGACAAGTCTGCAGTTTGTCATTCAGTTTGCCTTGACGCCAAACCTTTCGCTGCGTAATACGTCATGGATGGGAACAAACTGGGATGACTTGTTTGGCGTCGTTGTGTTTAACTTTGCATTGGTAATTGCCATTCCAGCCTGGTTGTACGAGCGGGAGCCGCATGTTCCAGTCGCAAAAGTTATTCACGTCAGCAGCGTCATGTCTACTATTCTCTATGTGGCTGTTGGATTGCTAGGTTGCCTCGCCATGCCGAACGTATCGGAGAACATGCTGGAAAGTATGATGTCGGGTGCGTTTGGAACGTCAATGCAGCTTGGGTCAAGCATCTTTGCGCTTGCGATTATTGGACTTGGCAGTCCGCTGTTTAGTGTCTTGGCTAGACTTAACCTCACCGGAAGTGGACTCTGCTCGTCGAAACAAGCAAACCTCCTGGCAGTCTTTTTGCCGCACTTTGTTTCTTGGTTTTTAACTGACGGAGGCGCCGTTACGAAGCTGCTCAGCTGGGGTGGAATTGTTTTTACGGCGCTCGTTGCCTTTTTGCTACCCATTCTGCTGGCAATCCATGTTGTTCGCGATTACAAGAAGGACGGATCAATCGCTGTGTATTCGGGATGGTTCAATACAGCGCGTAAGGAGCTCATGTCACTCTATGTTCTATTAGTCTTGACCGTCGTTGCCATTACTTTGGCAATCATCGGCAACTTGACGGCGACGAATGGTCCATCGGACAAGGAAACGATAAAGTAATGCTCAACCAAGGCTGGATTTGCTCGGTTTTGAACAATTTTCAAGCTATACGAACTACCATGTGTCATAAAACCTTTTGTTTACATTATGGTCTTTTTCGACAAGTTTATTACTGTACCATTCCTGTCACTTTCTGCGATGGTAGCACTCACCCCAAGCGCACACTGCGGTACTTCGAAGCACATCGGCAAAAGCATCAACGTCAATCTCATCCGTCTCGTTGCCATCCCATTCGAACAAGTCTTCCGGTTTGCCCTTGGCGTACTTTTGAATGGGAAATTTTTCGTCAGTAGCTACAACTTGCGCGTCAGGAACAAGTTGGTGCGAGCATTGCAAGTATCCGACCATTGCGCGGACGTCCTGCATGGTAACGACCGCAGGTCCAGTCGATGACGAGTCGCTGCCATTTACATCATTATTCGATGATGCAGTCGCCTGCATGACTTGAAAAAGTGCCTGCATACGCTCAGGGACGGGCGAGTACAAGGCAAGTGAAAGGACCGTCATCCACAAGGCAATCGGTTCCGGATCTTGACTGCTCCGTCCTTGATCCTGCTGAATTTCTAAAACGACGCGATCCAGTAAATGTCCAAGCTGAATTGTAAACGCATCTCCCTTTAACCGCTTCATGGTCTGTCGAACTTGATTGACAAACTCCGAGTAGGTGATTGACGTCTGATGCGGAAAGGCTTCCTCCAATTCCTTTATAATTTCGTGAAAGACTGGCAAATCAAATTCCGAGTTAGCGACTCGCAGATCTTCAATTTCCAATGGATCCAAACTGGCTTGCTCCATCAGGAGCTCGCGCATTCGATTGCGGCCATTGGTTCCCATGTAGCTTCTCACGAGCGTCGCCACGAGCAAGCCAATGGCAGCCAGGAATATTTTGCCGAGATTGTCAAAGAAAACGTCGGACGCAGCTGTATTTGAGGCATTTGGTTTCGTATGTATCGTATCATGAGAGGCTGCAGATATTGACGGAAGAATGTTTTGCTTCGTTGAAGACGATTGGCGAGTCGTCATTGCCGTGCGAGCGGCTATGCAAGGTAGCATCGTGTATCGCTCACTTGTAAGGCGACGGACAAGGCTCGTCCTAGAGACTGATCGAGTTATTCGAAGCGATGCCATGGTAGGCAATGTCAAGCGATGGAACCGGAACGAGCTGAATGATTGGTGCGCCGCATCCAACGAGTAGCCGTGCGACGCTCATTCCTTGCTCATTGCGGTCATTCGAAGGGTCCAAGGACGGCATGAGACATGTATCATGATGAAACTACGAGCAATCTGCAGGCAATCTTTCGTATAAATGTTCAAACTATAATGTTAAGACTTAAGTATCATGTAATCATGGACGTCGTCGTCCTCCAAAGTATCGTCATGTGCCGCGTGCCGCATTCGAAATTTTTTACCTTCCATCTGGGCGCCGTCGTCCTCTAATGCGAGTCCTTGTTCAACTTCTTTAAAGGATGCTCCACAGCCGCTGGGAGCCGAGAGGCCGTAGTCTGGGCACGAGCCGCACGATAACGAGCACGAGCCACAGCAAACGTGTCAGGATAAAGAGTTTTATTGATGGAAACAGGGGCCTTCTTTTGGTTGGCACGAGCACGACCGAGACGCTGGTTGCGAGGAGGCAGTGGAACTTCCGCCGGCTCGAATTTCTGGTGAAACTTTAAAAATGCAGTCGCATCAAAAGCTCCTTCGTGCAGACCGGTCCCACCTCCAGCAGTCGCGACGGCTGGAACGTCCTCATCCTCCCCTTTGAGCGAGCGAGCATCGATTCCGATTTTCTCAAACTCCGCTTGGACATCGGAAATGATGTCCACCTGTTTCTTTGAATACTTGAGGTTGGTACGTTCGGTACGTTCCACCCCATGCTGCTCGCCAAACTTGTAAAGCGGTTCGACAGCAATACCTGCCTTCTTGTAAGCCTTCAATGCTTTCTCAAAGACTTCGCTGATCTTGTCTTGCGACGGCTCCTTCGCTACTCCAATGAGCTTACGCGCCTTGACGACTTCCTTGACTGCGCGCTCCTTGCCATCGGTCGAGGTAAAGGTTCCAAATCGGTTCACGTCGGCTTCCTCGAGACGCGGCTTCATCGCCGCTTTGGTTTCCTGCTGCAAGCCGAAGCGCTCTTTCGCCTTGGCAGCCGTGCCCGTGGTGTTGTCGCCGCGGCCGCGGCGGTCATTGGCGCGAGCTGCGCGTGCGGCGCGAACTTCGTCAAGCGCAGCCGTGTTTCGCGTGTGCCGCTTCATGACAATCATCGAGTCAATCGGCTTAAAATTTTCACTCACCATGGCGTCCGGTAGATTTAGTGATAGTAGTAGGTAGTAGTTGTTGTTGTATACGGCTGGGTGCAGCAGCAGTGGTCGAGTTGTGCAATGTCGGTGGTTCCACTACTTCTTGTGGAGAGGGCGAGCGGCCAGCGGCGAAAGGGATGGGCTCGCTGAAAAGTTCGATATACATATCTCAAGATAATTTTAATCAGATACCTTCCAAAGGATGGACCGGCGTCGGCATGACTAGTGACACGAATCGTGACTCGTGACACCGGTGGTGACGCGCACTTCGATCCCAGTGCGACCACTCCAACAATGGATCGCAGAACGATGCACCGCTGGCAAAGGACAAACTACGGTATGCACTACCCGCATTTTTTCAATAGGGTTGTGTATTCTTTAACATACTGTTTAGTAGTATCGCAGTAGTCGTTGTCCATATGCGATGAATACGATGCCGTCTGGCCGACCCATCGTCGTACTTACACAAAATTTTCGCTTTCCATTCGCGAGTTATTCAGGTTACTATTAAAATGTGTGAATGCGTTACCAAAAGGTGGCGCACATCTTTCATTATTTGATACTTTCTTGTAATGTACCTTTACATGTGTCACGAGCATAATGTGAGCATCGTATTCGTCTATGGCTTCAAAAACCAGTCTGGCTCGCGCAATGGAATGAATTTGTATTTAACGATCAATATCAGCATAGTATGTAATAGACCTTTAAGGACACTAATGCAAGCACGCATCCAGATTATATAACATCACCATGAGATGTTGTCTTGCTCGGTACAGTAGCTGAAAGAGCCTGGAAGAGAAGGACTTGCCACAATAAAGCAAGGGCATTGTGCAACGGAGTCATCAGTTCTCGTCAAGAAAAATTGTGGGTCTTGCTTGTCGGCGAAGGGGCACCTGTGGGCTGAGACTGGTGACAAGTTGTCACCAAATACATTGCCATCCCCTGAGACACCAGCCAAACCTACCATCTTGTAGCGCAGCCTGATTCATGATGTTGGCACCATTCTGGTGTATTTTGGAAACCTACAGGGCTTGCTGTAGGGGCGTATGAATGTCATGGCATCTGCGGGCTGGGACTGGTGACAAGTTGTCACCAAATATATTGCCATTCTCTGAGACACCAGCCAAGCCTACCATCTTGTAGCGCTGCCTGAATAATGATGTTGGCACTATTCTGGTGTATTTTGGGCACCTACAGGGCTTGCTGTAGGGGCGTTTGAATGTCACGGCATCTGCTGGCTGAGACTGGTGACAAGTTGTCACCAAATACATTGCCATCCCCTGAGACACCAGCCAAGCCTACCATCTTGTAGCGCAGCCTGAATAATGATGTTGGCACCATTCTGGTGTATTTTGGGCACCTACAGGGCTTGCTGTAGAGGCATTTGAATGTCACAGCATCTGCGGGTTGAAAATGGTGACAAGTTGTCACCAAATACATTGCCATCACCTGAGACACCAGCCAAGCTTACCATCTTGTAGCGCAGCCTGAACAAAGATGTTGGCACTATTCTGGTGTAATTTGGGCACCTACAGGGCCTGCTGACACCATGGGTATGGCCTCAAGTTATAGATTCTGACCTGTCAAACGCCCCATGCCCTGGCCCCCCAAATACCCAACGAGTCAGGCAAAACCAGTCCAGGGTATGCCACGGACAGGTGCTGAGTCTCAAAAATGGTGCGAGAAGGACTACCTGGAGGCTGACACCATGGGTGAGGCCTCCACTGTGAGTATGACCAACACCACAAGTTATAGATTCTGACCTGTCAAACGCCCCATGCCCTGGCCACCCAAATACCCAATGAGTCAGGCAAAACATGTCCAGGGAATGCCATTGACAGGTGCACAGTCTCAAATGGTGCAAAAAAGACTACCTAGAGGCTGAAATCATGGTTACAGCCTCCACTGTGGCTATGGCTTCTGGCCACCCAAATACCCAATGAGTCATGCAAAATATGTCCAGGGTATGCCAGTGACAGGTGCAGAGTCTCAAATGGTGCAAAAAGGACTGCCTAGAGGCTGACACCATGGGTACGGCCTCCACTGTGGGTATGGCCAACACCACAAGTTGTAGATTCTGACGTGTCAAACGCCCCATTCCCTGGCTACCCAAATCCCCAATGAGTCAGGCAAAACATGTCCAGGGTATGCCATTGACAGGTGCAGAGTCTCAAATGGTGCAAAAAGGACTGCGTGGAGGCGGACACCATAGGTACGGCCTCCACTGTGGGTATGGCCAACACCACAAGTTGTAGATTCTTACTTGTCAAACGCCCCATGCCCTGGCTACCCAAATACCAAATGAGTCAGGCAAAACCTGTCCGAGGTATGCCATTGACAGGTGCAGAGTCTCAAATGGTGCAAAAAGGACTGCCTAGAGGCTGACACCATGGGTACAGCCTCCACTGTGAGTATGGCCAACACCACGAGTTGTAGATTCTGACCTGTCAAATGCCCCATGCCATGGCCACTTAAATACCAAATGTGTCAGGCAAAACATGTCCAGGGTATGCCATTGACAGGTGCAGAGTCTCAAATGGTGCAAAAGGGACTGCCTGGAGGCTGACACCATGGGTTCGGCCTCCACAGTGGGTATGGCCAACACCACAAGTTGTAGATTCTGACCTGTCAAACGCCCCATGCCCTGACAACCCAAATACCCAATGAGTCAGGGAAAACATGTCCAGGGTATGCCATTGACAGGTACAGAGTCTCAAATGGTGCAAAAAGGACTGCCTGGAGGCTGACACCATGGGTACGGCCTCCACTGTGGGTATGGCCAACACCACAAGTTGTAGATTCTGACCTGTCAAACGTCCCATGCCCTGGCCACCCAAATACCAATTGAGTCACGCAAAACATGTCCAGGGTATGCCATTGACAGGTGCAGAGTCTCAAATGGTGCAAAAAGGACTGCCTGGAGGCTGACAGCATGAGTACGGCCTCCACTGTGGGTATGGCCAACACCACAAGTTGCAGATTCTTCCCTGTCAAACGCCCCATGCCCTGGCCACCCAAATTCCCAATGAGTCAGGCAAAACATGTCCAGGGTATGCTTGTCATTGACAGGTGCAGAGTCTCCACCCCATGCCCTGGCCACCCAAAATACCCAATGAGTCAGGCAAAACAAGTCCAGGGTATGCCATTGACAGGTGCAGAGTCTCGAATGGTGCAAAAAGGACTGCCTGGAGGCTGACACCATGGGTACGGCCTCCACTGTGAGTATGGCCAACACCACAAGTACGTAGTTCTGATTTCGGCATTATCTGTACCGGTACGACTCTTCAAGCAGAATTGCACTTTGTCTCGGTGCGACTTTTGAATTCCGCTGTCACCAACAGCCATCGTCGCAAATTCTGTTTCCATGGCGTCGCTATAATATACAGCTTCGACTCTCAAGCTACTACGTACCAATTCTTTGAGATACCCGTTACTTTGATAGCACAGTCGAGCATTCTTGCGTCGCGCATATGAATTAGAAACGTTTGGTGAGTACCGAGTAAAGAGTGACTTTTTGTTGGGCTGAATGCTGAGTGTCGAATGACGGCAGGCGGCGGTGTACTTATTGCTGCGACTTGAGGCGGTCGATGGCCTTCTCCTCGCGCGCGTCTTCCAGTATGAACGCGATGCGTTTTTTCATCTCGTTGGAATCTAGATGTGAATCTCTGCGCTGGTCGAGGGACGGGTTCGTTCAGTTCGGTCGTTGCGCGCGTTTTGTACAGCAACCGTCACGTTCACTCGTGACTCTAACGCGCTTGTGAACCTTTGACTTTTTCAAGAATTACAACAGAGAATCCGATTTATAAAGCTGTTTCTAAAATGCACCCAAATAAGGGCAAGAGCGTGCTGCAAAAGGGCGACATAGATGGTCGGTCGTTGTACGAGCCTCGGACATTGGTACAAGACGAACACCAACGAGGAAGGACAAAGGAATGTCCTTTCATATTCGGACATTCTTCAGTGTCCTTAGATCTTGGCGCATTCACCAATGTGCGCGTTGGAGTCCGTAAGGATAATGCTACGGAACGCGCCGTCAAAGGAATTGACTTGCGAAAAGTGTACTCTGGCTCCAAGTGGCTTCCAGGTGAAGTTGCGAATCTTCAAGCGGTAAGTACCATCCTTTTACCTAAAGTAATAACATGCAAAATGGGCTTGCGTCTCCATTTTACTCATCGTTCTGCTGGGCCTTCACAGCTGAAAGGCAATGACCATATTGTGAAACTTTTCGGCGTGTATCCAGTCATCAACAATATCTGCTTCCTTGAATTTGAGCGCCTCGGCCAAAATCTACTGGATTTTCTGCTAGACTATCGTAACTTTTCGGAGAAGTAGGCTCGGGATGTCATTCGATGTGGCTTGCGTGCTTTGACGTATATTCATAAAAAGTAAGTCCATGGATCGATATTGAAGCTCGTTTATTGTACATAGGCGTCACGCGCATGGTTTGCTCACATATTTTGTGCTGTTGCAGGCGAATTGTACTTCGTGATTTGCGGCTGGAAAATTTCATGCTGCTCAATCAGCGAGTAGTGACTTCTGGAGACGAAACGTTGCACTTTAAGATTGGACGATTCGGTTCATCCAAGGTGTTGCCACTGGACGGCACTCTGCAAACTTTGCACGGCAAGGGTGGCTTTATCTGCCCGGAAATGATGGTTGGCCGTACATATGACATGAAATGCGATGTTTGGAGTATGGGTAGTGTCGCATGTTTGCTGCTCGGCGGAGAGCTACCTTTTGGCAACTCGTATGATGGAAATGGTTTTCTGCGTACACTATTATGCGAGCTCAAGTTTGAGTCAGAATTCTGGCCTCCAGAGCGAATTACAGGCAAAGCGTTTGTCGCTGATCTTCTTGGAAAAAACCCATTTACGCGACCTGATGCGGCAGCATCGCTCAAGCTCCCTTGGATGTCGGCTCGGAGTGGCGACCTTGGAACAAGCTGCTTTAATGACGATCGTCGCATGGCAACGCTTCATATGTTGAAGGATGACAGCAAAGATTTTGACAAAGATGCGAAGACCAAGCAACTTAAGATGGAAATGGATCATTACGCCACGATGGATGAAAATGAGCGCCGATTGATTGAATGGGAACTTTGCGCCACAGAATGTGCGCAAGTGGACGATAATCGTAAAGCTAAGCACCTTCGCACACGCGAGTTGCGCGCTACCCTTCCCCAACGATACGAACCGCTTCCAGCGTTGTATTATGAAGCGATTGAGAAGGCGCTCGCATGAGCTTGTCACCAAGCGATACCTTGTTTCTAGAATGTTGATCGACATTCAATATGAGCCTGGCTTTGAAGACAGGGGTCATAGCACGTTAGAGCTTGTTTTAAAAAAAAAAGTCCTACGCATGCTCGCTACCGAGAAGTGAATGACATGCTTTCAGCTCTGGCCGTCGCCGAACTTGAAACTAGCGGCAACCCGCGCATGCACGTCAATAAGTTGGCTCTTGCATGTTTGGACTATTAAATTAGTGCACTTCTATGAGATAGTAATAACGAGCCACTGGAGACGCTTCAATTGTCTAGAACTAAAGTAAACGATTATCAGGTAGAAATTTGCTTTGGCAGTCATAGAATTTGATATTCACGATGTTCAAAGTTCAATTAGTGGCCAACACGGCAACCTGTCCCTAGGTACATGTCTACATGCTCAACTACCCAAACTGTTACATCAGCTCCCGCCCTCGCCGCTACAATATGGACCGTCACCTGGCGCTGAGCATGTTTGTGACGCAGGTAGCTCATAGCGTCTCCTCCAGTAGCGTCCCTCCAGAAAGCCTCGACTATGACATACGGGCGAGTGCGTAGAATTGCGTCATCCATAGATAGCGGAACAACGATAGGTGAGTAATATGCATGCTATAGTAATATATTATTATGGATATGTCGCTCACATAAGGCGCATATAGCCCAAGCACATTAGCCAGCAATCAACATTTATCAAAGTAACATTTATCAAAGTACCACAGCCAAAACGAATCGCACCTCAAATTGTTGGGAGCCAAGAGTTTTCCACGAACGCCAACGCCTCGTTCGCCGTCCAGCGCTTACCAGGGTCAATGTTTAAAAGGCCTTGAACCAACTTCTGTCCTTCATCCGACACAAATTCCAAATGTCCATTCGCGAAGTGGCCGCTTCGAATAGCATTTAGCATGGTGCCGTCTATAAACTGCTGCCCCAGTGAGCGGAATGGGAAGTGCCCGGTCAAAGTGTAGTGTAGTAGAACTCCCACACTCCAGTTGTCACAACGCCAGTCATAGGCTGGTTGCTCGAACAGCATTTCCGGAGAAAGGTAGTCGGAAGGCTTGTAGACGGTCGACAATGCTTCGATCCAACAATGTGGTGTCGCACACGACAAGTCTGCCAGCACGACATCCGTGTTGTCGTCGTCGGCAATGCATATAAACGATTCCGCAGTGACATTGCAAATGGCAATCTTTTTACCGTGACAGTATGCGAGGATGGATAAAATTGCAAGAGCAAGCCGGCGTGCGTCATATTCAGAGTATCGAGCGATAGACTGCCTTTTCATACGAGCCCAAACAGTATCACCCGTCAGTGGCTCCATCACCATATACGTGGCATTGTCCATGCAAAAGGATTCCACCAGTTGAATGATTCGAGGTGCACCATGTAATTCACGTAACACATAAATTTCATCCTTCAGTTTTGCGCGGTCTTTTTCGCCAGACAGTTCAGAATTGTCGAATATCTTAACAAGGTGCAGCTTTCGTGATTCCAAGTGACGGCAAGAACAAACGACAGTTAGTCCATCGTCGCTCTTCTTTAGGCTCGCACCAAAATTGATCTCATATAAGTCAGTAAAGGCTTTTTTTATCACAGCGTCAGAGTTTCGCACCACGCCGCCGCGCTGGGCTCGTTGCTTGACAAGAGGCTTTTGAATCATAGATTGCATTGCGGAGGATGCGGAGGATGAGTCATACTGGATGTCAGCTTGCGCGGCACTCGCGGCTGCAAGTTCCATGCGCAACTGGCGAATAGTTGCCTTGGCGTCAGACTCAATGTCAACTCGCGCGGCACTAGCGGCTGCAAGTTTCATGCGCAACTGGTGAATGGTTGCCTTGTCGTCATACTCGACGTTGACTCGCGCGGCACTAGCGGCTGCAAGTTTCATGCTCAACTGGTGAATGGTTGCCTTGGCGTCATGCTCGACTTTGGCTCGCGCGGCACTCGCAGCTGCAAGTTCCATGCGCAACTGGCGAATGGTTGCCTTGTCGTCATACTCGACGTTGACTCGCGCGCAGGTCTTGATGAGCTTCGCTCGCATTGCAAATGATAGTGTAGCTTGCGTTGCCTTCAAATTTCGATACGATGGGATAGCGCAGCAAACAATTGCTAGACGAGCATTTCCCATTAGGGATGGCTTTAGGATGCGCGTCAACTTGGTGTTGTGACAGCTGACAGGCGGACTGCTCGGATCGCCAAGGGCAGAAATGACCTGCGTAAATGCGACTAGACTGCTATGCAAATCCAAAAATAGTGTAAAGTCAAGCGCACAATGTTATGACTTCCAGCACCTCGCAGCAACATACCTTTGATCAAACATTTTTGCTTCGTTGCGAGACTTTGCAGTCATTTCCGTCAAACGAACGCCCTCGGAATTTGACAAGGCAACAAAATCCAAAGTAGCAAATGTCAAGGCACCAATGATTGCCCCATTCTCTTCATTGGCTGCACGATCCGCAAACCCCGCTGCCAAAGCTCGACTCTCGATGGCGATGCGCAGAATAGTATGACTCGAAGACAAACGGTTGCCGTTTACTGCCGCTAAACCCCACCGCTTCATCTCTGCCCCTTCTAAAAGAGTTTGTAAGTTATTGAGATCCAAAAGTTTTGCATCTTGAGAAATAATGTCGACGACACCGCGAAGAGGATCCTCGCGAATTTCAACTGTTTCGGTAGCCGCTGGTAGCAAGTCATAAATGTCTTCGTCATAGATTTCAAAAACGCTCGCACGGACAGTAAATTTGCGCTCAGGTGTGGCGCGAATGTGCTGGAAGATTTCGGCAGCGGCAAAATGAACGAATCCATCTTCCGTGGTCCAGTCTACAGTTCTGAATGCAGGACCTTGCATGGTAAAGGTTTTCCCAGAGCCGGACTGACCGTACATGACGATTGTTCCATTGACACCAGCGAGGGCAGTTTGAACAATATCCTTGGCAATTGCATCGTAAACTTCCTTGGAGGTAGCGTCGACGTCAAAGACGTTGTCGAAAGAGTAGACGGTGTGTTTATGCGGCATCGACTTTCCCAATGGCTTTCCGCCAATGATTAACTGTACGACATTATTCTTCTCTTTATCAACTCGCCAAACGGACTGTCCATTGTCGCCGTTCTCGATCGAAGGACGCATGCGGACGGCGACTGTTTGGATTGTGAAGGAAAACAAGAAGATAAAACGCGTGTGCGAGACTCGTGAGTAAACCTAGTTTTGCATCTTCCTGCATGCAAATCTGCAAGCGTCATCCAATTAAATAGTTACCTTTAATATTCGTTCCTTCAAAAGACGCTTCTGTAGGATTGTTTCGTTCCATAGTCACTACTTTCAATTTTAAAGGCTGAGACGGCCGCTGCCGAGCATGCCGCCGCTGAGAGACCTTGAGGGGCGCCGAAGCTGCCGCCGCCGCCGCCTCCTCCTTGAATGAGCGAGGCATGGTAACTACCGGTAGAGGATGGGTGCAGCGTCTTTGAGTAAAGGAGTTTCGATGTCGTATACGTGACGACGATGAATGCAGCTACCGGAATGCAGCTGGTGGATGCACTCGCGAATGACAAAACGTGATGCATCAGCGATAGTTAACGGTGGACAAACTTAGCATGTCTGAAAACAGCAAATTTGACACGCAGCGGTACTAACTTAACAGGCAGGTACTTGTACGTCGTACAAGTACGTCGTACCTATATACGACTACCGGTACCGGTAGTACTGTAGTCGTCTCGTACCATCATAGAATAGTTCACAGACCTTGCACAATCGTCGTACCTTAAGACTTCGTATGACAACAGTAATAACTATAACGAAATGTTCATGTCTATACTGCTACCGGTAGTCGTACTGAGTTAAATTCAAGCGTCATCCTTCGTAGCTGGCAATACGGCCGGCTCTTTCTTCGCCACTATCACAATCATCCGCCATAGAGCTGCAATAAAACTGCTATTCGTCTACCCGTAGCATTCAATGGATTCAAAAGACGCATCGAAATCATCTATTCGTAACGCATGCAGCCTTGCATGGAATTAATGGTGCGCATCCTCCGTCCACTGTATCGACTTTAAATCGACTCCTTCCTGCACCATTTCCCAAAGCGGCGACATTTCACGCAGTCTTTCAACGTGCTTTTCCAGCAACTCCAACACAAAATCTACCTCCTCCTCGGTCGTAAATCGACCAATGCCGAACCGCAGACTGGAATGCGCGAGCTCGTCATCCAGTCCGAGCGCGCGCAAAACATAAGAAGGCTCAAGCGATGCCGAGGTACAAGCCGATCCAGAGGAAACGGCAATGTTTTTCAGAGACATGAGCAGCGACTCCCCTTCCACATAGGCAAAGGAATAGTTCAAACAGCCCATGTAGTTTTGAACGGCGTCTCCGTTGCGTGTAACTTCAGGAATGCGCTCTTCAATGCCCTTCTGCAGCTTGTTACTCAAGTAGGAGATCCACCTGTGATCAAACTCCATTTCCTCCTCAGCAACTTGACACGCCTTGCCAAAGCCGGCGCATAAAAAGTGCGGCAATGTTCCGGAACGAAGGCCTCGCTCCTGTCCACCTCCACTAAAGATTGGTTCGAGACGAACGCGAGGACGACGGCGAACGTACAAGGCTCCAACACCCTTCGGTCCATAAACCTTGTGACTACTCATGCTCATCAAGTCAATCTTTGTTTTCAGTAGGTCAATGGGCAGCTTGCCGAGCATTTGCGCCGCATCGCAGTGGAACAGTATCTTGTTCTGCCGACAAAGCTCGCCAATCTGGTCGAGCGGCTGAAGGGTTCCAATCTCGTTATTGACCGCCATGATGCTCACAAGAATGGTTTCGCCTGGTCGGATCGCTGCCTTTAATTCATCCATGTCCACCAAGCCGGTACTTTGCTGGACGGGGAGGTATGTGACTTGGTACTCCTCCTGCGTTTCCAGAAAGCGGCATGAATCAAGGACGCACTTGTGCTCCGTTTGCGTCGTGATAATATGCTTGCCGCGACTCTTGTAAAAATGAGCGGCTCCCTTGATTGCCAGGTTGTTGCTCTCCGTCGCTCCCGACGTGAATATAATTTCCTTTGGATCGCTGGCGTTGATGAGTGAAGCGACTTGCGCGCGCGCTTGCTCCACGACGGCTTCAGCCTCCCAACCAAACTGATGCGTCCTTGAATGAGGATTGCCATATGATCCGATCATGAACGGCAACATGGAATCCAGTACGCGCGGATCAAGTGGAGTCGTTGCCTGTAAATCCAAGTACGCTGCACGACCCGTCTTGAACTGGCCGCGAATTGAAAATGGATTGCTTCCGGATGCTAGCTCATCGTCATCGTGCAGCAAGGACTCGGGGACGGCAGCAGAAGCAGCGTATCGCTTGTCCTTTTCCATCTTGTCAGGACTGAAGGAAGCTGGAGCGATTGGCTCGGCCGACCGTAGAAACTTGGACGTGCTGTGAATGGATCTCATCGCGAGAGTGGAGGTATGAGCAGCAGAATCAGCGATTCTTGTCAAGCGCAGCGCGACACAAGTCCTCGAAAGAGGGCGGGCACCTATTGCTGACAACATGCTAAGGCAGCCTTCAGTTTCACAGTTGATTGGCTTTTGTTCAACCGAGTTCTCGTACAGAAAGTAATCACAACCGCGCAATCAGAGTTCATGGTCGTGAGAGCAGCTGCACCTTCTTCGAAGAATGACGTGGACGACGCGCCGGCCGCTGTGGTGGAGTCGTGGTGTGACGTGGTTTCTTGGAAACGACGCAGTTTCTTTCAGCTACGGTACATATGTACCGGTAAAAACGAGATTAAGCGAGCTAAATGGCCTGAGACATAACCAAAACGCATACATTTTATAAATATGTGTAGACATAACATGAAGCTGATATATTAAACGTCGAGTGTGTATCAAGTTGAAGGCATGCGCCTGCCAGTCAAGCCGCCGATGCGTGAGCATGTCTTCCATAGACGAGCACAACATTCAAATGAATCTCCATCAAATCCTCTCGACCCACGACTTCCTCGGCACAGTGCACTGTCCTTAGCAAGTGTTGCAAAGCGCCAAGACATTCCTGGGCAGCGCTATAGTCACTGTAGCAGTAGGCCATGATGCAACCCTTGTTGTTAAGAATGGCGAGCCGGAGTAATCGTTGATCACATCCACTCGATTGAAGCAACATGCTGGACGCATCATATGCGCGAATGGCTTTGTGAAAGGACACTTGCTTGTCAGAGCCTTCAATCATGCCTATGGCTTGGAAACACAGGCCAAGATTGTACATGAGAATGGCGCAGATTCGAGCAGCTAGCTGAATCTCATCGCTCGAGCAGACAACAACATCCATGTCGGTAATCAGCAATGCCCAATTGTATATGCGAAAGACAGAAACATCGTGTTGCTTGGGGGAGATCCGGACTGGTCGAATACTAAGATCGTTCATCTTGAGCGACAAGGAGTAGTCATGGCAAGGCGAGCAGTCATAGTCGTGATCGTGCTTCTGCGCTCCTTGGATCTCTCGCAATGCTCTTGTGAGCAAGGATGCAGCCACGATAAAGTTGCTTTCGCACATGAGTGCGCAAGCTTTGGAGTTAAGATCGATTGCATTGGATGATGACATGTTGTTATTAGCCGTCGAAAATGAGGCAGATGCGGATACGATGATGACTGCTGATGGACGATGAACGAGAAGGGCAGCCGAACGCAGAAAGTAGAGGAGTTCCAATCATCAACCACTGGCCGATCTGGCGTCCGAAAATGCCATGTGACCACCAAAGAACCTCTCCACGAGCTCCGATGAGTCATTGGCAAAGTTTGTCCGATCTTTTACTGTAGGTCAATGAGTGTAATTACTCGAGCGAAGCCAATGGTGTTCCAGAATATTCCACGACTATCGTACCTCATCAAGTTCAAGGCCATTATTTGTTTCGTCCCCGCGGAGTATGATATGTATGGTATACAACTTTCCATCTTTTAATCAATAGGAGTACGTTCGAGACCTTACATCACCGGTCAGGCCGTGCTTACTGTTAGTTCATTCACTACTGTTCGGGAGTAGCGGTAGTATGATTCATCTAATGCAGCGTCAATCGATGACCACGAGGCGACAGCTCGGACGATGTGGAAGTGCCGAAAGTGGGAGTGTCGGTAGCTAAAGTTGGCACTCAAACATTGCTTTACTTTTGCATTGCCGTACGCTGCGTTTCCGGTCAATACAGATTGTCCACCTTTCGAAATGGCTGCGCGAATGTGAAGCCAAACTGAAACCAGTGCGACAAATGGGACAATGAAGCTTGACAAGATCCGCTCGCCACCATGAACGTACCGGTACCGATTGGCCGACGATGCAATGCTAATCAAAACCTTTCGCCAAGCACCATCATATGATTCATCCTCGAATAACAGCTGCTACAGCAGCAGCATCACCATTGTACCAGGCTCGATCCTGTCTGCGCGTAAATCAGGATGGATTAATACAACATCGGGGAGCACCATCTGGCTACATTCGTTCCATCACCAGCGGCAAGATTCAGCAACCCAACCGCTTTACGAAATACTTTCAACAGCTAAAAGTTACTTGTCCCGACGAAATCAAAGCGTATGCTGACTGCGTCAATTACCATGCGCATCATGCATCGAGTCAAGACGACAAGACAGCCGACGACGACGGATCCATGCTGCGAAAAGGGTCCTGTCAAGACGAATTTGATAAAATCAAGGCATGCTGGGAAACGCTTCGACGGAACGACTTGCAGACTTTTCGAAAGTAAAGAATAGAAAATACTGTAGCGTTATAGATGAGAGGAAGTCCCTACGCGACTATTCCTAGCTTGATTTCGCAACACGCCTACATTTACATATCACATAGCGGTCGAGTGCGTTCAGGACAAAATGAAAGCTACAAGGACATGTAATTAAAGCCACATCAATGCGATTGTAATAGCTTGAAACTATGCAGTCTAAACACCGTAGACAACCTCATCAATCAATGGACGACGCGAGGACACCAAAATTGTAACAGCATCACAGCAGCAAAACATTCCGCTATCTCAGTAATCTTTTACTCTTATTCTTGTTGGTGAATCGCTTCATAAAGTGAGGAGCTGGATTAGGATCGTCTGCACTGGCAGCCACTTCCATCAAGGTTTCCTCAAAGACTGCGTCGCGCTCGTACAATCCATCGTCCAATAGCTTCTGCTGACGCTCCTTGATCGCATCAGACACTGTTCGATCCAACAAAGTCCTCCTCATAAATTCGTACAAGCCAAATTGGATGCCAATCATCGGAACAACGCTAACTAGTCGGGGCGGCAATCCTCGGTAAAAGGCACCAACTCCCTCCTCCTTTGCCACGCGGACTGCGCAATCCAAAATTCCCTTGTAAGCATTTGGAGCATTGGCCATTTGCGTCACTAGTCTGGTCTTAATGGTGTCAAGGGGAATTAGAATGCTCACTGTCGTTCCACTCGCAATGCAGCCCATGAAGGCATTCTCCCAATCTTTAGCAGGCCTTTGCGACATGTGCGTTCGCAGTTGCTTTAGCTGCTGAAAGAGAGTCCATGTTATTGCATAAGATGGAATCTTGCCAACTAGCCCAGGCCACCAACCGCGATAGAATCCAGCAATGCCCATGTTGCCGCCAATTCCTTGGATAGCTCCTGCCAAATGTGGATAATTGCCCGCCATAATATTGTCAGTAATAACCATTTGCGGGGTCGATACCACCGAGCAAGCAATCGTGCTTATGCAGCTCGAAAGAAAGTCAAGCGATGGTCCTTGTAACAGCTTACGATCGGAATTCTTGCTACTGTCCTTAGCATTCTCCGTCAATTGGCCAAGCCTTTTGCGCACCATTTCTAGTACTGCAAAGTTGACTGCTCCCGATGGAACCGAAAGCAGCAAATTGGCTCCTGCGCCTCGAGTCAGCCGATGTAAGTGCTTCGGCTGTAGCAAATTCAACATGGATTGCCCTCGCGTTGAATCGTTCTGAAGCATAGTTTTCATAGAATTGGCAGGATGCATGATTGTCTGCGCAAGACTCCGAGAGATAGCTCCGCAAAACATATTTTCCCAAAAGTTTAGCGCACGAGTAGAAGTTGGAGTGAGAGAGGGAGAGCTGCGTGTCTGGGAAGTTGATGTCGAATGCCGAGGGGTTGGCGGAGGCAGCTTGCTGCCGACGGCAGGCGAGGATGAAGAAAATGCTGTTTGAGATCGCGTAATTGTCTTAGTATGTGAACAAGGTATAGCTGCAAGAGCTTCTGATTGGTATTGGTCTGAGTAACTCTCGTCAAGTGCGGTGGCAGCAGGTTCTCTTGCCCTTCGCTTGAAAATATATGCCGAAGATGGTTGTTGTAGCTGTCTCTTCTTTTCTTTATTGTTATGTCGCAGTACGGCTGATTCAGCCACTGCATTATCTACTTCATCTGCTGTCGCTAAATCTAATCTTTGTCTGTAACTCGCTTGTCTCGTTGGTGAGCTGTAATGATGCTGCGAAACGATTGGTTTAATGGCAGCTGACCAAGAGAATCGATGAGCCGTGCTAAATTCCACGTGTATCAG
Source organism: Mayamaea pseudoterrestris (assembly GCA_027923505.1). NCBI lineage: Eukaryota > Bacillariophyta > Bacillariophyceae > Sellaphorales > Sellaphoraceae > Mayamaea > Mayamaea pseudoterrestris. The sequence goes on along the minus strand of BROI01000018.1, from coordinate 585,504 downwards.
TAGCAACACCGCTGCCAGAAGCAATGTTTGCTTTCTCATTAGTAGTGCAGTGTTCATTGAAAATAGATTGTAGTTTCCGACGCGAAATGTTATAGATGAAGAAGCTGGAATTGCAGCCGATTGTTACCTGTCAAGCAGATTGATAGAATGCTCGACGACGACCGTTGATAATGACTGCGCACACGCAGCGAGATATAAGCCACTGATTATCAAGATGGCAATGAAATTACTTCGCAAAAAGTATAATTACAACACTGTCGACGTGGAGGTAATTGTACAGCTATGATGGATGTTGCGGTGGCGAAACGCATGCGGTGTGGTCGAAGGACGATGAAGAAATGGTCGAAGTCGTATCGGTATTTGATTGTTTTCAGTCTTGCGAAAGGCTATAACTTCGTCATTTGTGACTCATTTTTCGCCAATCACATTACACCACGTGTAAATCTTCATCTTAGCGGTACTGGGCTCAAATAATTTCCTTCGACGCTTTCGGTCACAAAACCATGGGCTTTCCATCTCCAGCATCTCAGGTGCAGGAGCATCGCAGCTTGTATGCAAACTAAATACTAACATCTCCAATCTAAGGTATTAATGATCCGACAGTTCATGTTCAGTTCCCGCTTGTTCGGTAATCTGCGACGTCCGTTTCCTTTGGAACTGCCATTTCCGCGGAATCATGAGCCAAGCACTGACATGGTTCGCACGACACCACAGCAGTTTTATTCACTTCTACATAATGGTTACACGAGCAATAATGTTATCCATATACCAAATCCCAGTTGTGGCGTCTCGTCCATTAAAATGATTCGCTCGTTATTGGAGCAATCAAGGAATTTGGCCCATGCGCCTCCCATGATGTGTATCCAAAATCGCCTATTTTCCGCCCAACCTCCTCGAGGCGGCGGCGGCATGAACATTTTTGGACAGTCGGCTCCAGTTGCTGGTGAAACGTTGAGAGAATACACGCTTGATCTTACCGAACTGGCGGCTTCCGACAAGATGGATCCAATCATCGGCCGCCACGAGGAGATTCGACAGTGCATCCAAATACTCAGTCGACGAACCAAGAACTGTCCAGTACTGATTGGAGCGGCTGGAGTCGGAAAGACGGCTATTGCGGAAGGCTTGGCTCAAAGGATCCATCAGGGCCAAGTACCGGAAAGCATGAAATCAAAAAAGGTGCTAAGTCTTAATGTGACGGCGTTATTGTCCGGCGCCATGATGCGAGGACAGTTTGAAGAGCGACTTCGCTATCTGTTGGCGGATGTTCAAGCAGCACAAGGGTCAATTATTCTATTTGTTGACGAACTTCATATGATTGTCGGTGCCGGCAAGACGGAAGGTTCTAGTGACATGAGCAACATTCTCAAACCATACATGGCCAGGGGCGAACTTCAGTTACTTGGTGCAACTACGTTGGACGAGTATCGTATCATTGAAAAGGATGCTGCATTATCGCGACGCTTTCAAAGCGTCTACGTTGCCGAGCCCACCGTTGAAGATACGTTGTCGATTCTTCGGGGCATCAAGACTCGTTACGAACTGCACCATGGAATCCGCATCAAGGATGAAGCGCTCGTGGCGGCCGCCACACTTTCGGATCGATATTTGACGGATCGCAAGCAGCCTGATAAAAGTATTGACCTTGTGGACGAAGCATGTAGTCGCTTGCGACTGGAGCAGGAAAGTCAACCCGAAATTATCTGGAAGCTGGAGCGAGACTTGCTAACGCGGCAGATCGAGGCGAGTGCGTTAGAAAACGAGGATAAAGCTGACGACAAGATTGCAGCTCGTAAACGACTGGTACAACAAGAAATAAAAGAACTGCAGTCAAAAATAAAGGATCTCATGGATACTTGGGAGGAAGAAAAGAAGGAACTAAATCGGGCAAAGGAGTTGAAGGGGGAATTGGAGCGTGCGCGTCAGGAGCTGGAGATGGCGCGTCGACAAGGAAATTTTAATCGGGCTGGAGAATTGTTGCATTCTACTATTCCACGATTAGAGCATGAGATGGAGGAGGTGGAGCAGAAGGTCGACGCGGCTAGCAGTGATAAGCGAGGCAAAGGACACAAACCAAAAATGTTAGCTGAAGCTGTTACTGCAGATGCTGTGGCAACGATTGTTGCCCGCCAAACTGGCATTCCAGTGTCTCGGATTGCTGGTGACGAAGGCAAGAAGTTGCTGCACATTGAGGACAAGCTACGCTTGAGAGTGGTGGGGCAGGAGCATGCGTTGATTGCTGTCTCCAATTGCGTTCGCCTCGCCCGCACACGTCTCCAGAGTAGTAATCGGACGCTTGGCAATTTCCTATTCCTCGGACCAAGTGGAGTTGGAAAGACCGAATTAGCAAAGTCTCTTGCTGAATATATTTTTGACAATGAGAAGAATATGACGCGCATTGATATGAGCGAGTACGGCGAAAAGCATAATGTTTCGCGGTTGATCGGTGCTCCGCCGGGCTACATTGGTTATGAGGAAGGAGGAACATTGACGGAAGCAGTCCGCCGTCGGCCATACCAGGTTTTGCTACTTGATGAATTTGAGAAGGCGCATCCCGAGGTATGGAACATTCTTTTGCAACTGTTTGACGAGGGACGTTTGACTGATAGTCATGGAAGGACGGTGTCATTTCAAAATGTTATCGTTGTCATGACAAGTAACCTTGGTAGTCAGATTATTGCCGGTCTTCCTCCACATATGCTGGGTTCTGAAGCGGAGGCGGTGGAGTCCATTATGGATGTGGTGCGCCACGCGCTGAGTCCGGAACTGCTTAATCGAATCGACGACTGCATCGTCTTTAATCGCTTGCAGCCAGAATCGATGCATGCAATTGCAGACATACAGCTGAAAGAAATAGCGCAACGACTCGAGGATGGACAGAACATGTTCCTGGACGTCAGCATTAATGCCAAGGATGTTTTAGCTCAGCGCGGATTCGATGTTCGATACGGTGCGAGACCCTTGAAGCGTACACTGGCAACGGAATTACTTAACCCGCTTTCGAAGCTTGTTCTTGAAGGATCTGTGGTTGAAGGAGATATAGTCCGGGTTCGAACAAGGGCTGAAGCTGAACGCGAGCCGCAAGGTGTTAATCTTGGATGGCTTAGCAGCAATTCAATGAGAGAAGATCGGAACGACATTGTTGTTCTAAGAAACCGCGAACCGGAACCAGACGAGGAAGATGCTTTGGATGACGAGGAGCTGTTGATCGGCAGCACTGCTCGAGAGCTTCGATGAGCACTTTTGCATCGTTATCGTGGAGTATGAAAGTTGCTCGCGTGATTCCATTTATTTATTAACACGATGATTCTTAAATTACTCATTAGCTATTCGAGTCTATTCGCGCGTCTGGAAAAGGAGTGCTGGGATTGACAATGTACAGTTTCGAACTAGCAATCTCGACGTGGTGCATCTCAACTCCAAGCTCGTCGGCAAGCCTCCTCGGCACATTTCGTTCCTTTAGCCCAGTCGTCATGTTAATGACAACGCCCGGGCGTCCACCTCGACCACATCTTCCAGCACGGTGTGCGTAATGTGATGCGTCTGTCGGTAAATCATAGTTAAGGACATGTGTCAGCAGCGGCGCATCTAATCCTCGTGCGGCGAGCTCCGTTGCTACGACGAGGCCAACGTAGCCTTCACGAAGCGCCTTGCTGACTTCGGCTCTGTCCATCTTTTCACTTCCCCTTCCACCATGCAGCGGCGCAGCAATAATATTCATTAACTTGAGTTTCTCCACCATGACTTCAACTTTTCTGCTATTCTCAACAAACACTAGTATTTGTTGCGGAACTGGATCTGTATGCAGAATTCGTCGCAGCGCATCGAGTGCTAATCGTCGATGCTGAACATGAACAACTCCGTGAATGACAGTTTTGCTAACACGAGTCTTGCCAGCACCATCTGCTGTCACTAGCGCATCGTTTTGATCAGCGTTGGCCGTGTAGTAATTTGGCCGTAGGAACTGCTGTAGTTTGGGCGACTCAACCATGTCGCAAGCCGTCGCTGAGCACAAAATTGTCTGGAGACTGCCTCCATGACGTCGCTTGAGCGCCTGCATCAGTGCGTTTGTTGGTTCGGCGTGCGCATCATACTCGAGCAAGGCGTCAAATTCATCCAGCACGACCGTTTGTACACCAGCCAATTTTAAGCGACCGCCCTTTTCTCCTGGTCGTCCGACTATAAGTTCTGCCAGTCGGCCGGGTGTACCCACCAACATACTAGGTTTGCGCTTGCGCAACTGTTCAACGGTGCGTGCCGACGTGGTGCCGCCAATGGCCATGAGCACTGACAAGGTTGTTCCTTGAACCAAGTCACGCGCAACGGCGACAATCTGACTGGCAAGTTCGCGGCCAGGTGCAACTATGATAGCTTTGAGTTCATTGCTTTTGACATCGTTGCTGCTATCATCCTCATTTTCATTCGTAGTGCCTGTCAAAAGTCGTCCTATGATAGGCGTCAAAAAGGCCAGTGTCTTTCCGGAACCAGTGTACATGCCAACAACAACGTCCGTGTTTACGTCCAATATCGCCGGTATCGACTTGCACTGGACAGACAACGGCTTGATGCAGCTCATGCCATACAGATTTTGCAGTAACTGTGGACTTTTTATGCCAATTTGTTGCCAAGTGCTGTCTTGTTCCGTCATAGCAATGCCATTGTCTGTAAATTGTTGGCTGCCTTGCGCCTGGTTGGCTTCAAAGTTGCGCATGGCTTGCTGCGTCGTCAAGTACATTATATTCCCATTCTCGTCCACAAGCGACTTGATTGAAGACTTGGATGGTTGCTTAATTATAGATGTTGATCTTTTGGCGTCGAGACTATTTCGTAACAACGATGCTCGTGGCTTTTCATTGGCACTGTGCGTGGGTGTCTTTGGCTTTGCATTTCCAATCGTGTCTTCCGCGTGTTGTTGCTTCGCCTTTGGAGCCTGAAAGAAAAACGCATCGTCGCCGTCCTCCTTGTCATTAATTTGAAAAGTTCCTTTACCTCCGGCTGGTGTGCGGGCAATCAAGTGATCAACCGACAGTGGACTTCGTTGTTGTGCAGGAGGCGGCTTGTTGCTGCTTCGTCCAAAAATTGGTTCGTAGCTCCCGTGATTTTCATTGTCTTTGCGAGCACTGCTATTAGTCTTTTGTAGCGTTTCCCGTTTCTTTGCCCAGGGGTCCAGGACTGGTTTAGCGAATGCATTCTTCATTGGAATTGTATCCCTGCCAGACGGCGAATCGTCGTCGTCGTCACCCCATCGCTTGAGCAAGGCCTCCTCCAAATCTTCGACCGACTGATTGCGCCTCCACATTTTATCCCTTTGAATATACGTAGGTGGAGAATTTGACAGGGGCTGCGATACTGCTTGAGGAGATTGTGACATACGTGATGTGACTTGATTATTATTATTCTTCCCTCGGACATGGCCTGCCGCTTGCTGTTCCTTGGTACTGTCGAGCGGAGCTTCTCGTGTTCGTCGCTGTTTATCAAAGGAAGTAGCATCCTTGGACTCTTTACTCGCCTCCTGATGAGCTGACTGTGTAAATCTTGAAAGCTTTGGCTTCTTCTTGTCCGGTCGCTGCTGCGCGAAAAGACGCGACTTTGAATGAATGCGCATGAAGGAAGCTGTCGACGGAGTAAAGCTAGTGACTCGCAATGGCAAGAAAACAAACATGAACAGTAAACATGAGCGTATTTGTCTCCTCGAGAGTCCTTTCGGAACTAGTGAATTCGTCATGTTGCTGGATCGAGTAATGAATTGTTCGTGCCGAAAGAATCTGCCAATGATGATTTCGATTTCAAGAGGAACATCAAGCAAGCGTCGCTAGTCTCCCATCACTCTGTACTGGGAATATCACTCGTTCTGATCTTTTTGGCATGCAAGCTCCTGTTTCGTGATAAAGGTGATGCTTCGATCATATGGATTGTTGTATGATACAGTACATCATGGATTTTGGATGACTATCGTTTGGAACCACACAACGAGTGGTCGATTGAAGCATGCGTGTTAACCGCTACGACGTCAGCTATGGACAGCCAAGGTGTAAGTCGATCGCCCGTCTCCACTATGCATGCAAGACAAGATAACCCAACATTACACAGCAGCATATAGGCAGTGAAGTTCGTTATTTTTTAACTAGTGAAAGGATTCCGGTGCAGGAAACTGTTTCTCGCATCCGAGAATGAACCCCTTCTTCGCCAAAGTATCATGGTCGCTGCCATATGATTGATTTGTAGTAGCTACCTCTCCACTCAAGCCAAACTTGGTAACATGCCACAGCCACTCCAGTGACACAACATGCAATCCCCATTCAACTGCCTTGTCATACTTGTCACCTGTCGCTTGCTTGACAATCAAGTGTGTAGTGCAATGCCGAACCATGGCATCGTCGTACGCGGCAACAGCTTGAATGAAATGCATCAGTGTCGTTCGGTCCAGACCGGAAAAGCCGCTGATTGAAATATGAACATCGCCAAGCTTGTGCCAGGGATAACAGTTGCTTGGGCTAATAATCGCTTCAGAAATCTTGGGATCCAGTCGTCGCGGCGACACAAGCTTGGATTCCGCCACGCAGAGTTGCAGCCAAAAGGGTGTCACAAGAAAATGTTGACAGACGCCCATGGCTTGCGACAGCAGTGGATCCAGAGCGATGCAGTCGGAGGTGTATGCTCCCCAAATAACGATATATAGCTTGCGTTGACGCTGGTGCTCGTCATGTAGCGTGTCTCGATAAGCGTCTGTCTTAATTGCTTCTAGTAGCTGCTGTGACAAGAGGCGGCCGCCATGCGAGTGAACTGTTTGTTCAAGTGCAGCTGCATCAAAATTCACAGTGTCGCTGGAATATGCACCACTGGTTCGAATGATACAAAAGACGCATCCCTTGAATACATGAGATGTTGTGCTGTTGGGTAGGAGAGATTGTTGTCCTAAATCCTCGCCGTCCAGGCTGTGTATTCCACTGTCAATAATCGATTGGTAGCGAGGCGGATACTCGTTTCCATCCAGTAGATGACTGGCGGCCCACGAGTCCACCACCCAGTCCGCCGACACGACATTGAGAAAGATGTCTTGCTTACTGTTCGCCCCGCTACGGGCCATCCAACGGGCAATGTCCCGTACACGTACATCGGCATCCAGCTGCACTAAAATATGCGTGACTTGTGCATCGAGCTCCCAATGTATCAATCCCATGCCTCGCCGAATCAATCGTCCAAGCAGCTGATGGTGCTTGCTGCCATTGTCGAACCCAAGCAAGTAAAAGCGGCATTTGGAAAAGAGAGATAAGTTATGGCGCTGCGCGTTCTTCTCTAGCTGCTTTTCAATTTGTGCATACATGAAATTGGTAGTATTAGACGCACTTGGTCGAGTTGTTGTAAAGTTGGCCGAGAAATGAATTGAATTCGCGTGTGGAAAATCCAGCAAGTGAGCCGTCTCGTTGACTCGTGCATTGGTCGCGTCACACTCGTCAAGCCACGAGGGATGGACAATTTGGATGCCTTTTTGCATGGTGGCTGCCTCATACTTGGCTCCAGTCGCCTGGAACGCGACCAAATGAGTATTTTCGCCCGTCAAGTCTCGGGTGAATCTGTGCGACAGTCAGTTACCAATATGATGCATACAAAAAGAATATGAGTGAATGGAGGGGAGATTATCGACACGCAGATATCGCACATCGTACTACGGTAGATGTAATGAACGCACCTCCCACCAAGGCGTTTAATGAGCGCATGGTAATCATCCTTGGCATGAGACGAAATTCCACTGAGGCAAACGACTGCATTCTCCAGCGGCAGTCGTTGCCGTTTTTGTTGACTCGCAGTGCTTTGTGAAGAAAACATGTACGGAGTATCGATACACAAAGAAACCAAGCCAGTTTTTGGTCGGCAGATGGCACGAAAGAAACAATGTGTCGCTGGTTCCAGTAGGGCGGTCAGTAGGCGGATCAAGCGCGACTGTCAAACTCAATCGTGCTTCGACTTGAAGCCTCTTTCATCCATTTTCTATACATCCTTGTCGTGGATGGTCACTTATGGTAAAGGCAACGGCTAAGCGACGTGTTGAATTGTCATCGTCGCGGACGAAAATAGGTCGACTTAAATGTCGCACTGTGACCGTGCCATTGAGTCACGAAATGTGTCACCAGTCACGAATTAATCTTTCGAGTCACGTTGACGCCGGGCGACTCTAAAAGGTATCCTTTATTCATAAGTATATGCGTATATCTGCAACGCCCAGTTTATCGGCGAGTCCGTCCGACCGTGACTTCCACGATACTTTGCCTCGAGTCCTCGCGTCCTCGCCATTTTTCTACCATGACGATGACGAGTCGACACCGTAACAAAGACTTGATTAATATTACTACTACTATGGATGCCATCCCTGACGAGTCTCCTATGCCTCCCGACAGTTCTCTAGTGCCAGCTGCAGCTCGTGCCGACGCGACAGCGCCTGCAGAAGCTCGTGCCAGCACAACGGTGCCCGCTGGAGCTCGCGCTAACAGCAATGCTCCTACTACTTTCCTTCCTGCCACCGTGGAGGAAAAAGACGAAGAAGAGGAGGAGGAGGATGGTGACGCTGGCGGCCAGACGGAAATTCCGCCCCACGCGGCGGAGGAACGTGGGATCGAAAAAGTGCGTCGTCCTCGCGCCGAGAAAGCAGCTGCAGACAATGTTGCTGCTGCAGCTCGAGCGGATTCCACCAAAAAACACTCCAATGAGCGTCTGGACGAAGACGGCAAATACTTTGTCTCCAAGAAGACTCGGTTGGAAGCTTCCGAAAACATTACCAATGGCAAGACGAACGACAAAGACAAACACTCCTTCAAACCCAAGCACCACAACAGTTCGTATTATCAGCGCCACAAACTAGCATTGCCGGAGCGCAAGACCGGAGCCGCTGGCGATGCCCCTCGACGTCCTTTGGCTCCGCATGCTGCAGCTGGAACTACTTTGGCGGCTCGAGCTACCACCAACATGTCCAAAAACAGATTCCCCGTACCTACGGTCCATGTACCAGTAAAAGGCGGCGACAACTCCGACAGCTACGACGAGGAGGATTTCAACATTGATGAAGACGACTTGAATGCCTTGGATTTCAACATTGATGAAGACGACTTGAATGCCTTGTTTTTCAACATTGATGAAGACGACTTGAATGCCTTGGATTTCAACTTTGATGAAGACGACTTGAATGCCTTGGATTTCAACATTAATGAAGACGACTTGAATGCCTTGGTACATGATGACCGACGGAAACAGTCGTGCCGCGATCGCCAGTCTCGTCGCACTACAGCCGTCGAAGAGTATGACAATGCTTGCAGCGACTACAAGTGGAAACACTCCAGCGAGGAGGAGGAGGAGGAGGAGGAGGAGGTGGAGAAAGCTGAGTACGTCGAGGAGGAGCATACTGCTGCAGCTCGAGATAATGACGAAGCTACTGCTGCTACAGCTGGAACTGCCTTTACGGCTGGAGCTACAGCCAACATGGATGAGAATACGGTGTCTCGCAACGACAGCTACGCTTATGACAGTTCTGATTTGACAGACCACACCGAAGCACCTAGCTGCACGAAGAGTGTGGACATTACTTCACGCACCGACAGCGTCTTCTCTGACACGGCGTCGCAAAAGTTGTATATACAGTTAGGCAATGCATTCTACGACGCAGGTCTTGACATAGTCCCACTTTATGACATACTGGGCTGCCGACTGAAGATTGGGGGAGTCATCAAGGCACCTAGTGCATGCGACAAGAACTTGGACCACCAGCTTCGACTATTGAACGATGCTGTAAAGCAGCTCGCAGACTTTGGAATTAAAACTGATGTTGCCTTTCTCGCTGGGAAAAAAGCTCAGTTGTTCGTGCCGGATGGTCAGTTGTTGGTTCACGAACCTGCCGCCATTTTCAGTAATGATAGTGACAACGATGACAGCACTTCGGAGGACCAAGATGGTGATTCCACCAACAACTGGAATGATTCGAGCGGCCACATTGGTGATTCCACCAACAACCGGGACGACTGCTCGGAGAACAACAATTCTGTCAGTGACGATGGTTTGCCTGGAAAGGAAACAGGCGAGGAGAAACAGCAAAACGTCTCAAGTACATCAACCAATGGCGCGCCTGGAGTAACGGTTGATGGCTTGAATGGACCCGCGCCTGCTCCCAATGCAACTGGAGCGACGGACACGACTGCTCATCGCTCTGGGCAGACTTTTCAAGCGGCCCGGCCAGCAGCTAGATCAGGCAATCGGCATGTTGCCCGTAACTTAAGCGCGCCAGCCACGCAGCAAGCCCAACCGCACACTCAGGGAGTGCAGGAGCAGAATCTGATGTTGTATGAACTTGGGTATCCACGTGTAATAGACAAGGAGAATCATTGCGAAAGGCCTTGCCGCAATTGCAAAATTTCTTCAAAGACTTGGAAGTTTGTACCGTGCCGACCCCACAAGAGCGCTACTGCCTCCGCCCCTGTTCGTAATTTGCAGGTGCCCGAACGCATCAAACAGATTTGGCCAATAGCAAAGAGGTTAGGAAAAAAGGATCTGTGTGCCAAGTGCTATGCCCTGCCAGCCCGGAATGATGATGATTGGACGATCAAAGGCTGCTGCGAAGATCACCGCAAGCTGCTGGCCGCACATTGTAATACTGTCAAGAAGCTTGCGCGAGGTATCGACGCCACCCAACCTATCTTTAATTTATATCACCAACGCCTCCTTGCGCAGCTTGCTGATACTGGATTTGAGGTCGGCTACGTCTATAACGGCGCCGCGCCCACTTTGACTCCAAATTTCAACCAAGTTCAAAGCGAGCTTGTTGTACAGCTTGGGGAGAGTGGATTTGATATCGGTCGATTCTATAACGTTGCTTCGGATCACCACGTTGCTTCGGATCACCACCTCCTTCTTGCGCAGCTTGCTGCTACTGGATTTGAGGTCGGCTACGTCTATAACGGAGCCGCGCCCACTTCGACTCCAAATTTCAACAAATATCAAAGCGAGCTTGTTGTACAGCTTGGGGAGAGTGGATTCGATATCGGTCGTTTCTATAATGTTGCCTCGGATCACCACCTCCTTCTTGCGCAGCTTGCTGCTACTGGATTTGAGGTCGGCTACGTCTATAACGGAGCCGCGCCCACTTCGACTCCAAATTTCAACCAAGTTCAAAGCGAGCTTGTTAACCAGCTTTTTGATAGTGGATTCAATATCGGCTGCTTCTTTCAAGCATTGGGGCCTGTCGGGCCTCCCATAGTTTGCGAACCTGCGATGCAACCTCCACCGATTCCGGGCCTTCATTTCAACGAGGAGGATGACGCTGGCGTCCAGATGGAAGTTCCTGCCCACGCGGGGCGCGCCGAGAATTTGGATCATGCTCAAGTCGACAATGTCGCGCCTCCTGTTGTTCGCGAGCCTGCGATGCAACCCCCACCGATTCGGGGCCTTCGATTTGACGAGTACGGCCGTGTTCTTAACACACAGGGCGACAGAATGGATCTCCCTTGCGAAAAGTGCTACATCGACCCACGCAATTCAACAACAACGATTTGTCCAAATCACCGCCCGTCTGCGCATCCTATTTCCATCGCATTGAATGTTCTTGTACCGCAACACATTGTTGACAGTTGGCCTCGAACTAAGAAGGGTATACCCTGCAAGCTTTGCCGCCCCATCATTGCCGAGAACCCCGCTGATTGGGTGTTGGTACGCTGCGAGCAATATCACGCGAAAAAATTTGCAAGTTTGGGCTGTGACTGCGTCGAGTGACGAAATACATGTTTGTGTTGTTTCATTTGAGAGAAGAGGGTATCAATAACTAACAATATTTGTTTACTGAACAGTCGCGTGCTGCTAAATACATTGCAAAGTGAGTAGACTATCCTGCGCACGTAGCTAGCACACATGCTGCTCAGTAGTTCATGGTATGGATCTCATTGTCGAGTGAACTACATATTATAGCGACACTTTGCGTTGCCACTTTAAATGAGCGTATGTTACAGTAAAAGCATGATTAAAGCATTTTGCTAAACTGAGCACAGCCGCTCGGTCCCCGCATACTCCCCTTTTCTAATTTGCATGCTCCACCTTCCATGTGCATTACTCCATATCTGCAGCAATATGCGTCGCCGCTCGCACCATCTTCCAAGCCGCACCGGCCGACTGACACTCCTCCTTGAGCTCCTCCACCAAAAGGCACAATGCTTGATCCATCCGAGCATCCTGACTCGCCTCCGAGTCTGCTGGCGCTCCCTTTTGTAAAGCGGCGTACAATGGAATAAAATTGCGGCCAAGCCCATGCAAACTGTTTGCTGCTGCAGCAGCAATATTGTCCTTTCCGCCATTACCAATCAATGCTTGATCCATGAGTCGCTGAATGGCATCCTCGTATTGCTTGACAATGACCGCATTAACAGGCGGTTGATTTGACTTGCGCGGTGCATTGACTGGATTTGTCGCTGCGCCAACAGATGCCGCTGTTCCAGCCAGCAGAATGGTTCGGGCATTGTTGCGAGCCGTACCGTATTCGGCTTGTCGATGCTGCGTGCGACGAAGCAACTGTCGAATGCAGTGTCCAAACAGAGAAGGTACAGCAACATCCATATCAACTTGCAATAGCGCAGGCAAATGATGCAGCGGTGATGGCAATTGTTGCTCCTGTTGTTGAAGCTCAGCCACAGAAGCTTCCGCATTGGTAGGCCGCATGACATAGATCAATTCCACTGGTGCTCGCGTAATTGGCTCTAGCAACTGATGATGCAGCAGCAGAGTCTGGAGCTGCGAAAATACCAGTCGGTCCGTTTGAAAAAGCGCACCCAGCGTGGCGTCGCAATGAATAATGGACTTGTCGCTTGGATCCGTCACTAGGTTGCGGTCCTGAATGTAGACAAAGAATGCCTTGGTAACTTCGGTCATGGTCAATCCATGCGGAATGTCAATCTCATTGTCCATGGGTGGTGGTGGAGAAGGAATCAAAAGGGGTGTTTGTTGATTCTGCTGCTGCACTGTCATGTTGGCTTGCGTCATGTCATCCGCCTTGCGCTTCAACAACGACGGTCCATGTGATGGAAACATGAAGCTTGCCAATTTCGACGACGCCCGATACAATTCCTCCGGTCGATGCGGCAGTAGATGAATGCGACATACAACTTGATAGTGCTGCAAGTGATGACCAGGTGGTGGTGGCGCTTGATACTTGAATACCCAGGCGCGTGCATCGGGAGTCATGTTGCGTGTCCATCCAAGTTTGGTGGTAAGATGACTTGCGACAAGTGTAGAAGGATCCACGTACTGCTCCTCAATGCTGAGATTCTTACTAGTTCCTCCTCGACGCCCAGACTTGGTTGGTGGAGACTTGATGCGGGCCATGGGATGAGGCTTTGGTTGGTAAAAGGTTTGAAACTCAATCGTGACATTGTCAAACAAGTGCGTAAAGTTGACAGCTTGGCGAGATTCTTCATTGCTGATTCCTCCTTCTAAATCGTTCTTGTCGTTAGATCTCTCGTTACTGCTCTTTGATGAAGTATACTTGATGCGTTTGTCAAATTCTGCGGCCGAAACATAATCCAAGTGGTCAACCAGCAGGCGGCCTTCAATGAGCAGCTGGTACTCGGGAGCAGTCGGCGGCGCAGCTGCAGCAGCAGCTGCAGTGCAACTACTATCACTGCCGCTACTCAAGGAATGCGTCACAAAGAGACGTAAATGTGACTTTCGATGCGACTGGTGAGGAAGGTTCAAAAGGTTGGCGCAGCGACGGCGCGTCTTGACCGTGCGATGTTCGAGTCGGTGTTCAAGCTCGTCAATTCGACGCATTTGCGCGTAGAAATTAGTCAGAATATCGGGAATAGCAGACTCATGATGTTTTATGGAAGCCTTTGATGCATCACTGCTAGTTGCTCCTGCTGCTGGTTCTGATGCCATGATTACAACGAGAAAGATGAAGGAAGCAAGCGAATGGAGAATGGAAGGTGCGAAATGTTCCAGCCAACCGCGTCGGCGCGGCGCATTCGTGTCGTTGAAACGTCTCAGCGGTTATTAAAATGATCTTTCACCGCTCATTTTTGCGATTCCAAACATGGCATGAACATGACGATTCGACGTCTCTTGCTTGGCCTATGGTGGCTTTGTGTAATACTAGAAACGCAAAGCTTTTCGCTTGTATCAATAGTCAGAGGTAGACGGAGTCACTTGCCGAGCAGACGAGCGAGCGATAACGTCCGGCGCCCTGATGTTTCAGCGACTCGTCTCTCTTTGTCGTCGTCGGACAATGCTCCGATGGAACCAAAGAGTCAGATGAACCGATTCATCTCAGACTTTTTACAGCGGGAAAACAATATTGACTCTAATGCTACATCTGATAATGATGATACTAGTGCGTCCTCCTCGTCCTCCTCATCTACAATAACACCAACACACCTCATTGCCATTCCACTGGACGCGTCACACGATTTGACGCTGGAGCTCGAGTCGGTCCAGCGGGCCATTTTGTATCACGCGCCCATTCTAGTGCATGCCTGCATTGCTCCCGCCAAGCTGCGATTGCCGCTGCTGTATGTGCGGTCAATGAGTAATACAAGCTCCAGTTCGGAAACGACGCAAAGGTTGCAAACGTTGGTGCAGCATGTCATCGATCAACATTATTTAAAGCTTCCTTCAAATGGTGACGCCGAGCAGCAACAGCAACAACAATTCACTGCAGCAGCCGAACCAGTGCTATTGGAATTTGCCAAGCTTGAGATTCATGGACGCAGTAATAACGTTCTCTGCACTGTCGCGCAGTCGCCGCCAGTCGTGAATGATCAAGTCTGTGGTGGTGACGACGACGTCGACAACCTCTCGTCCAGCAGCAATGGTTTCAAACGATTACAGAATCTTATTCTAGACTTGCAAGAAACGCTGCAGCAGGCTGGTTATCAAAGTATGCCGCCGTTTGATGGTGATGCCGAAAACACCACCAATGGCGAGACTGTCTTCGACCTGCGCGTTCCGTTCATGCGACTCCCTCAAAACTGGGAGCAGCTTGTCAAAGACAATCGCAAATACGCTCTCAATATTACTGATAATGACGAAGACGATGATTGCATGTTTATTCCATCCGAGCTGGGTGGCAATGGCATTAGTCCCATTCTATGGGGCAAGTGGATGGATGACGTTTTCGCCAAAAATGTCAGAATGCGACAAGTTGCCATTTATCCGAGACTGCAAAAGCAAACTTTGTTTGCCAAGGAATTTACGGACAGTGAAGATGATTTGTCGTCTAGTTATATTGACGACGACTTGACCGAAGACGCCTTTTACTTGCCGGAGCGGTTCGTGGACCTGCCCATGGGGGATGCAGCAATGACGAAAAGAGAGCAGGAACTGGATGAGTATCAAGATGAGCGGTATAATTTGGAGGAGGAGCAGATGGAGAAGGAATGGGAGGCGGAACGAAAGGGGGAACGCTTGGATGTGCCTTCTCCGAAAGATGGCGACAATGATATACTTTTAGCCAAGACGCGACTGCGTTTGGAGGAGCTGTTTCAGCAAGAAGCGCTCGAGACGACTGATATCGAAGTAAAGAATGTTGAAGATGCCACTGATGCGACTCTTCGAATTGCCGCGACAGAAGCAATAAACGAGGATGACAGCGGTGCTTTGGACGACATAATACACAACGCCGACGGGCGCCCAATGAGGCCAGAAGACCCGAATGCGATCGACGATTGGACTCGTGAGCGTATTCGCAACATTGTCTCATCTCGCGCCAAGCCAATGGCCGACGAGGAGCTTGCAAAACCAAAGCAAAAGCCTGCAATTGAAACCAACACCGTTTTTAGCAAGTACAAGGACGGTACGTTGGTTCCAAAGCCGCCAGTAGTAAGAGAGCCGGTTCGACAGCTCCCGCCTTTTCCAAGCCGAGAGCATGCCATTGGATTTTGGAGAGTGGTGCGCTCGCCAACGGGGTTTGACCCCGAGGAGGGCGACGAGAGTCGGTCTGACAACCTTGTGCTCCGCGTCGATGGGACCATTTCGGGTGGACCAATCCTGGACCAAGAAACGCGGCAAAAGGCATCCGGCGGAACGTGGAAACTCTTTGGCACAACTGTTGACGATGCTCGATTGCGAATACGCTTAGTAATTCCTCCAAAGAAAGAGCAAATACTTGTCATGGATGGTCGACTGGAAAAGGTTTCATTCTCGTCCGACTTGCCGCTAGCGCGAGGGACGTTTGGTATTCCAGCGCTGGAACGATTAGCCGAAAAGTCGGAGAACGAGCTGGATGATTTGTTACATTGCTCTGGAACGGTGATGATGGAAGACTCCGTCACAGGCGCCAACAAAGTTGAGATTGGCAAGTTCTCCATTACCAAGATCAACACTCCGACAGATCCGAAGCAGTTTACAATTACAGTCCCCAAGCTTGTTGGCTTTCAAGATTAGCCGTGTGTAGCTTGTATGTATATGATGGGTCATAAACGGGCTCTAACTAATATTATAAACATTCTACATTGCATGGGGCAGCACCGCTAATTCTGGAGTCGTTTCTCGTCCTCGCTTCAAGCTGCCTTTCGCATCCCCTTGTCTTCTCGCATCCGACTAGCATCAAATCCATTCAAGTCTATTCGACTATTTGAGGAAGTCGAGCCAGTATAATGACTGCTTCGGCCGCTAATCGTAGGCGAATCACCTCGTATCATACCAATACTAGCAGCCGGCTGTCCTACGACACTCTCCATCCATCCGAGCCACTGATCCTTGCTTCGCTGCTGCGATTCCTCGCAGGTTTCCAAATTCTTGGAAAAGCTTGTATCGTACACATTGCGATGGTCGCGCTCAAGTATTTGCTGGACAGCATCGTCTCCGCCTAGCCACTCGCCCCGCAGTGACAAACCCGTGGCTTGGTCGTCGGTAGCCTGTCCCATTGGTTGCAAATCCCGATCAAGCTTGTAGACAAGTGGAACAGCTCGGGGCAAATTTAAGTGGAGAATGTCTTGAGGTGAAATGTTTTCCAGTTGCATGATGAGGGAGCGCAAATTGTTTTCGTGTCCAACGACCAACAGCGTCCTGCCTTGCTGTAGTTGCGGCGCCAATGTGTCGTTCCAATAGACAGACGATCGCGCAACTGTATCTTTCAGTGACTCTGCGTTTGGAATGTCACTCAGCATGTGCTTATATCTTGGATCATTGGCTGGATGATGCGGATGATTAGCATGCATGGCAGGAGGTCGCTCGTCAAAGGATCTCCGCCAGCGCTTCACTTGATCAACGCCATGCGCCACGACAGCTTCCTTCTTGTGACGTCCGACTAGATCGCCATAGTGTCGTTCATTCAATCGAAACGTCTTGTGCATTGGAATGTATTCTTGAGCAATCTCCATGAGGATCAAATTGGCGGTTCGAATGCTGCGTCTCAGCAGACTCGTGTGACACTCATCAAACTGCAAACCCGATTGACGAAGCATGCGCCCAGCAACGCGCGCCTCCAATACACCAGTCTCCGTCAGGGGGGTATCCGTCCATCCAATGAAGCGATTCTCTCGGTTCCAGGTTGACTGCCCGTGTCGAACAAAGCAGAGAGTGTATGGAGGTGCTGCAGTGGTTTCGTCGTCCCTGCTTGCGGGTTGTTCCGACGAATCGGAAGCTGGTGGAAAAGACATGGAACTAGAAGCCTTCCAGCTAGTCGATAGTTGTCGCTTATCACAGACTCTGCTGCCGCGGGAAAAGGCAGCTAGCGGTAGGGAGGTGCAACGCATGGTCAAAATCATGGTGGAAAATGTGGCTGTCAAATTTTCGGATCGGAACGAGTCGGCGTTTTCCATGGCCACGTCAGTCATCTTTCGTTCCGCGCCTTGCCTTTCCGAGTAACTAACATGAATTGTATTCAGCTCTGAACAATAGATACTGACACCTATCACATGCTGGCGCGGGTTCAAGCTGCTCGGAACGCTTCTTCGAAGGATTGCTGCCGGATGTTTTGGCGTTCACATAGCTAAATCTTGCCATGAACATACACGAAGCAAACCACCAAACTGGTATTATACGGTAGCTAACAAAGACCTTTTACTACAAGCCATACGCAGCCAGGCGAGATTCAGACAAGCCAGCAACGACAGGATCCTTGCTCTTGTGCTTTTTCTTTCGTTTCTTCTTCTTTTCCATGGTTGAATTGGACATGGCTTTCTCGTCCGATTCCATAGCCTCGTTAGCCGTCAGTTCAGTTTCGGTACCTTCTACATCCGACTTAATGTCAACCTTGATCGTATCATCATCAACCTTGTCCTTGCTCTTCTTTTTTGACCGGCGAGACTTCTTTTTCGGTTTCTCCTCGGCTTCTTCGTCAACTTCTTCGTCAACAGCCTCATGCGCATGCACTCCCTCCACCACATTCTCTTCCTTCGTTCCTTCCTCCAACTCTTGCTTCAATAAATCGCGGAAACGACGTCGCTTCTTGCTGTTCGCGTGAAACTCTCGCTCGTTATAGGGCGCCATTTGCTTTAACGAGACAAATTGTCGCAAGGTGGTGTCACGCGCAAATAGGATCTCCTCGGTCGAAAGGCCATAGCTGTTTGCCTCAACCTTGCGGTATTTGAAGCGCGTTGGTTGACCAGCGACAATGTCTTCATAGTCAAGCTTGTACAGCTCGTCGGTTAACTTTTCACGAACCTGACGCTCCAGTGGTGTTTCTGTTGCGGCTGCATCATCCAAACCTTCTTCATCTTGCCATGCTTCGTTCTCCTCATCATAGTAGGCTTCGTCGTCTTGATCGTACTCTCCTTCCTCGTCATAATACCCGCCTTGGTTGTCATCGTAGAGGCCGCCGTCCTCGTCGTCTTGTCCAATGAGCAAGTCCCCATCTTCCTCGTTCTTCAACGTGTTACGAACATCAAGCTCCGATTTCCACTCGGCATCATTCGAGTTGTAAAAGTCATCACCATAAGCATTCTTCATAAGCTCTTCGTACTTGTCAGGATCAAAGTCACCTTCAATCAGTTTCAAAATGGCTGCTTCATCCACAGCTTCGGCCGCTCTGCCTTCTGCCACTTCACCCAGAACTGTCTTGACTTGACGCAACTTTTCATTCATTTCCTGTCGCTTCAAATTCTTGAGTCGCTTTAGTTCCTCCTCCTTTGCCTTCCGCTCAGCCGCCTTGCGCTCCTGTCGGGCCAGTCGCTTTTCCCGACGACTCTCGTCCTTGCGACGCAACGTGCCAGTCATATCGCGCGCATAACTCACCAACGATCGATCTGCTCCAGATGAATTCGCGGCGGCGGCTTGCTCGAAGCGAAAGTTGTATTGGGATTCAAAGTCATCGGCCTTATCAACGTCATCGAGTGAATCATCGTCGCGAAAGGCAGAATGCTTCATGGAAACTTCTTGGTTGCTGGCGTCATCATCGTCCGAGTCGGAACCGTCGCTATCATCGCCACCGCGCTTCCAAGTCTTCTTTTTGAAATAATCTAGCAAAAAGGCTTCGCCATCTTTGACTTCGCCGCGTGGATCAACCAAATCCTTGGAATCAGCCGTTGCCTTGAGCTTTTCAAGTTCTTGCTCGAGTTCCTTGTTGAGAGCGTAGTCGTCGGATGGCTTGTGTCTACGTTTTACTTTTAACAAAGTCCCCTCGTCGTCGCTGTCGCTGCTTGCATCATTGTCATCGTCGCCGCCAAGGCCAGTGAGAAAAGCCTTTCGAATTTCCTGCTGCTCGGCGTCGTACGCCAACCGACTTTGCGTACTGTGCTGTTCTTTACTGTCATCG
This sequence comes from Mayamaea pseudoterrestris, assembly GCA_027923505.1. Lineage (NCBI taxonomy): Eukaryota > Bacillariophyta > Bacillariophyceae > Sellaphorales > Sellaphoraceae > Mayamaea > Mayamaea pseudoterrestris. The sequence goes on along the minus strand of BROI01000018.1, from coordinate 565,787 downwards.
CGCAAGCCTTCTTCGCGATCCATTTGCTCCAACACTTGTTCTCGAATAACATCCTTGTATCGCTTTGGCTTGCCCTTCTTGTTTGAATCGGCATAATCTTCGTCATCGTTGTCGTCGGCCGAATCTTCGTCATCGCCATTTTCGAAAAATCGCACACTCGAGTCATAAATTTTGTCGTCCTTGGCTCGCAAAGCATTTATAGTCTTAAATATATTGACATCTAATTCCTCCGTCAGGAGTTGTGCGTCGTCGTCCTCATCCGAACTGGAAGATGCATCGTCGTCGTCGCTTCCTCCTCCTCCATTTTGCGCAATCTGTTTCAGCTCCTCCTTCTGCTTGCGAGACTCGAATGCAGCAGCAAACTTTTCGTCAATCTTAAATGACGATGATAACTTTGATGGCGCTTCATTCACGTCATCGTCATCCTCAAAGAGAGTCTTCTTCTTCTCGTTGGTCGTCGCCATGGTCGTTGATGAAGAACAAAATGAATGAGCGTCGCTCGCGCTTTCGGTGGTTAGCAAGACGTGTCGCAGTGAAACTCTTAGTAATTACCGGAGCGACATTTCAAGTGGTACAAGCAGGCCTTCTGTCGACGCCTTCCACCATGGAACGAACTGCAACTTTTGCAGTGGCCGCTGCGATTAAAAGAGATTGCATGCATGAACGAATATAATACATCTTTTAATACTTTCTTCGGTTCATGAAAGAGCTAGAGCTGCAGGGTAACGACGCAGTAATTAGCACTTGCGTTCTGATCCAATTTAACTGACAGCAGCTGGCATCGCATCGAGTTTAGCACCTCTGCGTCGAAAAAGCCTGCCGTGAAGAAGCAGCTTCTCGCATTAGAATGTCAAATTTCGATAGATATAGATTGCAGCAATACACAAATCGATGGATGAGGAGGAGGCCTGCAGTGATTTGGAAGATCATGTACAGAGACCTAGCCCTAACGCTGTTCCTGCTGAGCTCGACATCCGATTGCTTCGTCCTTCCATCACAAAACGCTTTCAGTAAATGCGCCAGCAGGCACCACTTTGATTTACATCGCTCTCGACTCTTTAACAACAAACTTCCGCATCCGAATGGATCGTTTCGAAATGGATCAAACTCCAGCACTGCTTTCGTTAACGGCGCATTCACTAATGGAGGTATGCCACCAATTTCTCGGAAGAATAACAACAATAGCAACAGCAATGGAATACATCAACACAACGGCGTGGCCGCAGATTTTACGCGAGGCGTCACCATCAAGACAGCCATCAACTCGGCGACAGCGCCGGAAGTCAATCACTGGACCAATTTAATGTCACAAGGATGGAATGACACTATGCTATCCTACACGACGAGGCAGCAACAAGATCAGCAAGAAATAGAAGATCAACTACTTTATGATGAAAGTAGTGATCGAAACATTGAGCAAGCAGCAGCAGGAAAAGCTCATCAAAGCTGGAAGTCAGTCTTGACCTACTACGATTTGCAGGCTATAGAAACATACTGGGATCGGTTGCTTCCGCTCATCAACTACCATGGAACGGCTGCCGTTGCTAAAATTTACCAGGCACTCTGCATTGCATATAGAGCGCATCGAGGGCAAATGCGAAAATCGGGCGAGCCGTTCATCATTCATCCGGTGGAAGTGGCGATTCTGCTAGCCAATTTGAAAATGGATCCAGACACGGTCATGGCGGGGCTATTGCATGATACTGTGGAAGATACGGACTTGACCTTTGATCAGATACAGGAACTGTTTGGGCCTACGGTTCGAAGCATTGTTGAAGGTGAAACAAAGGTTTCCAAGCTACCAAAGATTGCCTTTACAGACTACGCCGATGAGCAGGCGGAAAACTTGAGACAAATGTTTGTCGCCATGACGGACGATTACCGCATTATTATTGTCAAACTCGCTGATCGGCTCCACAACATGCGCACATTGCGCCATATGAAGCCAGAGAAACAAATTAAAATTAGTCGGGAAACCTTGGATATCTTTGCACCGCTCGCCCACCGCATGGGCATTTTCCAGTTCAAGTGTGAACTGGAAGATACAGCATTCATGTATTTGTATCCGCAAGAGTACAAGCGACTCAATCGACGACTACGCGAGCATCAGAAAAAGTACCGGGAAACCTTGGATAGTTCACAGAAAGTATTGCAGCAACAGCTCGACGCCGACTTGACGCTTAAGCAGCAAGCTGCCAAGGTGGAAGTCTTTGGACGGACCAAGGAGATATACTCGCTATGGCACAAGATGGAGACGAAGAATGAACACAACTTGGACAATATAGTGGATGTGGTGGCGTTGCGAGTAATTATTACTCCACCGGCAGATCCAGCCGAGGAAACCCAGCAGACTGATCGCGGCGTGTGGTTGTGCTACCATGTACTTGGACTTGTGCAGCATTTGCCGGGGTTTCAGCCAGTTCCGACGCGCGTCAAGGACTACATTTCGTTTCCAAAGGTATGTTTCCGTGGACTTGGTGAGGCATATTGTCGTTTCGTGACCAGGCTCACTTTCTCCCTTGCGGACTCAGCCAAACGGATACCAGAGTCTGCATACGGCTTTGATTCTTAACGGCCAGACAATTGAAGTTCAGATTCGTACGAGTATGATGCACCAGGTGGCAGAGTATGGAATGGCGTCTCATTGGGCGTATACCGATATGAAGAGGCGGCGCGACAGCGACGAAGGGATGGATCTGTACAATACTCCCTGGCTATCGTCGATCAAGGAATGGCAAAATGACATGATCAGCTCGCGTGACTTTGTCGACAGTGTTCGACGAGAGCTACTTGGTAAAAGAGTGTTTGTCTTCTTGAGAAATGGAAAAATTCTGAACCTTGCACGAGGAGCGACTGCCATAGATGCTGCTTTTCAGATCCACACCGAGGTCGGACTGAATATGCATGGTGTCGAAATAAATGGAAAGCCTGTGTCTTTTTCGTATGAGCTCCAGAACGGAGATGTCGTTTCGATTCTGACGGGTGAAGGCAAGCCATCGACTGACTGGATGCGTTACGCCAAGAGTCGGTCTACGCGATCAAAGTTACGAGGTTACTTTCGTGCGAGGCAAAAAGACAACTTGAGAGAAGCTGGTGAAATTATTTTCATGGACTATCTAGTCGTAAGTCTCTTAAGCCGTGTCATACAAATCGGTTCGAATCTTTTTGCTAACCTTTACTTCGCCAATGATCAGATGCATCGGTCAATCATTGAGCGATCGAGCGACGACCATAGTTTACAGGTCCCACAAACGCTACATTCTTTGCTGGAAATTTTGCAACAAAGATCACAGTATTGTGACACGGATGCTTTTTTTACTAGCATAGGAAAGCATCATGATAGGTCCATTCTTCACAAGATTGCGTCGGATCTTTTTGACGTACCCAAAAGGTACCTTGTTGCAGCAGAAGAGAACTTGCGGCTACCTACTCCTAGTACCGTACTGGCCAATGTGCGCGAGCGGAGACGAATAAGTAATTCGGCTGCAAACGCAGACTCAGATCGACAAGTAAAAACTCCTCCGGAAATACCTTTAGAGAATGCTGAGCCATTGAATGGAGCATCGTCGGCAAAAGTGGGCATGCAGTATAATTATAACGACTCGAAGGCTGATTTCGCTGATCCAGAGCATTTGTGTAACGACTGCTTGCCTGTATACGGCGATTCTATTATTGGCACTCATGGTCCTCACACAGAAACCGTCACGACTGTCCATAGAGTTGGATGCCCGCACGCGCAGCTAGCCGTTAATCACGCCGCGGCGGAAAGGAACCAAAAGGCTATCACTGCCGCCATTATTCAAAGCAATTCTTCTGCAGCTACAACCGAGTTTAAGGGTCGAAAACCTCGAGTAGATAGTGTTTCGCTGAGGCAAGGCAGTGGGGATCTGCGACGGACATGGAATTTTGCTGGCGCCAGAGGAGCAACTTCTAGATTTTCCACAACCTCGCTCGATCTACCTGCTCCGTTGCAGTGGTCGGAAGATGACAAAACTGGAGCTTTATACATGGCGGAAGTTGTAGTACATGCCAAAGACCGAAAACTTCTACTGGCGGATTGCTCTGAGGTCGTGTCCGAAACATCTACGATCGTAAAAACTGGCAGCTTGACGAGGGACGATCATGCTACGCTAGAATTTCTTGTAAAAGTAAGCTGTCTGGATCAACTCCAGGTCCTCATGGATCGGCTTGGACAGATACGATCCGTTATGTCAGTCGAACGCCGGTTTGGGAGCGAGCTGCTATGACTGCATGTTGGCGCTGGCGAAGGCGAATATTCGCTGCAACTGCTTACTGTAGCTAATTATGCTTAAATTTTGATTCATCGGTGAAACCTTTAGTCGGTAGTCAAGAAGAAATGATGCAGCGTTTCGATTAGGTTATCTGTAGCTATAAGAGGGATGACCTAGGGTGGATGGGTGCCATCCAGTGACGAAGAAAAGGCGCAGTTTACTCGTCGCATATAACAGTCAAAATATACTTTATATTTTTATTTACATTTAGTGTTTCATTTCGCGTCTCTCATGTTGGAGAGTTTTACGCTTATAAACATTTGCCTTGATGCGCGCCGTCGTTGCTGCACGCGCAAGTATGGTACCAATGCCTCAGTACGAGATTCCCAATTGTCTCGCTAGATTTTCTGCCTCACTAAACGAAGCTTCATTCTCAAATCCCTCGATGCTTTTGTGCCGCCACTCTACGATCAATATTGTGTCCACAGAGTCGTAGTCGCGTCGTTCCGGAGGCAAACTCGGTTCGCGAAGCCAGGGCCGCTGTCTCTCCATCGACGCGCCAACTTTCATCCACTATAATCAGCTCCTGCTTGGCATTATCAAAACCCAAAATGGTTTTTGTATTTCGTATGTCATTCCAGTGAATGGCACTAATGGAGAAGTCCGAATGCGTGTGATAGACAGTCTTGGCTTGCGATATCGTATACCAGTCCACCCACATTTGCAACACCTGCAGCTCCTTTTCGGAATCACTTTCCGAAACAGTCTTTGGAATGAACGGAACAAGTTGATTGCTGTCATTATGATGCTGCCCGTTTTCGTCGCGAAATCCCCACTGCTTGTGCAGCGCCGAATGAATGACCGTGATCCATTCTGGATGCTTCCAGCCAAATTCCTTGGAAAAGTAGTCGTACCAGTCGACTCGATTCGTCACCAAAAAGGTGTCAGATGGAAGCAGCTTGCCGAGCGCCATGAAGGTTGCTTCATCAAGCCCCTTGCGCTGATCTTGGGCGCCGTCGGATTGTCGCAAGTGAACAACCGTGGTTGGAGGATTATCAAGTAGCTGCTGCTTCTGCATCTTGGCGCGTAAATTTGATAGCGCTCCGTCACTATCGGCGGTAGAAGCAGTCTTCCATGGAAGCGCCTGCAGTAGCTTGCGAGTTGGCCGATAGTACTTGGAAAAGTACGTTGTGTTTACATCCGTTGTTGGAATGCGTGGCCACCGAGGATAGGTATTTAAAACCATGTATACAACATCGGGTCCGTCTCGAAGATTCTGCTGCAGAAAGCATTCATTGGGAGCTTGCTCAAAGGTAACCAATCGTATGGATTGCTCGTGGCGTTGAGCCAGCGATGTGTTGCGATACTGTTCAAATGCGTACCGACAATGCTTGACAACCAATTCGTGAATGGGTTCAAACATTTGCAGGAAATCCGAGTACTCGTTCGATACACAGACGATCCTATTGAATTCTTCGCCCAGCAAATGAGCTGCCAGCAAGCCACTGACAATGTTACCAAGCCCTTGTCCAGCTTGAATGGGTTGAAAGATTATAAAGCGACGAGGATTCGCCAATTGGTTGAGTTTGGCCGCTTCTTGCTCGCGCATCTTTTGCTCACTTTCCAATGCCAAGTCGCCCATGAATCGATATGGCTTTGCAGGAAGGTTGATCTTCATGCTGCTCATTAGCTTGCTCATATGAGGGATTCGAAAAAGATTCATGTAGCTGCTTTCTTGTCCATTGCCTTGAGGTGCAAGTCCACCTGCTCCGACGACGTAGCCATCCAACAAGTACTGTGCTTGCAGCTGAAGGAATATGTAAAAGAATGCCATGATAAGCAATGATAAAGCTTGACATTGTGCCTTTGTGGAAGAAACATGTTGGGCCGCTTTGGAAGGTCGCTTTCGCCGAGCCGACGCCGCCATGGTGTAAAAGTGTGCTGGATGTTTGATGGCGAATCATTCGATGTCGTAGCGAGACCAATCTTCCGTTGCATAGCAGCGCACTCCAACTTTCATGCCAACCCATTGCCCATGTCTATTGGATAACCCATTGGCTACCAGTCAGTGCACGAACATCAACTCTGGCATCCCAGATAAGGTGAAAGTCCTCTATAAACTCTCTGGCCATAGTCTGAAACTGGACTTGTGTCATCCGCATTGACTGGTTTATAGGGCCCTCCCTTTGGCTAACAACTGGTGTGCTGACAGCTGGCACATGGTAGGTGTCCGGAAATAAACAAGATGCACGAGAGATCATTGATATAGCCTCCAGCCGCAGTCGACCCATAACTTGGACTTGCTCGAATTAGTGTAACACCCTTTGGCTACGCAGTTAGTGCTCCAAGAATAGACGTTGTGCATTGCAACGATCCAGGATGTACTAGGGAACTGAGAGTAACTTTTTTCTCTACTGGAAACTCATTTACTAGGACTTGGACTTGCCAAACCAGCAGTGGCGCAAAACCTTCGGTAGGTCAACGCAACAAAGCTCGCACCGGTAATGAACGGGTTCGCGCCGACCTCCATGGAACGCATTATTTTAGCAAGGTCGATCGCATTATGTAACGCGCAGCGCCTTTTACTGATGTCGCCATGGCAAGCATTATAACTCAAGCCATTAGCAATGCCATTGTCAGTCCCATTGTGGAGTGCGTCGACGTGGATGGCGTTGTTCGTCGCGTCAATGTCGAGGACGTTTTGGAGCGCATCGACGTGAATGCCTTGGTGGATCGCATTGACATCAATCGCTTGCTCGAGCGCATTGACTGGAACCACCTTTTGAATGATAAAATCGATGTAAATACGATAGTGGCAAAGGTAGATGTGAATAGAATGTTGATGCAAACAGACATGGGCTCGATTGTTGCGCATTCAACGACTGGCATGGCGACTGAAGTCTTGGATGCGCTGCGTTCGCAAGTGATTGTTTTAGACTTGTGGATCATGAAAGGTGTCGGATGGTGTACTTGTCGTCGGCGTTGGAACTATTTACCGCCGGTGTATGACCGGACTGCTGCTGCATTGGGCAATGGCAATGGCGAAAATGAATCGGAAGTCCCGTCGGGACGCGTGCGCAAGGCAATGGCCGTACAAGAACGCTACTGCGGCATTTTATCCAAAGCGATAGCGATGCTGATTGATGTCATGTTTGTAACCTTTAGCTTTGCGTGTTTGGCTGTGCTCGCTGATCAGTGTTGGTCGATTTTAACGGGTGAACGACAGCCTTCGGTTGATAACGGCGGCGTTTGGGCTGGAGGATTGTATGGACTATATTGGTTTCTCTACTTTTTCTTGTGCACTGTACTTGTGAGCAAAACTTTGGGAATGAACATCGTCGGTCTTAAAATCGTGGTTGACCGACGGTCGTCATCGAGAGTTGCTGCTCGCACCGAGGAAGATGATGACAATGTTAATGTTCCTTTCGGACGCGCACTTTTACGGACACTGCTCCTGCCCTTGACTTCAGTTGTAATGCCGCTGCTAGGCTTGATTGGAATTATTCGACGAGACGGCCGCATGCTTCATGACTGGGTGGCCGGCACGGGAATTATTTACAAGTGGGATGCGCACATGGCACACTTTCGATCAAAATCAAGCAATTTTAAAAGGAGACGACTTAATGGAGGATCGGAAAACAACATTCGCACTCCACTTCTGGAAGGTGTTGATTTCGGAGCGGAGCAGCGAGAGCAAGACGCTTCGCCCACTGAATATGCCACCTTTCGATCCAATGTCCGGGAATCATCGGAATACGAGAATGTGGTGTAGCAAAGGCCTATAGCATACCATGGACTGCATTATTCTTGAACCATTTTGTTAGTTGTTGAAACCAGGCGGGCTTTCTCCGTGGCCGAGCAAATGTTAGAATGTCTATGAGGTGTAGCATTGCTAAGACGCTAAATTTCACCGGTACACGGTGGCCACCAGCAGTCGGATATTCAAGCATATAATTTGCGTGTTTACGTGATTTCCGTGCTGCATCGCACTCGTATACAGCCGCAGTTCAGAAGTTCTTAGCTAGCGGCCCAGCCATGTACCCATGGGTCGACCGTTCACGTCGCAACGAGAACTGGTGCGACACACACGATCTTGACGGTTCGCCGCCATGGGGATGATTCACTGCAATCAGTTTTTCGCACCTTAGTTGCAGCTTCATTACTCGTTGATGCAAAGGATAAATTACTATTGTCACAATACAGCTCGTTCCCATGAGTTCCGATCTAGAAGATACGAAAGCAGAATCAAGTGAGGTAGGAGTGCATCAAAACTTGCGTTCCGAGTTCCGACGGAGGTTCGACTACCATACCTAAACTAGTTGCTTAATCAATAGTGCATGTACTATCACAGAACGATTTCTTTATAAAATGGAAGCTCATTCATGTCTTGGTCATTTCTACAGAATAATGGGATCCATGACGTCGAACAAAGTAGCAGCATGGGCAAGGAGCAGGAATATGAGACGTCTTTCGCCAAAGATAAAGACGCAGATGCAATCGAGGCTGCAACAAGCGAGCTCTCATTTCATTCTCAACAACAAAATCAATCAGCATGTCCAAGCCATTTTCGAAATTCAAACATATCGGCATTTGAGCGCTTTGGCTTGCCAGCTGCTTTGACGTTAACCATGATTTTACTGCTCGTCTCCGACATTGGCAGTGGCGTTTCGGTCATTCGCCAACTGGTTCCAGTTGACGATGTATTGTTCAATGTTCAAACACAAGTCATCTTGACTGCCTCTGTCTTTACGTCCGTCAAAAGTCTTTGGGATACGGGAAGTTATGCACTAGTGGTGTTGGTCGTGTTGACAAGCATATCATGGCCCTACATTAAAATGCTACTGACATTGTACGCGTGGATCATGCCCTTTCATAAGAAACCACTGCGACGCGAACGGCTCCTAGTTTGGCTAGACGCTTTAGGCAAGTGGAGCTTTGTCGATATTGTCGTCTTTTTGGAGATTGCTGTCGTCTTCCGGTCGTCCATTGACTTGGGCGGACCAAGCGTTGAGGTTTATGTGTTGCCGCGATATGGAATTTTTGGCTTTGTTTGTGCGACAATGTTGAGCTTGGTGTGGACGCAGCGAGTCTTGTATAGGCATCGATCAATTATCTATCGACCCATAGTTGACTGTGGTCCGGAGGAGGAGGCGATGAATGACAATGCTGCAGTTGCGGCGAGTACAAGAGCAAAACTTGGAGTAAAGCGACTTGGAAAGCTCAAAAACTGCTCAGTGGTCACCATCTCTTTTTTACTGCTGGCATCAATCGCAATGTTTATAGCTGGTATAACTCTTTACGTCTACCAAGTCAGCAGTCTGCAGGGTTCCGTTGAACGCGAGGCAGAATACTATTCGATTGTCAAACTCGGAGCCGAACTACCAACAAGCTCAGAAGATGGAACTTTTGGTCGCATGACTTGGCTTGCCATTGTTTGGTTTTTCCTTGGCGTGGTCTTTCCACTCGTTTGCATGATACTTTGCTGCGTCCTTTTACATGCGCCACTCACGCGGCGACAGCTGGAACGACTCTTGTTCTGGACCGAAGTTTCCTTTGCATGGAGTAGCGCTGAAGTATTTGCCGTCAGTACCATCTTTGCAATTTCCCAAGTGCCAAAGTTTGGCAATGGCTTGATCAAGTCGGGATGCGTCTCATGCTACGTTGTCAACGCAACGCTTATGTCAACCCTTGGAGTGCTTTTGGCGGCTTCTGTCACGTATATATTTGCGGCAGTCTGGCTATTTCGGTTGGTGCATCCCGTTGTGTTTAGTGGCTCTCGTATTTAAATCAGTCTCCCGAATGGTTGGATACAGTATCGTCGCTGCATCATTCCTTTGTTCGGATGATCAACAGACAGCTTTGCAAATTTACTACTCATACGTTATATACCTTCAATACTCTTGTACTTGTGAACAAAGCTAGTTGCATATTTGCAGTATTGCTCCCGTTTCTTGCGGCTTTGAGACCGCTTCTTGTAGCCCGCCTTTACATAGCTGCCGGCATTGCTATCATCGTGAATTCCGTGATGTCATGGTTCGTTGCTGACGTACTCATTCACGGTGCGTAAGAAACGCTGCGACACCGAACTTCGCAGCGCCAGCAAGCATCCTCCTCGCACCATCAAACTTTCACACCAAGAAACGCAGCATGTGGCGTTTTGCATCTGCAATTTAGCAAAGCCATTTTAACAAAACAAGATCTACAGAGTCTGCAATTGAATACGCGAGCAGCTGCTGCCGCCGAAAAGCAAAAAAGCAACCAACGGCTTGCGGCTACCAATCAGCAGGCGTGACGGCTCGCCCCCCTGGCTGCTTTTAAGACAAGATGAAGCTCTACTCCAAAGCTTTTCAAATCCTCTGTAATTGGAAAATAAAGCGAAAATTTCTATCACATATACTGCTTTGCTTGCTGCTTTTCCAGCTTTCATTTTCGCTGTCAGCCGCGATTATGGAATCAGCTTTGGATCAATCTACTAAGCCAAATGCATCGCCACCCCAACGATCAAGCGTCTTAATAGTCGCTGGCATTGATGGAAGCTTGACGGGTCTTGACATAAATACGGGTGATTTGCTTTGGAAGCAAGAAGCTTCGTTTGACTTTTTCACGCCGCAAAATGGTGCGCACGATACGAAGCCAAGGGATCAGCAACATGCATCCTCTATTCTTTCTCCACTACTCTCCACAACAACAACCACTCGATCCTCTGCATTACAACACGAAGCAAACGCAGCTCTTGATTATACTCTGGCCGTTCCATGGACGGATGGACGTCGCGTATCGCTAACGGCCCAGGACGTTACAGTGACCACCACCATGAGCGACTTGTGTTCTCGAGCGCCCTTTGTCGATGCTCGAGGGCGCCTTTATACGGCGAGTAGCAAGGCGAATGCCTTTTTGTTGGATGCGTCAAATGGCAACATAGTACAAGTGGAACCAGTGGCAGCTGATGGTGACGGAAACGACGACTTGCGGCAAGCGCGCCCTGGTGAGGCCTATCGAGTAACTGACATTCCAGTATACGAAGATTTGCCAGTCGCTTTTGAGCACACCAAAGGATTTGGTCCTGATTCTGTTCCGATGGATGTTCCGGGAGAGGCGATTGGTGACGAATCTGCAGCACAAGAAAAAGCCAGTCAATTTGTCTGGCTTGGCCGAGTGGATGAGACAGTAACTTTGTACAAACCACGGTCTGGGACATTGGATGCGCAGGTTTCGACGGCTCGAATAATGGGTATGAATGATATGATGCTTGGACGTGGTGGAGAAAGCAAAGCATCGACTGGTACGGCAGCCGATGCTGACACAGTCATTAGCCAAGACGTTTCAACACATTATACGCCACAACAACAATCAGCAATTCACGAATCGGCCATCATACTTACAACACCAAGTGGAAACGTTGCGTTAGCGAACGTGTCGTTCGGGTCGATAAAATGGGTTGCCGCGCGTAAGTTATTCGCGGCCGCAGTCACCTTTGCGATTGACGCAGAGACTGGAGCATCCTTGCAAGTCAAAATGGTGCCAGATGCTATACTACCAGATGGTTCGGCCGATTATTTGAAGCGTGAGATGGAGCGGCAAATGCAAGGCTTGATAGATGGCACAGTCTACGCTGAAACAGATGGGGATGAGCAGTCAATTGTCGGTGCCATGCCAAATGGCCAGCTATATGCAATGAGTCTTGGAGGTCAGCCGCATGGAAGCGGCAGTTATCATTCGCAAAACCCAATTACCGCTGCCAAAAGAAATTTTAACATTATATCCGGTGTTGGAAGTCATCCGAATCGCATCCAGCGAGCGCCGCATTATTCATATGAGCATCATTTACCTCGACGGAAACGTTGTCGCCCAGGAGGCGTTAACTTTCCAGCATGCGTCGGAAAGTCAGATGTTTCTGATATCTACGATAATGCGGACCACTCATTTCTTGTGGATATGAATGGCGACAATGGGGTCGTTGATGTTTATCGCGGTTACGTGGATTTTCCGGAGCATTACTTTACGCTTCCGCACTACGATGAGCGGCGCAGTCATGAGCGACGACGGTACCGTCGAATGCTTCGATTGTTGGGCTCATGGCTGCCTCCATTTATTGCTATGATTTTTGTCGTGTCTTTTGAATTGGGCCGACGGAAGCGGCAACGAGCGGCCAAAGAGATGGAACGCCAAGGTCTGTCAGTGGACCAAGCGACACATGTTGGGCTGATAAAGGTCTTTGACGATTCTATACTAGGGTACGGTGGACACGGAACTGTTGTCTACAAAGGCTCGCTGGAAGGGCGCCTTGTGGCTGTCAAGCGGATGCTTCGGGCTTATCATGCAAGCGCGGATCGTGAAATATCGCTGCTTATTGAATCTGATGGGCATGCTAATGTTGTACGATATTTCTTGAAGGAAGTACGGGGCGATTTTGTTTATCTCGCTCTTGAACTGTGCGATCTTTCATTGCATGACCTTATTTTAGTGTTGGGAGCGCATCACATTAACATCGACAAGGATAATATACGTGCGACCCCTACTCTCGAGTCTACCAAGTTTATCTTGTCGCAAATTGCAAACGGCGTGAAGCATTTGCATAGCCTCCGGATTGTTCACCGAGACTTGAAACCAGCCAACATTTTACTGGCTGCCGCAAAGGGCCCTAAAAGTCATAGCGGCGATGTTTTGCAAGTCTTTCAGCACCACGAGTATGTGGCCAAGATTTCCGACATGGGGCTAGGCAAGCAATTGATGGGACAGAGCAGCTTTGGTGCAAGTATATTGGTTGATTCAATTCGCGGCCAATCTAATGGTGCACAATCTTCGATTGGTGGGATTGGTCCTGGTAGTGTCGGTTGGCAAGCTCCTGAGGTTATGAGTATGCGATCACCGTCAGATGCCAGCGCGCGATCGGAAGAGAGCAGTGCAATGCCGACGGACTCGCAAACTGGAGACTCTGTTTCACCTGTCGAAGCAGCAGGCTGTGCGAGGACAAGCAGATCGGTCGATATATTCTCTTTGGGATGCATTTTCTACTCTACAATCGTGCCGACTGCGCATGCATTTGGTGAATGGTGGGAAAGGGAAGCAAACATAATGTACAATCGTCCTGACATCGCCGCCTTAAAAGGAATATCGGCTGATGCGTATGATTTGGTACAAAGCATGATACAAAGAAATCCACGATGTCGTCCCACTGCAACGCAAGTCTGCGACCACCCTTTCTTTTGGTACGATGAGCGACGACTGAGTTTCTTGTGTGATTTTTCAGATCGGATTGAAAGCGACGCTATCGCGGTTGACGATAGGATATCCGCCTTGACGCTCTTAGTCGAGAGGAAGGCATCGGAGGTGGTTGGTCTTTCATGGGACACGGAGCTTGACGCGATGCTCGTCAATAACGTGGTGCGATTTCGCACATATGATCCGTCGTCGGTCAGGGACTTGCTACGTCTCGTTAGAAATAAAAGCCATCACTTTGATGAACTACCAAGCGAACTTAAATCGACGATGAATAATTCTGCTACTGGCCTTTTGAAATACTTTGAACTGCGGTTTCCTGGTTTGCTCATCCATTGCTACAACGTTTGTCGGAGCTATCTACCTAAAGACGACCAGTTGTGCGAAAGGTACACTATAGTACCACTTCAAGCAGGTGTATTGGATATGCGTATCGAGAAGCAAATAACGACCATCACGGAGCAAATTGATAAGGATGTTCATCATGACGAAATGCTGTCACTCCCTGAAGAGGTTCCCTCGTCGTCTAATTTGAAGGTGGCAGACGAATTGGATAGAACAGAATGTAATACATTGGATCTTTTGCTGATGGATGAGTTGGCAGTAGATGATCCTGCAAGGCTGCTAGCACCGATGATACAAAAGCGGTCAACGCCTACACCGCTTCCTGGCATACAGCAGAATGACACATTACCCGACGCTGGCGAGATAATCATATGGGAAGCTAGCAGCGCTGCCAAGAATTTTCATTGCCGCGGCTGGAGCCGCTCTGACGAGGAATGGGAGCGTCGTGTGGTGGATTCTTCAATTCGTCGCCGAGACAATAAGGACTTAATTCGATGTTCGGAGGATCCACGCTTTCGAACTCGACTTTGTAACCATTGGTCAGTCAGCTATGGAACAGCATGTCCCATGCGCATAAAGAGGAAATGTATTTTTGCTCATGGCCCGGTCGAGCTCAGAGTCAAGGAAGGGAAACTTCGTCGATGGGGAAAGCTAGTGGACATTAATGGTGACAATAGCAACAAGGCACATAGTGGGGGCGAGGACACGTATGGCATCGCAAAATCAATCGAAGCGGAACGCTCCAGTCAAGGGAAATGCAAGGCTGGAAGCAATGGAAAGGCAACGTTGAAAAAGCCAGCGACTCCAGCAAGCAAGAAAAAGAAGGCAGCTAAAGTAGACGACTAAACAATGTTAATCTACTCACTAGTAAACCTTATATTTAGCCTTAAAAGACTTGTTGTGATCAAATGAGGCAAGTTCTTGCCATAGGCTGGCATGTATCGCAGCTATCGATGTGCCTACTCAATCATTATGCCTCAACTGCACACGCAGAGCCTACTTATTTGTCTGACGTAAACACTTCGTAGTGACGTTGCTCCTTCTCCTCCTCGCCGTGCTCCTCTTCTTGAAGTTGATTATAGCAGGTTACAAAAATGCCAAGTGACACCCAAAACGCGATCCAGGTAGAATAATACAAATCCCCAACCGTTTGTCCAGGACCGCCAATGCCGGTTATCAAAGCAACAGCTGCACCAAAGAGTAGAACCAGGAACATGGAGATGAGCATCTCAACGTGAGCTTGAATGCGAGAACATCGGTAGCGGCAACAGATATAGACGCACAAGCGGCCGAAAACGACGAGTCCGCCAACCAGCATGCCCGTCAAGGCAACGATCATGGACAAGACAGTTCGCGAGCAGTAGGTTACAGCTCCGAGCGCAATCTCGTCAAACTCACAATTCGCAGAGATGGTGAGCCAAATATGAATGGAGGCTCCCAAAATAACAAAGCAAACCTTGCAAATGGACATCCAAACAAGAATCATATTGTCTTGATAGCGGATTCCAAAGTAAGCTTTTATGTAGTACATCATTTGAATACCAGCCGTGATTATCGAGGCCCAGGAGTAGTAGTATAAATTGGCGTCCTCAATCTCGCCAATGCCATTAACAGCCCACGAATCGTCAGAGTGCATAGTCAACACGAGATCAACGAACCAGAATGCGAAACAAATGATTGACAGAATTCCGCCAATCCAAAAGCTTGACAAAACTTGATAGCATCGCTTCGATAGACAGAGGCCAAAGAGGCATGCTGAAACAGCCGTAACAACGAGAGGGGATATTATCATGTAGTGTTGAATGGTTGTTATTTTCTCTTGATGATTGACGGCCGCATCGTAAGCTGAGCAAGCGCAAACGGCTGAAAAGACCCAGAGGAAAAAATAGCCCCGAAGACGTTTGGACCGATCTTTCTCGTGTGGATCCGTCACGGATTGATCGGTCTGTGCCGTGGCGCAACTCGCGGTGACTTGTAATTCGTCGGCAGAAGTAGCTGTCATGTGCGGCGGCTGATATCCTGCTGATGGCTGCCTCTGTTGTTCAATGGCAGTCAGTTCATTAGTCACGTCCTCTCCGCGTTCGTTACTACGGGAGCCATGAGCATTAATTTTGGCGTCAACGAGTTCATCCACCTTCTCATCGTCGTGGATATCGTGGTACTCTTCCAGACATCCCAAACAAATGCGTAGACAGAGCAGAAACGAGATCCAGCTAGCATAGTAGAGATTGCCAACAGTTGCTGCGGGCCCTTGCACCCCCGTCGCAAAGACGGCGTTGAACCCCAAAACGCAGCTCAGCAAAAAGCTCAGAACCAGTTCCGTCTGTAGTGGAATCTTGTTCTGAATCATTATCTGTTCCCACGACGATCCGCCATGATGATGTATGCCACTCGGTGAACTAGTTGGATCACGTACCAATCCGTCGGTGTTACTTGCGTGGCTTGCCCATGTTGGTGAGAAACCGAGGTGAAGAATAGAAAGGTGCCGTGTCAACGCCGACTGCCGGGCCGCCAAGTGCATGGCAATAGCAGTCGCGCAAAGAGCCGTCGCAATGACTCCACTCAACCACGCCCCCACGGTGCGTCGACAAAGTGGAACCGTGCTGCTAGCCATGTAGCTTTTGTTGGTAGCGCTGTCTACATCGTCATTCTGCATGGCGCTAACATTGTCGGCAAAGTGTTGGCACACGTGCAGATATTTAGTGGATTGCCAGGACGATGGACTCTCCTTTGTGTACGGCCAGATGACTTGGTTCCAAGTGGCCAGCGAGGCAGCTACCAACACTAGGCATGAGAAGAGCGCAGCAACCCAAAAGCCAGCGCGAGCGCGCAGCTTGTACAAATTTTGAAACCAGTGTGCCCGTCGACGCTGTCGCATAGCATTCTGAGGCGAGTAGGTATAATAGTGATCGGTCCATGAGGCAGTCGGAAGAAGATCTTGCTGTGACGTAGACTGCCGAGCCGTCTCGTTATGAATGAGTGGTGCTGCACCATTCGCCGCATGATTCTCTTGGACTCTCGTCGCTCGGATTAACCGAACCGCAGCGGTGAAGAGTTGATAAACCAAAGCAAGCGCTAGTCCCTGCGTAAGCCATGAAAGGTAGTAAAGGTTGGCATTGACTCCAACATGCCCATAGCGATCAACTGCTGCAAGCGACTGGTATGGATTATTGTTGACAATGTAGTCGCTTGCACCGCTAAATTCGTCATCGACCGCACCGTTTTGCATCGCATCATCATCAGCAGCAGCATCCACTGTAGTAGCATATACATCGTCCCGTCTCGGCATGAGCATGACTGCCATAATATTGTAGGTTTGCGCAGCAAGTATTCCACTCGCAAGCAAGAGAAGCGTCATTGTCAATCGCAAGATACTTTGCAGACTGCTCGTATATCGTTTACGATTGCAGCAACGCAGCAAGGATAATGCAAACACGCCAACACCAAAGGTAATGCTTCCCGTGGAAGCAATGTTTCGAAACATAGCAATGCAGTTGGTACTACCACTTGATGCTTGCTCGTAAGCTTGTTGAAAGTTGTCGTCGTCCACCAAATCCAGCAAGGCGTTCGTTTCGTGCTGTAGACACTGCTCCTTGGCGTCAAGGGCTGATAGTAGCGCCAATCCAGTCGTCAAAAGTAGAGCAGAAAGAAGTTGCGAAAAACCGGACAAGTCGGGTCTTTCATTGTCGTCATGTTGCCATTCTGCAGCTCCTGCTGTATTGGAGTGAAAATGTGCATCCTTTTCGCTGGGTACGTCTCCATGATGGGAGGATGCACTCGTTTCACTGATGGAAAAGGCTGGAATAATAATTCTTCGTCGCTTTTTTGAAATCTTGTTTCGATTTTGTTGCTGCTGCGACGATATACTGGAAGTTGTTCCCTGGGCAAGTGGCATAAGAATGATGGACGACAGGGAAGCAGAAGAGTCGTTACTCGTCACCTCCCTCAACAGTCCATCTGCCTCCTGGACAATTGATTGCTGCATAGTAAATGACTTGCTGTAGCCTTTTCGCGTAATCGTATTGTATTGCTTGTTACTTTTGGACGCTGCCTTGACTTGGGCCCACCAGACCACGAGCTAGTGATTGTTCCTCTCGTCGAGCGATCCGGCTTTACTGTTAATTGCTCGTCGCTTTTGCTAGTATGAGGCGGACGCAAAGATAAAAGGGCGGCCACTCAGTCGACTCAATCTCGAGAGTAAATAATCTGACGACAAAAGTGTCTTAAAGCAATGCTAAAGACTCCGTTTTGTTTGCACCGCTGCGCCATGGTCGTTGGCACTCGTTCAATGCTACTTATGCCATGCTGACACAGTTTTCACTGGCACCCGTTTCATAATAGTGCCTCGATGACGTAATTGACACTGGCAGTCGTTTCATACAATTGCCTAATGACGTAATTGACACAGGCACTTGTTTCGTACTAATGCCTTGATGACGTAATTGACACTGGCACTCGTTTCACGTTATTGCCTTATGACGTAATTGACACTGGCACTTGTTTCACAACGTTTCTGGATGACGCAGTTTTCACTGGCACTCGTTTCTTACAATGGCCTCATGACGCAGTTTTCACTGGCACTCGTTTCATACTATTGCCGTATGACGCAGTTTTCACTGGCACTCGTTTCGTACTATTGTCTTGTGACGTAATTGACACTGGCACTCGTTTTATACTATTGCCTGTTGACGTAGTTTTCACTAGCATGCCGACTCGTCCGAACAAAGTTGCGGGGTGCACTCGGCCTCGTTTCAAAGCTCCATTGGCGTTGATCCATGTATACTTTATATAGCATGACAATCAATTCCCTACCCAGTCGACTACTGATCTCGTTTGTCGTTCTAAAATCAGCAACTTCTTGGGTCTCTCCAGCAATTTTTGCTTCAGCTTTGCACCGGCACCATCATCATCATCATTCATTACCTCATATCCTGCCTCATATCATTCGTTGCAGCATGGCATCACCCGCTAGTTCAAGTCACAAGTTTATTCCTCGACTTCCTATTCCTGATCCAATTTGTTCCGACGTTCCTGGAACGTGGGCCTACGATACCATGAGTCGACGCATTGACGAAGAAATCCTTGAGCGAACCTACAAGGACAATCAAGAAACATTCGAATCCCCTGAATTTGCAGAAATACTGGCTCGATATAATGAACTGCGAAATGAACTACGCAACGCTGCAAATTTTCCTTTGTCGTACTTGACAGACATGTCCGACACGCAGCCCAAGGAGTTTCTCGAATGGAACGAACAGATACTGAAACCACTCGTCGAGCACCAAGCCACTTGGTTGACAGCTCCATGGATGGTGGCTGAATTCTATGTTTACAGACGTCTCATGCAGGTGCTTGGATATTTTGACGAATCGAGCGTCGGCTACAAGTATGATCCATTCATCAAGGCCAAACGAGATGGACTCGCATCGTCCGTCGCGCAGGCGGAACCAATGTTGCAACGGTTGCCACAGTTGGTGTCCAATGCCAATGTCGAGGCAGGAATATTGGTGGCGGCCGATTGGGCGCTCTGGGGCAACCGCATGGACTTGAGTCTATGGCCGGCGGCCATTCATAGCGACGACGATGATGATGATTCATTGTCCACGACCAATGTGAGCGACATGCTGGCCAAGAATGAGAACCTGTTGGCCGATGACTCGAAACAACTAGTTGCACTTTGCTCTCAGCTGCATGCCAAGGGTGGCGGCATTGTTGACATTATCGTCGACAATGCTGGCTTTGAATTGGTGACGGATCTGGCCTTAGCGCAGTACTTGGTGGAGTCGGGCATTGCCAAGGTGGTGACCTTTCAGCTAAAGTCGCACCCCACGTTTGTATCAGATGCACTGGAAAAGGATCTGCTTGAAACTGTCGACTATTACGCCAAACTGGATGCAAAAAAGTATCCCGGCTCGCATGCAGCTGGCAAAGTTTGGAAAGAACTTTTGGAAAACGGGAAATGGCAATGCAATGAAAATCCTTTTTGGTGCCAACCCTTCGCCATGTGGGACATGACAGAGCCGCTTCGATCAAACATGGCAAGTCAGTGTGACTTGGCTTTTGTCAAGGGTGACGCCAACTATCGACGACTATTGGGCGACTGCAAGTGGGACATGACGGCAGATTTTGAGGACGTGGTTGGAGCATACTTTGCTTGTCCAATTTGTGCGTTAAGAACACTCAAAGCGGAGATTGGCTGTGGCATGGCAGCGACTGAGATTCAACGTGCCAAAGATATGGATGATAATTGGATGGTGAATGGGCGGTTTGGAGTTTTGCAGTTTGGAAGTGGAACCGCTAAAAATTAAAATAAAAAGACGTTGATTATTAAAAAGAGGGCAGCAACCTCGCCATATACTTATTTCCGTCTGCCTGGTCTGCCCCTGCGTCTACCGTTCCCAATGTTGGATCGCTCTACCTCAGCAGCAGGTGCCAATCGGCTGCGCTTGCTGGCGACTCGTTCGGCACTTTCACCTTCCTCAGGCGATGGAGGCCGACTTCGTTTTGTTCCTCCTCCATCTGCTCGCCGATGACCTTCATCAGGACGTTGAAATCGATTGCCCAGATTACGAGACGCGTCAGCCGCCATGGTGGCAAAGTCTTGAACTGTAGGGCCGCTCCGCCCATCATCAGGTCGAGAAGAAGGTCCCTGCCGACGTGGTTCATTCAATCGACCGCTACGTCCATCATCGGGTCGAGGAGAAGGTCCTTGCACTCGTGTCTCGATCATTCGATTCGTCAACTCCATGCCTGAAGTAGGAGCGGGCCGTCGTTCATGATCTACAGGCTCGCCAGGTTTTCCAATCACACGCCGACGATCGTCCCTCCGTCGATCGGGTCCAAGTTCCTTGCCAATCTTTTCAGATTCAAGTTTAATTTCTTCCATTTGCAGCTGCGCTTGTTTCTGTCGAGCCGCAACAGCTGCTTCCTGTTTTCGTTGTCTTGCCTCCACTGAAGCAGTAGATTCTTCTCGCCAAACTCCATCATCTCGGGCCCGGACTAGTTGCTGACTGTACGCGGCGGCAGCTGCTCGAATGTCTGCAAACGAGTTTGTTTCCTCGCTGGCCAGTGGCTCGAGCGTCCTGATTAGTTTGTTGCCTAAACCAGGTCGCGTGGGAAACACGCTCACAAGCCGCGTCAACACTATCAGGCAGTTTCGAATATGAATGTACTCTGATGACTTTAATGCACCGACGAGAACGGCTCCAACCGATGCATGCCATTTGTTATAAAGTTCCTCGTACTTGCCAAACGTGACCTCAACGACGCCATCCCCTCCAGGCATGAACGAACCATTCCTGCCAGCCATTTCGTTGTTGAATGCTTCTTCGTCATAACGCCATCGACTAACATTCTTCCACACTTCCAGCAGGAGAATTGATAGATTGGCAGCTTCTCCTTCAGTCAGACCGAAGAGCGCTCGGGACATGTGTGTGATAATGGAATCGTACAAGCACAGGGTGCCAAACCCTGGAGTATCATGCACGTGTAGCAACGCTACAAACTGAGCGCAATAAATAGCGTCGTCTGGCCCTTGCATGCACCGCGGAAAGATACAAGAGCATAAAAACGTTGTCATTGCGTCAATGGAGACGTCTTCCATTTTTAATAAAGATCCCCGATTGGACTCTAGCACTCGACGGACATGAACAACATGCTCTTGATGTATAGCTAAGTCCTTGCTGAGTCGCATTGCTGCCTCCTTCGCCCGGTCGTCCGGTACCGCATTCGCCGGATCTGGCTTCTGCTGCGCTTGTCTTTCACTCTCCTTCTCCAAACGATGAATCTCTGACTTGTAAATATCTTCAGGGCACTGGATGTCGTAGGATGCATGTGCATAAAACGCTTCAAAAAGATCAGGAGTAATGTGGTCCCATGCATTGGTTTGAAGCATCAAATCAGTACCATCAGGTGATGTTAACGATCCTTTCGTCATACTGTCAGTTACTTTGGCGTGCTGTACCGGACGATAAAGCATCCAACATGTCGCCGCATCTAGCTCATGGACGCTGAAGAGGTCCTTGAGTGAGGGTAGAGCTTTCGTATACACTTCAATCGGCGACCGAGTGAGTGCGCCGTCACCTTCAGGAAATGAAAGGAAGTCCAAGAGCATTGCAATTGTAACTTGACACGTGTCGAGTAAATAAGCAACCAATTTTATAGGTTTCTCGTGACCATCCGACTTGACCTTGCCAAAAACTATGTGGTGTCGGACCTGCGCGAGCAAAATCAAGAGGCAGACTCCAACATTGTCAGTCTGTAGAACACGTCGAACCTCTCGCGATGACTTTTGATTGATATGGTCGACAATACCAAAACTCATTGTCTCTCTTTTCAGCAAATGGCTTCCCGACCGGCCCATTAACTGCGTATGCGATAGACTCGACGCAGGCGCATAGTCCGCAAACGACCAACCAGCCGACGTTTTTAGCAAAGCGCGCAATAAGCCAAGCTCCATGACATGCCCGTCCTTGAGCCTCGTCACCAGATACCCAAGTATACCTTGGAAGTCAACGAAAGGAAATTGTTTGTAGAAATATCCAACAAACGCTTCCAGCGACTGCAGCCACTGCGAAACGTTTACTCCGTCGTCCTTGAGCCGATTACGATTCGCCCGGTCATCAGCATTATTTTTGCTTAGCCGATCGAGTATGCAGCACGACAATACATCTAAACCAAGTGGTGTCACGTAGCGCAAAGCATCTACCATGACCTGAACGAGGTTGTCGTATGACTCAATTTGGCCAAGAATGCTTGTAAACACAACCAGTGGGTGCGAATGACAGACCTTGGCAATGTGCCTACTCATGTCGCGAATTGTATCTTTAGACAAGCGCTTGAGGGCGTAGCGAATGTCCTTGCCAGCCTTAAATTCGCTCTCGATCAGCCACAGCGGTTTGTTTAAATCCCCAAGACCGGCGCGCTCCAACCCCTTGCCTCGCCATGAATCGTAAAGGGCGTATCTCGTCTGATATGGAAGATGTCTAAGCATCTCCCATACTTCATGTGCCAACGTTGGGTTCATCGAGAAGAGACTGAGACTTGGCAAAAGGAACGACTTGATCAAATGCACAACCGAATCTGATATGTCGGACATTGTAGCAAGTCTATGAGCAATCACGCGGCAGAGTTGCGTGTACAAGACTGGCCGGAGCACAATGCACCCCGATCCGTAAATACAATCAAGAGGAGCAGAAATTTTGGCTGTAATTTCTTCCAATGACAGCGACGAAGCATCATTCTCCAAATGCATCTCCACATCAGTGTCACCATCAACAGTCATATCTTTAGCTAACGCCGACTGGTCAAAGCCACATCTAGTCGGCGGCAGGAATTGTTGTATTTCTTGCTGTATAATGTCGCAAATGGCCACTCCAATCGTCTCGGGCAGCAGAAAACACAATTGGCTCCATTCGTTGTCGTCGTCAAAAACGTTTCCAGTTGATAGCAGCGCCAAACCGTGTTTGTTATCACTCCGCAGTAATTCCAGTAGAAATCGGACCGCGTGACTTGACGCAAGCTCATTCAGCAACTGCTTGTGCCTCATGTCCTGTTCCTGTTTTTCCGCGTCAGCTTCTGTATTGCTACTATTCTGCAGCTTGATGCGACCCATGGTTTGTAAACCTTGCTCAATGTGTTTGTAGATTGTTTCGTAAATTTCTGAAACACTGGCAAGTTTCGATGATGCCAAGAGAACGCGCACCATTTGCTTGGCGTTCAAGAGTTTCTGCTCCACTAGCATTGCCATGACGATGAACAAACTAGATTGCCGCTTTTCGTCGCTTGCTGCAGAAAGTTTAAAGACTAGCAAGTCGGGCAAGTGACAAAGTAGTGGTTGAAAACATGCCTGCATCATGACGATGAGATTTGTTAAAGTCATCTTGACTCCATGTTGCCTCGTTTCAGTATCTATTTGCTGCTGCCGCCACAGCAAAACATCAGTGAGCAAGTCAAGGCACCGAACTGGATCAAGCTGAAAGGTTCCAATCGCTGTCAAGACGCGCTCCTTGAGTAAAGTTGCGTCTGTACTTGTCGTTGATGTATGAAATATACATTCATGGTTTAACAATGCCAAGTACTTGGAGTATCCTTCCGACTGCTCGGCCAGTATGTTGTACTTGACTTGCTTGTAGTTTGATTGCGTATTGTATAGCTTGAGTTTCTTGTCGAGTAAGCTTGACTGGAAAATCCAGCCCGACGATTGCAGCAGCGCGGCTGGCATGTGCGCCACCAGCAAGTCGTGAACGCTTTGAGTCAAGTTTTCGTCAGTTTTTGCAATGCACTCGGACTTTATGGATTGCAGCATGTAAGTAGCCAGTTGCTCATTTCTAGTCGTAGTCAAAGCATCTTCTGATGGCTTTGAAGAGTCGCCCGCATTGACGTTGCAAGCAAGTAGCCAAAGAACATTGATCAACGTATGCAAGGATGACGACGACGAAGCCAAACTGCTGTCATTGTCGCCATCGACTCGACTGAAGACCAAAGAAACAATCTTATCCAAAAAGTCTCGCTCTTCTTGCGTCAAGGATGATACTATGTTATTGCTAACCTTGCCTTTGTCCTTGAGCAGTAGAGTGGAGATTGATGTCAAGATCCACTCGTGCAGGTTACCAGCGTCGGCTGCCGCTTGAAAAACAGCTTCTTTTACTGAATCAACGGCGGCAACAGACGTAGCAGGCATGGTGCAAGTTGATGGTGTGTCGCTATTTGTGGAAGGGTATGCGGAGTAACGAGTTGTTGGAGTGATGTGCCATGGTGGAGCACGCAACCGCGCCTTGCCGCGCCGCGCCATACGAGTACCGGTCCGACGTACCTCCGAGAGCCGTTCATTCTTTCGCATTTTGGCAAGATTCGTCTCACAAATTCCTTCGTCGCACAATTTGCACCAATCACCATGACTGCGTTTCTGAAAGTCAGCAGCATGATGAGACCTTGCCTGGCAATATCAAGCTATAGTAAAAGGACTTTTGGACAAATCTTCCTTTCGAGACATGCCAGTCGATCCTTTCGCTTCCACTCCGCGTCGCCACTTGCTTCTTCCGACGACGACTGCTTGATCACACCAAGCACGAAACGCCGGCTTGGCATTCGCGACGTTGCCGTCATTGCGCACGTTGATCACGGAAAGACGTCTCTCGTGGATCGATTGCTACATTCCGCCTCTAGCAATAGCAACGACGCCAACAGTAGCAGTACCAATCGCTTGCTGGATTCGGGCGACTTGGAAAAGGAGCGAGGAATCACCATTACATCCAAAGTCACGCGTCTTGATTACAAGCAGCAAGATACTGCAAGTGCAACAACAATTATTAACGTTGTAGATACTCCTGGACATGCAGACTTTTGCGGAGAAGTGGACAGGATATTGTCCTTGGTCGACGGCGTCTTACTCGTGGTGGACATTGTCGAAGGTCCCAAGAGTCAAACCAAATACGTACTCAATCGAGCATTGGCGCTGGGACTCAAGCCACTGGTCGTGTTGAACAAATGCGACAAGCCAGAGGCACTGGCGGCGCTTGATTCGGGCGATACCGAGCAGGCACTCCAAACACTCTTTCATGCGCTGGGGGCTACCTCGCAGCAATTGGACTATGTGACAGCCTACGCGTCGGCTCGCAACGGATGGGTCACGACGGACCCGCTCGAGGCACTGGAACTAGCCGAGGAAGGGTATGTGTATGATGCGACCAGTGCCAGTGATGGAAAAGCGCAACATGGCATGATGAATTTGCTGCAGGCCATTGTCGACGAGATTCCGGAACCAATCGTGACAATTTACAGTGATGATGCAACTGATTCAATGGAAGAGACGGCACTGGAAGGAGAAGCCTTTGCGTCGGATCCCTTTAGCTTGGCGGCAGTGACAGTCGGCTACGATCCATACCTTGGCCGCACCTGCCTTGGCCGGATTGCTTCGGGATGTGTCACCATTAACGATCCAGTCACACTGCTGAGGCGCGACGGCGGATCCATCAGTGGACCTTCCACTGCCACTGTTTCCGGCATTTTCGTTTCGAAAGGTATTCGCCGCACTCCCTTTGACGAAGCGACAGCCTACGCGGGTGACATTGTCCAACTATCGGGCATTCCCGATGCCATGGCCGTCGGCGATACACTGACCAGCACGTCCAATCCAGTGCCAGCACCCATTCAAACGCCGCCACTGGCGCCGCCAACCTTGGCCATGGACTTTGGTTCCAATACTGGACCATTGGCTGGACAGGAAGGTACCAAGATTGCCAGTTCCCAGATTCGGCAGCGACTGCTGCAGGAGACGGACAATAACGTGACACTGCTGGTCAAGCCTTCCGAAACGGACGTTGAAAAGACAACAGTCTTTGCTCGAGGTGAACTTCAATTGGGAATCTTGATTGAAACCATGCGACGCGAAGGTTTCGAAATGATTATTTCGCCGCCTCGTATTTTGACAAAGACTTGTCCCGATACCAAGAAAACGCTCGAGCCATACGAGGAGGTGACGATTGACGTTGACGTTAACTATTCGTCGACGGTGGTGAGTGCACTGACGGGGGATCGCAAGGGTATATTAATGTCGAGCGAAGTCATGGCAGACGGCAAGGCGCGCTTGGTTTTGGAGGTTCCAACGCGAGGCTTGCTTGGATTTAATGGCGAGATTGCCACGGCCACAAAGGGAAGCGCCGTGGTGAATCACTTGTTTCTGGAGGATCGGGAGTATGCAGGCAACCTCGGGACGGCATTGGAAAAGGGCAAGCTTGTGAGCAACGCATCTGGTAAAGCGACATCCTTTGCTTTGGATAATTTGGCGCAACGAGGGACGCTGTTTATTGAGCCACAGCAAATGGTTTATCCGGGCATGGTGATTGGCGAAAACTCCAAGATTGGCGACTTGGAAGTCAACCCCGTCAAGGCCAAGGAGCTTACAAACATGAGGTGAGTGCAGTGCCAGTTCTACTGGATATATTGCTTATGTGTAAGTGCTAACATTACGCTCATACGCATTTCTTTCGTCGATCCTTTCTTTCAGAACACAAAGCAAAGATGAAAAGTCTAGTCTCCCGCCTCCAAAGCGATTGTCGGTGGAGGAGCTCATTGGCTACATGGTACGTACATATATATCGAATCGACAAGGGGATGTTTTGGTCGTTTGCTAACAATTTTCGTTTTTATTTCTTGTTGTAGGGCTCAGATGAAATGATAGAAGTGACTCCCAAAACAGTTCGCCTGCGCAAGGAACTAATGGAAAGTGGCGCTCGCGAACGCGCCGCTCGGACAAAGGCCAAGCAGATTCGCTCCGCAGCAGGCAAGTAGTGAACATACACAACACTTGGATAGACACTTTAGCAGATTAGAATGTAAATAGGCTGGACTAACTTGCAGCCAAATACCGTAGGACTCGCTACACGGTAAAAAGAGGTGCAAAATCCGTGAAGAGCATCGTAGCGTGACTCATCCAATCGGTGCGACTTTAACAACCTCGATCCTTCGCGCCTGGACCACTCACCATGACAAAACGACGGTCGAAGGTGCTTGCGACTTTTATGCATATACAAATTGCGGTTCCCATGTATCCTTACAATAAACACTCCACGCGAGTTGCTCCTTCCGCAACCTTGACGCCGGATGCGTCGCAGACAATACCGGGCGCCACTGGTGACGTCTCCTATCAGCTGCAGGACGAGCAACAAATACATCAGCTGCAGCCTCCACCACTTAAAAGCAGCTTGAGCATGACGCGAACGCTCGCTCACTACCAGCGACACGAGCAGATAGGTCAAGGAACCTATGGGCAAGTCTATCGTGCGACTTGTCTGGATACGAATCAAGTCGTTGCGTTGAAGAAGGTTCGCCCTCACCACGGCAGTCACACTTCGGGCATGCCGCAACAATTGATACGAGAAGTTAAAATACTAAAGCGACTCCGTCATATTAACATTATGCGGCTTCATGAAGTCGTAACGAGTAAGGGAGTAGAGCATTTGGATCCGCCAGATAATTCTGCCAGTACGTCTGCAGCTACTGCTGCAAGTAATCAACCTTCGGGACCGTCTCTACTTGCTGCAACTGCCGGCGAACAATCCGCAAACGAAAACAGTAACAAGCCATTTCGCGATAGCACCATTGACGCTCGCGAATCATACAAGGGGAACTTGTTTCTAGTCTTGGAGTATGTTCCGCATGACTTGACTGGTCTCATCGATATTCAATACCTGTTTACGCCGTTGCAAATCAAGATTATATTCTACCAGCTTCTCCAAGCTATTCGCTATCTGCACGACCAATCCTATATTCATCGTGACATTAAGTCAAGTAACATACTACTGGATGACAATCTTCGCCTCAAATTGGCCGACTTTGGCTTGGCCCGCAGCGTGGAACCTCCACTGCTGGACCAACTTCATCAAGATTATCGCACGGCGGTCGCCATGACGAGTAGCTCATTCGACATGACGAACAAGGTGATTACACTGTGGTATCGGCCACCCGAAATATTACTGGGAGCGGTTCAGTATGGTCCGCCGGTTGACGTTTTTTCGGCTGGGTGCATCATGGCGGAATTGTCTCTCGGCAAGCCAATCTTTTGCGGCAAGACGGAAATGGAGCAACTGTCGCTCTTGGTCGATATACTCGGAACGCCGTCGGAAGATACCTGGGAATATTTGCAGAGCATGAAAAAGGTATCGATGCGGAGTGGATCTTCATCAATGCCCAGTGAAAGCAGCCTTCCAACGATTGACATGAGTCGTCCCAAACCAAGTCGACTTCGCGAAAAGTACGAGCACAGGCTGACACCAGTTGCACTCAATCTACTTGAGAAACTACTCGACTGGGATCCTCGCAAGCGATTGACGGCGGCCAATGCTTTGACTCACCGCTACTTTTGGACGGAGCCAGCCGTTCCGCCCAATCCAGCCGATTGGGGTCGCATCCACGTACCTGGCGGGCACTTCCACGAGTTCCAAACCAAAAAGAAGCGAAAGCAAGCCAAGGCTCAAGCCGAAAAAACCAAGGAGGAAGCCTTGTTGAAGGGGCTCTCTGAGGAAGAAGCCAAGGCGGCCTCAGATGACAGATACAAGGCATTGATGAAAATGGTAGCGGAAGATGGCTATGATGCCTTTGATAAGAATGGGCTCACGCAAGCTGAGCGGGAGCGAGAACACAAGAATCACAGTCCAGCGACTTCCAGCCGAGATACAGATGAAGGAAGAGGCAGCAAACGACATGGTTCCGGTTCGCGCCGCGACGACGACCGCGAGAGCAAGCGGAAACGGACGAGTAGTGGCGAACGCAGGAAGGGCGAAACGAGCGAAGAACGCCGACGGCGAAGAGCTAGAGAAAAGGAAGCTAATGCTCGCAATGATCCTTGGAGAGATGCGACTGCGAGTGAATACGACGCTAGACCTGCGCGGAGCAGCAGCATGCGGGCCAAGCCAAGGGAGGAGTTTAGGCTTCAGGATACACAGTGGAAGGGTGATGCTCCACGCACTAATCAGAACATTAGCATATCTGATAATTTCCCATTGGATGAACGACGACCAGGTGGACGAGAACATGCGGACAATCGAATGAAGCACGATGACCGACAACTAATGCACTACGATCGCGTGAGACAGCCTACTCGCATTGAGCCAACCATCCCATTGCACCATGTCCCAGATCAACGTCGTCGAGACGAACACACAATTCCTCAAGCGGAAGATGTGTGTTTTGGTACAAGTTCACGCCATTTACATGACTTGCCGCCACCGCTAGGTCATCGAAATGACAAAACTCGAGCGACTACGTTTGTTCGACCAGGAGTGGATCCAAGTTTGGTTAATATTCGTGAGCAGCGTCGTCGATCATATTCTCCGGCGAGGCCAGCTCGAGATGAAGCGTACGATTCACGCGGCCGGTATTTGAATGATTTGCATCGTGAGGAACCTGAGCGGCATGGACGTCACAACGATGATCGCAAGCGCGATGATAGAAGGAGCAGCAGAGATCGCGATCGCCGACGAGACGATTCAAGCCGGCGCCATTCAAGTCGCGAGCGAGATGAAGAAGGTAGTCGCCGCGAGCGAAGTCGCGACCGCGGATTCCATGATCGAGACGATCGCCGATCGTCCGAACGAGGTGAACGGGACAGGAGTGATGGAAGGCCTCGAACGTCGCAAAGCTTGGACAATTCTGTTTACTACGGCAAATCCTCGCACGATGAGGAGCGAAGAAACCGCGATGACATTGACAGACGACGTGGCGATCGTGACCGCCATCGGGATCGGGATAGCAGTCGGCACCGCAAAGGCCATGAACGCTCTCGCGGAGGAACTCGTAGCCCCAGAAGGTAGCTTTACATCTTTCTGGCAGTTTGCTTGACGTTTCTACTACAAGCTTGTAGTTGTAATTGACCTATTGTTCATAGTTTCAAAAGCCCTGTGTTTTAAGCATCCAATTTATTTACAGTACTGTCAACACTACCTTATTTCCATTTTTAGCTTGAGTAAAAGACAACTTTAAGCACGAGCAGAAAAATGCAGTGTGACCCGAGCATACTGAATAAAATAGGCGTCGCCTTGGCGGCTGTTCCAGCATCCGACGACTGCAGTAGCAAAATGGGTCCACAAAGGTTACGCACCACCAAGAGCCCACTAGCTGCCGTCGCCATGCCCAAATAGATCCATACCAGAATTCCAAGCGGCCATATCGACAGCAGCAAGCAGGCCGGAATGAACGGTACCAAGCTGTATCCATAAACGCACATCCACATGCCCCAGGATGGTACATTTTCACCCGACAGTCCAAGGCAGGCGCATGCCACGCACAATAAAGTTGGAACCAACCAAGAAAAGGTAGTAATGATGCTAGTCGCCCGCAGCAAATGCACAATATCATACTCAAAGGCAGCCGTTGCGTCCGTCATGCTGCTACTCGAGTGATGACTGCGTCGGGCTGCCACATAGTTGCTCGTCATGGCCACGACAAAGACAAGTGTCAATGTGATCCAGAGCGGTCCATACAAGTCTGGTCCCTTGGAGTCTGAATCAACGTCTTGTGCATTCTGACCTGATGGTCCAGTGCCAACAACGACCGTTCGGAAGTGATCCGGCAAGTGAAACTGCGTCAGCGCCGCCTTGATTCTCGCATAAACATGAACTGTATCCAAATTAAAATATGGACGGTAACCATCCAAACGAAAGCAGCTCAAGCAGCGATTCACAGAAGCAAACGGAGTGGAAAAGACTTCGGGTGGCGGAGCAGATTCCTGGCGACGCTCCATGGGACCAGAAAGATCTTGAGGCGCATAAATGGGCTGCAGCGGCGGTGACGGAAGAAAGGACTGCTGCTGATGAATAACTTGCGGTTGCTGCTGAAAGACCATTGGGCCAGTGAGCAAGTCTCCCTCGTTGCTGCTGGTGCTGCTGGGTTGACGAATTTCAGAGAAGGTCGATGACGATGATGATCGGAAGGGATTCGCCCCAAAGACGTCGTCATCGTCTGCTCCACTCTGCATCATCGTTGCTGCTTGCTAACTGCTACAAAATAATCGCTTACAATGCCTTGACGAAGAGTAATTTTGGTGCAACCTTGTGTGATGAATATTCGGTCCGCGCAACTGCCGCGCCATCGCGGCGACGTTCGTCCGTCGTCTCCTTCCCCGAAGTAGTCGTGCCTTTATCAAGGCTGTAGTACGAAACGAGTGCCAGTGTCAATTACGTCATGAGGCTGTAGTATGAAACAAGTGCCAGTGTCAATTACGTCATCAGGCAATTATACGAAACAAGTGCCAGTGTCAATTACGTCATTAGGCAATAGTATGAAACGAGTGCCAGTGTCAATATCGTCATGAAGGCACTACTATGAAACGAGTGCCAACGTCAATTACGTCATAAAGGCAGTAGTGAAACAAGTGCAGTAAAAACTGACTGTAATAAGCCGGTCAGCAAAAACGACGCAACCGATATCGCTCGCAAGCGGACTACATCCATCCTTTCATCATGGGCGGTCATGTAACTTCTACTATTGTCACCCTTTTACCGATATAAGTAGTTGTCAAAGCATCGATATAACGAACATCATTAGCGCTTTAGAGACTTGCAGGATGGCAACACGCAACACACGACTAGACGACACGCGACCACCTCGCACCGCTCTTGACAACAAGCTCTTTGCTTATTTCAGCCAAACCAATTCCCCATATTGATTGACGTAAATATTTCAACAGCAAAAACCGACGGCAATAGGGCAATAATGCCATGTTTCTGAAGTCGAAATGGTTGTGCACTTCTCCTGGTCAGAGTGATATCGTATTTCAGCGTTTTGACTGTTTTATTGTGCACTCGCCTGCTCATCATAGCGAAAACAACTTTTCCATACAATTATAGAGAGAAGCAAGAAACAAGTCTTATCAAGCGAGGCACTGTCATTCAGATGCATTCGCTCGCGCAGATTGCAACGCCATGGTCATCGGGTTTCGGCTACCTCGTTTAGTAGGTGACTACGACGCAGCAACACAAGCACCAAGAAGAGATCTTAATATTTATGAAGCTCTACAAGTACCAATGTTGCTGCTTCTATTGGTGTCACCTACTAGTTTGCTCGTCAGGTATGGAGCAGAAAAGTTGCAGCCAAAATTTGCGACGCCGTTAGCTTGCCAGCAGGCGCGCAGGATGCAGCGTGGACCGGTCTATTGCAGACGCTGAGTTCGAGATCAAACGCCCCTCTTGATTTCCCGTTAAGACTTGTACGGCTTCCTGACTTGGTCTTACAACAGTCTGCTGCATCCGCCGCATAGGTCAGCGTCAGTGTCAGCATGAAAGAGCTTGACAGGATGTTAGATGATAATATTATAGTTCTGCGATTACTTAATATAGACCTTGTTGCAAGTGACGTTGTCCGCTCCTATCGGTAGGTCTTGGTGCATTAGTCAAGCTGTACGCGTGTTCAGCTATTGGCTAGTTCCGTCGGAGAGGCGCCTACGATGATTTAATGCGCCAGATATGATAACATACTATGTACATAGGATCGATTATTGTCAAATATAATTCCACTATGTAAACACATATAGCAGGCTCGCGGAGGATCTGTAGGGGTATGGTGTTGATTCGTTTTGGCAATCCCAACGATGAACGATCGGCCGCTGCGCTGCGCCATGTGACATTATGTACTGGCTGGTTCCCGATAGACGTATGCAGCTGGAGACTGCGTATGTCATCCATGCAGTCATTGGATGTACAGATTGCGCATACCGTTGCTCAATACACCAAGGATATTGCGCCACATAGCTGCAAAAAAGTCCGCCGTATGCAGTCATTGGCGCGCAATCGCCAGCAAGGGTGGACTTCTAAGTATGATAGAGATACCCTTTTACGAGCTGTCAGTCCCCCAGAACGGAGATGCTTCTTTCTCGTCAATCGCCGCGGTGCTTGCCTCAATGGTGGTGCTTGTTAAGTATTATTGCAAATTGGATGTATATAATTATCGGTCAACTATATCGATGAGCCAATCGTTCGTTGTATCGTCTGTAGTCTCCAATTACATCCTTTTATGGCCCCTTGATTAACCAACACATCCAGAAAGAACGCCGCGGGCTGCAGCATTCTGTGAAAATGGCATCAATCGGCGTAAAGAGATCCAGTACAGACAACCTGGATGGAATAGATTACCCAAACGAAGATGAACAATTCGTGGGTCTTTGGCGTTCAATCAAGTTCCTGGGGATTCTTGCACGGCCTTTGCTCATCGAGCTTTATAGCACTGAGACTCGACAAGGAGCAATACCAATAAATCGCGCCTTCATACCAATCAGCAAAACACCAATATAGGCAGACGGCGGTGGTCCGATAGAAAGGATGATTCAAAGAGCTGCAAGAATGCAGTTGCACGTTGCTTGACAGTGGCGGCAGGCGCTGGCGTCAGACTTCCAAATTTCTACGGAACGTCTTGCCAGTCACCATGACGCACTGCGCGAATTTCAACGTTTAATCGTATTCGGCCTGTTTCAATTACGATCATTATTTCGGTGCTTGAACCTTTGGGTGTTTGGTCCTGAGTGTCGACATCGGCATCGACGATTCAAGCTTTTAGCCCCATTGTGGGAGCAAAATCGGCTGCTAAATGAAGCTCCACGGATCCATCATAAACAGCATAGCATTATGAATAGGGCCGGCCTACGTATAGAATTCATCGAACAGGGCTTTAGGCCAGTTTCTGCATCGATGTCGGAGATTTTTTTGGTATCTGGCAACAAAGAGCCTCGCAAAGTGACTGCAGCGGGACATGTTAATCCTGGCGCTCAAAGAGATTAAATTGCTGGCTCCGCTATACTTTGATTAGTTAAAAATACGTCAATGAGCAAAGAAAGAGGCTTCTGTGGTAATGCTGGTAGGTGTAGAATGTTGTGTGATGTGCATCGCGTGTTTGCTCTTGGTTTTCGACTCGTTCCATACTCTACTGCCTTTATGACGTAATTGACACTGGCACTCGTTTCACACTATTGCCGAATGACGTAATTGACACTGGCACTTGTTTCGTATAATTGCCTGATGACGTAATTGACACTGGCATTTGTTTCATACTACAGCCTTGTGACGTAATTGACACTGGCACTTGTTTCATACTATTGCCTGGTGTTGTAATTGACACTGGCACTCGTTTCGTACTATTGCCTTTTGACGCAGATTCACCGGCTTGATTGGTTTGATACCAAAAATAATGCTCTGACGTTGTTCCAGGTTGACCAACATTCGTGGTGGTCCCGCAGCTGCTGCTCCTCCACCATAGCGTGCCAAACTTGAACCACTACAACGTTTTCAGAAAATAGCTACCGGTAGATATAAACCGTAAATGCGGCATTTCAGCTCGTAGAGTCGTCGGATAATTTGATGGAATTCGGTCGAGTCATCCTTATTCAGTTCGATGTTCGATGATCGATGGTGCTGCCGGATGTGACAAGCCATCAGGTGGCGAGTGCCTAGCGAAATAAAATTCTGGTGCGATTGTTTTTGGACCCAGATCGGCACTCGACAATCAGTCGAACTTGCCGCGCATTAGCGCCTCATCACAAGGCAATGAAAGGCGACAATTAACGTCCGAATGAAGCACTACTGCCGCCCGTATCACGATATATAGTTGTTTTTTTTCACGCGTCACGCCCCGAAGGAGCCAACAGGGACACTCCTCTTATCATTCGCCACACTCAACAATTGACATGAGAGAATAGGTTTTTCGAGGACGAATAATGCCAGGCCATTCTGCCAAGAGCATCTCAATTGCGACGATGTGAGCTTTGCGTCTTTTTTTATTAAGCATTTGTTGTGTTGGCGACCAGCTCTGCCGAAGGGTGCCATACTTTGTCACCTACTGCATGGAATACACTGAGACGCCTTCCGACGCCACATATTGACGAGACGCGTATACAACGCGTATACAAGCTTTGCGCATCGCAGAATTTGTTGCAGAGTAATTCTCATGCTAATAGTTGACAAATAGTTAAACTCTGGGCTTCATATTGGTGGATCTCCAAGACTTGCGTGGAAATGTTTCAACTGCTGTTCAACCGCTCCGAACTCCTCTACCAGTATTTTCCGCTGCTCCGTGATGGCCCGTCTACAATCTGCGTTGGATGTTGATCCGTGTACAGTAACTGAACACTATTTTGATTCGGTCAGCTACGACGCGCTTTGTGTCTCCAGTCGACAACGCTCGGCTGCCACTATCTGTGAATTTAAAGCCGAAGGCATCGCGCCGGCGAAAGTTTCAACAGCACAAGATAAGTTCATGCGCACATGCCTGTTCCCGCCAAGCTTTTCCAATGTCGTCTGGCGCTCCGCTCTGGGAAGATTGAGCCACCAATTAATTACGATCAGCCTATCGTACAACGTTTCGCAGTTTTTAAGAGCCACTTTGGGAAAGGGCGGATGGCGACCTGTACCTTTCTTGCTAGATTTACTCTTCTGTTTGCACTTAAAAACTTTGCAAAGTCCTGCTCGGCCCGTCTTTTCCCATCCAACGTCGTTTAAATTTGTCAAATTATGCGGCATAAAGCGCTCGTCGTAAAAGACTTTGCCTCCGCCTTTCAAGATGTCCTTGACGATGTCTGTCAGTCCTTGGTTCCGGAAACGACACTCGGTGCCCCAAGTCAAGTATCGAGGTAGGCACGCACCTTTCTCGATGTATAGAATCGTCTTGTGCAATAGTGCATCACTAAAATCAGGTGAGGTATCCAGTTTTGAACCACCATCGTCCAAAGCTGTTGGTGGATTGTCATTGCCTTCGTTCGGAAATGAGCAATCGTTGGAGTGTTTATTCAAGTCAGTAATAGATCGTCGATCTGAGTTGAAACCAACGCCGTTCAAAAAGCGACGCGACACCGCATCATGAGCAGGTACGCTACTAATTAGCCCGTCGTTATGAGCTTCAAAATCGTCGACATTGGAATGAGCAGTTGGGGATTGATCCATCGCGTCATCGGTTTGGAGGTTTGAATCTTCGTCATCATTGCACATCGAAAACCCGTTATCGTCATTGCCCTCACCTATCGCAAACGGGAGATACTCGTGTTGCGGTGACTCAACGCCGTGGAAGTCAGAACCGC
Organism: Mayamaea pseudoterrestris; assembly: GCA_027923505.1. NCBI lineage: Eukaryota > Bacillariophyta > Bacillariophyceae > Sellaphorales > Sellaphoraceae > Mayamaea > Mayamaea pseudoterrestris. Next base: position 529,436 of record BROI01000018.1, on the reverse strand, counting down.
AAAATCCTTTCTGATCAGCTTTACGGCTTAGAAAGCCGTTTTCAGTCAACGTGTCATCCTCGCAACCTTTCGCCGCCAAAGTGTTGTCATGTACGAGGATAGCAGAATCGACCAACTCCTTCTCTCCGAACGGAGGTGCAAACTTATCAAAACGAGCATTGTGCCCTGGAAAGGCCTTCGTCTGGTTCTCTTTATCGGGCGACGGAGGTATGTGGCCATTGGTCTTAGCATTGACCCGAGTTGCATTGGCAAATCCAGTTAATCCGCTGGCCATCACCTCAAGAGTTGGACCAGCGCTTGTCAACGGCACTGGCACTTCAGTGATAGGACCCCGCAACCCGTCTGCAATTGTCGTAGCTAGTTTATGCGGACGATCGTGCGCCGCCGAAATTGTATTCTTCGTTGGGAGCTTGATGTTGGCCATGTCACCCTGCACGCTTGGCCAGCTGTGAGCGTTCCGGCCAGACGTCAATGAAAGTGCCGTATGGACCTTTGGACGCAGAGCTTGACTTGCACTCCAATCCATGACTTCCGGTGAAGAAGTGATGGCGATGGCTCCAGTTGACTTGTGATCGCCTGCCGCTAGGTCGTCGAAGAAAGGGGGCGAGTTGACATCAAATTCCACAGGCATCTGTTGACCCTGGACAGTTTCTTTTGCGAATGAGTCGATTGAGCCTTGGTCCAGTGACATGTTTATTACGCTCAATAATAAATTCTCGGAGGCTACAGGCAGCGCATCGCCCGCGGTAATCGGAGCCCTCGCATTTCCGGTCGAAGCGGCCATGGCACTAGAAGTTAGGCAGGTCAACTTGGCCACGGCAGTGAGGCTTGCGCCGAGGTCCACCGATTCCATGCCGTATTGCGACTCGTGAATAGTGTGTACTGCGAGCGGATGATCTGGAGTGGCAACGCCTTTCCAGGATCGAACTTCCAGCATCAGTAGACCGACCTTTAAGTCGTACTCGTCTAGCAGCCATTCCGCCATGCCGTTCCAGCGCTCACCGAAAGAGACGCAATGAGAGCCAACTAGCAAGCTTCTTTGAGTTGTCATCCAAAGATCTGACCGTACCGCTGCCGTCGTAAAGGTCAAGCGATTCGCTCGATTCATCGTCACGTGATTGCAGCTCCTTGCCCAAAATAAAAACGGTAGAATGTATACGCCGAAAGCGCACCTGCAGATACTAATGATGGAAATGCAAAGTAAAATGATGATGTCTTCGACTCCAGTTGCCATGATGATGAAAGTGCCGACGATGAACTCGCAAATTGCTGTCATGTCGTGAACGATCGCTCGCTGCATGTTGCCGAACGCAACATATACAGCCGCGGCAAAAGCCGGAAAGCTTATCCGAACCATATCACACGCGACGACTATCGAAGTAAATGATGGAGGTATCGCAGCAAGAAGAGCGGGCCATGAATTCTTCCAATTCTCGGGAAGCAAATTGTTCACATATAGTAGGAAAAGGTAGTACATGTATGCGAAAAGAATGCCGCAACCAATGACACCAATGCAAGGAATTCCATAGCAGAAAACTCGCTCGATCCACTTAATGTCGCCATCATTATCTTTCGCCAGATCGCGCATGTTTTGTACCGGGCGATGACTCCATTGGTCTGCACGAGGTTGGTTTCGTGCTGCTGCTGCGGCGGCTGCGGCTGCAGCATTGCGGTTGCCATCTGGGCGGTCGTGGAGCTGATTTGGAGCGCGTCGAGTCATGACGCTTGTCGAGATGGCACGAGGAGCTTGAATGACAAAGCTAATACCGTGCGAAGAGGTGGATGTGGCAGCAGATGAAGTATCGAGTTGTTGACTTTGACTGGCGCCTCCCTCGTGATCATTGGCGCCTTGGCGCAAGTCCGAAGGAAAGCGGATCACTTTTTATCGGTCGCATCGGTACTGCAAGAAACCGATGCGACAACACATTGACGAAATTGATGATGTTGCGCCTACTGCGCCAATCATCATTTACTATTGCACTTTGCAATGCATTCTGTTTACAATCGCAACACTTATACATGTTAATACAATGCATTTCCCGATGTTGATGTCAGATGCCATTAAATTGTACGATTGCCTCGTCAATGAGCTATCAGAATTTTCACCAAATTCCACGCCCGATCAGATAGAGAAGCTCGCCCTTTATCACCAATTGCAATGTGTTTGTCGGATTCTTTTGCAGGTTCACGAGCAGGATAATATAGTATTGTCAGAGAATCAAAGGAATGTTATTAATTCGAGTCTAGAACACCTTGAGTCGAGATTAAGTCTATTGGATACGCAAGACGAAATGCCATTTCGGGACGACATTATACAAGTTCGGTGGGACCGAGCAACACTAACAATCTATAAGGAACAAGGTGTTTCAATATCCACCGACGAAGACGACAATCAAATTGACTGCTGGGCCGATCGGGAGGAGCTGGAGCAAGAGGAATCCATGCTGTTAGCCATGGCCTTTACGCCGATTCCTTCTGAATCGAATACGACTTTGAAGAATGCTTCCACTAAGAAGCGCTCGAGCCAAAACGTTGCTCTCTAATTACATCAATTTTAAGTATGATAGTTGTCATTTCTAAAGACACCGTCGAAAAGTCACTGCGATTTGTCGCCTCTTGGCACATGAAAGGTAATGCTGCGCTCACCGGATCTAGTTTCGATATACCGTAAACAGCAAGCAAGAACGTTACTCAATCCCAATCCACAATTCAAGTGCGCAACTAGAAAGAATAATGCTATTATCATTTGTGGAACGTGTCTCGACACATCGGTACGAACGGACCTTGAACAATCCCATGGAACGACAATGAAATGCATTGCCAGAGCACCACTCTTTGGCACTGTTCCGAGAGAGATCCATGTTGCAGGTTTACACCGAACCGACCAGCTAACGCTCACTCGCACACCATTTCGAACAGAATTGCGAACCGATAAGATAAGCAACTTAACTTCATCGAACCCCGACCTGCCTTGGGTGTCGTCGTGCTTTTCCGGAAGGCAGCGACAGTCCATAGGCGACACACCATATTGTTCTGTTTGATTTTGTCAGCAACGCGAGCAGGTTTGGCACTCGCAAGATTCTTCCAACAAGCAAGTTGCGACATTACGCAGTACCGTCTTTCCACGGCACCAACTCTTTCGATATAATGTTTAACCCGCAGTAATGCAACAGGTCCTTCATTTCAGGACACGAAAGCTCATAGGGCGGCGTCCTCGTAAATGGGTTTCGCTCTATTCGTTTCTGCTGCAAAACTGGCGAATGACATCCGTACGGATCCGTTTCAAATGGTTTCGCTGCTTGCTCCAATTCGCCCTGAGTCGCCTCCTCCAAGTCAAATCCCGTCGTACTTGGTGGATCGACTCCAATGTACTCGAATTGAGTTTCTGGCCAGAGTAAAGCTGGTGCATGCAAGGTTTGAAACCGCGTTTGCTTGAATGTAAACGAAACGACGGTGATTTTCTGTGGATACTGGCCAGTCACTTCCTTGAAACGACAAATCGAGTAGAGTAAATTGGTAAAACTATCCGTTGCAAACTCCTCGGTGGTAGTTCTAGCTCTCACACTGTCGGCTCCATGATTGCTGGTACTGGATTTGTCCTCGTCGGTGAAAGCAGGCCATAGATTCATGGCTTCTACTACTCGATAGTAGCTTGCTCCTTCACTTTCCGGTCCCATCATTGCTCTAGTCTGTCCTCCACTAAACACAAGCAAGCTTTGCGGGTCTTGCGCCGCTGCTTGTAGACCAGCTAGAATGTGAGCCACCATGGCAGCAGGAAGTCCCCGATGTTGCTGATAGGGAAGCAAGTACCAGTCACGTTCATCGCGATTGGCATCTTGCAAATGACCAGAATTCGTAGTTACCGAATGGCCTGCTACCACAATGAGGTTTCGTGCTTCTTGAGCAATATTTTCTTGATTAAATAGTGGCTTGGTGGTCGTTCCTCGCAGATGACTCGTCGACGATGAATCGCCGCCGATCTGAATCCGTTGCAAATTGGAGCAGTAACGATTGATAACAAAAAAGACAAGAATGATTGTGAACAGTCCACATTTGAAAACGAATGAGATGCGTTGATGCGACGTCTGGAGACGATGGGTGCGTCGGATCCGCATGCTGATGGCTTCGATAACAGCAGTCTGTTGAAGTTGGTCCATGCAATTGTTCTTTGAAATCCTTCCCAACGACAGCGATATGATGCTGCTAATGCAGCAAGGCTGTACTAGTGTATAACCAAGATACGCGCTCCTTACTTGAGACGAAGCTATAATTTACATGAATGATTTATTTTGATTATAAATCACTGTTGCATTGTCCATCTGCGACGACGACTCGCTTATGGCGCTTGCGTTTTCACACACTCCTTCTGAGGGAATTAACACTGGCGCTCGTTTCGTACTATTGCCTCATGACGTAACTGACACTGGCACTCGTTTCATACTAGTGCCTCATGACGCAATTGACACTGGCACTTGTTTCATACTATTGCCTTAAGACGTAATTGACACTGGCACTCGTTTCATAATAAAGCCTTTCGGCATAATTGACACTGCACTAGTTTCATACTATTGCCTCATGACGGAATTGACACTGGCACTCGTTTCATATTATTGCCTGATGACGTAATTGACACTTGCACTTGTTTCGTACTAGTGCCTAATGACGTAATTGACACTGGCACTTGTTTCATACTATTGCCTAAAGACGTAATTGACACTGGCACTCGTTTCGTACTATTGCCTTGTGAAAATTTAAAATATCAACGTCGTCGCGATCGACAAAATTACCGCTGCGATTGCACCCAGGATGAATTATTGCGGGCCCGACGCTACGACAGACGGCAGCATCAATCCATATACCTATAAAGCTCAAAATCATGACCGATCCAGCTCCTGCCCAAAGAGGAGACAAGTTTGGTGCGCTGCAAGAGAAGCAGCAACAACAAAATCCAGTGACAGCTCCAAAACGCGACAAGTTTGCCGCCATGCAGTCGAGAAATTCTGAGGAAAATGCTGCGCCATCGTTAACGTCCTTGTCGCCATCCCAGGAACCAAAGCAAGCGGAACAAGTTTCAACAGCCACGCTTCAAAACGAAAAGTTTAGCAAAGTATGGAATGATTTGCAGCTAGCCGAGGCAGCGACTCTCAAACTGTTACAATTGGCGCGCGAGACTGCGGAATCGTTAACGCAAGCCGATACACTCGACGACAATCAGCAAGCTCTACCTCCAACGGACGAGTTTTTGGAGTCACTCCAAAGTATTCATTCGCGTCTTGCTCCACATGCGTTTTTGGTAAAGGCGTACCAAGCGCCGACGGAGCCCAATCAAACATATCTCGCCAAGGTGGAGCTTGGCATGGCGCGGCAGAAGCGCAACGTAATTCAAGCTTGGAACCATCAACTAAAAAATGAAGGCGACCAAGACAAACACGAAAGCATTTTACAGAATGTTGCTGCTGTTGGTGGCTGTAGTGATGCATCGTCGCTGGAGGTTGGGTCGAAGCGGAAGCGTGACAACGATTCCACGAATTAGATAAGCTAGTTCTGCTTGTCGCCTGGTTGCTTCAGCAATGCACGAAAGTATTCGATAATGTATTAGTCTTCGTGAAATTGCTACGTTATCGTAGTATGCGAGCAAGTCAGTCTATCGTTGCGACAGGCAATTCTTCATGCCAATTGCAGGGGTCTGATGGTATTTTTACTGCTGCACCCGCACATCAACCGCCATCTCCATTCTCTCGCTGCATCTACTGGTATAACAATAAAATACTTGTAGTCTTAACATTATCTTTACTTTAAAGACTCATTGGTGCAATGCAAGGCGTTCACCAAACGCATCGCTATTAATGCATCTGTTGTCGTTGCTTGCCCAAAATGGCATCCTGAACACACTTGTCCAAAACTGCCAAGTATTCGTCACAGGGTCTCGTATCATGGACGTATTTTTGCGCGCACACCATCCAGTGCGCCCGCGGACCAAGGCAGGGACTAGTATTGGTTGCTGCGCTAGTTGAATCATTCTCGTCGGATGCATTCGACGCGGCTGTCACCAGCGAATCACTGTACTGCTTAATGGCATGGTCGGCATCATGATTGGCGGCAACCAATTGATCCGAAAATGCTGCATTCATACGTTCAATCGCATGGTCCAAGTGATGCAAACGTTCCGCCGCTTGAGAGGCACTGGCTGATCGGTGCGATTCAATCTGCTGGGCCGCCTGCAGCAACTGTTCATGGCGATCATGTCGTCGACCCAATACTCCAGCGCGAAAAATGTTCCATTGCTCCTGGACTGCCTTGTTTTGAAAGTCACGGACAATGTCGTCTGTACAGATGAAACCAAAGAAATGTAAGTGTGAAATAAGAGCAGAATGATGCATACTCTGAGTCAACTTCATGCGCTAACATGACAAGCATTCTTTTACCTTGTAGGTCTTGACTTAAAGAAACACCGGAGACAGGCGTCTCCCCTAGCTCCGTCGAGTTTCGGTTTCCCATGATACTAGTGCGAGAAGTGGATGGATCAAGGTTTGTGGACGGATCAAAGTTGCGCCGCGACGGCGCGGTGGACAGCGAGTGGCGCTGCGACATTACATTTGTCGTTCGAAAAGGCGCGACCGCGATGGCCGATTGCTTCTGCCATCATCAGGGATCTTGTCTATTCGCATTTGCCGGCCGAGCGATCCTCCTCCAGCAAGCAAAGTCCTATAGCATTGGCTTTGCGCAGCTCACAGAAAAAGTCACAGCAATTCGTCATAGTCACCGCTTCTCGCCGGGCAGCAGCAAGGAAGCAGACGATGCAGAAGATGAAGTTCTCCTACCTACTCTCCAGCGCCATGATCCTATACATTTGCTTCTGCACTCGAGCCATATATGCAGCTCCACTCAAGGACTTGGTGGAATCATTGCCCGACTATGGTCCGCCTCCAACGACAATGTTTAGTGGCTACTTGGATGCGACTCCTGGATGTGACACTGCCACCAATGGCGCCTACTGTCGCGTCCACTACTGGATGGCACTTTCGTCGGCGGAAAACGCAATGGACAAGCCAGTGGTGCTTTGGTTGAATGGAGGTCCCGGATCAAGCGCCATTCTGGGGCTTGTGCAGGAGGTTGGACCATTGTTGATTAACGCAGAGGGAGGTTTGCATGAGAATCCGTACGCATGGACAAACATTGCCAATCTATTGATTATTGAAGCACCCATCGGCGTTGGCTTCAGCTACTGCGAAACGCAAGCCAAGGGCGGCCTCTGTCAAAACACGGATAAGTTCACGGCGAGCGCGTCGCGAGCTGCTCTCCAAGACTTTTTTACGAACAAATTTCCCGAACTGGCCGATAATGACTTTTTCATCACTGGCGAGTCATATGCTGGCGTTTACATTCCTACCCTCGCCAAGGAACTGCTGGATCACGCGCCAGAAATTAATCTCAAAGGTTTGGCCGTCGGAGATCCATGTACCGACAATACAGCCCAGCAGGACAGCATGGACACTCTTTGGTACGGCCACAAGTATGGACTAGTTGATGAAGACGTTTACGATCAGCTTTGGAACAAGTGCCAGGCACGAGTACCAAATCTAATGACGGTAGGCGGTAAGCATTTGGCGGCTCACAAATTGAACGGCGAAATCAAATTGGAAACGGATCGCCGTCGCAACTTGGAAGCAACGGCCGAGCATCATCACCACCATCACAAGCATCATTTGCGACTCGACGCGGCTTTGTTGCAGCAGCAAGAGTCAACGTCACCAAAACACCATCATCACGTTCCATTCACGACGCACCAGTTCCAAACTGTTCTCAAAAACAACTTGTTCAAGGGCGGTCCTCGCTTCACCGACACGCCGGAGTGCCGAATAGCTTTGCGCAAGTTCCTCATGAGCTCGTCCAAAGGCTTGTCACAATCTTGGAAAGACTTGTACATTGACGACTATTCTCTCTTTGCTCCAGTGACTTCAAAGCAGGATGAAGACATGACTGCCTACATGACGCGTCACGATGTTCGGGTCGCTCTCCATGTGACGGACACTCCCCTTCAAGACTGGCCATACCCAGAGGCCGGCTTTGACTACACCAAGGAGTACGACGCATGCAACTGGGACGAAGTGCCAAAGGGCGCACCGAGCATGATTGACTTTTATCGCGAGCTTGCACCTCGCTTGCAATCCATCTGGGTCTACAATGGCGACACGGATCCATGCGTTTCGTACGAAGGCACGCGACTGGCCATCAAGCAAGTTGGCTTTGACGAAGTGGATGGCGGAAGCTATCGTCCGTGGTTCTATAACCACACGGCATCGTCCATTGAACTGCTCGTGGAAAAGGCTCCATTGTTTGGACCAGGCTTGCTGGCGGTGGACGTTGGACCGCAGTTTGGCGGCGAAGTAATTAACTACGAGCATGGACTGGCCTTTGTTACGGTTCATGGAAGTGGTCACATGGTGCCGCAGTTTCGTCCCATGGCGGCCCTGCACATGCTTGATAAGCTACTCAACAACAAAGACTTGTCGCCACTACTGCCAAAGAATGAAACCTTGATGAATTTGAATGACGACATGTTTCCAGCCGTCATGGATGCGTGGACGGAAGCTGCGATGCGGGCGCCGTATGTTTAGAGCAAGGAGTTTAGACTGATTTGGGACGGCATCACTGACGAAGTATGTGAATGACTTTTAAGCCACGTCTATCATTAGACAGACATTTAGAACTTGCAATTATAGTAGCATATATGTACCATTGTTCAACTTATCTAACGTAAAGAAGTGTCGGCAACGATCAAAGACCAACGCCACCGCTTTTAACTGCAAGCATATACTGTACTGCAATCTAAACATACGTTGCGCTATTCGCCGCCGGCGCTCCCGCCGCGTATCTCGTCGCTCCAGTGATAAAGCCAAGTACATTGGATCGCACCATGTAGGCGGCACCCTCCGAAGCTCCAGTCTGCATCATTTGCTGAAACTTTGCCTTTTGATCCGTCGAGCACTTGTAGTAGCCATATACATTAGCCGAGTTGAGCGCCAGCGCCATCATGACAACCATGAACCATGAAAAATTGAATTTGAGTAGTCCTAGCAAGAAGAGCGCCGACCACATGAGTGGAGTCGCGTAAAGAACCGTCCAAAAGACGCGTCTATCAAAGGCGTTAATCGCCTTGTCTTCCGCCGCTTCAAAGATCCAAGTCGTACTTTCCTCATTGACTTGATTCCACCATCGTAGTCCAACTAATAAACGACCTGTGACATTCTTGACTACCCAAAAGTCTGCCGCTAGTAGCAATATAATGGCAACCGACAGTGCCACAAAGTGCGCTCCCTTTTGCGCCTTGGTACCTCCGCCAACGAAGAAACCTCCAAAAATATACAGAGTCAGCGCCAAACTCTTGAAAATCAAATGAAATATAATTACAAAGGGATGCGATGATTGAGCAAGCTTGGCTTGGATGTATTCAATCGAAGATGGTTGCGCCGAGCTAGCTTGATCTGGCAGATGATCCATTTCGCCTGGTCTCGCTCGTTCCAGATTGGAGCCGTCACCATTATTGACTGAAAAGTGTAAATCATGGGATGCCATGTTTGATTGATTAAGCTAGCGATGAATCTGCAAAACGGTGACTATGTTAGCACAAGAAACGGCAAGATCCTCATGGTCACTCGCGAATACCGACACGGTTAACTCGAAGCCATAAGTTGCAGTTGCACTTTTTCATTCCCGCATAAATGGGACTCGCCAGCATTGGTGCGGCGAGGAGTCGATCGACCATGGCGAACATTGATCAAGAGTTGCAAGCAGCCAAGACTCTTTCTCCAATTCCCATTGCATATTCAAACATGGATGACTTACAAGGACTATTTGCCCAGCAACTTTTTGGATATATTGAAGGAACTGTACGCCGGTTACATGCTCAGGCTCCGCTGCAACCTCCCGACAATCGCAACCATCATCAGCAGCCGCAGAGTCCTCAGCGACGCGGAGGAGGGAACGCTCTCCCTCGAGTCGTAGCCATTAAAGCAGTCTTGTTTCGAGAAGGAGAAATTACCGTTCATATCATTCATGCTTCACGTGATGGCTCTGTTCCAACTTTGGATATATCTGCAGCTGCTCTCTCCAATCAAGCCGACAATGGTGTACTAGCTTTTCGTTACAACCAGCTCAATAACTTCTATACCTTGTTTAATTTAGCCGCTGAGCATGAAGATATGGGAGTGACGTTTTTCGTTGACCATTCAAGTGCTGGATTGGAGTTTGTTTCGGATGTTGACGATGATGAGCAAGACGATGATGATGACGGGGGCGGCGATGTTGAAAGACCGCAATCCGATGGCGCCGGCGCCGACGTCCTTGATGCTGGAGGCGACGAGTAGGGCGCAATGTTGGAAAACGAAACGTTGAAACTAGCAGTGGTAGTGGCCTGAAAAGTCTGCGGGCGATTGTTGGGAGTGATGCTTGGATTGAAGCGAGGAATCGTGTCGCTAGAGCACTGACGCAGACGCAACGCATGTTAGATAGATATAATTTGATACATAGAAAATCTGCAGTATATACGCTTTCGCTAATGTTGCAATGACCATTGTCGTTAGAGCATTCGCGCAGTCGCCATGGTAGCAAAGCGCGCGGGCAAGATGACCCATTCGCGGTAAGACACGTTCGAGACATTTTTTTCGAAAAGGCATTCGACTTTCGCGACGGCTTATTCCAAGACGCCGAGACGGCGCTATCGATAGATAAAAGAAACAAACAATACATGAGTATGCGTCGAAGAAGTAGAAACGAAAGCGAAAGCGATGGCGACTTGACAAAGAAAGGAATCAAACCGAACAATCATCCCAAAATACAACCAGTCGTTCCAACTCTCGTCGTGGCTTGCCTTGTCGTTTCCATTGTAGCAATCGGTGTCTTACAAAACTACTACAACTCAAGTCGAGAACGAGATCCGTTTGGGGCCATTGTACAGAGGCAGCAGCATGCCTTTCAATTACCAGAATCACAGAAGCATTCCATGCTGTCAGCCGAAGAGGACGCTCGATTGGAGCGTGACGCTGACGGCATTCGCTACCATTTAGTGTTCAGTACAGACTGCAGTCCCTATCAGCACTGGCAAAGCTACTTGGTCTACTACTCGGCCATGAAGGTGCATCAACCGGGCCACGTGACGAGGATTGCGTCTGGCTGCGATCCAATGGAAGCAGCCGCCATGACGGATTGGTTCAATCGCGAGGTACAGTACATGTCGACGCGCTTTCACTTACAGCTGACGCCGCACTTTAGTGACGTTAAGAACGACAAGGGAGAGTCCATTGGCGACTACAAGTTTTTCAACAAGCCGTTTGGAACAAAGTATTGGCTCGAGCACAGTCCGCAACTGCAATTTGACCTTGTACGCCAACAATATTCAGATTCAATCAAGGACGACATTGTCATTTTGATCGACCCCGACATGGGCTTGATGAGACCAATCACGCGCGACTTTTCCGACACACGCGAAACAGTCATTGGCGCAACTCGTCAGAATCACATTGTCACAACCAAGGTCGGTCCAGGCAAGCCAGCCGCACAACTCTACGGCTTTGGTGCGCAGTGGTTGCGATTAGATGTGGCACAAATTGCCGGAGAAGACTCGCCTGCTGTCAAGGTGACGACGGAGGAAGCTCGCTTGTACTATCCGATTGGGCCGCCATATATTGCGACTGTCTACGACATGCATCGGTTGAGCGTCAAGTGGACCGAGTTTGTTCCACGCGTCTACGAGCAGTTTCCGCATCTGCTTGCCGAAATGTATGGAGCATGCATTGCGGCTGCGCACTTGGAGCTGCCGCATCAAATTGTAAACTCGCTCATGATTAGTGATGTCGGAGTCGCTGAGGAGGGCTGGCCATTGATCGATGCCATTCCGTCAAACGAAGTTTGTGAGTTTGCTCGTGACCCGGATCATTCCAAGCATGCCGTTCCATCCGTTGTCCATCTATGTCAGCGATACAGTGTCGGTAAAGAATGGTTTTTCTCGAAGCGACGCATGCCTTCCGATATATACAACTGCGAGACTCCATTGTTTGCGGACCCTCCGGCCAACCTGGCGACGCTCTACGACTTCAAGTGGCCACCCAATGGAAAGAAGACTCCGCAGTCAAAGATTGAATCGCATCGCAACGCTTACATGTTGTGCTACCTATATGGACTAGTCAATGAGGCCGCCTTGTTTTACAAGCAAAATTCGTGCTTGCCGGAAACAATTAACCGACAAAAGACAAGGAGCCTGGTTGACTTCTTTTCTGAAGCAGAAAACACTCAAAAAGAAGACTAAATAAATGTTGTATGGTTGTGCTATAAAATTACTTACATTTACGCGTCATGAAGCTTATCTGCTCTTTGCTTGACTGTCTCTGCTCTTTGCTACCCGTAGATTGCTCAAAATTGCAAGAAAACGGCCGCTCTCACTCTCTTCCAGAAATTCCCTCCTGCGCACAATGAGGCTCAAAATCAAACCCTGACACCCTACAGGAATGGGTGAGATGATTACCACTCAAATTCCACTAAAGTAGCATTCCAAGCATGGCTGCAGCCTGCCCACTGTGTGCCAGTGCAAGGGCACTGCAAGACGGCTGCTCTCATTCTCTTCGGGAAATCCCCTTCTGCGCACAATGGGGCTCAAAATCAAACCCTGACACCATACGAGAATGGGTGAGATGATTGCCGCTAAAGTTTCACCAACGTAGCATTCCAAGCATGGCTGCAGCCTGCCGAGTCAGGTATACATTCACCGATACACGTTGAAGTATTGTCTGCGTACATTCAAACCTTCCGGTTGTGTCTAACTCTTGACATAAAGAGAATTTTTAGAACAATACCAGTTATTAACAAACATGCACCACAGACTTGCATTCTATTGTAGCGTCAGCTGCAACCGTGTCTTTGCGTTCCCCTCCCACGCTCGAATGCTTCGACCTTGACTTTCCGTCGTGGAATGTCCCAGCCGCCACATGATCTTTTTCATTTCATTCAAATGAAACCGCGACGTTTCAGAATCAACAGTTCCAAGTCCAAGTTGCAGGACTAGCAAGGAAGGAAGCTGCTGCACAATGTGTCCGTCATAGTCAAACACAAAAATGCTTCCATTCTCGGGCACCAAGTTAATTGACTCGCTAATCACGCGAGCGGCATGTTCAACTGAGACCTTGCCGTCGCAGGCTAAAAAACTGAGTACGACAGCCTGGAACTGAGACGAGTTGTGCTTCATGAGTGGTGACGCTCCTGCTGCTGGAGTTGGCTCGAGCGCTGCACGTGCGGTTGGCTCGGCCGTTTCGTTTGGTAGTGGATGTATTTCCGACTCTTTGTCATTCACGAGCTTTCCATTGGGGACAGATACTGCAGCCGCGCTCCGTGTGGACGCATCATCTTGAGAATGGCTACTTGAGGCGTCACTAACAATGCTCGACGACTGTCGCTTGGCAAGCCGCGACGGCGGTGGTGGCTCCATGTCACTTCGGGTAATGATAAATGTTGCTGCATCGTCTCCAATAATGCTGGTATAGTCTGCACTCTGATCAAGGTAGCGACCGGTTGGTGCACCTGGTAGTTTAGCAAGTTGATCGCCCAAACAAAGGTGCTTTCGCGGCTTTCGTCGCTTACTGGCTCGTCGGGTGAATGACGCCTGCGCTTGTTCAAATCGAAAGGCTTCGTCGGAGCCACCAACGCTAGATCCATCTGCTGAATGATTTGCTTGTTTGGAAATAAGCGCGGCCAGCTTGTTTTCTAGACCCAATCCACTTGATTTTGATTGTTTTCCTTCCGTCGCCCCTTTCAATACGTCCTCTTCGTCGTCTCGATCAGTCGTCGATGCGTCGTCGCCATACACCACATTGCCATCTTCGTCAAGGTAAATTTCTCGTTTTGAGCTAAATGACTCTTGGTAAGCGGTAGTTGGCAGCATGGTTGCTTCGTTGCTGTCAATGCTATTCATTCGGCGGAGCCGTCGTCGTGATGAATGATGCTGAATCGACTCGTCGCCTTCGTCTTCGTCGTTTGAGGACGAGAGCGAACGAGCTTCCATTGATCCATCATCATCACTATCATTAATATCATCATCATGCGTCAATTGCTGCGTTGAATGGACGTTATCATCGTGGCAGCTGGAACCTTCGCCGTCGTCGTAGTCGCTTGAGGATGAGGTGCTAGAATGATCCTTGTCGCTCATGTTATCATCGACAAACTTGTCAGCCATTGTTTCCCTTCTTCCTCTTCTAATTCCTCTTTCTTTTTCGTCACTCAATGCAACGAAGAATGGTACCCTGCATCGTTCGATGGACGAGAAGAAGAATGAACAATGTGAGCGTGACAACGGAGCGCGGAATGGCGCGCCATCAGTCGTGGTGCGATTCTGTCTAGAGGGCTCGGTTAAGTGTGGACGTCTGCCCCTCCCAAAGAACTGATGCTACACGTGAGCTGGGAATGACTGGTATGCACCAATCTAACTGCATCAAGCATAGCCAGAACCAAATTCATGGAACAAGACTATCGGGGGTGGTCTTTGAAGGCAAGGTTAGTTATTCTGACTTGATTTGGGCATTAACATGGCTCAAGGTATGGACATTTGAAAATTACGGCATCTGCTGGCTGAGTTTGGTGAGAATTTCTCACCAGTTACATTGTATTTTGGAGCCCAAGCACTGGTGTCTCTGTGGACTGCAATGTGATTGGTGATAACTTGTCACAGGTCTCTGTCAGCAGCTGCCATGCCATTCAAATGCCCGTATTTTTAGCCATGTGCATGCCCAATCAACCCAGAAGGGTGCCAACATCCATATTTCAGGTGCGCTACAAAATAACATGACTGGCAGTTGTCTCACCTCCTATACTAGCGAGATAAACCTTGGACACGAGTGAAGAATTTAAACCCATAGAAGGATATGTCTGAGACGATTGAAAGATGAGTAACATCATGATAAATGTGATGATAGGAAGATAGTGAAAGACTAGTAAGGTGATTGATAGATTTAGTGATCGGGAATTCGACAGGCAAAGAGCCACAAGCCACAGCAGCGTGGAATCATGAAGCTTACACGCGGAATGCAAAATGACACTAGTCTCCGTATCCAGGCCAACAAAACTGTCTCTGCATCATCATCTACTCGTCATGTATCTTGATCCTCCTCGACTCCCAAAGCCTTACATGCGTTAATGCGAATGAATTCGCGGCATGCATCTCGTCGTTCCTTGGCCGCCGTGTAGGTAGTTTCCAACTCTTCAACGGCTTGTTTGTTTAGCTCAAGTAGCTCCTCAATGCGTCCCATTTGCTCCGCCTTGGTGCGATGCATTCCTGGCAATGCATCAACTTTTTCGTCAATCTCGGCCGACTTGTTCAGCACCGAGCTTGCGAGTCGCTGCACCAACTCGGTATCCTTGTCCATTTCCATTTTCGCGTGCACTCGAATAAAGTCTTCTCGCTTTTGTAGAATAACTCCACCATTTGCCGCATGGATTTGCTCAACTACTTGCTTGTCGCCACTCTTGTAGGCTTGCCAAAGGTCGTCAATATCTGGTGGCTGCTGCTGCTCCTGGGCATTGGTATTGGTGCTCGAGTTTGCTCCAAGGTTACCAGAGTCTGGAGCGACAGCATCACGAAGACTTCGAAGGGCTTCAAACATGGCTAGTGAGAGGCCGTCTATAAAACAGAAAGTGTGACAGTGATGAGCGAGTGTATGCATGAGCGAAGCTTGAAGCTTGGCTTTTGTCGCACATCGCACGCAGTATCAACTGCGCCAACAGCAAATTCTTGTTCACACCTATATCATCCTGTAGAGCCGTTATTGGATCAATCTTGTCCATAATGCTTTCTTTGCCAGTTAGCCGTCGTGGGAATGTGAATGTGATGGAAGATTGCGGTGGATGAGTTTTTGTTCGTCGTCTATGTCGCTCCGGTAGTGTCACGCTTTGCATTGCTATCAATCCATCTCGTTCGTTGTATAAATCAGGCCGGCCCCACTTTGTCAATATCTATAGATAGCTCTATTAGTGTTTTACGTCGTTTATATGCTTTCTGAACATGTCCTCATGTCGTGTCGCTGTCGCCGTCGCCGTCCGGCGCGCAACTTGCTGGTCGAGGCGATCTACAATTACACGGACTTGGGCGGGCGAATATCCTTCAAAAACTCCAATCGACTCGCTGGACCTTCCACTGACTCATATGATTCTGCAACAACGCTGTTGCATTGCCGAATGAGCGGATCAACAATCGAATGAAGGGCGGTGAGTTCCTTGCCGTGAACAAAGAGAAGCTTCTTTCCGCGGAATGCATCCAACGCCAGCCGACTTCGTCCGTCAAGAATCTTGTCAGAGTCATTGCCCGTCATGTGCATTTCCGCAAGCTGCCGCGAGTCTGACAGTGGCGACTCGCCCGAGATGGGCGCCATGACAAAACTAGCGCCATGTTCTCCAAAGACTAGAGCATCTTGGTCCGTCGCATCCTGAAGAGCGAGTCGAATTTCGACAGTGTCATTTGGTAACTCGTGTTGCATGATTTCGAGAAAGAATGGAACGCCAGTCCACGTGTCCGACTGAATCCAGCATCGCACGCAAACATACGTTGGCTCAGATTTCGTAGTCGTTGTCACCTTCTTCTCGTTATCTATTGCTCCCGCTCTCTTTCCCGTCATGAGGTCAATGGATCGACAGTAGGGACTAATCTTTGCCAAGACAATGGCTCGCGCCGTATGAATCGATAAGTCTTCGAGCGGTTGCTTGATTTCCATGGCCACGACGCACGCCACATGGTACAGTTGCGGCAGCATCGAATAGACGGATGACTGCGTCCGCACCTGCACGTGCACCGACTGCACGGCTCGTGCATTCCACAACGACCGAGTCCATGGTCGCTGCCGAAAGGCCCAAACTTGCTGACAAGCCGTGCTGGCCAAGAGTGGATGCAGGCGATACAAATGTTTCGTCTCGTCCCACGATATCTTTTCCTTGTGAGATAGCGGAGGCTCAAATATGACTCGATTCCAGCCTTGCAGAATGGAGGGAGTGATTCGTTTCGTCGCCATGAAGACTGTTTCGTTCAGAGTGTGATTCTGCGCAACGTCGGCAAACCAAACGGCCACATTTTGGTGCGGCAGCGACGTTTGCTGAAACAATTGCGTGAGCGTTCGCCAATCATCAAGCTTGGAAATGTGCTTGTAGATACAGCAGTCCAGGAATTCATCGTTTCGATGCGGCAGTTGAGGTGCAATATACTCCTCCTGAAAGGCTTGGGTTGAAATGTCCTTGGTATCGAGCGCCCATACTTCAAAGTCAGTTTTCAGTTGAGTTTCAAAGAGCGTGAAGAGAGACGGAAAAACCTTCTCCATTGAGGCCTGACTCAAACCAGGAACAACAATGATTGTTAAAGGCTTTTGTACCCAATCTTCGTCCTGAATAGATTGAAGCATAGCGCTTGTCATCATAATTGGAAGGATGCAAGAAAAAAAATATTGTGACGGCGAGTTGGTGGCGCGGCGCGGAAAGAAAACCTATGCGACATAGTGGCAACCAGTGCGACATTTGGCGACTCGTTTTAGTTGTGACGCATCCATCCGTCACCATGGGATCGATCATCGATCCATCGTCACTCGACGTTTCGACCATAATATTATAAAGTGCTGCTTCTATAAAGGTCTGCTATCGCAGTCGTTCCTTTTTGTAACTAGTCAAGAAATCAAGGCTGCCGCATCTCCATTATTTGTCAACTGCAAACTGCAAGCGCGTGACAACGGAGTATCATGATTCGAACAGCGATTCGACAGAGTCGTCGAGCGGCTACAGAAAGGACAGGAATATTATTCAACCAGTCGCAATCTACAATACAGGTTTCCGGGCTGTCGAAGTTTCGATCGTTCTGCTGCATCACTGCGAGCATTTCGACGAGGACGACAAGGTTGTTACCGTGTGCAAGCTTTACTCGACAATTTACAGCAGCAGGAGCGTTAGCATCACCATCATCAATTGACTACGAACAAGAAATTTACCAAGAGGATGAAGACCATTTATCTAAATCAGGTCTACTTTCGCATGCAGTCCTTGCTTCCAAGCCATGGTTGGACGTGACGGCACCCTTGCAAGTTCGCGTCAGAACGTTGCTGGCATGTCCGTTGCCGCTACATCCAGCCGACGCGCACTCCAACCAAGTCTTTCATCTCATCAAGCAGCTTTGCAAGAATCAAGCAAATGTGAGACAAAGTGCAACTAGTAGCATTACTCGCAGTGAACCATCATCCAGTGCACCATTAATAACGACGATCCAATCACTCACTTGGGCGCAGGACGTTTTGGAACGATTGATTTTGGACAAGAAGCGGCGGGTCCAGCAAATGAAGCAACGACAAGAAATAAATGAGCAAGCAGCAGATCAGTCATTGTCAACGTTCTATCATGACGCTGCCATTTCCATTAAACTATGGGATCTCATTGTTTTTGCCTGGGCCCGACAATTGTCCGTCAGCAACGAAACGCTTCAAGCAAACATGTCGGCGCAGAAAATGGCGCCCATGCGCATGGAGCAAATACTGGAGCGAGCATTGGAGGAAGCTGCCTGGGATGAGGAGCATTTAGTAACGTCGATGGATATTGTTGGTGGTGGCAGTGCTGGTGACCGACCGGGCAGTTTGCCAACGGTGGATATCTTCAATACCTATCTATACGGCCTTGCCAACGCCGCTCCCGTGCTTCGAACGGCGCATCTTCAGTCGCAAGCTGTCGTGCAGCGCATGCAGTCACTACATTTGGATCGAAATTGGCACTGCCGACCAAACACAAAGTCGTACTCGCACCTACTAAATGCCTGCGCTAAGGCGGCCCGATCACATCCTTACCACAAGACTCCACGAGAACAACATCCAGCCTATCTGGCAATGGAAGTACTACGAAACATGCAAAAGGCTCACGTCGAGGAAAAGGCTGTCTACGAGGAGCAATACGGACGACCCTATCACGAGGATGCGCACGATCGCAATCGACGTCGCATTGTCACGGCCGACGCCGTTGCCTATACGACGGCCATGCAAGCCATGGTCAATGCCATTACCTACACATCCAACAATCAGCCTCGTCGCAGTGCGTTTCAAAGGGAGCAGCAACAATTTGCGCAGCAAATTTTGGACTTGTTAAAGGAAATGATTGACACGACTGATGGATCGGTTGTTGCTGATGCAATGGCATTCAACATGACGCTACAAGCCTTTGCGAAACTGGCATCGTCGAGTCAGCAGAACGCAGCGTCTCGTAAAAAGGCGGCGCAGCAGTGTGAAGAAATTCTGAGCATGCGAATGGACTATGTGCAAGCCATACAGATTCAAGCTGAAAATGACGACGGTGGCAAGATGAGAGAGCAACTATTAAGCGATTTGAATGATCATCGCAACGCTCGCATGGCCTACAATATCTGTTTGGATGCTTGGTCCACGTCGGGCGCTCCTGAAGCAGTGGATGAGTGCGAGCGAATTCTGCAAACCATGCTGGCACCGGATCATCCAGCCGTTCTTCCCAACACTAGCTCGTTGAATGCTTGCCTCCGGGCTTGGTCATCTTCTAAACACGCACATGCGTCGCAACGCGCGTACGAGGTAGTCAAGCTGCAGAGGGATTTGATCGCATCGGGTTTGCTGCCGCCAGATGCGCGGCCTGATTTTCAAACATATAGTTTGCTGATACTCGCTGTTGCCCATTGCAAGGGAATTGTAGGCATGGACAAGATACAGCACGCCCGTTCTTTGCTCAATGAAATGGTTCAGGGAATGAAAACTGGAACAATGCTGAAGAAACGAAACGCATCATCGCCTTTTTCGTCTGTCCTGATTGCGGCCGTTAAAAGTTTTGAGACAGCTCCTGCAGCTATAAAAGGGAAAGGGAGTGATCATGCTGGCGTTAGCGAAGATATGGCTGATGGGGATGCCGACGCCTATTATCTTGATGAAAGCGAATCGAGTGCTAATGAACGCATTTACTCTATGGCGTTGAAGACGTATGAGGAGGTAAAGCTTGATTCTCTAGGATTGAGCCTCAAGCCTGACCATCACTTTTACGCAGCAATGCTTCGCGTGCTGATTGCCGCATTCCCAGCAAAAGCTGGAACAACAATATCACAAACTCATGCGACGCTAGCATCGTTTGCGACCGAACGAGTAAGCATGGCGCAGTCCATCATGACCGATGCTCAAGAGGCAGGTCAGGTGAGCCGCCTCGTTGTTTTTGCTTGGACGGATGCATTAGGAATTGATTACAAAGAAGCGTTGTTTAAACTACAAGGACATGCGAAGCGGCAAATGCCCAAGCTGTGGACGCGAAATGTAGCACCCGAGTTTAAATTTCGCGGATTCTTCCAAGGGAATACAAAGGATGGTAAGCGGAAGGTGGAAAGAATTAGTAATTCAAATTAGCGCACGTGTTTACAGTTAATAGATTACGTCTATGGGTTGAAGAGTTGTTGTTACATGGCGCATAACTGCCACACTAGTCAGTTGTCTATCGATAACAAAAATCATTTAGCAGCGCTACAGTTACCATCTAATCGTTGTTGGAATTCTATGCTGGGTGAGACTAGTCGCAGCTCGGGGAGTTCCGAAAGTAAATTCAACAACAACTTTTCGTTCAAGCCGTTACCGTCCAAATGCAGTACTTGTAAACGCTTGCACGCAGACAAACTCTCCGGCAGGCTTGTCAATTTGTTTTGGCTAGCTAAAAGCTCTTCGAGTTCTGGAAAGGTAAAGTTAGACGGAAGACAATCAAGCCGATTGGACGTCACCCGAAGCTGTTTTAGGCGTTTCATTTTATGGAGACTCGGCGGCAAAACGATGAGATTATTATTGTTGAGCGATAAGCTCTGCAGTTCGGGAAAAGCGCTTCCAAAACCATCAGGTAGCGCTATAATCTCGCAAAAATTAAGTGAAAGACTCGTAATGTGCGGCCCGGCGAGAACAAGACTCATGGGAAATCTCGCGTCTAGTCCGCTGTCAGGACACCTTGTACGCATAGAAACTCCGTCCAAATCGACCGCGAGAGATGAATCAGCCTCATTGTATCTGCATGCGGCAAGAACAAGCTTCTGGCAGGCCTCAAAACGGCTCGGATTCGTAGGTTGCTCGTTAAGATGTCGGACCAAATTCCAGTCACCACCGAGGACGACGCGATGTAGATAGATTCCAAGACATTCAATTTTGTTCACGAGTAAAATGTTGTATTCGTCGAACAAACGTAGGATCGTTTTTGATTGCGTCGATGATGGAGGGAATGTGACTCTTAATTGCACAAGCTGACACCAAAGTAGCTCCGACAAAGGCATCAAGCCATTTCTTTTCGCATCCATTACGAGTGCTTCTAGACGCTGGTGCGCCTGGGCGTACTGTCGCATTGAGCAGCAAAGCGAGATGGTCGCAGCAAAAAGCGGAGCAACGAGCAGTTCGGAGAAAGACTCGCCACAGTCTCGGAGCGATTTCAAAACCTTGAAGATCTCGTGTTCCGCCTGGCACAACGAGGAAGAATATACTGCGGTTTGTTTGGAGATGATGTGCAACACTTTCAATACAATGCCCCCCATGCGACAGAAAGCATCTGTTCTGACTATCCCGCATTTCTCGCTATCGACCTTGCGAAGATATCGAAATAACAGCGACGCTTGATGCCACGCTTTCTTCATTAAACGCGTCAATGAGTCATGGGCAGTTGTGGTGCAGACTTCCAGCATGATTTCATGCAAACGTGCTATGGGACCATTTATATCAACGCCTAGCTCACCATCGACGCATTGCGCTTCGCGCAACATGCATGGAAATTGCTGCATGCAGTTTCGAAAACTTGAACATATGCTCTTGGCTCCTGCATGCCAGACTCGCAAGTCACATGGGTATCTTGATTGCGTAAGCAAGTTTTTCCGAAACTGTTGAAGGAACATCACTACCATAGTAGAACTGTGCTGCACGTCAAACAACATCGAGAAGATGTCCGTGTTGTCGACTGAAGTCAAAGCAAAAGAGCAGTGGACGGCATGTGAAACAAATTCCGTCAATCGTAGTAAGATATCGCGAAATAGATTTTCTCCCTCATCCATTTCAAAGTGAAATTGAATCTTCTCCTTGCACACTCGCATCAGTTCATCGCAAGCATCGAATCGACCAGCGTGTACTGCAACTCGAATACAGTTCATAACACCAAGAAAGAATCCACATATTTCACTTGGACGTTGACCTTGTGAGTCATTTAGGCTCGAAGAAAGCGTATCGACAATCGACGTGAAAGAAAGACTAACGACGGCGGAGCTTCGTTGTTTCGTGCCAACAAAGGAACGCAAACTCTGGCGCTCCTCGCGGTCACTGCGCGACGCTTCATCCGAACTGTAGTCTGATGAGTCTGGTGTCGGAAGCACCACAAAGTCTTCCTCGCTGAAGGCATCTGGCTGAGCTCTTACATTCTCTTTAGAATAAACGTCAATGCAAGTCAGCGGTTTGTTTGCTCCCTCTAGCGACAACATTATACTTTTCGAACCAATATCTTTGCCTCTTTTCAACTCCGGGGGTTTGGGTTCACTAAATCTTACGGGCAGCGGCAGGAGCTCTCTGGGTAGGAGAGATCCCTGTTCGCGCTGCTGCAAATGCTGGTATGGACAAAAACGGTCGCTACACTTGCCGCCAAGTTCATAGGGGCAAATAGCAACTTGCGGATCAAATTGTTTGGAGCGTTCATCACGAGACAACTCGTGCGAAAGGCAGACTTTTGCTTTGCGGATGTCAGCCATGGCACGAAAATCCAAGCAAGTGAAACAAAGTGCGTGGCGTCGCTCACGAGTCATCTGGTCAACATTGCTGCTCCGACCCTCGGTCGATGAGAATTTTAGTATAGTGTGAACGGTCTCGGCAGGAAGGCACGGCAAAAACGTGATGAGCTTGTCTACATGTGTTCCCAGCAGCCACAATCGTTGCAAATCATTTGTCGACAGAACGGGGTGACGTAAATGTTGGCACAAGGACGCAAACGCACCATCATCGACTTGCGAATTGTCCTCCGCACCACTCATCGACCGCGCGTCTTGCGAGTTTTGCATAGAATTTTCCTCCGTTTCGGTCAAAACATCGACATTTGAGGCTACCAAATCGGCATGTGCGTTCTCATTTACCGCATGAAAAATTGCCAAGTCGTCGTCCGATAGTTCCGCAACAGTGGTTTCCGACATAAGTTTCGTAAGTGTTGCCTCCATGCGCGCCAAGTTTGAAGCAAGTTGACGACAGAGGTCTTGTTGAATAGTTCGCAGCGCTTGCAGGTCCTTCACTCGCGCTTCCAATCGGTTTACATCCTCTCGCACAATGGAGCGCTCGCCCAGCTTATCCGCTAACGCAGTATCAACTTGTTCTTTGCGTGCTTTTAACAACCCCACCGTCGCTTCGTAAGTCATTAATTCTTCTTCCAGCAACATTTGGGTTTTTATTGTGCTTCCCGATAAATTTGAAGAGACTATAGACTCATCAATTCGCGAAGGTGCGGTGTCTTCATTTGCTGATCGAGTATCGTTGCATTGCGTATCTCGCATACTCAATAAAGAGTCGTTTGTACTCTGACTAAACGATACTCGTGACAACTCGGCTGACGCTGTCGACCTGATCCCTTGCGTCGACGTCGTGTGCAGCTGCGAACATGCTTCATTCGACGTGATCTGACTGTAATGGAGTGGGTAATTTTGAGCCGGATTGCGAGTAACTGCAGAATTATGCTGCATGTCTTCAGCTACCAACTCGAGTGGCGCATCTCGAAACTGCGATTCACTGCTTTCCAGTCGTTTTCGTGTGATAATAGAAAGTGGAGCGTCTCCTTCCGCATTTGATGCACTAATGGAGATGGAATCATGGATAGCCCCAAATGAAGCTTCTGTTTGCCGTTGCTGCTCAATGTGCAATGCTTGTTTCTCATGTTGCTGCGAGTCGGCGGTTCCATCCATCATCCAATCCCCTGTCGGTAAGTTGTTTTGCCACTCGGGGCGAATCTTGGTGACAACCACTGCTGCCAGCTCCTTGCGCTTTTGCTTCACCGCACGCCCTATACAGTTCGTCCGATCGACGAAGAAGCAATATTTAACGCGTCCTCGTGATATCTCGTTTAGTTGTGCGGTTTCTTCGATTAATTGTTTCTGGAAGATTTCTCGTGAGCGGCTCGGCTTCTCGACGTTACGAAGAATGATGATGTACGCTGCATTTTCCATCAATGCCCTCGCCTCCCTTATCAAATAATCAATAGAGTCAGTATCTGCCATAAGGTTCGGAAGAAGGATTGGTTTGAGTACATTTTCAAAGGCGAATTCTTCCTTCGCGGCTTGCTTGCGCCGTTTCTTGGAAGCATTTTCGTGGGCGCTTATGAATCCAAGTAAGTGCGTATGTCGCGGCGGAGAAAGGAAAGGATACGGCTTTTCTTCCGCTTGTTCGATAAGCTGAGAATCTTCGCCAGCCAACCCAGTCGCAGAGTCGCCATTTCGATCGACTACTTCACGCGTATTACCACTAATGGTACGAATAAAGGCAGTGCGATCACTGTTGGTAAGTAAAGCATGATTTTCTTCTTCACACTTAGCTTCCGTAAGTGCATCCTTCGCGGATGTTGCAGCACCGCCTGCCGATATAGCCGTTCCATGCGCTGCGACTACAATACCGTGACCTTGCTCCCTTCCCTTCATTCCTAACATCGTTCGCTGCGTCTGCTGTCGCCATCGTTGCATTCCTTTGATCCATTCTGGCAATTTTCTATTTTGCCAAGGATCATGAATTTCAGTGATGACTATTGCCGCCAACACATTTTTCTTTGGCACCACAGCCTGTCCGGCCTGATTGTTCGGATCGAAACAAACCCAAAAGAATGGGACATTGAACCCATTTTGGTGGTGGTGATCTTCTTGACGCTCTCTGACTTTGTCTAAAATGCCGGAAAGCAGCTTGTCAAACAAGTTTTGGCGCTTACTTGTACGTGGGCCAGGGTCGTCAAACAAAATGACAAGCTTTGCTTTCGCTAACAGTGAGGAGCACCGGACAATATCATGAACATGAACAGAATTTGATTGACTCCCATAATTTGAGTAAACGATCGGAAAGAGAACCTTGCTGCTAGCTGCTTCATCGCGTAGCTCCTTTCTTGACAAACAATTACCGTGCGCCTTCAGAAATTTATGAAGACGCCCCAGATCTGGCGGCGCGCTGACAATGAGATACTGCTCTTGTTGTAGTTGCAACCTGTTCGTCAACCACAAGGGCTGATACTCGTGCTTTGGCTCTCGACGACGGAGCTGCATGGCGCTGGTCGACGCAACCTCTTCATCGTCTTCCACTGCATCAATATTACTTTGAACTCGCTTCCGTTTTTTATTCGGCTTTTTGTCAGACTTGGAATCCTCAGAAGTGTCAGTCTCGTAAGTCAAATCGATTACTCGCGAGTCTGCAAGCTCTTCGGATCCACCAGTTGATGCACCACTTGCGGTGGATGCATGATATAGCTGCTGCCTCTTCCCGATCGACGCATCTCCTTCTGGCAAAAAATGTTCTTCATCATCAGTTGCTCCGTTTAACGCCAATCGTTGTTGCTGCATGCGTGCCACCCATTCAATCAAATCTTGCTTCCACTCTGCTTGCACATGCGAAACGATTATGGCCGCCAGCTCCCTTCTCTTGCGCACCATGACTCTCGTTCCAACTTGATTGTTTGGATCAAAACATACCCAGAGTAAGGGAACTTTAGCAGTATGGCTGGTCGAATCGGTTGGCTGTTCCTGCTGCTGCTGTCGAATATTGGCTCGGGCTTTAGCCGCCACAAGCAAGTCGTCAAACCAGGCTTGCTTTTCAGCCATTCGCTTCTTCTCACCATCATCGTCAAACACAATGACAAAGTCGGCTGCTTCCATAAGACGCGTGTATTGCGTTGCGTCATGCGCAAGTACAGCTCCAGTTGCGCGTAATGGTGCTGCTGTTGCAAGCGTCGAAGGATAAAGGATTGGAACGAGTGCAAGACTTGTTGTCAAGTCGACTCCGTCCCGCTCCTGCCGTTGCTGTTGACGCTCGGATGTCCTGTGCGCGGCTAAGAACTGAACCAGATGATCAATGTCTTCTTCGGTGCTGATAATGACATGATCCGCTTGTATATTTTGCTGCGAAACGTAGTAGTTTTGCATTCTTGCGTGTAAATGTTGCCGCCGTAATTGAGAAGCAGCCCTTGCAATCTTTAGTTCCTTTTCTTTCAAAGCTCGCCGTTTCCGTTCCTCGCCTGCTGTCGCTTCAGCTGCCCCTTGCATGACTTTACTAGAATAGCATATACAAGTTAATTGCTTGATGGGTGTGGATTGTTGATTGCAGCCGTCTGTCGGATCGCAGGAAGTTTTCTTCGCTGATTTGAACGGAGTTCAGTGATGGAAAATCTGTACACTGTCTAGTGTAAATCAATTTCTACCGCTCTCTTCCTTGCTTACGAAAACGGTGCCGCTGCTTCGATCATTATTCCATGGTGATGGATCGAGCCATGGTCGTGTCGAAGTACCGTTCCGACTAGCGTGCGTCGTACCGGGGCTCATATCGCCCCATCGTTTGTTGCAACCTGTTCATCTTGCCATGCTGTAGCCCTGGTGCGTTTCATTATTACTCCTGCAATACGTCTTGGTTCAGAAGTCATTAAGGAGTCGTAGGGACGAAACAAACTGCTGCTACGTACACATAGCTAAGCCATTGGTCCAATCGGAGTTACATATTGGTGCACATTGAAGTTCTGGCGTTGACCGGGGGAACATTAATAGTCCGTCCGTTCTTTTGTACTACTTAACCTACAGCCACCGAAACATCTTCGCGTCAGCGCGGAGTGACGAACGGGAAGGGCAATAGCCATTGGAATTCTCGACGCGGTTCATGCGTCACTGTAGCGCAAACAGTGTAAACTCTCCTTCCTCGACGGCCGAGTTCGGACGGCCTTCCACCGATGTTTCTCCATCTCGTGGTGCCGACAGATGAATGATCGATTGAGCTATTGGTAATGGAAATCGCTGCTATTGTATATACTGTAGCTGACCTGAGAGCCAGTGATAAGAGCTAGTGATTACCACACCGTGCGGATACGAAGGGAGAGAAAGTAGCCCAACAATCCATTGCCATCCGATTCTAAGACAGCTTTACACATAGCACAATTCTTCTTTCAAGCCCTTTTATAATGTCACGAAAAGAAAGATCAAACCGATCTGTACTTGACTATGACAATGAAGACGATTTGCGCAAGGCTCTCATGTCAATGGAACTGAACGAGCATGGCAGCAGTGACATGGCAACGGATGAGCTGCCTGCAGCGCCAGAAAGAATAGAAGCAGAAGAAGTCTCATTCGATACTACTCTTGATTGGGTTCTTCCCGTGTACGATCCAGAAACGACGGAGACACAGTCCATGAAGCAAGAAATACGACGTTTACAGGTTTTGAAGAGCTATGAAATTTTGGAATCGGATCGCGAGGAAGCCTTCGATCGCATTACAAGCATGGCGACGCGAGTCTTTAAAACGCCAGTTGCAATCATCACTTTAGTTGATTTAGGTAAGGCATTTTGCATTGTTTATGAGCAGAGGCTGTAATGGATCATTACGAGAACCAAAGTACGACTTGAGATGCGCAAATAGGAGCGAGCGTCTACCCGTTTGTTATTTTCAATTTCATTTCCCCTTCTATCAACCTCACACACTTCATCATGATTTTCAGGCCGGCAATGGTTCCTGTCAACTCAAAACTTTGATGTGGTCGAGTCACCGCGTGCCACTGGGTTTTGCTCACACGCTGTGTTGTCTAAGAGTGGAATGATGATTGTATTGGATGCTACCAAGGACTTTCGATTCCACGACAATGCTCTCGTTACTGGCGATTCGCATTTACGATTCTACGCAGGCGCATCCTTGCTTGCACCAGAAGGTTACAAGCTTGGCGCCTTGTGCTTGGTAGACTTTGAGCCTCGGACTTGCTTCACAGAGGATGACCAAGCGACGCTCATGGACATGGCTCGCATGGTTGTTGATGTTTTAGTCAGTCGAAGGAAAGAGAAGCAGAGGGAAGGGAATCCAGCCCAGTTTATTGCATATACAGGTACGTGCGTCTGAGTAAGAGACAGCCTTTACGAAACAGTACCTATGAAGTTGCTGCAGTCTGACTCACACCTACCGATTCGGCGCTGCTCTCGAAACTGCAGCTCATGATTTGATGACTCCACTCAGTGGTGTACAATTGTCGCTCTCACTGCTAGCTGGCGACAATGAAATGAAGGAAAAACTGTCATATCAGCAAGCCGAGCTCCTGTCTACAGCTTCTACATGTTCCGAGCTCATGATTCGCATCTGCAAATCGGCAAGCGATGCCTTGCAAGGAGGTGGTGGCAGTGAACTTGGCCTCGACCCCGATCTACTGCACGACGAATCGTCGGATATTCTTGCCGTCACCAAGATTGATGAGCTGATCAAGAGTTTGCGAATGCTGACTGGCCCTATCCACAAGCAAGTGCCAGTTGTGATACGCATAGATCCTGCTGTTCCACCGTTAATCCTTTGCGACGACTTGAAATTGTTTCGATCTGCGCTAAATTTACTATCGAGTGCAGTATATCGCACGCAGAAGGGCGGCGTCCAATTGCGAATAGCTCCAAGTCGGACAAGAGCGGCGCTTGTTTTTGAAATCGAGGATACGGCTGATGATGTTCCTGTCGAGACGTACCAGTACCTTTTTAAACCGAGCAAGCGTGAGGATGGAAGTCTTCGCATGTGCCTTTCGTCGGTGGCATCCTTAATTTCATCACTCGACGGAGAATGCGGGTTCCGGCCGCGCGTTGATAAATCTGTGAGACTGCCTGGTCCTAAAAGCCGACATGAGACTGGTTCTATATTTTGGTTCAGCGTGCCGTTGTTCGCTCCTGATAGCCTCGGAGCGAATGGAATTCAACTGCCAATCAAGAACGTCGGTATGTCCCCTTGGCTATCAACTTGCTCGGATCCATCCCTGAGTCGTACGCTGACGAAGAAAACATTCGACTACCCATCTTATTCTCATGGCTCCGCGCCTATGCGAGGCTACGACGCCAATCCATTAAATACAATAGTCAGGAGCCATACACCATCAAGTATGCTCGGCTGGAGTCCGACGAGTGAAATCGGGCAAGGAAGTATTGCTTTAGCAAGTAATGGCGGGCAGGACATGTTCGGACCTCCCTTATCAAGCATCGATGCCTACGAGACTATCAAACACGGCGGTGACCTGGCTTTAAATTCTCACGATGCGTTGCCGTTGCCTTCTGGACCAAGAACACGAAAGGCCCTTGTCATTGACGATTCGCTTGTAATTCGCAAGAGCATTGGAATTGCTTTATCGAAAGTTGGATACGATGTAGTCCAGGCGGTGAATGGATGGGAAGGGCTTACGCGTATGAAAGAAACTATTTTTGACTTTGTACTTTGCGACTTATTAATGCCAATTATGGATGGATTTGACTCAGTTAAACAGTATCGAGAGTGGGAACGAGCAAATCGACCATCACCGAAGCAGATTATAATCGGTATATCTGCGCACACGAACCCAGATGCAGCCTCGCAGAGTTTTAAGGCTGGAATGGACGATTTTCGTGCAAAACCCATCACAATTAAAAACTTGACAGAGATTTGTGAAAGCGCCGAAGTCGTATCTCACGCCAAGGTTTTGGATGTTGCTTCTGAGCTTGAGATGCATGTAGAAGGCTCCAGTGGTTCCAGCGGCAATCCTACCGACGATAGCGACGACACGGCGTCTCGCAAGCGTGATACAGACGACGAACTGTCGACCTCGTCCGTTATAAACGACGAGTCGGAGTTTGGAAAGAAGCGCCAGCGCATTGGCAGCCTATCTCACAAAGGCGCTCAACGGGTATGCTTGGTTGCGATGGATCGACCTACTGCAACTGCCGTCGAAGCCTTTCGCGAGCTTGAGCAAGTTCATTGGAAAGTTGTCACAGTGCACGATGGTGATGATGCGTTTCGTCTTTTGCAAATGCGGATTTGGGATTTGGTACTCATTGACGATGACTTGGAGGGCCTAGGTGGTACCCAAAGTATTGTACAGTTTCGCCAATGGGAACACGAACATCGCTTGGGTCGCCAGCGCAATCTTGTGCTTGTCAGCGACGTGGACATTCCGTCACCTTTCGACAAATATGCGTTTGTGCAAGCTCCGAGTGGCTTTAACAGTGTGATAGGCAAACCGATTGCCTGGGGCGACATAAAATATCTGCTGAAGGCTAGTCGACCCGCAGACGCAGTTTCGGCGAATGTTGCTGTGGCGCCGGCGGTTGGATGAAAAGCTACTCGTAGTAACTTCGGGGGTTGCGACATACCCTTCTATTATCCTCCATTGCTCAATGAGTTTGTATTTACAACGCATGTAAACACTATACGGCCATCATAGATACGCACAATTGCTGCACTTTTATAAAGTCATCTGCTAAGTACGCATGTAAAATAGATAACATAAGTCGTTGTTCCAAGGTAACGAGATTCCATGAGGAAACTCTTACATTTCGCCGCTTCTTCACAACTATGCTTTCTTCACTTTCGACTTGGTCGGATATCCATTCGCCATTACCCGTCGATGCGCTCGGCCGCCTCCCCCAAAAGCTGAATTCAATATCAAAATAACAAGCAAGGTCGCAATGCTACCCTCCAAGTAAACGGCGACATTTGTGGAATGCTCCTTGACGTATGAGACGCCGACCACTAGCTTTTCCGGTACTTTTTCGGCATGCTGCTCAAGCAGAGTGAGCACGCCCGTCGCGGCGTGGCTCAATCCTCCGACAATGTGCTTCTGCACTAGCGTCAAAAGGTCCATGCCCTTGAGATAAACCGGATAAACTGGACTATTCTGCAGTGCCTGAGAAGCCTGCGACTTGTAGTGACCCACCTTTTCTGACGCAACAGCTAAATGCGGCCCCGCCTTTTCGTGAAAGATTGCCCGAGCTTGGTCGACGTGTGGAGCCGTTTTGGTTGAAACGGTTTGCCAGCCGGCATGTAAATGCGCATACGCCTGCTTGGAAACTTTTACGATGGCGTCCCAAACTGGCTCCAACGCGACGCATAATTCATGATACTTCGTTGTAATTTGTTGATATACATGAAGAATGGTTTCCTTGGTCGATCTTAAGAATGGGAGTACCTTGTTGCGATAAAAGGATTCCACTGCATCTTTATGCTCCTGGCACCAGCGGTGAAACAACTGCCGGTTAAAGTATTGATTTCGAATCACTTCAAATTCTTGACGAACATTGTCTAGTTCAGTTTGAGTCTCTGCTAGCTTGTCACGTGACAAGGTGAGCGAAGCGCGTGCACTTTCCAGCTCGGCAGCAACGTTTGCATGACTGCCTTGCAACTCGTTATATCTCGTGCTGAGAGTTTGCATCTCTTGCTCCAACTGATTCTTTTGCTCCTCCGCTTGTCTATTCGCAGCTTCCAGTTGATTCTGCAACTCTTGCTGCTGCGTTTGCGCTTGCTCGGCCAATTCCTTGTATTCCTGAACCGACTCTTGCGAAGCGGAAAGGTGGCGCTGCATGTCTGACGAGCAAGTCGCTTGAGATTCCTCCAATTGCTGCGCATGCTGAATCTCCATGTCTTGCATCATTTCCGCGTACTTTGAGGTGACGGCATCATCGCAAGATCCCAATTGCGTCGCCTCATCAAGGCTGCTGCGAACATTAGCAACATCCTCGTCGGCTGAAATGCTGCTGAATGACAAGCAGAAGAGGAGGCACCACAGACCTGAAAACATTTTAATGGGTCTTTTCATGATATATATATTTAAATCGCTAGTTTAAATCTAAGCGAATAGGAAAGATACAGACAACAAGGATGGACAGCAAAGGTGGATGGTCGCAGCAATGTCCGTCGATCATTGGAAGGCAAACAAGCAAGAGGCTCTCCGCAAGGGAAGCCTTTTGGCCAATGAGAAACGATTTGGATCTTCATGGATGCGCGCCGAGGTGCGCTCAGGCGTTCGAAACAGCTGCGCGCAAGCCGGTCGCTGGAGTTTCTTCGATTGCTCGCGATTCTTCCCACAATTTGCATTTGCGCATCCAATTTGACTATAGACCTTCAAACAATTGCTGCTACAATATATAAATCAACCATGACACTCACCAAGCTCGTCTACACTCCTCATGAAAAGAGTACATCGTCGGATCATCCGCATTCGTTTGTCGTGCTCGTCGACAATGAGGCCTACAAAAAGTGGAAGAAGGATCCTTCCATTCCGCTCGCCCAAGTATTAGATGACTTTACCGTCTTTCGCTATGATACTGGCACTTCAGGAACTTTGCTGCAGCCATCCAAGAGGGAATTGGAGCACGTCTTTGGCTCAGAGCGAAGCCATGATGAAATTGTGCAGTACATGCTCGAGCATGGTAAACCGCATGGGCAAGAAATGATGTAAACTGTAAAGAACGTCAGACTAAATATCACATTATAAACGAATCAACCTCGCGAGCAAAGGATTATACTAGTCTTTGTTTTGTATACTTGTCACGGAGATATGGGTATATAGCATATCGCGTCGCATACATTTTACAGTTAACGTCGATCTCGAGAGCCAATCTACTCGGCGCACTTGGCTAGAGCAGCGACATGCTCCTTAACACATTCAACAAAGCCCTCGGCATGGCATTTCTCCAACCGCCGTTGCAAGGCATATGGAACTTGGTCGTCCATAGAGTCTGGCAGATCCTCACCAAGGTCCAATAGTGAAGCAGGCTGTGGTCTATCTCGTGACTGCTGAGTCGGTTCCAAAGCCGTTCCACTAGCAGATGCGGCATCAGCAGTTGGTGCTACAACAGGCAAGCAGTAGACTTCAGCTCGCTGGGGCCGACAGCATGGAACGCCATACCCGCCTTCTAAAACGCTCACAACGCGACCGCTGCATGACTTGAACGCCAACGCGCACACAACCTCTGTAATGTGTCCAAAATCTTTAGCGGACAACGCTCCAAGACCCATGGGATCATTCTTATGCGCGTCAAAGCCAGCCGAAAGAATGATCAAGTCGGGCGAAAAATTGTCAACAGCGGGTGTCACGTGCTGGACCAATGCAGTTCCGACATCATGCGGAGTCACTCTCGCACCAAGTGGAATATTTAACACACCCTTGTGCGGAGACGTGTCACCACATCGTCCAGGATAAATGCCGCCCGACTTTGGATTGCTCGGTAGATTATGCAGCTCATTGTTGGGGTCATCTTGGTCCAGACTGGGTGCACCGTTTACCTCTGCTCCTCCTGCGTGCATGGAAATATAGAGGAAGCGGGGATCATATGTAGAACATAAGATGTCCTGAGTTCCATTACCGTGATGGGCGTCCGCATCGATGACGCATACGCGGCTTAGGCCAAGTCCTCCTTCGCTTATAGGGCTAGTCGCATAGATTGCTGCGCAAGCTGCTGTGTTGAGAATGCAGAAGCCATTCGAGATGGCCTTCATCGGATGCAAAGATCGTCCGGCATGGTGACCTGGAGGGCGCGAGACGCAGAATCCGTTGACAGTTTCACCGTGGACGACCATTTTCGTAACTTTCAATGCAGCTGCAACTCCACAAACGGCGGCCGACCATGTGCCTTTCGAGCCCACTGCATAAGCATGAACGATATTTAAGAACTGTAAGTATACATATTATTTGTTGAAGCAGCATCACTCTCATATGATAACAGACTTACTCGTATCCTCGCCACCCTTCTCATCGCTGTCATCCGTAAGCATAATGATAGACTCTGGGGATGGGGCCGACTCGCATCGACTTTTCATTCGTTTTAAGTAAGAAGTCGTGTGCGCTTTCGGGAGAATACGCCATTCAGCGAGTTTGATGTGCTCGTCCTCAACTCCTAAAATGAGCCTGAGCGGGCCATCAGCTGTAGCGCCGGCGAGTCTCGCTGCCTTGAGGGCAGCAGGCAGCCTCACTGAGCGCTCAAAACAGGCCTCTCCGGTGAGGTGTCCGTTGCACCGTAGATCGGACAGCACCACAGTCGCATTTCGACCCGGACTCTTGCTGACGAGGTACTTGTACAAACGCTCGAGTGCTCGGCGCCAATCAGCACTTGCTGTCAATTTTAAATCCAATGCGATTGATCCTATAACTTCTTCGCCATACGTTTTAAGCAAAACCCAATTTTCGTAAATTGTCACGGCATTGTCATCCTTTTTCAAGACGTTATCGCGTTTTTCGATCGAGTTTGACTCATGTTCTTTATATTTACGAACCGTTTCAATCAGATCGAACACGGTGCGCTGGAGACTTGCAATGGCCGGCATATCAGTGTTGCGCGCAAAAAACTCATTCAGACTCCAGAGCCCTTGGAAAAAGTCTTCGGAGCTAATTTCTGCAGTCTTTGTTGCTCCATCACCCTGCATGCATGCCATCCACGTGCCAGGTGTTGTTTGAATCCTTTCCGCACGAGCGACTTTCTGTGGCGGAGTAATGTTCCCGTTCCCATTTCGAGGTAGTCCGAAGCACGCTGGTGGCATCATTGACTCCACAATGAAGTTCAAGTCAACAATCGGCTCAGGGCTTGATGGATTGTCTGAAAAGATAGAGTGCGAATCTACTCGAGGGTGCGGAAGCTGCGCAACTATAAATGCCAAAGGAAGTTCCAGAACTATGCGGGGGAAGACAGGTGCTTGAACCGTCATCGGGTGACACTAAGTTGGGTAATAATGAAGAAGGGCTGAGCTTACAGACCATAACGTGAAACAACATTGATCAGACGCTTAAAAATTACCTCAAAAAGTCCGGCAGTCGCGCGCTCAGTCGCAGTCACTTCAGTATCTATATAATTCATGGCATACTGAAGGAGAGGACAATGAGTTTGTTAGGAAGATTCGAATGACAACTAAACATGCGTAGTAGATACATACCTTGCGCAGCGCAAGTGCGAGTCTATGGCTATTGACAAATCTTCCAAACACCGCTTTTGGAAGACCAGTGAATCCAAAGAATGTTCGCAGCACGTCCATGTCAATCGATTCAAGCCCCTCGTAGTTATACGGACGAATCATTTCCTCCGACGCATCAATTGTCTCGATTTGCAGCAAGG
This sequence comes from Mayamaea pseudoterrestris, assembly GCA_027923505.1. Lineage (NCBI taxonomy): Eukaryota > Bacillariophyta > Bacillariophyceae > Sellaphorales > Sellaphoraceae > Mayamaea > Mayamaea pseudoterrestris. Next base: position 494,340 of record BROI01000018.1, on the reverse strand, counting down.
GTGAGGCATCAAATGACGACTGAGCGTTTTCCGATAATGATTCGACGCGGTTTTTACGTGTTGAATCATCCGCATTCCAATAAGGAGACAGAAATATAACGTCCACTTTCTGTTTTGAGCTACTGCGCTTTCCTGCTGTAAAGTTCGTCTCAGATGCGTGCACTACTCGCGCAGGCCAGTATACGCCGGGACGGGCACCCTTGCTGTAGCTGGCTGCAAGAACTATGCCAAGTCCAAGGCCGTCAACGCAAAAATCGCTGCTTCCTGCGAATCGTGTCGACCGGCGAGACTGGTACGTCTGCTGTTGGCGACGTTCAAATTTCTGCTTCGCGTCCAGCACTTCCTCTGCCTCAAGATCAAATGTGTGAAGATCATCACGATCGACGGATAAGGCTTTCCAAAGATCGCCAATGTCAGGGTCTCGCACATACGCAATAACGACTCCGTCGCTGTGCTCCCAACGAACGCGATCGCCAATGAGATAAGGACCTCCGATTGGAGGCTGAGAATCCGTAGATTTTTTAGTCGTCCAGCCATCATCCCGCAGTACTTGCGGGTGGTATGATGTCAGGCGTATCTGCTTCTCGAGGTAAGCAGGCTCTCTTGAGTAAACGTTAGTCAGTATCCTCTTCACCGCAATGGGAGTTTCTTCCTTTGCCAGAACGAAGCGAATGACGTGTAGAATATATTTGGCATTGTCGGGATCTTTGTAAGCCCATTCAAGAAGAGTTTGTCGAAATGGACTCTTCTCACGACTCTTATCTTTGGGGTTGCGAATTTCCTTGTCGATGAGCGCCAAATTTCCAGTCCAATCATCGCGCCAGGATTCGCCCGTCGCTTCAAATTCCAGAACTCTTTCAAGCTCTTTAAGCTCTGCTTTACTCAAAATCTCAAAGCTCTGAGATTGGCGTGGCAGAGGGGAAATGTCAACAAGCTGCGAAATGATTTCGTCTGCCTCCGAAGCGTCGACCGACGGTTGCGCTTGGCCAAGAGCACTTTCACCAATAGTGTCCACTTTCTTATTTATATTGCTTTTGGAAGCGCGACCGCGCCGAGGAATCGCCTCACTATCCGCGGAGATATCGGCAGCTCCTCTCTTTTGTCCACTACCAGCCTGCGCTGGATTGGTTCGCGGCATGATCAAACAAGGTTCTGAAAAATATGTGCTTCTTAAGCGGACAAAATTACAAAAGGTGTAAGTAATATGCATCAATTAAGGTATTTAGAATATAAATTTCTCTACTTATTCTTGGCTCTTTTTTTACTGCTGCTCCAACCTAGTAACCCGAGCACTAATGCAGCAACACACTGGGAAGAACCAATCCATTTTAACACCGCATTACTTACTAGTCAGCCACGTTTTACCACCAATAAATATACCAAGTATATGGAGACTATATAAGGGTAAAATTGTTGCAAATAGTAAAGTCTTTACTTGTGCTGACTCTCAAAACTGAGCTCCACGGTTGTTGCCGCCGCTGCTGCACAGATTGTGTGCCAGGTTTTGAGTCAAGCACTAAACTACGGTAGGCACGCGCGCAAAACCATGCTGGCGGTATTTTAGCTAGGGTGTGATTGCAAGTCATGAAGCTTAGTAGCTTGCAACTAACATCGAATAAAAATCGAAATTTGTAGACATGGTCTTTCCATAAAATAGTTCACCTGCGGCGACTAGGGAGCATATTGTAATAGTCATCCTAGCTAAAACACATCGAAGATTATCACCATACTGTACCATGAATCCCAAACCCCAAAACGCAAGCCGCCTTCATTTGCAGTACAAGTACTAAAGTATATTGCAAGGCATCGCGTCAAAGCAGTGCGTCTCGCATGACTGCGAGTCGACGCGGGCAAGATGCAATTCGTCGTATTCGTTGGAAACGCTCGGCGTGTTGGCGAGCATAGGCTTTTGCAATGCTGAAACCATTGCTGGCTTGGATGTGGTAGTATCAGAAACGTGATCTTCTTGATTTTGCTGCTCGAGCGCAGTGCGTCGTCGCTGTGCCACCTTGAGCTTTTCCTGCTCCATTTGTCGACCAAACTTGGGGCGAAACCCCGCGAACGCAACATTTTCGCCGCGGTCGTCTGTCTCCAAATCACTCACATTTAGAATGGCGTCCATCATGTCCTTGCTCGAACTGGATGAAACTGTGATCTCAACTCCTTCAATGCAAGTGGATTGTAGAGTTGCTGCCGATGTTAAATTGTGGCTGGCATTCAGCGATTTGTCACCCGCTCCTTGCACAAGCGCGGTCTCGCCTCTACTCTCCTGCAACTCATCTCCGTCTTTCATATACTTCTTGTGTGTCCATTGCGAGGCAACGGCCGCAGCCGAATCCTTCATGGGGCTCTGATCTACTCCTTCCTTGTCGTTGCACTCTTCTCGACTCGCCTCCGAGAGCTTGTCGTCATTCTTTTCGTCGCGTCCTTCAAATTCTTGCGTCTCTCCCGAATGCGTCAGTAGGCGACGCAAAAGAGGACTTTTGTAGGCTTGTTTGGCAATCGGCTTGGTACGGTTTTGGTCAATGATTTCATCCTTGATCCACGAGTGGCGCTTTTTAACAAGCGAACCTGGTTCGTAGCGCTTGAATACGCTTGGACTCGTCAAGGATGGAGCAGGCTTTTGGAAAATGGTTTCAAAGTGCTGCTTGCGAGACGCAACTGGAGAAAGTGTCTCAGTAGCGCCATTTTCCATGGTTGGGTCGTCGTCGTGCATCGTTCGGATAATCTCCATGGCGAAAGTTTGCTCGTCGAGAAACGGCAACGACGCAAAAGATCAATCAAGTTTATGCTGCTGCAGCTGTTACAACGTCAACGGCAGGCTGCGTTGAAACTCACTCATCAAGTAAACCTGAAGCAATGAGGGCAGTGGTGTCCATCGTCGCTTTGACAGTGCGAAGTTGTGGATGTCATCGCCAAGGCCGACGGGCGCAAATAACGGACGTGGCAAGTCACTTTTGAGTGCCGGATCAACGGTTCAAAAACACATTCAGTACCGGTACGATAAGCATTAACTTTGGCGACGTTATTTTACCATGACCAGAAATGCACCTTTGCACTTCGTACAAGTACCACAAATGACGAAGCAACGTAGCATCTCAGGGCGATGGGCGCTATGCGGATCTATCCTAATCATATCAACCTTGCTGCTTTGTCTTCTTTTCAATGACAAAGAAATTATAAAGCAGCAGCTTCCATCATCGGTAGCACGATCGACCACCACCATCATTTACTCGTCTTCATCAGGCCGCACAGAACAATCATTTCCTCCACTATCAACCTTAATAAACGAAAGCAAAATCATTGCTGATGTTAGTTTTCTACTTGATTTTGCAATTATTGGGCACCCCAAGACTGGAACAACCTTTCTCGCTCAGTGGCTCGGAGCGCACACTGAAATAAACAGCAATTTGACGGGAGCAGAGCGACACTACTTAACTAAACGACAACCTGCAAAAATGGTGAAGTATTTACATGCGCAGCCGAAGAATCAATTACGGGCATACAAGGCTCCTCGCGACGTTTGTCATTCAGTTGTTGTCGAATCCTTGGCCAAGTACTTTTCGTCGGCCAAACTCATCATTGGACTGCGACATCCGATCGACCTGTTTGAATCATTCTACAACTACCGCGTCGCACGCAACTGGACCATGCCGCCACCTGAATCGCTCATTGGACGCTGCATGTACTCCATGAAGACGGACCACGAGAAGATAATGCGGGTAGAGGAACTTGGAGGCTTGAGAGACCAAGGGGTTTGCACGGATGTCACAGACTTTCATGTGAACTTGTCTCATCTACAAAAGACGAGGCAGTATGAGAATGAGACAAAGTATAAAGAGCTACTAGGGAAAAGCAGCCTTCGGCAACGACCAGATATTGACGTTCCCAATCCAATTTTTGTCTATGAAATCCGACAATTAGCTAATTCATCAGCAACCTTTCGCAACGACTTGACCAACTTTCTTGGTCTGCACCAGCCACTTGGAAAGCCTGACATCGATCCAGTCGCAAGTAACGTTTACGATCACGTCAATGTCGACATTTGCGACCCAAGGTACCGCTTGGTGCGACGCGAGTTGTTGGCGAATGGTAAAAATGCGGCAAAGTGGATAAAACAATACTTGATGGACGCGCCAGGTGTCACCATGAGCGAAAAGAGTGTCTTTGCAGGCTACTTGAATGACTGGAAGAAGGATCCATGTTTGAGAGGGCGTCTTGAAGTGAGCACCGAATGATTGCCAACATGCGTTTAAAGGCATGGCGTACCTTGACCGACCCGGAATGAGCGCGACTTAGATTGAGAATGTATAATATCACCCAAAATAGAAATCTGTATCGTTTGCTCTCGTTGGCCCATATTGAATCAAGGAGCAAAGCATCGCGTCCATTGATGAGATCCGTGCTAGATGCTGCGTCCGATCTCAATGGCGCATAGCTTTCAGCTAGTAACAACGACTCAGAGAGACTATTGCATCGTCGGACGCTCTCAGGCAGGCAGTGTACATTAATCACTTCATTTCGAGCGCGCCGATAACATACGCAGGCCTTTTGAACTATATTGTCAGAGATTAGCGCAGGTCAGCGGTAATTGTAATGGCCATGCGCAACGATACGGTGACTGTGTATCCATACACACCATAGTAGCCAGTATTATATTTCCAAGATTAGTATAACATAGAGCTCTGGTTTTACCTTTTTAATTGAGGGATACCGGTATGTACTACGGTACATAATATCATTATGTACCTCATCGATTATCAGACACTGACACACACCTCTCTGTCACACACACGAAACTCACGCAGGTACGCCTCAGACACAAGCACCATCTCATGCAGCACACATAGCTCCCACACGCAAATGTTTTACGATGTCGATGATTTGACGATAACCCAAAGCTGACAGCAATGCCGCTCGACATTTACGAAGCAACTCACTGCCAGCGCCAGAGCTGGCAAGGCTTGGAACGAACTCGAACGTGATGATCACCGCCTCCGTCAATTTTGTCGCAAACGATTGGCCAAAGAACGTTCAGGAAGCGATTCTGTGCCTCGTCATCGCCAGAACAAAGTTGCGTCTTGATGCAGTCTCGTAGATCGTTTGGTTTGTGCCAACTGGAAGCAAAACCTTGGAGGCAAAAGTAAACGTAGCCCTTGATGCGACTCAGCTCTTCCTTCGTCGCATTCGAAGACACGACTTGCGTTTGATTCTTTGCAGTGGGCCTTGTAACGTCCTTGTACATGTTGTAGACGAGACGGAAGTAATAGGCAGTCTTCAAGAAGCGACGAAGGCGGCCAGCAGCAGCGATGGCCACGCAGTAGGAGGTCTTGTGACGAAACGCATACCAAACTAGCTTGAGCGACCACTTGGTGATCGTCCACCAAAGGCTCGACTTGATTGGCTACGCCGCTGTCAAAGCTGGCCGGCTTGTCGGCGCCCTTGCCATCGCCGCCATTGATGATCGACTCGTCGGCTCACTCATCACGACACTAGCAGTCACGGCCAAGACCAAGATTGCCGCACAAGCAAGAAAGATCATCTTGAAGAGCATTATAATTCGCCATATCGCAAGCTTGACTGTCTGCAGCACACCTGCAAAGAATCCACCACGTAAAGCTCGCATTGGCCCGGCCAGGCGTACGTCATGCAAGCTACAAGCAGAGTCGCCAGTTTCGTAGCCGTCATCTTCGAAAGCAGTCGCAACCTGCCACGCGACGCGCGCCATTGGCTGCTGGCGAGCCATTCGTGTCGTGGCTGGCTGTTGCTTCTACTCGATGCAAATTGCTGGAGCAGAATATGCCACAGCTCGCGAACTCGACAACGCGGAGACACCAATGTAACGCTTCGTCGCCATCCTTTTATTAGTCGTCTTATTCCTGTTGAGACCATTACAATTTCACGATCGTACTTGGAATTGGACCCTAACAACCGCAGTACTAAATACACGTAGCTTTTCACGTAGAGAGTTCTTAAACTCGATCAGCAAATAATCCCGGCGGGATCAACTGGACACGGCCACTATGGCAGAGGACGTAAACAATAGTGGAGAGGCAGAACTTGCCAGGAAAAACGGGACTTACAACAATAAAAATGCACAAGAAATAGCCGGAGACGCTACAACCATTCACTTGCTCCGCATGCCGTGTCACGGCGACAGCAACGACAAGCATGACCAACTTCTTGCAATAATAATAGCAAACGAACGACAAAGGGAAACAAATGAAAAGGCATGCAAAGAAAGATTCCAAGCGTATCAATTCTACAACGATGCAGACGAGGAAGATAGCGCGTACGATGCCAACGACACGGACGACGACGACGACGACACATTGGACAACCACATGTATGACAATTATCGATATGATTATGTTAATGACAAGTGGCTTACAAACAAACCTGAACCAACAATAATGGATGATCAATATGATTCCTTTTACGAATTTGTAATGGAAAAGCAGGCTGAAGGGAAATTTCAGACACCGCACGACGACGATTCCGACGACGATGATTACCTATACGATGATTACAACTTTGATGACCACGCATACGGCCACTACGAGGACGAATATTGCAAGAAAAATTTTCACTTTGGAGGCTCATTAGCCAGCACAAAGATTCAGAGAGGCAATGAAGACCAGCAAATGACACATAAAGGCGACAGACAAACGACACACAAAGAGGAAACCAACAATGGACGAATAACACATGGAGACGGTACCAACAACGGACAAAAGACACACGAAGACAGCACCAAGGACCAACAAACGACACATGAAGACGATACCAACGACCGACAAACGACACACGAAGACAGCACCAAGACACTGAATACGAACTTGAAAGAACGCCACACATGGGCGACAAAGACCAAGAGCGTACAGCAACGCAACAAGCAGACCAGACAACGCATCAAGCAAACCAAGCAACGCAAGAGAAACAAGCAACGCAAAAGAAGCAAGCGCAAAACCACCAGATTCATGCAAGGCGGTGGCATGACAATGCGACAAACAACACACACGAAACTACAAAACACGCAAAACAAAAGACGACAAGCAGCAGTAACACAGGCCAAAGGCTCTCATGACAAGCACGAAGCGGAAGAGTATCAGGAGCATAGACCAACATTTAAACCTAGGGTAGGTGTGGGGTAAAGACGAGCTGAGTGCAAAGGCAAATAATTGGGACGGCGGGGCCCACAATATGAGGCGCAGCGGCGCCACTGTGAATCTATTTATCGCTTGTCACTACGGGTGGGGAGACGGTTTACGGGATAGCAGTATAAATATAAACATTTCTTAACCATTCCTGTTGAGACCATTAGGAGTTGCCTGGTAAGCAACGGCAGTTGTCGACGGATGCTTGTTGCAGGCTTGTTGAGCGGCCGACCACTTTTGCGCCTTGCGAAACGCCTCTACACGTTGCTCCTTGGTAAGTGACATGATGTTCAAGTATTAGGTTAGATTATTTTCAATTCGTTTAAATCGCAGCAACTTTGCAGCAGTATTTGCAATTTGTGAGCGACTTGGTGGAAGAGGCCGATGCCGATGTGCGTGTGTGTGTGATGAGTGAAGACGACGGATAAGATGCGATATGTGATCTTGATGATTGATATATGTATGACGATGAGGAGGAAGCACGATGTTATGTGGTGACGGTGATGACGCGATGTGACGAGAGAAAGAGATGATGTGCGCAATCAAAGTCATAAATTGATATGTCGCTTCGGTACTGAATGGATCTTTGATCCGCCAAACCGTGGCGCATTGAAGCGAAAAGCATTTCACCTCCATCGCGCCATTCTTGACCATTACATCGCACTACGTCTGGATAGAAATAAAACTCAATCATGTCTGACGCTGATTCTTACGAGACCTCCGATGCCGAAACGTTGGAGGAAGTAACGGACGCAGATTTCTTCGACGACGGTGTCATCGTCTTGAACGGCAGCAGCGACGGCGGTCCAATTAACATCCAACAGCAAATTTGGACGCGTACCCTCCTTCTCCATCGCGTTTTTAAAGACAAAGGAGTTGAAGTTTCTGGAATTTTGCAGAATACTGTAGGGTATTATAAGAAACTATGGCTACCGGATGACATTTTCCAGCGCTTGGAGCGCATCGTCAAAGCATGTGCCAATCAACACCATACCAATCGCCGACTAAGCTCCGCTATTTATCAGGAGCTTGCGAATTACGTCGACTACTTTGTTGGGGACAATGATCGCGTATCGCTCGCCTTGTGTTGCGACTATTTGGGCAAGATGGTGGAGCTTCCGCCTTTTCATAACGCTCGCGGAATTGAACGTCTCGTTGGGGATCTGGTGGGGGTTGTCGAAACCCATCCAGATGACATGCACTTTTTTCGTTCGTACTTGGGATTGATTGACAAACCCTTTTTCAACGAGATTACTATTAAGCGTTACCACTTCTTCTATTGGTTCTGTGAAGTGGTCGATGGAGAGCCCGGTTTGGTGGAAGCCATCATTGACTACTCTCTCACAAAGATTGCGGATGGAGTGAACGACCAACACAGACGTGAGTCGTTACTGGACTTGCCCTCAAGATTTGAATCATCATCGTGACCTTTTGAATGACGACGATGACGACGACGACGACGAAGATGATGATGTCGACGACGACGGCGATGATGATGATGATGATGATGATGATGATGATGATGATGATGATGATGATGATGATGATGATGATGATGATGATGATGATGATGATGATGATGATGATGATGATGATGATGATGATGATGATGATGATGATGATGATGATGATGATGATGATGATGATGATGATGATGATGATGATGATGATGATGATGATGATGATGATGATGATGATGATGATGATGATGATGATGATGATGATGATGATGATGATGATGATGATGATGATGATGATGATGATGATGATGATGATGATGATGATGATGATGATGATGATGATGATGATGATGATGATGATGATGATGATGATGATGATGATGATGATGATGATGATGATGATGATGATGATGATGATGATGATGATGATGTTGATGACGACGACGACGACGACGACACCGACGATGATGATTATGATTTGAGTCTGATCTTGCGCCGCAACTAAATTGAGTCGTTTCGAATTTCGAAGACGACGAAGACGGCGGCGAACTTGTTGATTGTGATAATGATGATTATATGACAAGCATAGAGCCTGGATTGCAGAATAGAGTGCTCTTGATTAGCGTCGGGACGGCGACGGATGCGATATCTCCCGTAGTAGTATTTTACGACGTACAACATAATATAATGCGCTTGATCGTATTTTCGTACGAAGCATTAATCTTTATTCAAATCGATCGTAAAACTTGTCATTGATGTATGCCATATGCCATGGTTGGAAATCTAAAATCAACATCAAACGTAAAAGTTATCGTACAGCAGCAGCAGCATCAGCAGCACTTCCACCCTTTTCTTTTGCCCAGCAGCAGGTGATCCGGTATTTCGTCATTGAGAGAGTCAAAAAGCGGAGCACTTTAAAGTTATCACCCGTCCGTCATTTTCATTCCAGTAGTCCAGGCAGCAATGCCGTCTAACAAATGCACTGCTAACTGAAACGACGAGTCGATCATGGTCACAATCAAGCGCCAAAAAGTTCGACACGAAGCAGTCACTGCCTTCTTTCCACAGAATCCAAGTAGACTTGCATATGCAATACAAAGTCTACCTACTATACTGTCCATCCGGTCCCTGCGTCCGTCGCTTGTTGACTCGTTGCTTCTTGTTGCGAATGGCCAATTGTCGCTGCACCGTTTGCTCGCCCTTGGTCTTGAGATCCGTAAAGTTAAAGTTGACACCGGCACTCGTCGCCTTGGCCGCTACTTCAGAGTGAATCCTCTTGTTAATGGCTTTGGTAACTTCCACCTTGGTGTGCTTGGAGTGGGCATTGTTGCGCTTGATGACCGTCTTGGTTTTTTGGATGCTGCGCTTTTGACTGACGGATGATTTCTTGTTGGCGGCGCCTGATAGTTTTCCTGTTCCTTGCGGCATGATGTTTTGTCAATGCTACAGTGAAATGCGAGCGATGAAGCGACTGTAGGTGAAACGATGCAATATGAGAGTAGAGAGAAAGATGGGCAGCGTCGAAATGCCAAACGATGAACGATGAAGCGTTTTTAGACGTTTGGTTGGCTCTCAGGCTGTCGCGGACGACGAACAGACGGGCGCGCCTCACCGCGACGGCGCGCCCTGCTGCAAATCCGTCGCTCGTCGTTGCTTACTATTTGCACTTACAAGTCATACAATCCCTATTCATTGGCAATCTTGCTACTGCAACTAGACTGTAAACATGATTATTCCAGTCCGCTGCTTTACATGCGGCAAGGTGATTGGAAACAAATGGGAAACTTACTTGAGCTTGCTGCAGGCAGACTTTTCGGAAGGGTGAGTTGATGTATGCTGGCTGCAATTACAAGCATTCAAAACGTCGTCAGAATAAGATTGAAAGAGGCATGCCGTCTCATCATTCCGCGTCATTTCCTTCTTGATTTTCTAGTGACGCTCTGGATGAACTGGGCCTCAAGAGGTACTGCTGTCGACGCATGCTTTTGACGCACGTGGATCTCATTGAAAAGCTCCTCAACTACAATACCGAAAGCACGGAAGAAGCTGGTGTCGTGTAGATGATACAAACGACGAAGAATAGATATATGCGTTGCTGCGTGCGGATCGAGCGGCAAAGGCGAACATTCCTTCTGGCTCGGTTCGGTCAGAAGCCATCATTGAAACGGAGATTACACTCTTCACCTGGAGCGTAAACCAATTGTACATCATTATACTAGCATCTATTTACTATAAAGCAACTGCACCAATTCCATCTATGCATGACTCGCCATGAACGTGTCAAACGACTCATACTTTGGTTGCCACGACAGTTGCGCGTTGGTCCACGATGCGTCGTACACCTTGCTCTTGTTGTCCCTGGCATTGTTACTGACGGCATCGTCTCCAAAGGCTGGCATTTGCATTCCTCGATAGGGCGCGGCCTTGAGCGCCGACTCGCAAATGCCTCGACGCGTCGTGGGATTCCCATCGCTAAACAAAAACACTTGCTTCTCCACTCGGTCCTTATCGGCCAGTAGCGCCGCCAGACAAGCATTTGCCGCATCCTCATAGTGCAGTAGATTGACGAGTGCATCCGCGTTACCCGCAATAACGTTCTTCGTCGTGAACCAGTAGTTATGTGCGCCGCGATGCAAATCGTACAAGCCAGCCAGTCGCAGCACGCAACCACCAAACTGCAACGCTGCCGCTTCGGCGTTGACCAAGCGCGCCACGCGGGGATTAGTGGTTGGATCGGCTGTTGGTGATGTTTCCATGACAATGCCATGTTCGCTGGCGTATCTGCGAATAAGATGAGGAAAGACGAAGAGTGAATTTATGAGGGAATGGTGGAAAATGCAAATGGTGGCTGTCCATCGCAAGCATTCCTTCCTCCAGTCTGCGCCACCTTTGTACATTCTTAATCCACGACGCATAAACTTACACTCCTCCACTCGACGTAAAGACAAAGGTTCCTCGACCGTTCCATAGTTTGTCGGCTGCCTCTCGAACGGCTCCGGCGTAGTCGTCGAATCCGCTGGGCGGTGCGCAAAAGACGACATTGTCAAACTTGCGTGTTGCTGCTTCCTCCTGCGCTTGCTGGTCCAGCAAGTCACTCATGGTCGTTAACTGCAGTCGATGTTGCAGTGTCGCGGCAACCTTGCTTTGAATTTGTTCGTGACGAGTCGTCGATTTCGTCACGCCAGTGATGCGCCAGTCGCAAACCTTGGCGTCCGTTGACTCCAGTAACTGCTGACAAAGATTTGTTCCTAGCACTCCGACTCCGACAATGGCGCAGTTGGATGTTTTGGTGGATGGATTTGGCGTAACGGCCATGGCGTGGCAGAAATGAACGTGCTGGGAGAGCGTGACGGAGGCTAAGAAACGCAGCAGCAGTGAGACTCGTCGTCGACAAGGAAATTCCAAATTCATTCTGCTTGATAATCAATTATTTCGTAACGGAAGAAGACTTTTGAATGTTACTCAAGGCTGCAGACTTGATGATCAAAGTCCATGCGCGATCATGCGATTGTGATGAGGAGAGGCGAACAGAAACTGTCATTGTCGCACCGAGAACAGCTGCGTCAAAGGGGACTCCTTTTTACTCGGGACTTATTTCAAGCCACCGAAACGTTTGCCTCACAATTTCACTCGTTCCATTCAACGAGCCTTGATCCAATCCACCATGACGAAATCAGCTGATACTACTATTAGTACAATGACAGCAGAAGAGGAGCCATTGACCAAGCGCGCCAAGCGCAAGCAGCCCAACACCAAGAACCTTTGGGTGGCCAATGCCCCAAAGATTCAGTCGTCGAACGCACGCGCGGCCAACTACCTTCGCGTCGCTGGTTTGCATCCAAGCAGCATTGACAAAACCAAATCCATTACGCTCGATCCAGACTCGCCGGTACAAAAGTTTGGACGATTGTTGGGAGGAACGGATCAGAGGATTCGGCATCAAGCGGTGTTGCAGCTGCGCGCGTATCTGAAGCAGCGTTGCGGAGGAAACCATGACAATGTTTCATCTGGCTTGAGTCAACTCGAGTTGCTGAAACTCTGGAAGTGTCTTTGGCATACACTCTACATGGCGGATCAAGTTCCAGTGCAGCAAGAGCTGGCGAATCATTTGAGCAAACTCATTTGGTGCGTCGCTGGCACCGAGGAGGAGGATGAGTACGCGGCGCAAATATACTTGGACATGTGCATGCAGCAGGAGGCCATGGAGGAAGAGGAGGAAGCATTGTATGACGACGATGATGAAGAAGAAGATGATGATGATGCTAGTGATGAAGAGGTTGCCATGCAGGAGGTTTACAACAAGATGGATAAAGATGACGATGAAGTCTCTAGCGATGAGGACGAGTGGAATGACAGCTATGAGGTAGAAGAAGACGACGAAGAAAGCGTTTCTAGCGAGACTGACCTATCTGAGGTTCCGCATCGTCGAGGCGCTCATTTGGCCCATTTGTTTCTCAAATGTCTATTATCGACGGTCCAGCGCGAGTGGGGCAACATGGACAAGTATCGCATTGACAAGTTCTACACTTTGCTGCGACTGGTTCTTCGCCAAGTCTACGAGTACATGGCTCAGCGGCACTGGAACCTTGGCATTATTCGACTCTTCAATGACGTTATCATTGATGAAGTTCTTAGTCAGACACCCAACGGCATGCGACTCCATTTCATTGACATTTGCGTTGACGAGCTAGCGGCGGCGAACGCCTCGGCGCCCATGCCGTTGACGGAACCCACGTTTTTGGACGTTCTTGAGCCGTACTTTTCCATAGCACAAACGGGAGCAGGTGGAGACGATTCGCTGCACCAGCGAGCAGTTGAAAAGGTGCTGATCAAGTTTTTGAAAAAGTACAGCTTCGTTGCCGAGGAGCAAGGCGATGACGTGCCAATATTTGACCAAGTTCACGTTGAAACCATTGCGCAGTTTATATTTGAGCTTGCAAGCGATGGAACCACCAAGGACAAATATCGCAAGACGCTTTACGATGTTCACAAGCAGTATATGCGTCGCTTAAAAGAGGTTGGACGAGATGTTGAGCTAAATGCGGTTGATGATACTGATGATATTGAGGCTGGATCGGACGAAACTGATGCTGACCTCGATGAGAATGACAAAGTCGTCACGGTCGTCGAGGAGGTGGAGGAACATGCAAAGTCTAGCAAGAAAAAGAAGCGAAAGAAGAACAAGGAGGTCGAATCGACTTCTCCAAAAGAGTTGGCTCCGCTACTACCTATTAAGGTTGAAAAGGAAGCGGTAGCTAGCGCGCCAGTTGACGATTCACACGATGATGATGTCGATGAAAAGAAATCGGAGAAGAAGTCCAAGAAGAAGAAGAAAAAGAAGCGCAAGTCTGTCGGAGATGACGGGGAGCGCCAGCCCGAAGCACCAGTGAAAGCGGAGGAAGAGACCACAGTTAAAGCGGAGGAAGAGATTATGATTTCTCTCAAGGACCAAAAGCTAGCTAAAAAGGCCATGTCCGAGGAAAAGAAAAAGAAATCGAAGAAACTCGACGATGACAAGGCTAGCTCCGACACAGAGTGCGATGGAAAGCGTCGCGTCAAGTTTGGCGAGTTGAATCGAGCCCGGTCGTGGACGGCGAGTATGCGAGGATTGCGCGACAATGAACCGCAGGCACACAAGGTTGCGACGCCGGAAAAGGGTATCTTGTTGAACAAGCACACACCCATTCCGATTGCCAAAGGCAAGCGCAAGAAGGCTGTAGACTATTTCTAAAACATGACAACTGCGCATTGCCGTCTCAGTAAGCGTAGTTTCTAAATACGTAAGCATACTAAGAATAAAAAACCTCTTTGATATAGGATTGTACAGACTTTTAGTGCTGGATGCCGACTCTGAAGCACACTTCCTGCTGACGGAAAGCACTTCAATTAAGATCGTTCCCAGCGAATCACAACCGCTCAATTTTTTAACGAGGGGTCATGCGATTGTTCAAACCTGTTATGCAAGCGGTGTTTGGTAAACATGACATCGGGTCGACGAGGATAACAAACACAACATTGGTGCGAGCGTCGGTCGCATAGCTAACAGTAAGATAATTCCATTCCTTGCATTCTTTTCATTCGTGCGAAATGATTGCTGTGATCGATGATTGCATCAATGCCACACAACACGGAAGCTGTCGCCTCATCTCGACCCTCGCCCTGAATGCCATCAATATATCATCTGATGAAGAGTATGAGAATGTAGAAGGAACTATTTCAGTGACAGATTCTACTCAGGTCATGATCAACTACCGTTGTAGATTCAATCATCGCGCGTGTCTGCGTCGAGTCGACCACTCGTCTCCAAGCGAGCAGCCGAAGAAAGAAAAAGCAACAGCAATTCACACTCAGCGTGGCTCACCCAAGAAACTAATGGCGCATTGTCTCAGCAAGCTGACAATCTTGGTTCTGTCATTGTCGAATGCTCGAGTATGTGCGTTCTTGCCGCTGTATGCAACGTCATCTGACTCGTTATGTAGACGAGTATCTTATCATTGTCCAACGGAATCACCGGAAATAACAAGCAACTCTCATGAGACTCACGTCCCGAGCCACCTTCAACATGCTTCAATCGTCATGCAGCCAGCTGAGGTGGCTCAAAATGTTCGTAGAATGCTTGGCCGACGTCTGGTTGCCTTGTTATTCATCATGGCAGTTTCATCATCTTCGGCGGCATATGGCCAGGAAAGCTACCAATGGAACTTTGGCAACGACAAGATTGTGGAGCTTGTGACGCCTCTTGACGTTAACGGTGGAATGCGACTGACTCATCCGGTTTTGTTGGGTGCTGGCAGTGGCGGAGCCGTCTTTTCCATGCAAAATGACAAGGAGGAAGCGACATTACAGCCACCGCTAGTCGCCGTCAAGATTAGCTGGACTGCAAGTGCTGCAAGCATATCCAAGGAGTGCAAGATTCTGCAGAAACTGGAGCAACAATCGGTCCATGGAGTGGAACGATGCTTGGCCACGGCGCCGTATCCCAGTGACTCGCGACGAGTCATGATGGTTTTGGAACCTGTCGTTGTTGATGACGCGAATAGTATAGACGATATACGCGACTTGGCTGCACGATCCAGAGCAATGAACCAATTGATGGAGACACTAGTAGAGATGATGGCAGCACGAGTGGTTACCACTGACGTGCAGTTACTTGTTTCGCAGTCGGGCGACATACTTTTAATCGACTTGACGGAAGCCAAAAAACTATCATCATATATGCCTTTAGCAGCAATCGATATGGCTCTGGCAAATTCATTCTGCTCCGAGATGCTGGCGTTGGTGCCGCGATCCATGCACTTCGTCGCCGAAAAAGCATTGACGCAAGCATTAGCAGCACACTCATTGGACAACGATTTGTATCAAGTGCTGACATCTCAGCGCGAGATACTACAAACATAGAGAATAATAATACTTCTGTATGCATTTTTTATATCCATGGTATGTCGTTGCTCAATTATTGATTGTTGGTGCGAGTTGATTGCCTTTTACAGCCTCACTTTGTAAACGCATCAATGACTTCCTTTGGCGCTTGCACCAACTCAATCAAGACTCCGTTTCCACATATTGGAGCTTGCTCATTGCCTTTGGGGTGGATAAAGGTTACATTATGGCCAGCTGCTCCCTTTCGAATGCCTCCTGGCGTGAAGCGGACGCCTTGCGCTTCCATCCACGATACAGCTGACGGCAAATCGTCAACCCACAAGCCAATATGATTCAGTGGAGGAATGTGGACCTATTTAAAAGGTGGCAACGTGAATGATTAAGAGTCGTAAGCATTGGTTTGTTCTTGTTCGTTCGCGTCAACATTTCCATTCACTCGTATCCATATCCATGCATACCTTTGGACTCTTTGCTGCGTCAATGGGAGTCATTAAGTCAATCTCCACATGAAACGGCTTTGGACCTAGCTGCAGAATATCTTCTTGAACATTTTCCGACGGTAGAGTGACGGAATCAACTGGTTGGAGGTTAAAGATGTCTTGCCAAAGTGCTCGGAGTGGTCCTCGAGATTCACAACCAATGGCAATTTGCTGCACTCCGAGAATCGTAAATGGACGACTAGTCGAGAGTAAACGAGTCGTCAGATAATAACGATTTGTTGCTCGGAGGACATGGCGGCTGTAAAGCATCATGGTGAGGACAGCTTTTGCTTGACGATTTTGCTGCACGCTGCACGCGCGTTCGAAGCGGAAGCTTCGGGTTCAAGACTGCGTCGCACCACGACTTGCTGCAGTGCCGCCTAAAAAACCATGGCAAGAATCGCTTGTTTCTAAACACCTTTACAGCAACAAGCTTTGTCGCTGCTCTAAAAGGGATGTTGTATGATGTATGATGTCAAGCAGGCTTGCTCTCGACAATTCGTTTCGTCGATTGACCAATCGAAAAACGTCGCATCGTTACTTGACATATCCGCCAGTGTGCATCAAAGTGTACTCACGTCATTCAACTTCGGTCGCGAACTTCAACCCGCGCCGTCGCGCTCCATCGGTTTCAAGGCCACAAACATCCTCGAACAAGAAGCACGAGAGGAAGAAAAAACAGTTCCTTTGCAATAAAAACCATGGCGCTCCAACTCTCCTCCTCCATGCTTCGCTCCACGAGCCGCCGGTTCGCATCTGCCGCTGCCGCATCCGGCAGCTTGGATCGCTTGCAGTCGACGGAAACGTTTGAAAAGGTGCTGGACAAGTTTGCTCAGATTCGCGCCTGTGCCGTGCTTCGGACTGCAACGAGCGAGGCATGTCCAAAGGCCATGCAAGCGGCGATTGACGGAGGATTCAAGATTGTGGAGTTTACACTTACGACTCCTAATTGCCTCAATCACTTGACTGACTTTCGTCAAAAGTATGATGGCGATGTCATGGTAGGATGTGGAACCATTTTGACGACCAAGGATGCGGAAGATGCAATTGATGCGGGTGCTGAATTTATTATCACACCCGTCATGCTTCCCGATGTCATTGAATGGTGCAAGGAGCGCAACATTGTTTGCGTTCCTGGATGTCAGACTCCCACTGGTACGTACGATGAATGCTGCTCATTGAAACGGCGGTGTTGAAGCTCTCATGTTCGCCAACTAGGCCCTGACAGCTCGTTTATACTTACAACTCAACCTCGCCTCTTGTTCACTCCATTACACTGCAGAACTTGTCAATGCATACAGATGTGGAGCACCCTTGCAAAAGCTCTTTCCTGGAGTCGCTGGAGGTCCAATGTGGGTCAAGGCAGTCAGCTCGGCCCTTCCCTTTTTGGCCATTAACCCAACTTCGGGCGTTGACTTGGACAATGCAGGTGACTTTTTGAAAATGGGTGCCGCTTCGGTTGGCTTGGTGGCTCCATTGTTTGACCCAACCGCCGTGGCGGAAGGAAACTGGGACCAGATTGCGCAAAACGCAGCCAAGGTCATGGCCAATGTGCGCGAGGCGGGACCGTACCAACGAAAGAAGTAAAAAAGGCGCAGCGATATGACATGTGATGATGTACGCTACGTTCTGTGGCAGTCTGTCGCTAATGGATCAAAGCAACAAACCTATCGATAGCTTATGTTAACGTATTGTAAGCTATGAATCAAAATTTACAGTCCAACATATGTTTATTCACAGTGGTGCCATAAGTTATAAACATTGTCACCATAGGCCAAGATATCAATGAGGCCAACTAACCAAACAAACCTGGCAAGCTCAAGTTTTTAAAAAGTTGTGGGAGTAGATGTGCTAAATAGAGGAAAGCTCTGTTGAAGATTCAAACCAATCAGACTCTGGCTCTAATTGTCTTTTAGACATATCCACTATTTGGCAAGGTATAAACATACTATGACACAAACAATTTTGGCCAGCTCATGATTTTCCGGTGAAACAGGAGTATATATTATTATGCTGTATTCCATGCAACTGTATGTTATGCAGCAGCAGTGGCAGCACGCGCAGAACTTTGGCCATTCCCATCATTTTAAGCAAGCGGAATAAACCTCAAGAAACTTGGCGGTCTTGCACATTCTTCAAATTGTAGGAATAAACCTGCTAGCTTCCACATAGCTAAGCATCATGGCGCCACGCCACACCAACAGGTCCTCTGGACATCCCTATCAATTACAGACATTGCCACCATGGGACAAGATATTAATAAGGCCAACTGACCCAAACAAACTTGGCAAGCTCAATTGATTGAAAAGTTGTGGGAGTAAATGTGCCAAATAGAAAATAATCTGTTTAAGAATTAAAACAAATCAAACTACGCCATGATTGTCTTTTAACCATTGCCACCTTTAGACAAGGTATAAGTGAGGCAGCATGATGAACAATGCTAGCTTACCAACTACATGGTAAAAGACTGCGATGTGACTGGTAAGAACTACTCACCAGTCACAGCCCACAGATGCGGTGACATTCAATATTGCCCCTACAGCAAGCCCTGTAGGTGCCCAAATCACACAAGAATGGTGCCAACATCATTCTTCAGGCTGCGCTACAAGATGGTTTGCCTGGCTGGTGTCATCGATAACTGCAATGTGACTGGTGAGAAGTTCTCACCAGTCTCAGCCTGCAGATGCCATGACATTCAAATGCCCCTACAGCAGGCCCTGTAGGTGCCCAAATTACACCAGAATGGTGCCAACTCCATATTTTAGGTGGCGCTACAAGATGGTATGCTTGGCTGGAGTCTCAGGGGATGGCAATGTATTTGTTGACAACTTGTCACCAGTCTCAGCCTGCAGATGCTGTGACATTCAAACGCCCCTACAGCAAGCCCTGTAGGTGCCCAAAATACATCAGAATGGTGCCAACATCATTATTCAGGCTGCGCTACAAGATGGTAGGCTTGGATGGTGTCTCAGGGGATGGCAATGTATTTGGTGACAACTTGTCACCAGTCTCAGCACGCAGATGCCATGACATTCAAATGCCCCTACAGCAAGCCCTGTAGTTGCCCAAATGACACCAGAATGGTGCCAACATCATTATTCAGGCTGCGCTACAGGATGGTAGGCTTGGCTGGCGTCTCAGGGTATGGCAATGTATTTAATGACAACTTGTCACCAGTCTCAGCCCGCAGATGCCATGACATTCAAACGCCCCTACAGCAAGCCCTGTAGTTGCCCAAATGACACCAGAATGGTGCCAACATCATTATTCAGGCTGCGCTACAAGATGGTAGGCTTGGCTGGTGTCTCAGGGGATGGCAATGTATTTGGTGACAACTTGTCACCAGTCTCAGCCCACAGGTGCCATGCCATTCAAACGCCCCTACAGCAAGCCCTGTAGGTGCCCAAATCACACAAGAATGGTGCAAACCTCATTATTCAGGCTGCGCTACAGGATGGTAAGCTTGGCTGGCATCTCAGGGGATGACAATGTATTTGGTGACAACTTGTCACCAGTCTCAGCCCGCAGATGCCATGACATTCAAATGCCCTTACAGCAAGCCCTGTAGTTGCCCAATTTACACCAGAATGGTGCCAACAACATTATTTGGGCTGTGCTACAGGATGGTAAGCTTGGCTGGTGTCTCAGGGTATGGCAATGTATTTAATGACAACTTGTCACCAGTCTCAGCCCGCAGATGCCATGACATTCAAACGCCCCTACAGCAAGCCCTGTAGGTGCCCAAAATACACCAGAATGGTGCCAACATCATTATTCAGGCTGCGCTACAAGATGGTAGGCTTGGCTGGTGTCTCAGGGGATGGCAATGTATTTGGTGACAACTTGTCACCAGTCTCAGCACGCAGATGCCATGACATTCAAACGCCCCTACAGCAAGCCCTGTAGGTGCCCAAATGACACCAGAATGGTGCCAACATCATTATTCAGGCTGCGCTACAGGATGGTAGGCTTGGCTGGCGTCTCAGGGGATGGCAATGTATTTGGTGACAACTTGTCACCAGTCTCAGCCCGCAGATGCCATGACATTCAAACGCCCCTACAGCAAGCCCTGTAGGTGCCCAAATGACACCAGAATGGTGCCAACATCATTATTCAGGCTGCGCTACAAGATGGTAAGCTTGGCTGGTGTCTCAGGGGATGGCAATGTATTTGGTGACAACTTGTCACCAGTCTTTCCACTGGTGCCATGCCATTCAAACGCCCCTACAGCAAGCCCTGTAGGTGCCCAAATCACACAAGAATGGTGCAAACCTCATTATTCAGGCTGCGCTACAGGATGGTAAGCTTGGCTGGCATCTCAGGGGATGACAATGTATTTGGTGACAACTTGTCACCAGTCTCAGCCCGCAGATGCCATGACATTCAAATGCCCTTACAGCAAGCCCTGTAGTTGCCCAATTTACACCAGAATGGTGCCAACAACATTATTTGGGCTGTGCTACAGGATGGTAAGCTTGGCTGGTGTCTCAGGGGATGGCAATGTATTTGGTGACAACTTGTCACCAGTCTCAGCCCGCAGATGCCATGACATTCAAACGCCCCTACAGCAAGCCCTGTAGGTGCCCAAATGACACCAGAATGGTGCCAACATCATTATTCAGGCTGCGCTACAAGATGGTAAGCTTGGCTGGTGTCTCAGGGGATGGCAATGTATTTGGTGACAACTTGTCACCAGTCTCAGCCCACAGGTGCCATGCCATTCAAACGCCCCTACAGCAAGCCCTGTAGGTGCCCAAATTACACCAGAATGGTGCCAACATCATTATCCAGGCTGCGCTACAGGATGGTAGGCTTGGCTGGCGTCTCAGGGGATGGCAATGTATTTGGTGACAACTTGTCACCAGTCTCAGCCCACAGATGCCATGACATTCAAACGCCCCTACAGCAAGCCCTGTAGGTGCCCAAATTACACCAGAATGGTGCCAACATCATTGTTTTGGCTGCGCTACAGGATGGTAAGCTTGGCTGGCGTCTCAGGGGATGGCAATGTATTTGGTGACAACTTGTCACCAGTCTCAGCCCACAGGTGCCATGACATTCAAACGCCCCTACAGCAAGCCCTGTAGTTGCCCAAATGACATCAGAATGGTGCAAACCTCATTATTCAGGCTGCGCTACAGGATGGTAAGCTTGGCTGGCATCTCAGGGGATGACAATGTATTTGGTGACAACTTGTCACCAGTCTCAGCCCGCAGATGCCATGACATTCAAATGCCCCTACAGCAAGCCCTGTAGTTGCTCAAATGACACCAGAATGGTGCCAACATCATTGTTTTTACTGCGCTACAAGATGGTAAGCTTGGCTGGTGTCTCAGGGGATGGCAATGTATTTGGTGACAACTTGTCACCAGTCTCAGCCCGCAGATGCCATGACATTCAAACGCCCCTACAGCAAGCCCTGTAGGTGCCCAAATTACACCAGAATGGTGCCAACATCATTATTCAGGCTGCGCTACAAGATGGTAGGCTTGGCTGGTGTCTCAGGGGATGGCAATGTATTTGGTGACAACTTGTCACCAGTCTCAGCCCGCAGATGCCATGACATTCAAACGCCCCTACAGCAAGCCCTGTAGGTGCCCAAATGACACCAGAATGGTGCCAACATCATTTTTTTGGCTGAGCTACAGGATGGTGAGCTTGGCTGGCATCTCAGGGGATGGCAATGTATTTGGTGACAACTTGTCACCAGTCTCAGCCCGCAGATGCCATGACATTCAAACGCCCCTACAGCAAGCCCTGTAGGTGCCCAAATTACACCAGAATGGTGCCAACATCATTATTCAGGCTGCGCTACAAGATGGTAGGCTTGGCTGGTGTCTCAGGGGATGGCAATGTATTTGGTGACAACTTGTCACCAGTCTCAGCCCACAGGTGCCATGCCATTCAAACGCCCCTACAGCAAGCCCTGTAGGTGCCCAAATTACATCAGAATGGTGCCAACATCATTTTCACGCTGCACTACAAGATGGTAAGCTTGGCTGGTGTCTCAGGGGATGGCAATGTATTTGGTGACAACTTGTCACCAGTCTCAGCCCGCAGATGCCATGACATTCAAACGCCCCTACAGCAAGCCCTGTAGGTGCCCAAATTACATCAGAATGGTGCCAACATCATTATTCAGGCTGCGCTACAAGATGGTAGGCTTGGCTGGTGTCTCAGGGTATGGCAATGTATTTGGTGACAACTTGTCACCAGTCTCAGCCCGCAGATGCCATGACATTCAAACGCCCCTACAGCAAGCCCTGTAGGTGCCCAAATTACACCAGAATGGTGCCAACATCATTATTCAGGCTGCGCTACAAGATGGTAGGCTTGGCTGGCGTCTCAGGGGATGGCAATGTATTTGGTGACAACTTGTCACCAGTCTCAGCCCGCAGATGCCATGACATTCAAACGCCCCTACAGCAAGCCCTGTAGGTGCCCAAATGACACCAGAATGGTGCCAACATCATTATTCAGGCTGCGCTACAAGATGGTAGGCTTGGCTGGCGTCTCAGGGGATGGCAATGTATTTGGTGACAACTTGTCACCAGTCTCAGCCCGCAGATGCCATGACATTCAAACGCCCCTACAGCAAGCCCTGTAGGTGCCCAGATTACACCAGAATGGTGCCAACATCATTTTTGTGGCTGCGCTACAAGATGGTAGGCTTGGCTGGTGTCTCAGGGGATGGCAATGTATTTGGTGACAACTTGTCACCAGTCTCAGCCCACAGGTGCCATGCCATTCAAACGCCCCTACAGCAAGCCCTGTAGGTGCCCAAATTACACCAGAATGGTGCCAACATCATTGTTTTGGCTGCGGTACAGGATGGTAAGCTTGGCTGGCATCTCAGGGGATGGCAATGTATTTGGTGACAACTTGTTACCAGTCTCAGCCCACAGGTGCAATTCAAACGCCCCTACAGCAAGCCCTGTAGGTGCCCAAATTACACCAGAATGGTGCCAACATCATTATTCAGGCTGCACTACAAGATGGTAGGCTTGACTGGTTTCTCAGGGTATGGCAATGTATTTGGTGACAACTTGTCACCAGTCTCAGCCTATAGGTGCCATGCCATTCAAACGCCCCTACAGCAAGCCCTGTAGGTGCCCAAATTACACTAGAATGGTGCCAACATCATTATTCAGGCTGCGCGACAAGATGGTAGGCCTGGCTGGTGTCTCAGGGGATGGCAATGTATTTGGTGACAACTTGTCACCAGTCTCAGCCCGCAGATGCCATGACATTCCAACGCCCCTACAGCAAGCCCTGTAGTTGCCCAAATTACACCAGAATGGTGCCAACATCATTATTCAGGCTGCGCTACAAGATGGTAGGCTTGGCTGGTGTCTCAGGGGATGGCAATGTATTTGGTGACAACTTGTCACCAGTCTCAGCCCGCAGATGCCATGACATTCAAACGCCCCTACAGCAAGCCCTGTAGGTGCCCAAATTACATCAGAATGGTGCCAACATCATTATTCAGGCTGCGCTACAAGATGGTAGGCTTGGCTGGTGTCTCAGGGGATGGCAATGTATTTGGTGACAACTTGTCACCAGTCTCAGCCCACAGGTGCCATCCATTCAAACGCTGACACGATAATATCAGACGAACCCCGAAGCTGCCAACTTTAAGGTCTCAGCCCGCCCCACAACCCCTGTAGGTGCCCAAATTACACCAGAATGGTGCCAACATCATTATTTAGTCTGCGCTACAAGATGGTAGGCTTGGCTGGTGTCTCAGGGTATGGCAATGTATTTGGTGACAACTTTTCACCAGTCTCAGCATCAGCCCAACGGTGCCATGCCATTCAAACGCCCCTACAGCAAGCCCTGTAGGTGCCCAAATTACACCAGAATGGTGCCAACATCATTATTCAGGCTGCGCTACAAGATGGTAAGCTTGGCTGGTGTCTCAGGGGATGGCAATGTATTTGGTGACAACTTGTCACCAGTCTCAGCCCGCAGATGCCATGACATTCAAACGCCCTACAGCAAGCCCTGTAGGTGCCCAAATTACACCAGAATGGTGCCAACATCATTATTCAGGCTGCGCTACAAGATGGTAGGCTTGGCTGGCGTCTCAGGGGATGGCAATGTATTTGGTGACAACTTGTCACCAGTCTCAGCCCGCAGATGCCATGACATTCAAACGCCCCTACAGCAAGCCCTGTAGGTGCCCAAATTACATCAGAATGGTGCCAACATCATTATTCAGGCTGCGCTACAAGATGGTAGGCTTGGCTGGTGTCTCAGGGGATGGCAATGTATTTGGTGACAACTTGTCACCAGTCTAAGCCCGCAGATGCCATGACATTCAAACGCCCCTACAGCAAGCCCTGTAGTTGCCCAAATTACACCAGAATGGTGCCAACATCATTATTCAGGCTGCGCTACAAGATGGTAAGCTTGGCTGGTGTCTCAGGGGATGGCAATGTATTTGGTGACAACTTGTCACCAGTCTCAGCCCGCAGATGCCATGACATTCAAACACCCCTACAGCAAGCCCTGTAGGTGCCCAAATTACACCAGAATGGTGCCAACATCATTATTCAGGCTGCGCTACAAGATGGTAAGCTTGGCTGGTGTCTCAGGGGATGGCAATGTATTTGGTGACAACTTGTCACCAGTCTCAGCCCGCAGATGCCATGACATTCAACCCCCCTACAGCAGGCCCTGTAGGTGCCCAAATTACATCAGAATGGTGCCAACATCATTATTCACGCTGCGCTACAAGATGGTAGGCTTGGCTGGTGTCTCAGGGGATGGCAATGTATTTGGTGACAACTTGTCACCAGTCTCAGCCCGCAGATGCCATGACATTCAAACGCCCCTACAGCAAGCCCTGTAGTTGCCCAAATTACAACAGAATGGTACCAACATCATTATTCTGGCTGCGCTACAAGATGGAAGGCTTGGCTGGTGTCTCAGGGGATGGCAATGTATTTGGTGACAACTTGTCACCAGTCTCAGCCCACAGATGCCATGACATTCAAATGCCCCTACAGCAAGCCCTGTAGGTGCCCAAATGACACCAGAATGGTGCCAACATCATTATTTAGGCTGCGCTACAAGATGGTAAGCTTGGCTGGTGTCTCAGGGGATGGCAATGTATTTGGTGACAACTTGTCACCAGTCTCAGCCGCAGATGCCATGACATTCAACCCCCCTACAGCAGGCCCTGTAGGTGCCCAAATTACACCAGAATGGTGCCAACATCATTATTTAGGCTGCGCTACAAGATGGTAGGCTTGGCTGGTGTCTCAGGGGATGGCAATGTATTTGGTGACAACTTGTCACCAGTCTCAGCCCGCAGATGCCATGACATTCAAACGCCCCTACAGCAAGCCCTGTAGGTGCCCAAATTACACCAGAATGGTGCCAACATCATTTTTCAGGCTGCGCTACAAGATGGTAAGCTTGGCTGGTGTCTCAGGGGATGGCAATGTATTTGGTGACAACTTGTCACCAGTCTCAGCCCACAGATGCCATGACATTCAAACGCCCTATAGCAAGCCTTGTAGGTGCCCAAATTACACCAGAATGGTGCCAACATCATTATTCAGGCTGCGCTACAAGATGGTAGGCTTGGCTGGTGTCTCAGGGGATGGCAATGTATTTGGTGACAACTTGTCACCAATCTCAGCCCGCAGATGCCATGACATCCAAACACCCCCTGTAGGTGCCCAAATTACACCAGAATAGTGCCAACATCATTATTCAGGCTGCGCTACAAGATGGTAGACTTGGCGGGTGTCTCAGGGGATGGCAATGTATTTGGTGACAACTTGTCACCAGTCTCAGCCCGCAGATGCCATGACACTCAAACGCCCCTACAGCAAGCCCTGTAGGTGCCCAAAATACACCAGAATGGTGCCAACATCATTATTCAGGCTGCGCTACAAGATGGTAGGCTTGGCTGGTGTCTCAGGGGATGGCAATGTATTTGGTGACAACTTGTCACCAGTCTCAGCCCACACGTGCCATGCCATTCAAACGCCCCTACAGCAAGCCCTGTAGGTGCCCAAATTACACCAGAATGGTGCCAACATCATTATTCAGGCTGCGCTACAAGATGGTAGGCTTGGCTGGTGTCTAAGGGGATGGCAATGTATTTGGTGACAACTTGTCACCAGTCTCAGCCGACAGTTGCCATGACATTCAAACGCCCCTACAGCAAGCCCTGTAGGTGCCCAAATTACACCAGAATGGTGCCAACATCATTATTCAGGCTGCGCTACAAGTGGTGCTTGGCTGGTGTCTCAGGGGATGGCAATGTATTTGGACAACTTGTCACCAGTCTCAGCCCGCAGATGCCATGACATTCAAACACCCCTACAGCAAGCCCTGTAGGTGCCCAAATTACACCAGAATGGTGCCAACATCATTATTCAGGCGGCGCTACAGGATGGTAAGCTTGGCTGGCGTCTCAGGGGATGGCAATGTATTTGGTGACAACTTGTCACCAGTCTCAGCCCGCAGATGCCATGACATTCAAACGCCCCTACAGCAAGCCCTGTAGGTGCCCAAATTACACCAGAATGGTGCCAACATCATTATTGAGGCTGCGCTACAAGATGGTAGGCTTGGCTGGTGTCTCAGGGGATGGCAATGTATTTGGTGACAACTTGTCACCAGTCTCAGCCCGCAGATGCCATGACATTCAAACGCCCCTACAGCAAGCCCTGTAGGTGCCCAAATTACACCAGAATGGTGCCAACATCATTATTCAGGCTGCGCTACAAGATGGTAAGCTTGGCTGGTGTCTCAGGGGATGGCAATGTATTTGGTGACAACTTGTCACCAGTCTCCGCCCGCAGATGCCATGACATTCAAACGCCCCACAGCAAGCCCTGTAGGTGCCCAAATTATCACCAGAATGGTGCCAACATCTCTATTCAGGCTGCGCTACAAGATGGTAGGCTTGGCTGGTGTCTCAGGGGATGGCAATGTATTTGGTGACAACTTGTCACCAGTCTCAGCCCGCGGATGCCATGACATTCAAACGCCCCTACAGCAGGCCCTGTAGGTGCCCAAATTACACCAGAATGGTGCCAACATCATTATTCAGGCTGCGCTACAAGATGGTAGGCTTGGCTGGTGTCTCAGGGGATGGCAATGTATTTGGTGACAACTTGTCACCAGTCTCAGCCCACAGATGCCATGACATTCAAACGCCCCTACAGCAAGCCCTGTAGGTGCCCAAATTACACCAGAATGGTGCCAACATCATTATTCAGGCTGCGCTACAAGATGGTAGGCTTGGCTGGTGTCTCAGGGGATGGCAATGTATTTGGTGACAACTTGTCACCAGTCTCAGCCCACAGATGCCGTGACATTCAAACGCCCCTACAGCAAGCCCTGTAGGTGCCCAAATTACACCAGAATGGTGCCAACATCATTATTCAGGCTGCGCTACAAGATGGTAGGCTTGGCTGGTGTCTCAGGGGATGGCAATGTATTTGGTGACAACTTGTCACCAGTCTCAGCCCGCAGATGCCATGACATTCAAACGCCCCTACAGCAAGCCCTGTAGTTGCCCAAATTACACCAGAATGGTGCCAACATCATTATTCAGGCTGCGCTACAGGATGGTAGGCTTGGCTGGTGTCTCAGGGGATGGCAATGTATTTGGTGACAACTTGTCACCAGTCTCAGCCCACAGGTGCCATGACATTCAAACGCCCCTACAGCAAGCCCAACCCAAACACACCAGAATGGTGCCAACATCATTATTCAGGCTGCGCTACAAGATGGTAAGCTTGGCTGGTGTCTCAGGGGATGGCAATGTATTTGGTGACAACTTGTCACCAGTCTCAGCCCGCAGATGCCATGACATTCAAACGCCCTACAGCAGGCCCTGTAGGTGCCCAAATTACACCAGAATGGTGCCAACATCATTATTCAGGCTGCGCTACAAGATGGTAGGCTTGGCTGGTGTCTCAGGGGATGGCAATGTATTTGGTGACAACTTGTCACCAGTCTCAGCCCGCAGATGCCACGACATTCAAACGCCCCTACAGCAAGCCCTGTAGGTGCCCAAATTACACCAGAATGGTGCCAACATCATTATTCAGGCTGCGCTACAAGATGGTAGGCTTGGCTGGTGTCTCAGGGGATGGCAATGTATTTGGTGACAACTTGTCACCAGTCTCAGCCCGCAGATGCCATGACATTCAAACGCCCCTACAGCAAGCCCTGTAGGTGCCCAAATTACACCAGAATGGTGCCAACATCATTATTCAGGCTGCGCTACAAGATGGTAGGCTTGGCTGGTGTCTCAGGGGATGGCAATGTATTTGGTGACAACTTGTCACCAGTCTCAGCCCGCAGATGCCAAGACATGCAAACGCCCCTACAGCAAGACCTGTAGTTGCCCAAATGACACCAGAATGGTGCCAACATCATTATTCAGGCTGCGCTACAAGATGGTTGGCTTGGCTGGTGTCTCAGGGGATGGCAATGTATTTGGTGACAACTTGTCACCAGTCTCAGCCCGCAGATGCCATGACATGCAAACGCCCCTACAGCAAGCCCTGTAGGTGCCCAAATTACATCAGAATGGTGCCAACATCATTATTCAGGCTGCGCTACAAGATGGTAGGCTTGGCTGGTGTCTCAGGGGATGGCAATGTATTTGGTGACAACTTGTCACCAGTCTCAGCCCGCAGATGCCATGACATTCAAACACCCCTACAGCAAGCCCTGTAGGTGCCCAAATTACACCAGAATGGTGCCAACATATTCTTGAGGCTGCGCTACAAGATGGTAGGCTTGGCTGGTGTCTTAGGGGATGGCAATGTATTTGGTGACAACTTGTCACCAGTCTCAGCCTGCAGATGCCATGACATTCAAATGCCCCGACAGCAAGCCCTGTAGTTGCCAAAATGACACCAGAATGGTGCCAACATCATTGTATTGGCTGCGCTGCAAAATGGTAAGTTTGGCTGGCGTCTCAGGGGATGGCAATGTATTTGGTGACAACTTGTTACCAGTCTCAGCCCGCAGATGCCATGACATTTAAACACCCCTACAGCAAGCCCTGTAGGTGCCCAAATTACATCAGAATGGTGCCAACATCATTATTCAGGCTGCGCTACAAGATGGTAGGCCTAGCTGGTGTCTCAGGGGATGGCAATGTATTTGGTGACAACTTGTCACCAGTCTCAGCCCACAGATGCCATGACATTCAAACGCCCCTACAGCAGGCCCTGTAGGTGCCCAAATTACACCAGAATGGTGCCAACATCATTATTGAGGCTGCGCTACAAGATGGTAAGCTTGGCTGGTGTCTCAGGGGATGGCAATGTATTTGGTGACAACTTGTCACCAGTCTCAGCCCGCAGATGCCATGACATTCAAATCACACCACAAGCCCTGTAGGTGCCCAAATTACAGCAGAATGGTGCCAACATCATTATTCAGGCTGCGCTACAAGACGGTAAGCTTGGCTGGTGTCTCAGGGGATGGCAATGTATTTGGTGACAACTTGTCACCAGTCTCAGCCCACGCATGATGACATTCAAACGCCCTACACAAGCCCTAGGTGCCCAAATTACACCAGAATGGTGCCAACATCATTATTCAGGCTGCGAAGAGGCTGGGCTGGTGTCTCAGGGGATGGCAATGTATTTGGTGACAACTTGTCACCAGTCTCAGCCCGCAGATGCCATGACATTCAAACGCCCCTACAGCAAGCCCTGTAGGTGCCCAAATTACACCAGAATGGTGCCAACATCATTATTTAGGCTGCGCTACAAGATGGTAAGCTTGGCTGGTGTCTCAGGGGATGGCAATGTATTTGGTGACAACTTGTCACCAGTCTCAGCCCGCAGATGCCATGACATTCAGACACACCTACAGCAAGCCCTGTAGGTGCCCAAATTACACCAGAATGGTGCCAACATCATTTTTGAGGCTGCGCTACAAGATGGTAAGCTTGGCTGGTGTCTCAGGGGATGGCAATGTATTTGGTGACAACTTGTCACCAGTCTCAGCCCGCAGATGCCATGACATTCAAACACCCCTACAGCAAGCCCTGTAGGTGCCCAAATACACCAGAATGGTGCCAACATCATTATTCAGGCTGCGCTACAAGATGGTAAGCTTGGCTGGTGTCTCAGGGGATGGCAATGTATTTGGTGACAACTTGTCACCAGTCTCAGCCCACAGATGCCATGACATTCAGACACACCTACAGCAAGCCCTGTAGGTGCCCAAATTACACCAGAATGGTGCCAACATCATTATTTAGGCTGCGCTACAAGATGGTAAGCTTGGCTGGTGTCTCAGGGGATGGCAATGTATTTGGTGACAACTTGTCACCAGTCTCAGCCCGCAGATGCCATGACATTCAAATGCCCCTACAGCAAGCCCTGTAGGTGCCCAAATTACACCAGAATGGTGCCAACATCATTATTCAGGCTGCGCTATAGGATGGTAGGCTTGGTGACACAATATTATTGAGTTGAGTTGACCTGCGTCTTATGACAAGACGGTTAGCTACCTGTGTTTTGTATGCATTTAATCCTGTGCAGGGTTGAGTCACACTTGTGACCGAATCCTCACATACATGAGTGAAATCGCTGACGATCGAGGCGTGAACCTCGACCGTGAACCCAGTGAGAACGAGAAAGAAGCGCACGAGTAGAGTAGCGAGTAACATGCACTATTCTAGCAATTGAGTTTGTTTGTTTGCTTTACGCGGACGAAGAGGTTGATCGCTCCGGAGTCCATGTAGTCGCTGGAATAAAGGTTTGTCTGAATTATCGTGTCAGATTAACAGTCTTGCTAGCTTGTCTTGACCCGAGAGAGCTGTGCGAAAGAGAGAGTGAAAGAATCGAGAAATTGAGAGAGAAAGAGCAGATTCC
Organism: Mayamaea pseudoterrestris; assembly: GCA_027923505.1. NCBI lineage: Eukaryota > Bacillariophyta > Bacillariophyceae > Sellaphorales > Sellaphoraceae > Mayamaea > Mayamaea pseudoterrestris. The sequence continues at coordinate 462,991 of BROI01000018.1, read as the reverse complement.
TTGGCGGCGTCGCAATCCGAATACTTGGCACGAGCGCGAGAACAGGATCGTATAAGGCTCGACTGCATTGAGAGCGGTTGTTGTGTGAGAGGACTTGCGGAAGCGAGGTATTCATATCATGGTTCGAATTATGCGGAAGCTTTGCAGCTTCTCTGCACGAACGTTTTGGACGAGACATCCAAGAAGCGTTCTTGTTTTGGAATGTAACCACCACTCTCACCCAGATGCTTGAGATTGGCAAACGCCCCTACATGCAAGCCCTGCAGGTGCCCAAATTACACCAGAATGGTGCCAACACTCTTTATTCCCGAGCACACTACAGGAGGTATGGCTTGGCTGGTGTCCTCAGGGGATGGCAATGTTTTGGTGACAACTTGTCACCAGTCTCAGCGCAGATGCCGTTATGACATTCCAACGCCCCTACAGCCAAGCCCTCTGAGAAGCCCAAAGTACACCAGAATGGGACAACATCATTATTCCAGCGGCGCTACAGGATGGTAGGCTTGGCTGGTGTCTCAGGATGGCAATAGTTTGGTGACAACTTCATCACCAATCCAAAGCCCCGCAGGATGCCCCATGACATTCAAATGCCCCAGCAATAACATGCCCCCCCGAACCAAAATAGATACAAAACGTGCCAACATCCATTAATTCTAGCTGCTACAAGAGGTAGGCGGCTGTTTAAGGAGCAATGTAGTTGGTGACAACTACCAGTCCGAAGCCCGAGACGCCAAGGCAATGCGTTTGAGGTAAAAAAGCCAAAAGTGTGTGAGTAAGCCGAACTTCTGACCCAAAAAACCCAGACAATGAAAACAGGGTGGCAGGTCTCAGGAGGTGGCAAGTATTTGGTGAAACTTGTCACTTCAGTCTCAGCTGCAGATGCCAGATATCTCAAACGCCTATACAGCAAGCCTGTAGAAATGATTACACACAGTTGGTGACAACATCATTTTTGGGCTGCGCCATAAGATGGTAGGCTTTGTTTGGTGTCTCTTAGATGGCAATGTATTGGTGACAACTTGTCACCAGTCTCAGCCGTAGGATGCCATGATATTCAAACGCCCTTACAGCAAGCTGTGGTGCCTCAAATTATACCAGCATGGAAGCAAGATTATTATTATATTGCTGGTGCTTACAGGATGGTAGGTCTTGGTTGGTGTCTCAGGGGATGGCAAATGCATTTGGTGACAATCTCTGTCACCAGTTGCGTGTACGAGATTCACGTGTTCGTCATGGTCCCAAGACTACTTAGGGCTGCGCCAAGGTAAGATGGTAGGGCTTATTGATGTTCATGGATGGCAATGTATTTGGTGACAACTTGTCACCAGTTCAGCTCGATGCTATGACATTCAAATGCCCCCACAGCAAGCCCTGTAGGTGCTCAAATTATACTCAGAATGGTGCCAACATCATAATTCCGACGCTGCGCTGCAAGATGGTAGGCTTGGTTGGTGTCTCATGGCATTTGGTGACAACTTATCACTCAGTCTGCAGATGCCAGTGACAACTTGTCACCAGTCTCAGCCCGCAGATGCCGTGATATCTCAAACGCTCAGCAAGCCCTGTAGGCGCCCCAATTACACAAGAATGGTGCCAACATCATTATTCCGGCTGCGCTACAAGATGGTATGCCTAGCTGGTGTTTCAGGGGATGGCAATGTATTTGGTGACAACTTGTCACCAGTCTCAGCCCGCAGATGGATCAACGTCCCTACAGCAAGCTGTAGTTTCAACTTGTGCCAAATCATTATTTCAGCTGCGCTACAGGATGAAAGTATGCCTAGCTGGTGTATCAGATGGCACGTTTTGGTGACAATTGTCACCAGTTTCAGCGAGCAGATGTGACATTCAAAACACCCCTACAGCAAGCCTGTAGGTGCCTAAAATTGTCTTCAGATTGGTTCCGAAGATCCATTATTCAGGCTGAGCCAAGACCGCTTGAACAGATTATGGATTTCCGATACTCCCACGCATGTTGGGAGTTCCTTTGAGTGGACCAGCCTGGATTTCCGGCGACAACGAAAGTGTCAAGAAGTCGTCAACGATCCCACACTCCACACTTTCTAAGCGACACAATGCGCTCGCCTACCACCGAGTTCGCGAGGCCATTGCAAGCAATGTTCTGTACTTTGAGCACATCTTCGGCAAGCAGAACGTCGCCGACGTTCTTACCAAGTTCTTGCCGCATGCCACGTTCCGACCCCTGATCATTCCGATTCTTTTCTGGAAGGGTGATACGGCAAACCGATCGTTGTCACAAGCCTAGATCAAGGGGGATGACACAATATTATTGAGTTGAGTTGACCTGCGTCTTATGACAAGACGGTTAGCTACCTGTGTTTTGTATGCATTTAATCCTGTGCAGGGTTGAGTCACACTTGTGACCGAATCCTCACATACATGAGTGAAATCGCTGACGATCGAGGCGTGAACCTCGACCGTGAACCCAGTGAGAATGAGAAAGAAGCGCACGAGTAGAGTAGCGAGTAACATGCACTATTCTAGCAATTGAGTTTGTTTGTTTGCTTTACGCTGGACGAAGAGGTTGATCGCTCCTAGTCCATTGTAGTCGCTGGAATAAAGGTTCGTCTGATATTATCGTGTCACTTGGCTGGCGTCTCAGGGGATGGCAATGTATTTGGTGACAACTTGTCACCAGTCTCAGCCCGCAGATGCCATGACATTCAAACGCCCCTACAGCAAGCCCTGTAGGTGCCCAAATTACATCAGAATGGTGCCAACATCATTATTTTGGCTGCGCTACAGGATGGTAGGCCTAGCTGGTGTCTCAGGGGATGGCAATGTATTTGGTGACAACTTGTCACCAGTCTCAGCCCACAGGTGCCATGACATTCAAACGCCCCTACAGCAAGCCCTGTAGGTGCCCAAATTACACCAGAATGGTGCCAACATCATTATTCAGGCTGCGCTACAAGATGGTAGGCTTGGCTGGTGTCTCAGGGGATGGCAATGTATTTCGTGACAACTTGTCACCAGTCTCAGTCAGCCCACAGGTGCCATGCCATCAAAACGCCCCTACAGCAAGCCCTGTAGGAGCCCAAATTACACCAGAATGGTGCCAACATCATTATTCAGGCTGCGCTACAAGATGGTAGGCTTGGCTGGTGTCTCAGGGGATGGCAATGTATTTGGTGACAACTTGTCACCAGTCTCAGCCCACAGGTGCCATGACATTCAAACGCCCCTACAGCAAGCCCTGTAGGTGCCCAAATTACACCAGAATGGTGCCAACATCATTATTCAGGCTGCGCTACAAGATGGTAGGCTTGGCTGGTGTCTCAGGGGATGGCAATGTATTTGGTGACAACTTGTCACCAGTCTCAGCCCACAGGTGCCATGCCATTCAAACGCCCCTACAGCAAGCCCTGTAGGTGCCCAAATTACACCAGAATGGTGCCAACATCATTATTCAGGCTGCGCTACAAGATGGTAGGCTTGGCTGGTGTCTCAGGGGATGGCAATGTATTTGGTGACAACTTGTCACCAGTCTCAGCCCGCAGATGCCATGACATTCAAACGCCCCTACAGCAAGCCCTGTAGGTGCCCAAATTACACCAGAATGGTGCCAACATCATTATTCAGGCTGCGCTACAAGATGGTAGGCTTGGCTGGTGTCTCAGGGGATGGCAATGTATTTGGTGACAACTTGTCACCAGTCTCAGCCCACAGGTGCCATGACATTCAAACGCCCCTACAGCAAGCCCTGTAGGTGCCCAAATTACACCAGAATGGTGCCAACATCATTATTCAGGCTGCGCTACAAGATGGTAGGCCTAGCTGGTGTCTCAGGGGATGGCAATGTATTTGGTGACAACTTGTCACCAGTCTCAGCCCGCAGATGCCATGACATTCAAACGCCCCTACAGCAAGCCCTGTAGTTGCCCAAATTACACCAGAATGGTGCCAACATCATTATTCAGGCTGCGCTACAAGATGGTAGGCCTAGCTGGTGTCTCAGGGGATGGCAATGTATTTGGTGACAACTTGTCACCAGTCTCAGCCCGCAGATGCCATGACATTCAAACGCCCCTACATCAAGCCCTGTAGTTGCCCAGATTACACCAGAATGGTGCCAACATCATTTTTGTGGCTGCGCTACAAGATGGTAGGTTTGGCTGGTGTCTCAGGGTATGGCAATGTATTTGGTGACAACTTGTCACCAGTCTCAGCCTGCAGATGCCATGACATTCAAACGCCCCTACAGCAAGCCCTGTAGGTGCCCAAATTACACCAGAATGGTGCCAACATCATTTTTGTGGCTGCGCTACAAGATGGTAGGCTTGGCTGGTGTCTCAGGGGATGGCAATGTATTTGGTGACAACTTGTCACCAGTCTCAGCCCACAGATGCCATGACATTCAAACGCCCCTACAGCAAGCCCTGTAGGTGCCCAAATTACACCAGAATGGTGCCAACATCATTATTCAGGCTGCGCTACAAGATAGTAGGCTTGGCTGGTGTCTCAGGGGATGGCAATGTATTTGGTGACAACTTGTCACCAGTCTCAGCCCACAGGTGCCATGCCATTCAAACGCCCCTACAGCAAGCCCTGTAGGTGCTCAAATGACACCAGAATGGTGCCAACATCATTATTCAGGCTGCGCTACAGGATGGTAGGCTTGGCTGGCGTCTCAGGGGATGGCAATGTATTTGGTGACAACTTGTCACCAGTCTCAGCCCGCAGATGCCATGACATTCAAACGCCCCTACAGCAAGCCCTGTAGTTGCCCAAATGACACCAGAATGGTGCCAACATCATTTTTGTGGCTGCGCTACAAGATGGTAGGCTTGGCTGGTGTCTCAGGGGATGGCAATGTATTTGGTGACAACTTGTCACCAGTCTCAGCCCGCAGATGCCATGACATTCAAACGCCCCTACAGCAAGCCCTGTAGGTGCCCAAATTACACCAGAATGGTGCCAACATCATTATTCAGGCTGCGCTACAAGATGGTAGGCTTGGCTGGTGTCTCAGGGGATGGCAATGTATTTGGTGACAACTTGTCACCAGTCTCAGCCCGCAGATGCCATGACATTCAAACGCCCCTACAGCAAGCCATGTAGTTGCCCAAATGACACCAGAATGGTGCCAACATCATTATTCAGGCTGCGCTACAAGATGGTAGGCTTGGCTGGTGTCTCAGGGGATGGCAATGTATTTGGTGACAACTTGTCACCAGTCTCAGCCCACAGGTGCCATGCCATTCAAACGCCCCTACAGCAAGCCCTGTAGTTGCCCGGATTACACCAGAATGGTGCCAACATCATTTATGTGGCTGCGTTACAAGATGGTAGGCTTGGCTGGTGTCTCAGGGTATGGCAATGTATTTGGTGACAACTTGTCACCAGTCTCAGCCCGCAGATGCCATGACATTCAAACGCCCCTACAGCAAGCCCTGTAGGTGCCCAAATTACACCAGAATGGTGCCAACATCATTATTCAGGCTGCGCTACAAGATGGTAGGCTTGGCTGGTGTCTCAGGGGATGGCAATGTATTTGGTGACAACTTGTCACCAGTCTCAGCCCACAGGTGCCATGACATTCAAACGCCCCTACAGCAAGCCCTGTAGGTGCCCAAATTACACCAGAATGGTGCCAACATCATTATTCAGGCTGCGCTACAAGATGGTAGGCTTGGCTGGTGTCTCAGGGGATGGCAATGTATTTGGTGACAACTTGTCACCAGTCTCAGCCCACAGGTGCCATGACATTCAAACGCCCCTACAGCAAGCCCTGTAGGTGCCCAAATTACACCAGAATGGTGCCAACATCATTATTCAGGCTGCGCTACAAGATGGTAGGCTTGGCTGGTGTCTCAGGGGATGGCAATGTATTTGGTGACAACTTGTCACCAGTCTCAGCCCACAGGTGCCATGACATTCAAACGCCCCTACAGCAAGCCCTGTAGGTGCCCAAATTACACCAGAATGGTGCCAACATCATTATTCAGGCTGCGCTACAAGATGGTAGGCTTGGCTGGTGTCTCAGGGGATGGCAATGTATTTGGTGACAACTTGTCACCAGTCTCAGCCCGCAGGTGCCATGACATTCAAACGCCCCTACAGCAAGCCCTGTAGGTGCCCAAATTACACCAGAATGGTGCCAACATCATTATTCAGGCTGCGCTACAAGATGGTAGGCCTAGCTGGTGTCTCAGGGGATGGCAATGTATTTGGTGACAACTTGTCACCAGTCTCAGCCTGCAGATGCCATGACATTCAAACGCCCCTACAGCAAGCCCTGTAGGTGCCCAGATTACACCAGAATGGTGCCAACATCATTTTTGTGGCTGCGCTACAAGATGGTAGGCCTAGCTGGTGTCTCAGGGGATGGCAATGTATTTGGTGACAACTTGTCACCAGTCTCAGCCCGCAGATGCCATGACATTCAAATGCCCCTACAGCAAGCCCTGTAGTTGCCCAAATGACACCAGAATGGTGCCAACATCATTGTTTTGGCTGCGCTACAGGATGGTAAGCTTGGCTGGCGTCTCAGGGGATGGCAATGTATTTGGTGACAACTTGTCACCAGTCTCAGCCCGCAGATGCCATGACATTCAAACGCCCCTACAGCAAGCCATGTAGTTGCCAAAATGACACCAGAATGGTGCCGACATCAATATTCAGGCTGCGCTACAGGATGGTAGGCCTAGCTGGTGTCTCAGGGGATAGCAATGTATTTGGTGACAACTTGTCACCAGTCTCAGCCCGCAGATGCCATGACATGCAAACGCCCCTACAGCAAGCCCTGTAGTTGCCCAGATTACACCAGAATGGTGCCAACAACATTTTTGTGCCTGTGCTACAAGATGGTAGGCTTGGCTGGTGTCTCAGGGTATGGCAATGTATTTGGTGACAACTTGTCACCAGTCTCAGCCTGCAGATGCCATGACATTCAAACGCCCCTACAGCAAGCCCTGTAGGTGCCCAAATTACATCAGAATGGTGCCAACATCATTATTCAGGCTGCGCTACAAGATGGTAGGCTTGGCTGGTGTCTCAGGGGATGGCAATGTATTTGGTGACAACTTGTCACCAGTCTCAGCCCACAGGGGCCATGCCATTCAAACGCCCCTACAGCAAGCCATGTAGTTGCCCAAATGACACCAGAATGGTGCCAACATCATTATTCAGGCTGCGCTACAAGATGGTAGGCCTAGCTGGTGTCTCAGGGGATGGCAATGTATTTGGTGACAACTTGTCACCAGTCTCAGCCCGCAGATGCCATGACATTCAAACGCCCCTACAGCAAGCCCTGTAGGTGCCCAAATTACATCAGAATGGTGCCAACATCATTATTCAGGCTGCGCTACAAGATGGTAGGCTTGGCTGGTGTCTCAGGGGATGGCAATGTATTTGGTGACAACTTGTCACCAGTCTCAGCCCACAGGTGCCATGCCATTCAAACGCCCCTACAGCAAGCCATGTAGTTGCCCAAATGACACCAGAATGGTGCCAACATCATTATTCAGGCTGCGCTACAAGATGGTAGGCCTAGCTGGTGTCTCAGGGGATGGCAATGTATTTGGTGACAACTTGTCACCAGTCTCAGCCCGCAGATGCCATGACATTCAAACGCCCCTACAGCAAGCCCTGTAGGTGCCCAAATTACACCAGAATGGTGCCAACATCATTATTCAGGCTGCGCTACAGGATGGTAGGCTTGGCTGGCGTCTCAGGGGATGGCAATGTATTTGGTGACAACTTGTCACCAGTCTCAGCCCGCAGATGCCAAGACATGCAAACGCCCCTACAGCAAGACCTGTAGTTGCCCATTTACACCAGAATGGTGCCAACATCATTATTCAGGCTGCGCTACAAGATGGGAGGCTTGGCTGGTGTCTCCGGGGATGGCAATGTATATGGTGACAACTTGTCACCAGTCTCAGCCCGCAGATGCCATGACGTTCAAACGCCCCTACAGCAAGCCCTGTAGTTGCCCAAATTACACTAGAATGGTGCCAACAATATTTGTCAGGCTGCGCTACAAGATGGTAGGCCTGGCTGGTGTCTGTAGTTGCCCAAATGACACCAGAATGGTGCCAACATCATTATTCAGGCTGCGCTACAAGATGGTAGGCCTAGCTGGTGTCTCAGGGGATGGCAATGTATTTGGTGACAACTTGTCACCAGTCTCAGCCCGCAGATGCCATGACATTCAAACGCCCCTACAGCAAGCCCTGTAGGTGCCCAAATTACATCAGAATGGTGCCAACATCATTATTCAGGCTGCGCTACAAGATGGTAGGCTTGGCTGGTGTCTCAGGGGATGGCAATGTATTTGGTGACAACTTGTCACCAGTCTCAGCCCACAGGTGCCATGCCATTCAAACGCCCCTACAGCAAGCCATGTAGTTGCCCAAATGACACCAGAATGGTGCCAACATCATTATTCAGGCTGCGCTACAAGATGGTAGGCCTAGCTGGTGTCTCAGGGGATGGCAATGTATTTGGTGACAACTTGTCACCAGTCTCAGCCCGCAGATGCCATGACATTCAAACGCCCCTACAGCAAGCCCTGTAGGTGCCCAAATTACACCAGAATGGTGCCAACATCATTATTCAGGCTGCGCTACAGGATGGTAGGCTTGGCTGGCGTCTCAGGGGATGGCAATGTATTTGGTGACAACTTGTCACCAGTCTCAGCCCGCAGATGCCAAGACATGCAAACGCCCCTACAGCAAGACCTGTAGTTGCCCATTTACACCAGAATGGTGCCAACATCATTATTCAGGCTGCGCTACAAGATGGGAGGCTTGGCTGGTGTCTCCGGGGATGGCAATGTATATGGTGACAACTTGTCACCAGTCTCAGCCCGCAGATGCCATGACGTTCAAACGCCCCTACAGCAAGCCCTGTAGTTGCCCAAATTACACTAGAATGGTGCCAACAATATTTGTCAGGCTGCGCTACAAGATGGTATGCCTGGCTGGTGTCATAGTAGACTGCAATGTGAATATTAAATCTTGTCCATCATCAATTATGCCCTGCTGGGAGATGATTTTCAAATATCACTAGTGTCCATTTGTCCATCTGTTGGCCAAACTTATCAGGCCAATGGAGTTGGGAAGCAGGTGAAGGTGCACAAATAATGCCTTCCTTGAGAAGAGAACTAATATTGTCAAATACAGAGATGGGTAGTTTGTTAGGGCTGTCTACAATAAATAAAAGATCAACTACCCATTTCGCACCAACAAATGGATGCAGGTCAAAGCAAGGAACTCTCAACAGCATCTTCCAGTAGACACAAGACATTATTATACAGCTTTGACAAAGGGCCTATAATGCAATTTTTGTAAGTAAGTCCACCATAGCGCGGGGCCCAGGCTCGCTGCAAACTGCGCCGGGGACTTTTTTGTCACAATCCGACAAGAGGACGTTTCCACCCGCAGTGTCTGTCCGCGCCAGCCGCGCCTCATTGTGTACTCCATAGCGTTCGGCCAAGCTCGTCACGCTGACGTGAACCAAACATTCGGCTCCTCCACAATTCGAGAAAGAGGTGAGTGAACATCCGTCGCGCATGGAGGCAGGAAGCCGACCCATCACATGTGAGAATTGTTAAGCGAGAATGCGGTGGCATTGGTTTTATCGTGTTTTACGTCATGGTGCCATCCTTTTTGTTGCGACTCGTTCGTCGACGCGCTGAATTCAGATACATGCTGCTTGCTGTCCAAAGTGCAGACGACCGTCCAAGGGAGACTGGAGAGAACGATATAGTTGGTTATCGGATATCTCCAGCTTATCCATCAATGATTAAGTTTGGTTTCTTGTATTCAAGTCATGCTGACTTGCTTGCTTGGCTTTGTCGTGCTTTTTGCGCCGTCCATCTCGTTTGATGCTCTTCAAGTTCCGACTTCCGGCGGAAGACGACGCGATGATGATCATTGTTCGTCGTCGCAAGGTTTTAAACGCACCTTGGATGTCGAACTTTGGAAGTTATGAGTATTGCTGGTCCTCGGTAATTTGACTCGTCCATGTTGTTCACGTTGTCCATGGTGGGTCGCAGGAGTTCACTGTTCAAACCATTGGCGCGTGCATTACGCCATGCCCATGGACGACAGCTGGAACCCTTTTTCGCACGGACCATCAACGGAGGTGTTTTCATCGTTTGTTCATGGCCGTGAAATCGTCTGAGAGCCAGCCATGCCCGTGACGATGCATGAGTCACTTATTGACGCGTTCGTGCCTACGTGGCACTTAACTTCAACCACTGCCCCAACATGTTAGCTAACATGTTTTTCCCTTTTACTGTAACAGAAGAGCATTGCGTTTCGATCACAAGGCATGAAATTCGGCAAACTCTTGCGTGAGAAGACTCTTAAAGAATGGCGCTTCTATGCTGTGGACTACAAAGCTCTCAAGCGATCATTGAAAGATGACACGCCCAATGTTGATGATTTCTCCGCCAGTATGGCTGCGAACGAACATAAGCTTTCCAAATTTTACCATGACAAGGAGCAGTGGGCCAAGGAATATATGAACGTACTGGAAGAGCGCGTCGCTCAATTGCGGGCGACTGCACCTAGTTCGCCACGATCGGGAAGCATTACTGAACCGTCCTCGGATTCTGATGCGCAGTCTCTCTCGTCGGATGATGAAACGGAGGATGGAAACGTCGAAGTCGCTGAAGGAAGCGATATTATCTATGTGCCAGAGCTTGAGAGTGGATTCTTGACACTCACCTCGAAGCGTCAATCGTTCGGTACCCATCAAGCCTACCTCAAGGAGGAGTACCGTCGCATGGGTTCCAGCAAACATTTCAATGCGTTCATCTACGCCAAAAAGTCCTTGGTTACTTTTGACCGCGAGCTTGACTTGCTGCTTGAATTCCTCGACCTCAACAAGACGGCTATGTCGAAGATTTTTAAGAAATATGACAAGCGAGCTGGCACGTCAATTCGCGACAACAAAGTTGATGAAATTCTGGCAGCTAGTCCCTACCTTAATGGACAGGCGCTTTGCGAAATGAAGAAGCATGTTGGCAGGTTGATCGACGAAGTTCATGCTCTCAAGCCTCAGCTTCCAGAAGGCTGGGAGAACCGCAAGGTCTACACTATTGGATGCTTTGACCTTTTCCATCGAGGCCACCAAAATGTGCTTAACTCACTCCGCGAATTTGGTTGCTTCATCGTTGCTGGCATACATGACGATGCTTCGTACTATCAGCTCAAGAGCAAGGCACCCATTGACAAGCTCGAGGACCGCATGGAAAACATTAGACCGTACGTGGATCAGATCTTTGTGATTCCTTCCACCGATCCAATGCCCTTTGTGAAAGCCATGGTTAGTCGACAGGACATTGTTGCAGGATCGTGCTGCTACGCACGCGGTGACGATATGTTGGAGTTTCCAGGTCGAGATTGGGTCGAGTCGGTCATGCCGGTGCACTTTGTCCCTCGCACGGAAGCTTGCAGTTCGACACTTATTCGTACCATTTATCATGCCGAGGATGAGGGCATCCGCGCAAAGGCTGCGTTTGCCAAGACTCGGTACGATGGCAAGCCGATTGATGAGGACGGAAACGTTCTCAAACTCACTGCGTCCGCGTGATTTGACGACTGTCAAACCTCTGTGTATCTGTTCCGACCCATTATGAGCTTGTCTAATTAACCTTTCCTACGTAGATCACCATTATAAACCTTCTGTTGACTGTACTTGTTGTGCTACTGTATTACGCTTGGCACTAGAATAGTTCGTCAGCCTAACAAATTTACTGTTAGCAATAACTATGGACATGCTGTTCACGAGTAGAAAGCAAAATGGCACGTTCCAAATCAGCAGCCTCCTGGCTCGCAACATCTGGTGTCATCTCTGGACTTGTTTCCCGACTAACGCTAGTTGCATCATCCATGTGATCTCCAGACAATGGGTCGGGGTGGCTCGACACGCTACCCAACGCATTCATCCAATTCGTGAAATCTGTTTCGCTCGTCGCGCCCAGATACAAGACAACCGCGGAGTTATCGCCAGGCGCTATCAGCAGAGTAAATGCAAAGGGCTGCTTGCGATACGTTTGCAGCTCCGCGCTGCCAGTTGCTGCCTTAAAAGTCTTGGCGTTCCATCGCTCACCAGGATTAGACAAGACCAGATAAAATTGCGTCGACGAAAGGTAGAGCGCCGCATGCTTTTCCTTCCACGTCCTCCGCATGCCAGTCGTACGAAGTAAGAGATTTCCTTCCAATAGCAACTCTCGGGTAGACTGTGTGGGCGAGAAATCACCTGGCTGCTCCAATCTTGGTACTGGTGACGGCGAAGATGTGAGCGGGGGCGACACAAGCTGCCTCTGAGACGTGCCATGACGCTGCGGCGTAGGTAGCCTTTGTGGACTATGCTGCGCTGGGCCGAACCTTTCGGATGATTCGTCGTCACCTGCTTGAGCGACCGAATGTGACTTTGACACTTTCTTTGCATTCTCCGACTTTGTGGTTGTATCGAGATATTGCGCGACACGTTCATCTGCGGCATGCAGGTTGAGTTCCAATGCTCGCCGAGCCTGTTGCTCCTGCTCCAAATCCTGCGACGTAATGTTAAAGGCCATGTAAAGTGACGAAAGTTGCTGCTCCAAATCTTGCACGTGTTCTTCAAGCACAAAGTTTCGTGCCTTGAGTTGCTCTTGCTTTAGTTTATAATTCTTTTCACTTTCCGCCAATTGCTTTTGGACAATAACTAGCTGCCCTTGCTCGACTTGTTCCTCGACAGTCGCCGTCGCAGTTTGGTCTTCTGTCGATCGTGGTGACGACAAAAGTCCACCAAGATCAGATGCGAGTTCCAGTTCTTCGCGCAGTAGCTGCTCCGACGCCTCGAGTCGTTCCTCCTCTTGTTGCATATCGTCGTCATTCTCTGGATCGTCGTTTTTGGTAATTTGCCCATCCTTTTCTTTTAAGCTTGCCCCTTCTTCTTCGCGTCGTTTGTACTCCTCCAACAAAGCTTGCTGCTCCTCATACTGCGCCCGGAGTCGAATCCACGAGGCCGACTGCTCCCTCAAATCATTGTATAAAACTTTGAGTTCCTGTCGTTGCTCCTCTTCAATCTCCTCCAATTCACCAATGCGCAACTGATAGTCGGCCGCTTCATTGTGCCGGCGAACAAATCCATCACCCTGTTGCTGTTGCTGTTGTTGTTGCAACTGCAACTGCGCCAGCTGCAACTGGTTGCGCAGTGACGCTAGACTCGCCTGCAGTTCGCTGGGTGCTTGCGCCGCGCAGGCGGACAACAAAGCCGCCCGCAAGTCGTGGACGGAAACGTTGGATACATCGGCCATGATTTGCAACTGACGTTCGAGTCGAGTCATTTCAATCGTTTGCGCGTCATTCTTGGTTTGGAGTAGACGGAGTTGTTTGGCAAGTTCTGATAAATCGGAAGTATTGCTGCTTGTTCCATCTGTCGAAATTGTTGTGGTGACAGTAGATCTTGCCGAAGCAGGAGACGTGGATGATGATTTTGTCGCAGCAACGACGTGCTGCGTTCGCTTCCCCTTGTTTGACTTTGGCGAAGCATGAAAGAAGGACTGCAGCTCCAGCTTGATACTTTCGTCTCCATCGTCTCCCAACGGCCGGGTCGTTTCGCTCGTTGAGACGGTGCTAGCATCGTCGCGCTTCTTTGTATTTGTCTTCTTCTTCCGTGTCACGCTTGATGCAACGCGTGGTTTCGGTTGAACGTCTGGCGATCTGGCGGCAATGGAGCGCTCAATCAAGCTGAATGGATCAATGCTTGTATCGTTCATGGTGCTCTTAGTAATTGTCTTGTTTGCTGGATGGGAAACAAGTACTCTATAATCTAATTCGTGCTCGTCTACAAGCAAATCTGGTGTTTTTGTTCCGTGAATCGTCGCGGCGCGGCGAAGAATGCTTTCGAGTACCGTTACGACTAAGGGGGTACCGTTGCGAGTTTAGCGTGACTGACTGTGACACTTCGCCGCGCCGCGCCGCTCGCGCCGACTTTTGTTCCAAGATCTCCAACTTTACAGCCAAACAATTGAACTTAAGCATGTCCAACAGCAGCGGCGGCAAGAAACAGATTACAATCATTCACTGCTGGAGTGCACCTCGCAGTCGATCTACCGCTCTGCTGTACAGCTTTGAAGCGCGAGGAAGTGACAATTGCGTGGCAGTGGATGAACCACTCTATCGTTCGTGGCTTGAGCGCAAGGGCGATGCCGTGGAACGACCATACACAGAGGCGATGATTACAGGATGTCCGCCTCTTGGACATGAACGTAGTGCAAACGCTTCAACGTGGCAGCGAGAGCAACTTTCGCTGGAGGAGCGACTGCACAAGGCAGCAACCGAGTTGTCGCCGAACGGAGTCATCTTTTGCAAGCACATGGCGAAACACTCATTCCTCTATGACTTTGAAGCGGAAGTCGAATCGAAAGACAAAGACATTGAATACAGTCACAAGCATTTGCTCCTCATTCGCGATCCAGTGTCCGTCTTGAGCAGCTGGAGCTGCTCGGCCAATGTGCACGGCAACAATCCCACGCCCGATGAAGTTGGCATTGTACCACTGTTGGCCATTTACTCGCAAATGCAGAGTCGCAAGAATGATAATGGCAATAAGAACAGTACAGCTACCTCAGTTACTATATTGGATTCGGACGAATTGGTACAGGATCCACAACATGTTCTGCAAGCAACCTGTCAAAGTCTTGGCATTGACTACACGCCAAGCATGATGGAGTGGAAGGCTGGTCCGCATGCTTGCGACGGGCCATGGGCCGAATGGTGGTATGCCGATGTTTGGAAAAGCACTGGATGGAAGCTGCAGCAGCAATTATCGAGTAATCAACAGGCTGATGCGGCAGTAGCTGTAGCGCCAACAAACACTCGCTACCGCACCATGAACCCAGGCCTCATGGATGCCTTGAGAGCGTCCATGCCAGCCTACCAGTTTCTCAAAACGCTGACGCGCGGATACCAAACACGCGGACCTCCAGCAGCCACCACGTATGAAGATGCGCGCAACGAGCACTTGCTCGTACACGTTGGAGCACCGGGACGCGGACAGTTGGTGCCACGCGAAATGGCGGGCGTGAGTCCGTGGGACTCGGCAGTGCAAGGAGGAGACGCGGCGTGGGAAGGCTTGAGAGTGTATCGCAACAAGATTTTGCACTTGGACAAGCACTTGAAGCGACTCTTTCGTTCCGCCAAGGCGCTGGGATTTGAAAACGTGCATACCAAGGAGCAAGTTGTTGACGCCATTTTTAGAACAGTGGCTGCCAACAACATGCGGGACGGTGCACATATTCGTCTCACACTGACGCGCGGCGAAAAGTACACGTCAAGTATGAATCCACTTTTCAACGTTTACGGAACCACCTTGATTGTTTTGGCCGAGTGGAAACCCACCGAGGGTGCCACGACTTATGACAATGAAGCAGGCATTACACTCATTTCTGCCTCGCAGCGACGCAATTCGCCGCAGACTGTCGATTCCAAGATTCATCACAACAACTTGATCAACAATATACTGCCAAAGATTCAGGCCAATTTAGCCGGAGCCGCTGACGCCATCATGCTGGATTTGGAAGGCTTTGTTTCCGAGACGAATGCCACCAACTTGTTCATGGTGGATGAAGATGGCGTTTTGCTGACGCCACACGCTGATTATTGTCTCCCCGGCATTACGCGTGCAACTGTCATTAATCTTGCCAAGGAGCTTGGAATTCCTTGCGTGGAGCGGCGCATTTCCTTGGCCGAGTTTCATGCGGCGGACGAAGTCTTTACGACTGGTACCATGGGTGAGCTCACTCCCGTGACAATGATTGATGGACGAGTCATTGGAAATGGCAAACGAGGTCCAATCACGACCAAGCTGCAGGAGGTGTACAAGACGCTTCCGGAACGAGATGGATACGCAACGCCCTTGCCCGAGTTTGAAGATGCGTCGGCCGAGTAGCTGTACATTAATTACAAGCACGTAGTCTCGCTATGCAAACACAATACATAGTAATTGAAAGACGTTGTACTTCTGCTTCGTCTTAATCACTATCATCGTCATCAAAGACGGACGCCTTCTTCTTCGTCGCTGATTTTTTGACAAACGTTTCTTCCTCCTCGTCATCATCATCATCCACATCCATGGCCATGTCAGTCTTGCTAGCAGCAGCACCCTTGGCTTGCTTGCTTGGCTTTTGTCGATTGAAAATCTCGTCATCCTCCTCATCATTGTCAATAAAGTCATCTCCAAAATCGTCGTCATCCTGATCATCATCGCCATAGTCGCGCGCTCCCTTCTTCATGGCACGAATATTCACCGAGTCGTACCGCGCGTCATCCTCACCACCCTCCAGGTACGACCTTGACATGCGGGGTCGTCGACTCACGTTACCACCACCTCCACCTGCACCACCACTGGCAAACGGCCGCTTGCTTCGTTCCTTGGCGCGCGCCAGTTCCGTCTGAATCTTGATGCGATCCGCCTTTAACTTTTCCGGATCGTTCTGCGTCATGACGGTGGCCATGCGACCCGTCTGAATCGTTTTGCGGCGGACGGCCAGCGTGAGTGCCTTGTGCGCCTGCGACTGCAGGCCGGCCGGTTTGATCTTCCAGCGCTGGTGCATGTTGCCCATGCCTTCCAATATAGTGCCGGCTGATTCTTTTGGTAATGCTGGTGTTGTTTCGTCGTCGTCATGTTCAGCAGCTTGTTCACTTTGTTGCGTCGTGTTGGCGTGACTCAAAAACAAAAAGCCATTCGCAAATCCCGGATTGGCGCTGGCATTCGCCGCGGAGCGAATGGGTTCGACTTCAAAGGCTTCCGCTCCCACGTGCATGGTCCATGATCCATCCTCCCACTCGACGAGTCGCGTGTTTGACTCGCGCATCAACTCGTCGTCAGAATTGCGCAGGAGTTGCTTATTTTCGTCGCGCTTGTAGCGCCAGCGCATTAGATTGTGCACGGCGCCGCCAAAGATGGCTTCCTCTTCGTCGGGGTCGTAGCGATTCGCGTCAAAGGGCTGCGTCTGAATGCCAACCAAGTTTGGTAGTTTCGTCATGATGAGTTTGGTCGAAGCGGATGGACGAGTGGCATTGCCGGCAATGGTCCAGTGTAAGAGTTTGGGTGGTGCAGACTTTTTGGTCGACTCCTCGTTCCGTTCGTTGCTGCTGCGATTGGAGACTTGTCCGGCAATGGTGGAGGACGCTAATCCTACAATGGCTCCAGCGTCGTCAAACTCCACGTCACCTTCGTCGTCATCGTCGCTGTTGTCGTGGTTGGATTGCTTCATGTGAGACGTCGTCACGGCTGCAGCAGATTCCTTTGCTCCAAGATTTTCGTCGTCGTCATCATCCGAGTCGGAATCTCCAAAGAGTTCCTTGTTTGTCGCGGCGGCTGGAGCTGCATCTGATGCCGCTGCGTCTGTGGATTCCGTTTCCGGCTGCGGATCCTTCATCTCCTCGTCGTCGGATGAATCTCCAAATAAACTCTGCGCTGCAGCCTGATGAACGTTCATATTACTCTCTGACATAATAAAGGTCGATGATAGAGTCTCTAATTCAATTTAACTCGAAAGAATTGCTTTCAAAGCCTCCGTCGTCAACCGCAAGGTGCAGCTTGATCGTCATGGTGGAAGCGGCGAAACGAGAGGTCCACTGGCAGCACCAGTGTGACATTTTAACCGATGCGACACGCGTCTACCCGCCCAAAGCAACTTTAGTTGTTGCTCCACAATCATCTCTCCATGTACCTACAGCACGGTAGGAAATTTCTTTGTCTATGTGTGTAAATGATGTTTGCATAGACGAGAAATTGAAGCTCAGCATTCGCATTCAGTGTTGATCCCGTGCCGCCTTTCTATTGCATCTCGGCGCTGTACCACTAAACAAAAACAACTCATGTTAACTATCGAGTAATTTAACATTTCTCGCTTCTGCTGCATCAGTCCAACTATATCTTTCGACTAAGGATCCAGCTTTGGCTTTTTGAGTGGTGGCAGATCCTGCTCGTTTGGCTCGTCGGATGCTGCCTCGGAATTGTCATCAACTTCATCGCCACCACCTCCATCATCTTCGCCATCTTCGTGACCAACATCATCCTGATCCGATCGCCCTTCCTCCAATGGATCTTTTTGCGAGTTTTCAATTGCATCGACGCGTCGGCGGACTGGTGTAAACTCGAATCCAATTGCCAGGAGCTTTTCTATCCGGTCGTCCGACAGTGCCATTTTCGTTCTTCCTTCCAAGCGGTTCTGGTAGTTGGATCGCTGCTTGGTCACCCACTTTTGGAGCGACCGACCATCGACAATATACGTACTTGGCACTTTGGCTTGAGTGCTTCCAGCCGTTTGATAAAAGTCCTTGAGTGCCTCCACCATGACTTCGTAGCGCGCATCGTGTAGCGTCATGGCGAAATGCTTGGGAATGTTCCCAATCGCCTCGTCGAAACCAAACGTAGCCAACTGCTGCATGCGGTGCATTGGCATGAAGGGTTTCTGGTTCAGGAGCGTGTTGCGATAGTGCTTCTTTTGCTTGCGGACCCAGTCGTAGAGTGAAAAGCCATTGTACTCGCATCCTGGGGGAACGTCCAAGTCCTTGCCGTGGCGCAGCTTTTGGTACTCGGCGAGACCGGAAAGCATCATGGACCAGTGGCCTTCCATGTCGCCATTGACGAAACGCTTGTATGGAGACATGCTTGCCTTGGCAGCGGCGGCATGACTACTACTAGCAGTAGTTGTGCTTGCATGCTTGCGTTTTTCGGCGTTGCCTGGATGAAGTTCAAATCCAAGGTTGCGCAGACGAGCAATCTTGGTCCGCCACGTGTTGCGTTTGCGATAGTTCTTGTATCTGTCGCGCTGCTCCTTGGCCCAGTCGTAGAGGCTAATTCCAAAGTATTCGCAGCCCTTGGGCGGTTCCGTGTGTTGCAAGGTTTTCTTGAGTTCAGTTAGGCCTTTGAACATGAACTCCCAGTGCTCGTCTTGTTCCTCGTCGACGTCTTCATCTTCGTCTTCTTTTTCTTGTTCCTCGTCATCTTCATTGTTTTCATCCATTGGCTCGTCATCGTTACGAGTATACTTTAACAGCTGCTGATGCTCGCCTTGCTTCGTCGTCGTAAGCATTGTCGTTTCTACTGGAACATGATCATTTCCATTCTCAAAGTCAATGCCAATACTCTTGAGTCGATCAATCTTTTCCTGACTGAGTCTCCGTCCCTTGCTTTTGAGGCGCTCCTGCTTGCGCTGCTGGTCGAGCCAAATGGCCAAGTACTCGTCGTGGTACTGGTAGTCGAGCGGCGGATCCAAGTGGCCATGTTGCTTTTGAAACAAACACAAGCCGTCAAACATGTCGTCCCATAGATCCTTGTTCAGCCACTCGGGTTCGTCGTCATCGTCATTTTCATTGTTAGTCTTGTTATCATTGTTACCGTCAATGCTATCTGCAGTCGACATGGTGGCAAAGGTTGCGAGGCGAAGCTTCTTGCGGGATCTGTTTTGCGAGTGGATACGCTTGCAACTTGCGTCGTAAACCAGTGCGACAGCGTTGGACCAGTGCGACATGACGAGTGACGACGAATGGCCTCGGTCCGTTTTTTAAATTGAATCCATCACAGCAGCAATCAAAATCATCGCTACCTACTCTACTTACATGAAATGATATGCAAAGCTACACCAGTGGGTAGCGAGGCTATACATGTCTGTACATGAGACAAAGTAAATGCCAGAAAGGAGCAGCAAGTTAAAAGCATTGACTCCGACGATCCATCATCCATCTCCAATCTCCATCACTCCTTGCTCCTTGATCCTTGACCGCCATCCGCCATTAGCGTTTATCAGAATAGCAGCAATCTACGATACACGACGCTTTCAAATTTTTGTTCATTTATAACTATAACTCAACATGTTTGAAAACCTTGCCGCCAAGCTCGCCCAGCGCTTTCTCAAGGACTACTTTGTCATGGACACCACCCAAAACAACGGCAGCGACACGGCGTTTGCCTCTTTGGGCGTTTGGTCTGGCTTTGTGCAGTGGCATCGATTGAGTCTCAAGACTGACGTGATTAACGAAAAGCTCTTGCTGGGATTGCCAGTGCAACTCGTGCATGGAAGTGTGAGAAGCGTTCAAGTCACTGTTCCCTGGAGCAAGCTGCAGCCGTCGAGTCTCATTGATCTTGTTCGTGGACGAAACAAGCAACAGCGAACTGACAGCAGTCGGGCCGACATTGTCATTGTACTGGATGGAATATCGATATTGCTAAAAGTCGATGAAACTTACCATGACTCTGCCATTCGCAACAAGCGCGTCAAGCAGCGGCGCAACGAACTGCAAAAGGCTACCATGAAACTGGCGGCCGCCGCTGCCAAGGATCCGTCGGCGTCCGATGCAGCAGCTGCCACGGAAAAGGCGTCATGGAAGGACTACATCAAGGAGCGACTCCGAGATGGACTGCTGCCAGCATTAGCCGATCGAGTGCAGATTCATATACGCGACTTGCACGTAAGGTTGGAAGACTTGGAGACGGATCCATCGAGTCCGTATGCGACTGGAATTGTTTTGGAAAGTATGCACATTCAAAACGACTACACGACGCAAGTTGATGATAGCAATCCACTGGATGGACTCATTCGCAAGGTGTCCCACTTGAACCACTTTGCCATGTATTGGAACGCCGTGGAGGAGCATGGGTTGCGGCGACAAGGTGATTTGGAGCATGCGATACTACAGCATTTGACGCCGCAGGAAATTACGGCGGCGTTGGATCGTTCCATTGCACGACGAGCCATGACTGTGGGACGACGAATGAGCCATGTGGATGATGATCGCGCTGCGGCGAGCGGGGCAGCAGCGGTGGGTGAAGCAATGGTGGCGCCGGCACCCACGCACACGTACCTGCTGCTGCCAATGGATGGGACGCTGCACGCCACATTGGCTGGGAGCTCCAAAGTGCAGCGCGAGAGCGACCAACCGGCAGTGGTCTTTCACTGCAAGATTCAAAATGTGCATGTTCAACTGCGAGACTTTCAGTGCCTGCAAATACTTCGGCTGTGGCACTGCTACAAGGAATACAAGTATGGATTACAGTATCGCCATCTTCGACCAACGGTAACTGCCTTGGAGGATCCGAGCGCGTATTGGCACTACGCTTGTAACGTCATTAGATACCAGCTGAAGGACCATCGGCTGCGCTGGTGCCGAGGACGCTTGGAGCGTGGACTGGCAGTTCGGCGTCAATACTGCGACTTGTATGAGCGCAAATTGAGGGCGGTTTCGCCGGATGATGCGGCTGGAGTGCGACCGAACGATGAACTTATACGAGATTTGATGCCGCTGACGGAAGAAGAACGCACCGAGCTCCAGAAGATTGAGGATGGGCTTGTCGGTGACCTGTCGATTGAAGATATCACTCTGTATCGCATTCTCGTCGAGCGACGAATTGGTTTCACGCCAGTGGTCCCGGCGTCGGCGCGGCGAACAAGTTGGTTCAGCAGAACCACGTCGGCGCAAAGTCTGATTGGCAATGATACGATATTTGATGAAGAGGACGTTGAAGAGTATGAACGGCTGGTTGCGTATTGGAAGGAACTGACAGCGCGCGATATTACAGCGGAAGCGCAAGAAGCACGATCAATTGTCGTTGTTGCCTGGATACTCGAAGTCGACAGTGGAAAGCTTGCACTTTTTTCACCTTTAAAGTCCACCAGCGACCAGACGGAACTCCGACGTTTGCAGCAGCGCTATCTGGTTTTCCACTATGAGCGCTTCGCTGTAAACTTTGAACTCAAGCGCGACTTTAAATCCATTGCCATCCGCGTCACTTTGCATGATTTTATCGCCACTGAGACGAGATCAGATCAATTAGTATATCGCGTTATCGGTCAAGACACTGAGCGATCGCCAGATCATCTTAATGAGCTTGACTCAGAGCATCAAGCGCGACAGCCACTCTTGTCGATTTTGTTTACAAAAAATCCACCTTCCGATGGCGATTTTGATATGGGTCTTCAAGCTCGATTGTACCCTCTCCGCGTCAGTCTTGTTCCGGAGTGTGAATGGATTCGACGAACCAAGTTTCTGATAAGGCCGCTTCCGCAATACAAAAAGGCATCGAATTTTTGGAACGATATGAACATGGCCCGCATCAACTCATGGGCGTCAGCTCGTCTCACCCATTTCGCAAAAGCTACCTCCGCGTTGGATCATAACAATATTGACGTATTGATTGACATCGATTGTCCTGTAATCGCTATTGAAGACGGTGAAGGATCGATACTTTTTGTTGATCTTGGCCGAGCGTTTCTAAGGACAAAAAAGCTGGCTTCGGTTGCTGACGCAATGATGGTGCTAGCAAACTCTGACAATAATTCTGCCAAGCATTCTACTGGTCGCTCGGTAAGATTTGACGAGGCATCCACAGCACAGAGCCGAGACGAAAGCTCCATTGGCATGTCAGTGCGCCTTCCGCGTAGCCGTGCGCTAGCCAGCACGCGATCAACATCTCGTAGCCTCATGGGCTCTGTGAAATTTGATGAGACAGTGAATTTAGATTCTTACGGACAATACATGCAGGAGACGGATTTTTTTAATGATGAAGCTGACGAAAGCAATGCGTTCTTTTACGACACCTACGAAATTGGATACAAACCTGGCGGCGTTGCAGCCGTCAAAGTAAATGGAAGTCGCGACGACATTCTGCTGCCTATGGATGTGCGCATCACGATCCACAGGTCAATTCTTCCTGCTGATCATACACTGACCAAGATGAAGCTTCGGTGCACAGTTGAAGAAGTGGTACTTTGTCTGGCGGAAGCTCAAGTTCTCCTCTTCGCCCAGATCTTTAAGACGTGGACGCAAGTTCTTTTATGTTCGGTTCCCATCACTCCTTCCACTACCGCAATTAATTTTAACCTTCGTAGACGCCTTCCGAGTCTGCATGTTTTGAACTCTCTATGGGAAGATACAGAATCTTGTCTCTCCAGCGCAATAGACGAGGACGAATTCTTCGACACGCACGAGAGCAAGTTTGCAGAATCTGATCCGATAACCTCTCCTGAGGCAAACTGTCGAAATAATTGGGTTACAGCGGACTCAAGTAGCATTATTGATGAAGACTCGAGGCTTATTAAAGCTACTCGTCGTCGCAACAGGTCCAATTCAGCTTTCTCCGATGTGTCGTCAATATCCGAATCCTCGTTCGGGAGAAGTAGAGGTCCAGTCGGCCCGTCCTATTTAAGTGCTGAAAATCTAGCGAAACTGGTTGAAGAGGATATGGCGGATGGCTCAAGCGCAGAAGGCGAAAGCGCTATTGAATCATTCCATTCGGTTTTGTCACTCAATCAGCTCCTTGTACTTGAGACAGATCTTTCACATGACATCAAAGATGCCGAACGAGTGCTGGATGAACTGCGCTCTCGGTTATCTCATATGAGAAGAAATAATACTAGCGGTAATTCGGGCAATCTTGAAACCGATGAGAATTTAAAGCCAGCTATCAGGCTCGAGATTGACAGGGCTTTAGCAGAATTGAAAACGTTGCGCGCGGCTCATCGGGATATAATAACTCAGCTGGAATTGATGGAGTCAGATAGGGTATCGGATGATGTATCAACTTCGTACTACGCCAAACTGTCGGTCAAACGAGCAGCAACCCTGCTGGAACGCCCAAAGAGAACTCTAGAGATTGCATCCTTGGCTCCGTCCGATCACAACCTGACATATGGACTTAAGAGAAATATATTGGAAATGTCATTTGCGCTTCAGCGCACCATATTGCAATTTAGGACGCAAGAGCCTGAGTTACAGCATGCAAATAATGCTGAAGGGAATGTGTTTGTCGTCAGTGTCTCTGAAGTAATTTTGGTCATGCAAAAATACCACGGGGAGACGAAATATCTGGCCAGCATCGAGAGCATTGATGGAGTGTTTCGTTCTGATGATCGCAGTGCTGTGGGTGAAACGACTTTCCTTGTTGGGGGAGCGAGCGATGCCATTTTCAGCAATGTCTTACCAATCCGATATCCGCAATTCTTCTCTGCGGAGTCTATGGAAGATAAACTGCTGAGGTTATCGGTGGAAATTCAACATAGTTCATCATTGCAGGCGCAAATGACAAGGCTGAATAAAGTGAACGCATCGTTCGGTGACATGGAAGCTATGCCTCACGAACGTATCTTGGGCTCATTTCTTTTGGTGCTAAGGCGCCTCAGATCAGGATTAACAGTAAATGCTAGTGCAACTCAAGCCCTAGATGAGTTATCTCCCAGCAAATTGTCTGCCAAATCACCAGTCAGCAGCCTGTCACACTCGGATATCTCCGTACGGTTCTCGGCGATGCGCTTGCACCTTTTTGACGGTCGTCTGGTGGGCGCTTGCGCTGTCAACGAGCTTAGGGTTCGCTTTGTTGCGACAGACTGCCAACAGGTATTAAAACTTCGCTCACAGCTGGATGCAACGTGTAATAACATTCAGGCCGTATATTTTGACGACGGCTGCTATGAAAAAGCCGCCGAGGTTTTTGGCCGGCGTGACGTCGCCGTAGCACTGGTCCACTTGCGATGGAGACGACAACTTGTCCCACCAGCCGTAAAGGGCGGGTGGGTGATTGGTGAAACCGTGCCAGTTAATACATTAGCTGACGCTGAAGATACAACATGTTGGAATACGCATATGGGAGTACGCGTCAACGGTGTCCTGATGTCATTAAACCCCGAGCTCTCGCGACTCGTCAAGGGGGTGCGGCAAATTAATGATTCCATAATGAAGATAAAGGAAAGTGCAAAGCATCAAACAAGCTCGGTCAAATCGATAAGGGTAACTCGTCTGGTGCGCTGGCGACTCGAATTTAACTTAAAGCGATCATCTGCGATTCTATTGATCGACCCATTACCAGGAGAGCCAGAAACGTCGACTTCTAGTATTATTTTGTCGTTGACCGGACGCGCTTCACTTCAACCAGGATCGGCAGCTTTTCCGGGAAGCTTGGCACGTATCGCATTGGAAGACGTAGTCGTTACCCGGCTGCCTGGCGATTGGCAGGTAGTCGAACCGTTTTTGGCCAACATATCTGTTCAAAGCCCTGCGGTTTCTTTTTTTAATAGTACGGCGCCTTTAGATTATCAAATGAGCAGTCCTTGGATTGTGGCTATCGATCGGGCGATTGAGCCGTCGCTTCAAGGCAAAACTGACACACTTACTATTGGAATTAATTTATCCTCGCTTCGATCGAATGTTCTCGCGTCAACCGTTGGCCAGCTGAAACAAGGTCTTGCGGTTTTAAAGGATATTGTTAATATGATAAAAACCAAAAAAGCAACTGCAAAGGGTGAACTTCCTGCCAAATATGATGACACGCGACCGAAGGATATGAAGGTGGTACTAGTCATCCGAAGAGTGGTGCTCACTCTTTTTCGAAATGGACAGTCACCTGGCGCCATGACCGGGACACACAAAAGCCTGTCTTTTGACATCGATAATATCCGTCTATCTGTCAGTCGGACTAGCTTACTGACTTCGTATTCTGGTGGCGTGTCAAGGCTGGTTGCGACCGACATGTCGTGTCAGCCAGGAATTTGTACCCTTTCCGGCGGAAATGCAAGTGACGATAACGGCGCTCGAGGGTTGTTTTTGCCCGGGTCGGATCTACTTGCAATTACCATTACAAAGAAGTCGTCTGGTGCAGAACGAGCGGATGTCGCCATTGATTTCGTCGTTGGTGATGTTGAATGCATGCCTTTGCCGTCGTTCGCTTTCAGTATGATGACGTTCGTTCGAGCTTGTAAGGCTCTGTCTGCCAGCGAAGCGAAACATTCAACACGTGCTGACACTGAGGAAATAAAGAACATGCACACTTTGGCAAGAGAAATACGGAGAGTATCATGTTCATTGCGCTCTGGTGAGCTAACGTGTATCCTTCCGTCTAAGGACATTGCCCGGTATGTCCAGGAAAATGCAGCAAAGAGGCCTTTGAACGCGGTTATTTTCAGATTGAAACTTGAAGCTCGCGTTTTTGTTAATGTTTCTTTGCTGGATCAGCTTACTCCTACGGAAAATCTATATGCTCGCGTAGACGATCGAATGGTTGTGGAGGAAGCATTTCGGACTTTTATTAACAAGCGCACCATCGGTCCATCGACTGCTGTGTCGTCGGAGGTCGAAGCCCAGGTAATGAAATTTGAAGTACTACGAACGACGCTCAATCAGATGTTGTCGTCGCCAGGTTATTTCAATGCTTGCGAAGGCAAGGAGCAGAGAATCACAAACCCAACAGATTTTACTCTGAAATACCATCTCTCTAGTACATTCTTCCCAACGGGACCGGAAGACATGCGATTATACACATTAAGTGCCGCTCATGCCGTAGGGCTCAAAGCTGACCCTGTTGACGTACTTGTATACATTTCTCAAAGCTCTGGTGGCATCAACGATGCAATACGTGCTACACTCAACCCAATTATACAGGCGATAAAAGGTGCACCAACATCTGAACGTAAAGGAACAAAATCGTCATCAAATCTCCAAAAGTTAAAAGAAATGCTGCGTCGCGCGCCAATCATCTGCTCGATAAGAGTCGAGGGCGTTCGAATCACATGCGTTCCAGGAGGGGCTTCGAGATTGACCGAAGCACCAATACTCAAATTAACGCTGCAACAACTTCGCATTGGTGCGGCTGCTGTCGCCGCTCCATTAACAAGGATGTCAGGCCTTAATGGAAGTCGTACGCCATTGCAAAGCAAGCAAAATTTCGCCGGAGGATGGTTGAACTTTCAGCTGGCTGCAAGCTATCACAATCGCCGACTAGTGGCATGGGAGCCACTTATCGAAGCCTGGGGAGCAGATGTTGTTGTGGGAACTGATTTAACGACAACTTTTGGGTTGTCGCCAATTTTTAACGAGGTTGCTGGAGCTTTGGAAGAGGCAAATTTTCAGCCCATACCGTTGCATCCTTCGCCTGCAGAAGTAATCGGAGTTGGCCGGTTTCGCGGTATAAGCCGATTATTGCGATCCCCTTTTCAACCTGATGCAGCTGAAGCTGCCCTCGACTCTCGCATTCCCGGTGTCTTAACTCGTGATATTGATTTTTGTTATTTATCGCTCGCTTCTTGTGCCGAGGACACAATCGCGAATGCAATGTATCCGCTGATGCCTCCTAGTGATTACCGTCCATTGTCTCTGCTTCCCGGCGAACTCCCTGTCAAATGGTTGAAACAATTTGGTTTCCCATCTGAAATGGAGCATGATTCGGCTAAGGGCTCAACTCGACCAACTGTTGTGTGCCATATTTCTGATACAAAACCTCTGAATGTTAATATCACCGGTGCATTTATTGAAAACTTGTCTGGATATCTCAGCGATGCTCATGACGGAGAATTACGTCGAAAAGCTCCTCATTGGATTCGAAACGACACTGGATTAGTAAGTGTCTGCGCCTGCGCTTGTGCTAGTATCTTGTTTTCGCCAAAAATGTTTTGCTCATCAATTCGCGAAGTCTCTCCGTTTTATGGAAGTGTTAGATTTAGAAAGGCAAGCGCTGGGAGAAAAAGCGGCACAGGTCACTTTGTCGAGTAACAGTCAAGTGCCTATTTCGCTCAAGCGTTCTTTATCTCAATCGTGTGATCCCCATACAGCGTACATAACCGTCGAGCTCGGTAGTTTCGAGGACACGATCGATCGAGTGAGCTTCGATGGCCTCAAGACTAGGACCAGCTTGCTCTCAGCGACGTTTTCATACAAAATCCTATCCAAAATACCTGTTGACACAGTAGGCTTGCACCGATTTCCGTTAGAATGGAATAGCGACAGACGTCATCTGCAAACGGGAGCTGACGACGCAACGAGCGGTCTACTTGGCTGGGTGATTGTCAGAATCGCGCTTCACGGAGGCATAAAGCTCGTAACAATTGAATCGCCCCTTGTGCTAAGAAATATCTCTGATGTTGACTTGTTGTGCGAAGTGCGTGATCACGACGGCTTATCAGTGGTTTGGAGGAGTCTCATACAAAAACAGTCGCTTTCCTGCACGGGTTTATTATCGGTTCCAGTGGATCTGGTGTCGTACCTAAACAGTGATTTGTACCTGTTTTCGGCGATGGCTTTACCAAGAGATTCACTGGCAAAGGATGAATCTGAAGTAATGGGTGTTGACCGAACTCAATTTACACCACTTGTCCCACCGCCTCCCTTCTCTTCGACGTCTTTATCACAAGGTGTGATTGGAATGCAGAGTAAGAAATTCCGAGTCATAGTGCATTCATCGTCAGACATGGCCGGACCAATCTTTTTGAACATGTGCTCAGTGCGCATAGGGTCCTATGATCACGAGCAACCAGCTAGAATCAATGCGTTAGGTGTGAGCGATCCGACAATCCCCGAAAGTCGCATGCTATTTATTAGGTCGACGGTGGCGTTTTATAACCATCTTGCGTCGCCGCTCCATGTACAAGTCAAATTACCGGAGTCATCCAGTTCACACTTAGTAATGGACAATTTCAAGCGGCATGAGACTACGATGAACTTTGCTTGGGTAGATATTGGTGTATTAGAATGTGGCAGCGGGATGAAATGGAGTGGAGCTGCAGCTGGCTCAAGTATCGAGCTACGAGTCCGGCTTGCATCATACGATGGGAAAACCAGTCGATTTCCAAACTGGAGCACGTCCACATTCGTGCCGATCGAAGATGCTGGTAGCTCAGCAACGAGTGTTGCAAACATTGTTCTAGACGACGTGCAGCTCCATGACGCAGTCGGTTTGCCATTGTGCATTGCGGTGTGGTTGACTCGAAACCATCCGACACCCAAAAGAAATTATAAAGATAATGTGCATACATTCTCGGACAGCCTCCCCGTGGCTCCACGAGTTGTTAGTTTTTATGTTCCCTATTGGGTGATCGATTCCACGGGGCTTGATCTTCAGTTTCAGTCAGAAGGTTACCTTGCAGGTCAGGAAGCAACAGCTTCTAGTCCTCCTTCTAATGATGGCAGCAGTATCTGGTCAGGTTTAGCAATGTCATTAGGTTTGGGAGAGCTACTTGAAGATGCGACTTCAATTTATCGAACGTCACGTTTTGACATCTCACTTGCCGTTCTCATGATTGGGAACGAAGGTTCGGCACGCCTGCAAGTTCGACGGCAGCAGAGTGACCGAAAGAGCTTTATGTCGTCTTGGTCCGAATCTATTCCTCTCTCCCTTGCTGCAGGTGACTATCACGACACTACTGTGATACCACCGATGAAGAGAAAGAGCACGAGCATCACGGGAATCGGGACGGAGGATGATATGATAAACCAACCGTTTGCTATTCGATCGCGTTTCATTTGCGCGCCGGATGTGTTCGGTGGAAGGTTCGGGACGAAAATGGTACACATCGTCTGTCGATATAGTATTGTAAATGAGACTGGTCGGGATCTCGAGCTCATGGGTGCTCCTCGACCGACTGTCACTGCTTTTATATGTGCGGATATCAGGCCACAGACTATTCACTTTGACGATACACGACCGGTTCAATTTCGACCAAGGGAATTTGGATGGTCTTGGTCAGGTCACTTCAGCATTGCGCCAAAACGAAAGGAAGTGACGATGCGGTTGAAGCATAAGTTGAAAGCTGATCTGCTAATAATTACTGTGGATATTCGCCCTACTAAGGGAGGGACTTGTCTTGTTGTGTTTCGCAATGCCGACCCTCCGTACCGGATTGAAAATCACACTGTTTATCCAATTGAATATCACCAGACTAGTCCACTTTTTTCACGGAATAAAATTTTGCGGCATCATGCTCTACCGGTAGATGCTGTAATCTTACCTTACCATCACGCTGAATTCGCTTGGGATGAACCTGAATACGGCGAACGATCCATCACCCTGCAATTGGCACACTTCGGAGAAGCTCGACCAGACATAGGTGGCAAACTTGGATCTTTTAAGCTTGATCACATTGCACCAGGCAGTGAGCTAACTATAAGAATTCCTACAATAATTGGTTTTGTCGACATGGACGAGGCGACAAGGGTCATACGCATATGCGAGCGAGCATCGTTTGCTAAATTAGGCGAAGAGGAACTGTCAGAAGGAACTATTGCACCGGACCAAGGCATTTTGAGTATAATGTTGAGATTATCTCATGGAATTGGTGTAAGCATCGTCGATTGGGTCCCGCAGGAGCTTCTTTACGCGCGGCTTGAGGATTTTGTGTTTGAGGTGACCAAGACGCGCAAAAAGGAAACCGGAACCATCTCCGTAGGATGCATTACGATAGACAATCAACTATGGGTGACTCCGTATCCAGTCATGTTACGAATGGGGTCACGGCGTGTCCGAAGAAAAAACAGACGACACTGCGCTCTATCGTTGTCATGGAGCAGACAACGTGGTGTACTTGATCTCTTCGAACGAATCGATGCGATCACGGAACCTATGATGATTAATATTGATGGCAACGTGGTATTACCTCTCATTGTTTTGGTAAAGAATATAAAAGAAATCCGCAATTTTCGAAGTGCTCAAGTGAGCAGCGAAGCAGATCGGGATGAAATGTTGAAGGCGCTGCTTGGAATGGCGGCGACGGAGCGTCGCAAACACCGGAGTGCTGAGGTCGATGATCTTTGCTCTGCAATAAGCTACACGCCGACAACCTCAAGCGCTGCAAGGTTACGATCCAGATACCGCCCTTTGCGTTCCTTCGCCGCCGATACAGTGAGACTCGACGTTGCTGCCACTAGTCCACAGCGCAAATTTTACATTGAGCGCCTGCGAGTTTCAGCTGTGTCGGCACAGATTAGCTGGTCCGGGCTTCTACCTGTGGCATCTTCTCTACCACGGCTTTTGCGTCCTGCGTTGACATTTGAAAATCTACCATTGTTTCTGCGTCCATTTTCGATTGTGCATGTTTATGGAACTCCCGATGAACACATCACCACGATCCGAAGTCACTACGTCAATGTTTGGCGCGTCTTTGATATTTGCGCCGGCATCGTCGCGCAACCAACGTTTTTGCTGAAGGCTTGTATTTTTACGTGGAGAGAAATCGTGGCGAGAAGCTTTGAGACACTTGCCCAGGGTTTTCAACAGTCGAAAATAGGAATTACGGGATTGATGTCAAAGCTTTATCAAGAAGACGACATAACCGTTCTTGAAAATCTTTTCTCCAGCATCGTCCAGCCTTTTTTGGGCCATGCTGCTGCTATCTGCGAGCAATTATCCAAAGGTGCTGCGGCAGGCGCGAATATGCTACAATATAATGCATCACATAATAGAGCAAGCGGGCAACTACTGAGGTCTCGAAATCCGCGCTTATTTGCAGCTGTGAACGGACACCACGACTTATTAGTCGATTACGTGGAGGGAAGTAACTCTGGAAAAGCTCTCCTTTCGCGCGTTCGAGCGGGTTTACACTTGGGGGAAGGCTACGTTTATCATATCGATGGGGTGCGGGTCCAGCCGACTAGCGCAGGCATCGAAAACTATCATATGGACAAAATCTCGTCGTCGCTGATGGGCCTTTTGATGACTACAAACGAGCGCATTTTACTGCTCGATAGCCGACTCAACAATGAGCACTTTTGCGATGTGATATGGGAGGCGCGATTTGATAATATGGTATATATTGATCATCGCGAAGTGACGAGCACCCACTCGGTTATCCAATTTTGGTATATCTGCAATGAAGGTGCCACAGTACGAGCAGACGCTTATTCTGCTGTAAACAGGTCGGATGGACTTGATACGCTACGGTGCAAAGGCTTCTTCGTTCCTATTGATTCTTGCGAGCGCCTGTTAGCCGTAACTTATTCGATTCGTGATCATCTTGTTGATTCGAAAGTTGCTACTTAGAATTAATTAATTGGTCTTAATGGTCTACAAACATAGTTCATCGCAACATTACATCAGTTTATCGTATTTGCGAATGAAACACATCGTCAATGTCCTGCAGGGCCATTACATCAGTTTATCGTATTTGCGAATGAAACACATCGTCAATGTCCTGCAGGGCCAAGGCACTCGCAGTGACTGGAGCGGGGATGTCACCACGCAAAAGAATATCAGCAGCGTCGTAATGGTCATTTCGTCCGCGTCGATGCAATGGCAACGGCGATCCAGGGCGGCTAGTGAAACTTGATTCTGAATTCTTGCGTATGTGCCGAATCGATCCTTGACTAAGATTGCTGCAGTTCCGACGGTGCCCTTCGCCATGAATTGACGAATTCTGACTATCAGCACGGCGGTGAACCCTGTCAACTGTTGCTGCTCGTTTGCGTGCTTGCTCCATCAAAGAAGGTTGATGATCTTGCAATTCGCCGTAACTCGTAATGCGCACATGCACACCCCTAGCACTACTTGCGCTGTTACAGCGAGAACGCCCACCCCGAGGGGAGTCCATTGTCATCTGAACAGTCAGAAGCCGTGACTGTGCATCCGATACTCCCACAATCTCACGATCGTTGATTGCACCGGGCTCTGCGATAACAGTCACTGATTCCATGGGCTTGGATAAAAGTTCATCGAGACGGTCAATGGTAAACCTGGCGCCCGGTGGTTCCGCCTCGTCCATGAAATGATCTGAGGAAGGCACGTGGTGGTGTTCGCCAATTTGCGCTTTCGTGACACTTGCTTGCTTGAATCCGCCTCCCAACGAACTAAACGTCCCGTTACCGTAAGGGTGATCCGATTTGCTGTCTTCAGAGGTTGAAAGGAAACTTGACTCATCATTATCTCCATGGTACTCGAACACAAGTGGCTTGCCCTCCATTCCTGGTTCGCACAACACTTCTGGCACTGCCAGAATGTCTCCCCGACTTCGTTGTGTTGCATAAAATATCGTTCCTCGAGTAGTCATCAATGACACAAAAACTGATACGACAAGCAGCGGAAACACAGCCGCATAATCGCCAGCCGCAGAAAGGTCAGGATTTGTCCCAGAGTCGAAGGTAGATATTGTGAGCGTCAGAATGAGCATAATTGCCAAGTGAGCCCGAAATGTTACGACATGGACCGCTCCCATTGAGCATAAGATTACCACACATGGATGGGCTGCGATTTGGGGAAAGCCGTAATGTTCAGCCAAATAATTGACCAGGTGAACTAGAAAGTGGCCAGCCGAACATCCAAGAAAAAGTGGGGACCAAAATTGTCCTCCGACGCCTGCTCCTTGACTGAGACCAGTAACTATTATCTTAGCAGCGCTAATCATAAAGTTACAGCCAAGGTCAAGGCCTACGTGAATGGCCTCACTGTCACTTGAATCAATCATACAAAATCCTCGCGCGGTAAGTCCACCCGTGGGTTCATTCATTGATCCAAAAATTGGAAGCGGTGTCCGACCTTTGTCAATTAACGATTGAAGCTGGGCCTCACCCCAAAACATGACGTGCGGTAGGAAGACTCCGATCCATCCAACCAATGCACCAGCACAAGCGCCAGTCACAATGGCACGTAGGCCTCCATGCCGAATGGTACAATAGTTGGCACATTTTGTCCACCAAGACGCTCCATGCAACGTCGATGTAGTCGGCGACAGTGTTTTGCCGTTGACAAGCGGTTCAAATTCGCCGTCCCATCCCACACTGCGTGACTCATTACTCGTGTAATGGTGCGATTGCTCGCCGTCGTCACGTGGCCGAAATATATTATGAACAAACTTTTTGCAACGCTTCACCATGACAACGTAAATCGTCCCCACGAGAGCTCCGTAGAAACCATAGATAATGGCATTCCCAAAGATTTTGCTCGGCAAAGTCGGACTAAGAAATGGATACTTGTACAAACCCGTCACTTCCGTTCCAGTGACAAAACCATTGCAAAGAACAGCGACGATGGAAGCAATTGTCGCCGGAGAAAGTGCCTCAAAGTATTGCAGTCCCATGCGGTGCGGAAGCTCCAGCACAAACAAGGCGCCCGCCATTGGAAAGCCAAAAAAGCCTCCAACCGCCGCTCCGGCAGCCGTCAAACTCATGACGCGCGCCTGCAGAATGCTTTGCTTGCAGACGGTGGCGATCCATGAACCAAACATGCTGGCCGTCAAAACGAGCGGCAGTTCCGGTCCCAGACTTAAACCGCTGGCCATGCTTGCCGTTGAGATTAAAAAGAGCGCGACAAATGACGTGTGGTCCTGAACGCCTCGTCGATGGACATCTGTAATCCACGAATTTTGATCAGGCATTTTATAAACATGAACAAGATAGCTTAAAACGGATGCAAAGCACGCTGGCGCAATCCACATGTAGTGATATAATGGAAATGTCCCAGCCATGCCCGAGAAAACTTGGTTCCGCAGCAAAAACAGCGGCACCTTGACCCAAACAAAGTGGACGGACTGATTGATCAAGTATTTCCATCCAGCCGTGTACAGTCCCATGACTATTCCAATTATTACGGCCCAGTTGAACTGCTGCAGCGAGCTAAATTCCGGCTGTAGCGGATTGTGCAAGTAGTGGCGCACCCAGCCAGCCATGGACCAATTGGACCAGTAGTCAAAGTACAAGGTTCCGTCGGATTGGTCCAAGTGCGCGTCGCGCACAAGCCAATCGGCGAATCGATTCTGCCAGCGGTGAGCGTCAAAAATGGATCTAGCGTCCTCTTCGTTACTGTTAGTTTTGTTGATTGTTGCGGAGGAATAGGACGACTCGTAAAGATCCTGCTGCGGCGACCTTTTACTTGTTTTCTGTCTCGACGGCCGAACCGCTGAAAGCGGATCACTGCCATTCGTTTTCTGATTCTTTGATGCATGCCTTTCCATCTTGTTCACCACTGTTTGCACAGTTCGTGTTGCGGCCGCCGCCGGAGCGAGCGTGCTTCGATGCTGATTGGCCATGGCGCTAAAGGTTGTAATGTCCTGCGCCTGCGTGTGCGACAAGAGTGCAGGCGGATTGGTGACATTGGAAAATGCTGTACTTGCTGCATTCATCATTGGCTGCCGCTCATTGAGACTTCCATAGTTCAGACTGCTGCTGCTCATTGCATTGCTGTAGTCCTCATAGTCATCGTTGTTGCTTGCAGTAGTCGCAGCAGCCGTCAAGGTGAGCGGAGCAATGATGCGTTCATGACTAAAGTAATCCGTTCCGACGGAACCACCCGGCGTATTTGGTTGTTCATCAAAGACGTTTTCCGCTGCTCGTCGTCGATGCGGCGAGACTGGACCCCGCGGAGGTGTATTGTGAGGGCGGCTGCGTGTCTTTTTCGCCGTCGACTTGCGCTTTCTTCGGCGAGCAATTTCGGACGGCATTTTGGATGTGGAAGACGGCAACCGCACGGCTGCCCCGAGTTCGCATAGATTGACACTGCCGCCTTCCAAATTCACAGCGATATCGGCTATATCGGCCATGGAATGTAGCGAGTCGTTATGATCTCGTTGATGGCGAAGAATGCTATTGTTCCGATGCGGAGTAGTAAGAATTGGTTGTTGCGAGGACAAGGCTGCTGCATCGTCATGGTAAAAGGCATTGCGCCACGAGTCGCTCCGTACGTGCGACTTGCGCCGCGTCGCTGTCGTCGTCGTCAAGGGATGTTGTAAAGGCATGCTTGAGAAAGCTGCCAATGAATCAAGTTAAGGAGCCACTAGAATGAAGCTTTGTTTGCCGAAGAACCGATGGCGATGAGTCGAGCGTGAAAGAATGTCGCAGAAGAATGAGCAACCTTCCAGCGCGCCTGCTGAAAGCGTTCTGATACGCCAATTCACGCGCCAGTCCAGCTGACTAGTCGCACTGAGACTCACTGAAACGTCGACGTTCGCCAATACCATGGCGTGGATGGATCCATTTTCTTTCGGAAATGATATGGGTTGACACGCTACTGCAGTCGACTACACACCTGCTATAGACTCTACGCCTATATCTAATAGTTTTTGCTAGTCATGGTGGCTGTTGGAATAGCTGCTGTTGCTACATGGGTCGGCTACTCCCTGGTACAGCGACATTACTTGAACAAGGGCGACTTTCTCGCCATGCAGTTGCTTGCCGAAACGCGGCAGCCTTACGGTGATCCAACGAAAGTGATTCCGAAGCTATCTACTCTACCAACGATTCCAGAGCTTCCAAAGGAACAACAAATTCAATTACTCGCTGGAGACGACGATGAGAATGACAGCAGTCACGACGGAACCATTTACAAGTGCGGAGACTCGCTCTTTTGCAAACTGTCACGCAACCAAACATCGTATTCTCTCTTTGGCATCAAGCCACGAGCCATTCCATCACTTCGTCAGCTGGTTCAGAAACATAGTCGCCTCGCCACAGTCTATGAAGATTTTGATACGCGATATAGCTACATGCAGGGCATTCAGCAAGCAAGAACGCTGGAACCTACTCTGGTCAATGCATCGAGCGTCATTAACGGAGCCTATACCTTTTGCTTTCGAGATTATGTTAGTGAGTAAAAGGTTGTGATCAATTTGTTGTGAGCCGCGTCTATGTGGATGCGTTTGCAAAATGATGCAATTATAACATTGACAGCGAAGCGAATGCTGTGAGTCGTTTCGGTTCACTAACTGAGTCTATCCACTCTATCATGTTACACATGCAGACTTTGAAGAAATGCTTGGCATGATGATTCGTCGCAAGGGCATTGAAGTATTGCTCCTTCGTCTTCTTGAAAGCGGCAAGCTGGTGATTGACGACGAAGATTGCACCATGAAGGAAAAGTCAACTTTTTTGCTAGTCATTCCACTAGAAGTTTGCTGGCATGGCAAGCTATCTGCGGATCGCATTGACTGGAGTCGATCGTCCATGCGAATAGGCTGGGAAAAGTTTGGAAGCACAATTCAAAACCCCGGCGTGGCGGAAAAGTTGCGAGTTGATCCGTGGGTGGTAAAACTGCCAAAGGAGAGCTATCCGCTTTGGGATGGAAGTGGCGACGTTCTAGTTATTGATCGACTTGGATCAGGAGGCCTTGTCTTTTGTCGAGATAAGTGTTTGACGCCGCTGTAACTACATAAGGACGAGGTAAAAGTGGTTGCAAAAGCTAATGCACGCAAGTGTTCGCTGTTGAATTTTAAAAATGTATTTATGTTCTATAAAACGCTGTCACTTCATTGAGCATAATACATGTAGTCTCCATCTTCTCGCGGAACGTTGAGGTTAATTTGATTGCTGACAACTCGTTCGAGCTGCTCCGCCTGCCGATTCGCAATAAGATCCAGTAGAGGACTCGCCGTCGATATGGTAGTCTCCACTGGCGGATTGCTAATGCTTGCCCCTCCTTTGTTACCTCGTCGCATTGCCATGAGTGGCAAGTAGAACTCGCGCATCATCATCTTGCGCTCCTGGACGGCAGCATCCGTACCAATGGGCGAGGTTTCCGCTTGCGCCTCCTCCAGTGCCTGCGCAATCGTTGCCAAATGCTGCTCCTGCTCCTCGTCCTGCAATGCAAAGAATTTGTTCCACAAGCAAGCGACTGCCCATGATGTTGGAGCGACTGGTGTCTGCGAAGGAGCAAGTGATGTAATACGTGATTAGTTGAGTTGTGTGCTTCCGGAAAACCTCATCTATTTTTCCCATTGCAACTTACAGAGCCTGCACGTTGCGTGAAGCGGGTAAAAATCGAAAGAAGAATGCTCGACATCATACAAGCAATTTTGATTACTACTGTAAGGAGATTGGAGTTGTGTGCATTCGACAAGAGAGCAGCCCCGGATTTGTGTGTGTCATGGTGGTTTCGAAGGCCTACGCGAGAAGAACCGAAACGACTCGTTTAGCCTACCAAATTGGGTGCCGGACCGACACTTTGCGGACACCACAAAGGCAAGCGACATGTTGCAACATGACGCATATCGTCTAGACCGGCCTCTTGCTCTTGATTTTTTTTTTCGATTCGCTTATTGTTTTAAAAATAAAGTAACTGCAAAATGGATCCCATGCCGTCAAACGCGCTGGAGAGTTACTCATCGGTAAGTTTGCCACCACTGCGACCTACGTTACCGCACCGCCGGCATGCCCATTAATGTTTCGTCTTCATCATCATAATACTCGATCATCATGTCTCATCAACCACTTTGTCTATCGTGCAATCTAGGTGTACGGGATCACTTGTGGTGATATAATGTACAAATTCATTGCATCCAAGGCAAATCAAAAAAGACCGGAAGCAACTGCCGATCAGGCTGACAAGGTACGGTACAGCGACAAGTAAACAGAAATAAATATTGATTAAAAACGTGGCGTGTGCCATCACTAACACTTCCACGACCATTTCTCTCCCATATGCAGCTCATGAGTTGCTTCAACGCATCCGTTGTGAAGATTCAAGAGTCACCTTGCAATGAGCTTCGCCAATCCTATGCGGATTGCTTGTCGAGGGAATCGGCGACGGCAAGTCGGCGAACGTCTTGCCTTGCGCTTCAGTCCAAACTGCAGGAGTGCGCGGCCAAGCATGTAGGACAATTAGATTGATTTAATGCTAATGTTGTGGGCTGAAATTGTACACATGCGATATTATGACATTGTAGGCTCAATGCTATTTAGTTTGATCCTCCATTTGGATCTTCAAGCTAAAGTCTATGCAAGCATAGCCTTGTGTCAGCTTACCCCGTGAAATAATGTCAACATGCTCGCATATGTAGTCCTTCATGGTTTCCGTTGTGATGCCTCCACTTGCTTCTATCAGCAAGTGTGGAAACTCTTGCTTGAGCCTCGCTGCATCCTCCTTCAACAGAGCAGGCTCAAAGTTATCCAACATGACAATGTCTGCTCCCGCCTGTGCCGCTTCTCTTGCCTCATCAAGTGACTGACATTCCACTTCAACCTTTTGTGAAAAGCCGCTTGCTCGCTTGGCTTCAGCAACAGCTCCGCTGATGCTTCCACTGCAGCTCCAAATGTGATTATCCTTGAGCATGCACATTTGACTAAGGTCCATTCGATGCGTTGCAGCTCCACCCACCAGCAAACCATACTTTTCCACCAAACCAAAGGATCCTGGTGTTGTTTTGCGCGTGCCAGCAATTTGGCCCTTCCAAGACGGCAAAATGGAATGAGCAACATGGACGGCATGATTTGCGGCTGTGGCAACGCCACTGCATCGTGATAAAATGTTGAGCGCAGTTCTTTCACCTTGCAGTAGCCGGTGGACTCGACCAGTGACTGTTGCCACCTGGGTCTTGCTGTCATTGACGAGTTGAAAGCCTTCCGCAACATGCCAATCAATCTGGCAATCTAGATTGCCAAACACGGCATTCACAAATGGTTGTCCAGCCACAATACCAGGTGACTTCATCCACAATATTGCCGTTCGAGTGACCGTTCCAACCACGAGGCCGCCAACGTCAAAGCTCGGCAAGTCGTCATGGAGCCATGAGCGAATCATAACGTCGAGTCGGCCTGGTGGAATGAGCGCGGCAAAGTCGATAGTTTTGGACGAGGAGGTTGAAGAGGAAGAAGATTCCATGGTTGCTCACGTATGCTCCAGTATGCTTGCTATAAGCACTGTAGTATCAAGAGAAGTGTTGCCGTGTACAATGGAACGAAAGAAGGAATGAGCCGTGTTGAGACGAGAAAACGGACGATGCGAAATCGTCGCGGCGGCGGGACTCGCTCACGTGCGTAAGACACGAATGAATCTTCGCGACGACATCCATCGTCCGCTCCACAAGCCACAATCAATGTGCAAGGCTGTCAGCGCATAAGTTCTTCTCTTAATCTACAAGCATTCTACAATTGATGAAAGCCTCAACAAGAAGATTTGCATTAGCAGTCATTGCCGCAGCTACCAAAAGTCACGCCGTCGCCGCCTTTGCAGGTGCACCTCGAGCCATTCGCCATCAGCATCCGTCGTCATTGATGACACAACAAACATGCGCAATGACGACAAGACTATATTCGGGACTGTCTGCATCAGATATTCCAACGATTGATAAGGGCGACCTTCAAGATATACTCGAGAGTTTGCAGGCTAGTGGACGTGAAGGATCCGGCTACTGCGTCATGGATGTGCGCAATCCTGATGAAGTTTCCGCGACTGGTCCGCTTGGTCCCAGTGTCAACAATCTTCCCCTGTCGCTCATTGTCAATGGCAACATATTCAGCAAGAGCGAGGAGGAATTTGAAGCAGTGGCTCAGTTTACAAAGCCCAGCTTGGATGAAATGCTCGTCTTTTCGTGCGCCGCCGGAAAACGCAGCGCCATGGCTAGCTTGGCCGCCGCGGAGGCTGGATACAGCAACATTCTTAACTACAGTGGTGGTGCCAATGACTGGTTCAACAAGTCGTGATTGTGAGAAACGGTTTGCGAGTAATATGCGTGTGACTAGCCAGGACGCTACAAGAATTGACGAGGATCGAGTGAAGCTTCCAATGGCCATACAACCGCAGCAAACTTGACTCTATCTGCAACAGCGCGATTGGCTATAATCAATATTGGACGATTGGTGGAGTTAATGTTAAAAGTACTCTGTGTATGTATTGAAAATTACAACAATTATGGGTTCTCTCGACGTCAAGTTCGGCAGTAACTTTGTTCACAATAGAATGCAACACTTGGCAGCCCATTCCATTAATTACTTCTAGTAGAGTCTTCTGAAATAAAGAACATTGCTCAGCCTATTTCGATAGCCAGCTATCAGCTGAACCTGCAAGGAAGAATCGAGGGCGAGAGTGAATATGAAGTCGTACCGGTACTGAAAGATTCATTCCGACACCATGACGACGATCAACCATCGATTCGCTTGCTGACCCAGGTATCGACAGGAACTATAGTCTACTCATGAAACCATCTCGGCTTGCTTTCGCAACGATTGCCATGTTGAGCCGACCATTCGCAGCAGCATTCATATCGCAGTTTCGTCGGACTTTATCATCAACGCCATTGACGGAACAATTAACATTGTACAGGCCGACTGCTATTAATACAAGAAGAACGATGCAATCGTCACCTTCGCAACTACGAGCCTACTCGTCATCGTCATCGTCGCAAAACATTGAAAGCATTGACAAGACCCAAATGGAAGCCATTTTAAACGACTTTGAAGAAAAGGGCCGTCAAGCATCCGGCTACTGCGTCATTGACGTTCGCAGTCGCATGGAGGTTTACCAAACCGGCAAGCTTTCTCCCAGCATTCCAACACTTCCCGTCGAGTGGATATTATATGACAAGATTTTTGAAGTTGACCAAGACGATTTTGAAGACATGGCCAAGTTCACTAAACCGTCGCTCGATGAAACGTTGGTTTTCACCTGCGCCCGTGGCATTCGAAGCATGAGCGCCTGTCTGGCAGCATCCGAGGCGGGATACACCAAGCTTGTCAACTATCGGGGGGGCTCGTACGAATGGTTTGGTGAAAATGAATAGTTGCGCAGTTGCAGCTCGGTATGTGACAATGTCGCGTCAGTATATGCTTGGCAAACTGCGACAGCGGCAAGCTGTCACTGCAATACTAGCGTACAGTCTACGGTGGAGACTCTCGAGGGTTCAATATATAGTTTTACAATCTAACTTAGTAGCCTCTATAACACAATAATGCGCTGTCCCAAGACGAAAGGCACGTCCGATTGACACTGCGCCGCCTTTTTCAAGCTCTCCTGGGGCGGCACAAAGACGAGCGTCTTGAGTTCGGCGTCGTCACTCGTAACGAGCTTGGCCAGGACGGAAAAGAGTTCCGTCACCAACAGTGGCGGAAGCTGCCTTGAAGCATGCTCGCGCCTGAAAGAGGCTTGTAGTTCGGATTTGCGAAAGTAGAGGGGCGTTTCACTGCCATTCGCTACTGTAAAATCTTCGTAGTAAAATAGCGGCACCTTGCCTTCGGCGAGATCCGTCTTGTTCGTGGCAGCCAAAGCGTCGTCAATGTCGGTCGTTGACGGAGACACTTGAAAGTAGTTGTTGCTGGCGCTGCCACTTGTTGATCGTGTGACTAGTGTGACTGCAAAATCCAGTGGAACGGTCGATATGCGAGCGTCCTTCCATGGATTGATGATCAACTCCTCGTCTATCGTTGCTGCAGCTGCAGTTTCGTCTTTTGCCTTTCGTTTGTTTTTAGCTTGCTCCTTGCGCTGCTCACGAATGGCCTTGTCGGTGCTTGCTCTGGCAAGTTTTAGTATGCGATTCGCTTCCTCGTACTCTGTGAAAAAGTATCCAGTCACCTTGGCATCCTCTCCGACCACCATGTATGGGACGCCATTGGGATCCACAATGGTAAAGGTCGGAACAACGTGCAGCAAGGAGGCGATGCGATCGCGTGACACAACTGATAGTGTTGCTGCAGGAGAATCTGCTGCAGAAGCTGCTGCAGTTTGAAGGCTTGCAGTACCAAGTATACCAATAGATAGCTGTCTCAATGAACGATCAAAGAATTGGCGACGACCCGTGATCTCATATACTTGTCCATCAACGTGACAGTTAGCGTCCTTGTCAAGATCATTGATGGCGTTGAACCGACCCGAGACGAGTCTCGGCTTGGTCGATGATAGCCATGCCGTGACGAAAGAGTCTCCAAGAATCACAGCTGGTATTAGTAGTAGCGAGCAGTAGAGATACATAGTAGTGTACTGACTAGACGACTGACGCACTTGCCGCCTTGCATGCATGAGGTTCATGGTGATTTGCGACTGCCTCGATGCGCGATGAATCGTCCCAAAACCGCTGC
Source organism: Mayamaea pseudoterrestris (assembly GCA_027923505.1). Lineage (NCBI taxonomy): Eukaryota > Bacillariophyta > Bacillariophyceae > Sellaphorales > Sellaphoraceae > Mayamaea > Mayamaea pseudoterrestris. The sequence continues at coordinate 420,497 of BROI01000018.1, read as the reverse complement.
CGCGCCGGCCATTTGTCACGCATCGCAGCGGTACTCATTTGGCGACCGCACCATCTTCGCGTCGCAAAGAATTTGATTCTGTGCTTTCGACGGGATCTAGTGCACCAATATCGTAGCTATGATAGTAACAAGTCTACCAAATCTTACAGTCATTCTACACTTCTCTGTCAAGTTAGTCGACATGAGTCTCGTCGCCAATGACATTGAAGGCAAAGCGAACTCACATCGCGCACCGCAAGTCTCGCCAACGCCGCTAAACTGCTGTACATAGAAGTCTCGGGACATCCATTCCATGCAATTCGATTCTTTGGCATTGTCAGCGACTATACGCACACGCATAATATCAAATAAATCATAATACGGATAAAAAAGCATTCGAAAAACTAATCGATTTCGACACACACTTTAGCAGCAACAACAACGCCACCATGAAGGTCGTTTCACTCACATTCGCTACAACGTTCCTACTAGCTACTTCGGCATACGCCAAGAAGGTGAAATATGACGAGGATGAAATTGACTACGTCGAAGCCGGATGGGTGGGCGACGTCACGCAAGAGTATCCTTCCATCATGCCCTATTCAGCAACAGACGGCAACGACAAGGGTGCAAATGTCGTCGACCACTCCAGTCTACCACCCTTTGGCGAGCTGCTGGCCAGCGACGTTCCGAGCGATGTTCCAAGCAGCATGCCATCGGACGTTCCGTCAGGTACACCGTCTCGCATCTTTTCAAACGATGACACTGTCGTTAGCGACTACCCCAGCCTTGTGCCCACCAGTGTTCCAAACCTTGCCGCAGTGGACGACAGATCCGTCGCCAAGCAAGACTTTTGGATGGGAAACCTAGCCACGGAGCGTCCGGGCATTGACGCGCGCATTGAACCAACGGCGCGACCGTCCTCGCGCTTCACCACGCCGCCGCCAACCTTTATGCCGACGAGTCTTTTTGCGTCGGACGCGCCTTCGGATATGCCGTCGGATCTTCCCAGTTTGGGAGTTTCTGCCACCAGCGACGCACCGTCGGACATGCCGAGTCGCATGCCAGTTGGTCGCCGCTTGCTCGAAGTTGACAATGAAAAAGTACAAAAGGTGAATCAAGACTTTTGGATGGGAAACTTTGGAAGTGACAAGGAGGATTCAACACTTGGTGCAAGAATTGAATCCGACGCTCCCAGCGACATGCCAAGCATGGGAAGCATGGACGTGAGCGACGTTCCAAGCATGCAACCAAGCAGTATACTCGTCACTGGCAGCGTTGCGCCGTCAGTGGATGGAATCGTGCGAATCAACTCTGTGATTGCCATTCGCGGCGGCGACGAGGAGTTGGTGTCGGATGCTCCTACCATCGTTCCTTTCAGTAGCGACGCGCCCAGTGACCAGCCTTCCATGGGAGTTGTTCCGCTGGAGCTTGACGGTGAGGAGGCGAACATTGTTCAAGACGACGGGGAGAGTGCACCTATCATTGTTCCAGCAGATTCGGAGGCTCCAGCAGAAGCCGAAGACAAGGAGGAGCCTGTCAAGGAAGAAGATAGTACTGATACCTCAAAGGGTAGCGACGAGGACAAGGAAGAGCCTGTCACGGATGAAGAAGCAACCGATGCATCAAAGGGTGCTGACGACGACAAGGAAGTGCCTGTCACGGATGAAGAAACAACCGATGTATTAAAGGGTAGCGACGAGGCATCAAAACAGCCTGCCAAGGATGACAAATCCACTGATGCACCAAAAGATGCCGAAGACAAGGAAGAGCCTGCCAAGGATGACGAATCCACTGATGCGCTGAAAGTTGGTGAGGCAACAAAACAGCCTGTCAAGGATGACGAATCCACTGATGCACCAAAGGATGCCGAGACGACAACACAGCCCGTGAAGAATGACGAATCCACTGATGCACCAAAAGATGACAAGGCAACAAAACAGCCTGTCAAGGATGAATCCACTGATGCACCAAAAGATGCCGAAACGACAAAACAGCCTGTCAAGGATGACGAATCCACAGATGCACCAAAAGATGGCGAGGACAAGGAAGAGCCTGTCAAGGATGACGAATCTACTGATGCGCCTGTAGATGCCAAGGACAAGGAAGAACCTGCCAAGGATGACGAATCCACTGATGCACCAAAAGATGCCGAGGCAACAAAACAGCCTGTCAAGGATGAAGAATCCACTGATGCACCAACCGATACCGAGGCAACGAAACAGCCTGTCAAGGACGAACCCACTGATGCGCCAGTAGAGGCCGAGGACAAGGAAGAGCCTGTCAAGAATGAAGAAACAACTGATGCATCCAAGGGTGATGAAGAGGCATCTACACAGCCTGTCAAGGATGAGGAAACGACTGACGTATCAAAGGGGACTGACGAGGAGAAGGAGGAGCCTACTAAAGATGAAGAAACTACCAATGTCTCGGAAGGTACCGACGGTGACAAGGAGGAGACAACAAAGGAGGAAGCAACATCTGACAGCGACAAACCTACTAAGGCTGCAACTGGCGGCGATGCTGAAGATACTGCCACACAAGAGCCTGGAGCAAAAGGATTGTAAATAGATTATACGATAATGTAAGGCGATTGCATATATAGAACGCAAACTACGTTTTAATTACGATATTGTCTGGCCTGGATAGCAAGGTGTTGAGGCAACGCTCTTCCTCTCTCCTCCTTCTTTCAACGCCTTCGCCAGACACGCCAGCGTAACGAGGCAATCAAAGTTATATGAACTTCATGCAAACCAGACGAAGCTTACGGTAGATATTGCAGCTGTAAATCGCCGCTTACTTTACGAGTGCAAGTTAAGGTCTACTGTATTAACATTGTGACTAAAACAATTCTCGAGTGTAACGTGGCTTGAGCGTCGAGCCAAGTCTCTGCGTCCGTGTCAATCAGTCTAGTCTTCCAACATGCTTGGCAACGCATTCTTCTAACATCAATCCCAGTTGACGGCAGGGACCCCTAATGCGATGCTGCTTTCGACATTCCATGTATGATTGACGAATTTCTTCGCAGGGCGAGTCCTTGACTCTTTCGTTGCTCAAAAGGATACAATCGCTAACCTGTATACATCAGTAAGTGAGTTGAGAGACAAAATAAAGAATTGAACGTAAGATATGTCGCCGTTAACTCTTTCTGCGAGATTCAACTACATATACAGGTGTCTTGCAAATTGCCTACAAACACGTACTTTTATCGCAAGCTCCAGCGAATACTCCGGTCCCTTCCCCTCGGCTTTCTTAGCATTAAAGTCGTATATAAGATCGGCGCATGTTATTTTCGTAATCTGCCCATAATGAAAAGTTGAAAATTAGTGAGCGATACTGAACTCCAAACGTACGAAAGTTCAAGCAGCAAGTGAAACCATGGCATTGTGCGTCCTCAAAGCTTTGCATTTCACGTACATAAGACTCTGCTTCAATTTCTCCGCTACGTTGTGGAACAACCATGATAAGAAGCTAGGAGACGAGTCGGACAGAAATCAGCGGCACCATCAAGGGTGTGCGGTCATGGTCGCGACTTGCGCCGATGGGCAAACCGCTCGCGTCGCATCGTTACTGCTTGGGGTTTCGATGCGACACATTTTGGCGATGTTGAAATGCTGCCTTCCGCTCGACGCACTTCTGCTGCTCATTAATGAGCACTATGCATACCATCGTCAAACGATAGGGACGAGAAGAATACCAGTACATACATCAGATGCAGCTCCATTGAGGTCCGACCTAACAGGTCATACTAGGCAGTGCTTCTGCGACTTGTTGCTGTTCGTACTAGTACAAAAGCAATCCGGTCATTCGTTCAATGAAGCTTACGATACGGTCCAGTCATATGTATCAAAGACCGTTTCCTTCTTCTTCCTGTTCTTATTTCGCGATTTCTTGTCCGATTTCGGTCCTGGTGAATTGTCCGGTCTTCCACGAGCCGATGCTTTGGTGACCGTGAATTCGGCTGTGGAGGCAGATTCAAACGCCGACATGCTATTCATCAGTCCGCTCGATCTTCGACCTTTGCGGACTATGTTATCGTCCGCAATAACAGGGGACATGTCGATGGAGCGACTCCTCGCGACGCGGCGCGAAGGTGGCTCCTTATCCGAACTCATACTAACACCAGAGGGAGAAAAGTCAAATCCATCAGTATCAAAGCCACCGACTTTAATGACTTTTGTAACTGGTGTCATGGTTGTGCGGGTCAGTTGCGAGGGGTCGATAAATATCTCAGAAGTTGCAGACATGTGGAGAGTGTTGAATCCTTCGCTGCGCGTTTCGGATTCTTCATTGTCACGTGCTTTGGCAAAACCGTCATCGAAGTCAAACTCGTCAAAATCGTTCCCAGATCCCTTTCCTCCAGCATCTTCCCAAGGATCGTCGTCGAATGGGGTACCTTCGTTGCCCCGCGCGTCATCGTTGTCGTCAAACTCTGTGAAGTCCATTGGAAGGACAGGCATTGAAACATCAGCAATCTTATCTTTTGAGTGGAGCTTCTTCCGGTCTGTTCTCGCGGATGCTGTAACGCCTTTGGATCGAGATCCCCGGTGATTGTCCACCTTCTTCTTGCTAGAAAGATCGTTAACACTCATGTGGAGCAGTTTCATAAACTCGGCGGTGTCCTTCGGTTGCATCTTTCCGGACTTCTGTCGTGATGCTTCGACAGGTGCATTAACGCCCGCTGTATCGCCTTCTCCGACTTTAGTCTCTTGCTTTCTATCGCTGCCTTCGAAAGGTCCTTCCAATACTAAAGGCATTCCGGTCAATGTTCCATTACTGCTAGCTCGTTTCATTTTTCTTGATGACTTTCTGAAGCTTGGTGAAGTTTGATTGGAATCCCGACCGCTATTGCCATGACTGTCTTTGCTCTTTACTGATTGTTCATCCCTACTTCTCACGGATCGATCGTCTTTGCCTCTCCGCCGTCTGTCGTCTCGATCTTTTGAGGATCGGTCGGAGCGCTCATTGCCCTTCCCTCTATCGTCCCGTGACCGTGTATCCACAGAATCCCTATCGCTCGCTGAAGGCTTGCGTGTTAGATGCCTATTTTTATCATCAGTGGCAGCTTCTCTCGACCCAAATGAAGTTCGAGATTCTCCAGACGAGCGAGAGCATGTCGTCTTGTCATCCATCGACAGCCGCCGACTGCTGGTAGCGCGTGATTTTCCGTAATCACGCCTCGCCTTGTCGACATCTGGTTTCATGCGATCACAAGAATGCTCATTCCCTGATCGCGACATTCTCCGCTCGCGTGACTCAGTTCCCGCTCTTGAGGAGCGTCGTTCGCGCTTACCTTCTTGTTGTAGACGATGATCAGAGCCATTTGAGGATCGACGGCGCGATTTGTCCGTCTCGGCCTTTCGCTGTGAAGCGGAAGGTGAATTATTGCGACCGGTTCTTGGCGGCGAGCAATTTTCATTTTCTCGTCGTTCGCTTCTAAAGGAGCTAGACTTCGTGCCATGTTTGTCAGATACCGAAGAAACAGATCGCGACGACCTGGGCGCATTCTTTCGCTCAGCAACCCTCTCGTCTTTCTTCATCCGCTCACTCAAATGAGTACCCGGAGTCTCTGTTTTAGGCGACGATTTACGAGGTTCAATATCAACTTTTTCTGCAGTGAAAGATATTTTATCTCCTCCGTCAATGATCTTCAAGTCTGCAAACCCATTCACAGTTTGAATCGCGTCGTCAACTGCAATGGGCGCTTCTGGCTTACCAAAGGAACCGAAATCAGCAGCAGCATCGTCGAATGAAGCAAAAGCGTCAAGCTCTACGGCAGCATTACTTTCAAATACATTCAATTCTGGTGCAAACGCTTGCCCATTGAAAAAATCGTCGTTGTCCGCTTCCTTTCGCTCGTTTATATGCTCGTCGTCTTCGTCATTGATTTCGACTGTTGCGAGCTCCATAGCTTCTGACATGACCGGGGGCTTACTTTTGACCAACGTGTCAGGTGCCTTCGCTACATTCACGACATTACTGCTCGGCGGCCTGTCATCTTGCCCTGCACATGTTGTTTGCGGTTCAGCAACAATTGGCAAAGCAAATTCATCACTTTTAAACATTAATGTTTGTTCTCTCGAGCCATTATCTTCCTTGCGGTTGCTTGTTAATTGTGCGTCATTGCCAGTCGACATCCCAGCCATCGCAATAGTATCAATGTGAGGCTGTGTATTATTCACGTCCACCGCCACTTCTTTTTGCACTAAATGAAGTAGTTTTGTCGAACTATCTTCCACATTTGTCGAAACGGCTTCGCTGGCAGGTTCCTTTACACTTAAATTATCGACGATTGTACTGGATGATACTCCTCCGGCTACGAGAACTGTTTCGTCTTTGTTGAATTGCATTGATTGAAACTTTTTCATCCATTCAGGCTTGCCGTCGGAAACGGAAAGACTCCTAGGCAAACTTGGGTTCTGACAAATTGGACTGGAGGGTATCGCAGATTGTTGCTGACTTGGACAAGACGACGAGATCGTCGTCGCGGCGACTGTCGTCGTTGTTTCAACCATCATAATATGTTCAACCGTTGCATTGACGGGCTTTGCCGGTGGCGCAATATGCTTGACCGGATTCTGTAACCCATTTTCTCTTCTCGTAATAGATTTTACGTCTGCAGAGTTTTTATTGAAGCTTTTATGATTCGTGCCTGAATCTGCAAGTGTCTCATTTTCCTTGCGGAACTTCATTTGACGAAACTTGAGCCGCCATTCCGGTTCGTTTTCCGTCTTGGCATTATCAATTGTATCTGTCTTCGTTTCCGGCGAGCTTCTGGTAGCTAGCAGCATCTCCAGTTGTTCCGTCGCCAATTTTCGTTCCGCTTCATCCAACGCTTCGTCCTCAGTCAACGCCTGCAGTGTCCGTGCCTTGATATACTCTGCAGCTTCATTGTGGCTAGAGCAATTCATGTCGTCTCGATTGAATAAGAAATCATTCATGTCAATCTCCTTTTCATAATCTGCAGCAATTGCATTCGCCTTGGCGACAAACGTGGTAGACACTGATGTAGTCAGGCTGCCGGTTATTGACTCTCCAATCGATGTAAACTGCATAAATTCTCGTTTCCCGCTGGTTTCCAAAACTGTTTCATCCTTTTTGAAATTCATCTTGTCAAACTTTCGCAAAAATTCTGGCTTTGTGTCCGACGCGCTAACAGTTCCGTTACTAGGTGCTACAGGTGTTTGCACCTTTGACGGAGCCGAAGCAACGGTAACCACAGGCTTGTTGTCAACCTTTGCCGGTGGCGTCCATTTGCTTTTTGCCACCAAAGGCTGTGCGGTTACCGATTTGGGCACAATCTTTGCCGAAGCAATAGTCGGCGCTTCATTGCTTGCAGCCAAAGTAGTAGCAGTTATTTTGTTTGCCTCATCCATGAGTGCGTCGCTCATTCCCATAAAATTGCATCCACTCGCTTCCAAAACATGCTCGTTTTTTGCAAAATTCATTTTTCGAAACTTTCGCAAAAATTCCGGCTTGCCGGCAAGTGACTCGTCATCATCCATGTCAAGCTCAACTTGTTGTTGCTGCCGCTTGGCTTGCTTGCTGCCAGCAAGTAGTTTTTGCTCCAGCATGGATGACTGCTGCTGCGGCATGGATTTGTTGGTTGACAGCGACGAAAGCGACCCAGTCGATGTTGATACCTGTACCACTTTGCGCATGGCGGAAACTGGCTCGTGCTCTTCTTCGTCAAAGTCGTCCACATGGTCACGCAGTACAGCTTCCTCCACCAAGGCTTCAATGAGCAGCGCCTCCACCTGCGTGCGTGTGACTTCGTCAAGCTTGCCGGCCAGAATTTGTCGAAACTTGAGTATAAGTGACTGTTGATAAGACGTTGGTTGCGCTCTTCGAGGTGAGTTGATTGGTGAATGAGTGGATTGCTCGGTATATTGTTGCGTAGTTTTCGAGGCTGATGTTGGAGGTGTTTGAGGGCGACGACTCGCCGTTGCTCTTGTCGACTGCTGCTGAGGCAAGGACGACGTGTAAATGACTCGTTGACTTGGATCCTTGAGTTCATGCTGCGCTCGTATAAACTCTGGATCGTCCGTTTCGGAATCACTGTCATCATTCGTTTGATCACCACTCCCATCCGCCTTGTACAAGCCTTGTTGATACGCTGCTGGCGTTTGTCGCACAATGCGAATCTCATTCGTCGCTTGATTGTAGTGCTTGACCTTGGTTGCCAAGTTTTCTCGGAGCAAAAGGTTAATTTGCTGCTGCGCGTCAACGTCAAGCTTGCCGCAAGCCTCCAGTATGGCTTCCTCCTTGCGAAAATTCATTTTGCGCTGCTTGCGAATGAATTCAGGCTTGCCGGCGAGTGAATCTGTGACAGAGCTATTGTCGTCGTCGTCGTCGTCGTCATGATTGTCTTGCGACTTATCTTCTGTGCTTGGTAGATTGAAACGTATTTTGTGATTGTTGTTGCTGCCATTTACTGGTTTCTTGGGCGATGATTGCTGCTTTTGTAACATCAGGTTTCGCTTCCAGACTGGCAAGTCTCCATCGTCTCCATTCACCAGTAAACTCTTTTGCTGCTCCATCTTCCATTCCGCCAGTTCCTGCGACTGTTGATCGCGTGGAACAGCCTTTTTCAATTCCTTGATGAACTCCGGACGCGACTGCGGCGGCGATAGTGTCATGCTTTCCTGCGACTGCTGCCACAGCGTACCATCCGCCTTGCGCTGCTTGACGGTTCGCTTCAAGTCGTCCATCCATGCTGGTCGTTGCGTACTGCTGCTGCTTATAATGGTCTCCGCTGGAGTCATTGTCCGAACCCGACGAGTCGCCATGACGCCACCCAAGCGTTGGAAGGTGGCGGAGGATGACATGGCGGCGGCACCGGCTGGTGCACTAGGTCTTCGCTCCTGCGGCTGATGACTGATTGCTTGGGTCACTGGAGGCGGCATGATAGGTAATGCAGGTTATCGTTGATTGTTAGTCGTGCCGTCGAATGATGTTAGACGTGTTTTGCTGAAGTGGTGCGAGCCGAAAGAAACGATGGCGGCGAAGAGATAGTAACTCGCTTCTCCTTATTAGATCTAGGATATTTCTCGTCTATTTCGCAAGAGACGAGTCACTTCCTTGCAATTAGCATCAAGTCTCTCCTCTTTGTTTAGACTGCTTATCAAGTGAAGGCGTCGTCTGCCACCATGACGACGAAAGACTCGTGTGGGCAAGACAAGAAAGACTCGAGGCATTCTCATGTACACAAAATGTCACAGTGCACGTCATGTTCTCTTTCTGCGTTTCGCAAGATCCAATGACGCCATGAATCATAGCGGTACTCAACTTCGCCAGCTTCCACCTTCCTCGATCGCGCCATCGCCATGATCCGTTCCGCCGTTTTTCCTTGGCATGATGCAGGCGCTACTCTCACTTTTGCTCGCCACTAGCACTGGTGCAAGTCATCAAACCTCTAGATTACCCAAAGTATCGCTTCAGACGCAGCACCCGGAACTGTCTCCAGCGCAAACGCTTACGCAGCTGGCGCAAGACTGCGAACAACTTGGTTTGACAACGTGGGACGTTTACGGCGACTTTGACCAAGCAAACGGCGACGCCGGCAAGTCTGATACGACTAGTTGGTTGCGGACATTTGAAAGAGAATTAGCAATCGAGTTTGAAAAGGACGATGCCGTCTTTATGCCGTCGGGTGTCATGGCGCAGTCGATTGCGTTACTCATCCATCAGCAGTCTTGCGATGAAAAGCAGCAATCCACACTGACGAAGTCATCAACAAAAAGCTTTGCATGTCATTCATCAAGTCACTTGCTGCTGCATGAGCAAGACGGTTACAAGGAGCTGCTCAACATGGACGCTGTCGTCATTCAAAGCGATATATGTGGCGCCTTTTCACAGCCAATGAGCTACGCTCAAGTCGAATCGACGCTTGACAAACTGCAGCAGCAGCATGACGTTTCGATGCTGATACTGGAGCTTCCGCATCGCGAGTTGGGCGGCAAGTGTACCACGTGGCAGGATATCTGTCGCATGGACGAACTTTGTCGAGCACGTGGAATCGCCTTTCACGCTGATGGCGCGCGCATATTTGAAGCGCAAGCATTCTACAACGACTTGACACTGGCTCAATTGACAGAGCCATTCGATTCAGTCTATATATCATTCTACAAGGGACTCGGCGGCATGTCGGGTGCCATGCTGTTGGGATCGCATGAATTTTGTAGACAAGCAAGAGTGTGGCTACGGCGGTTTGGTGGAAATTTGTATACGCTCATGCCCTATGCTGCGTCGGGCTGGGCTGGATATCGACGCAATTGGTTGTTGCAAAAGAGGCTTGATGATGCTGAAGATGTGCAGCTGCTTTCGTTTGTGGACAAGAGAAACAAACTAGCTGCAATTGTTGCCGAACTACAGGCCGATGCAACGATCAACTGCATCGTCACGTTTGATCCACTTTCGCCTGAAACAAACATGATTCATGGTTACTTGAAGCAGTCGGTCGATACATGCCACCACGCCCTGCAACGAGTACAGGAGCAAACTGGAATTGAAGTGCTTCGACGCGTCCGTCCCGTGGCAACAGACCATCCTGCTTGGCGAGCAGGATTTCGATCCTACTTTGAATGGAGCATGGGCGAGTACAACGGTGGCATACCAAATGAAAAGTTTAAACAAGGCTGGAAAGCTTTGGCGATTGAGTTACAAAAAAGCGACGATGTGTTTACTTTGAAAGAATGAGTCTTCATATGAGCATACTAGAACATCAAGTTGTCTCTAATCAAACTCCATTTCCTCCTCATTGTCGGAATTATTAACCAACTCGGGTTCCAACACGTCCGACTCGATAGCTCGATCAGCTAGATCATTCTCTTGCACTTCGTGAATGTGGCCGAGCCGCTGATTCATGTCGTCACTGGCAGCGAGCTCCAGCAAGACCGAGTCTGTCGTTTCGAGACTGTCAGGGCCAGTGTACTCGGGCCAAATATTACCTAGCTTGCGCTTGGTGTCGCAGCTGCAGTTCTGCTTGAGCGTGAAGCAATCAGCGAGTTCCTCTTTAGTAAAACCACCCTTGGACAGCGAGGATACCTTCCCATCGACAGCCATGTTGGCTAAATTTCCCTTGGCGGACTGGCGCTGGTAAATGACTTCCTCAATTGTACCAGACGTGAAGAAGCGATAGATGAATGTTGGCTTGGTTTGGCCTTGGCGATAGATACGTCCGCAGGCCTGGATATCTAGCGCTGGATTCCAGTCGGCGTCGAGCATAATCAATCGATTCGCTCCGATAAGATTTAAACCGACGCCGCCAGCCTTTGAACTCAACAACAAACAAAACTGCTGGTCGGGAGTGGCGCGATTGAAGGAGTCGACGAGAGACTGGCGGTCCTGGACGTTTGTCGACCCATCAAGACGTGCGTAGGAATACTCGCGAGGCTGCAGAATGAGAGATTCAACGACGCTGAGAGCAGAAGTGTAGTTTGACACAAGAATGAGCTTGTCGTTGGGAGCATGGGTACGGATGGAATTGAGCAAAGCATCAACAACGACAAGTTTGCCGGATTGAGCGAGACTCCAACCGACCGAATCGGCATTCGCACCTCCGTCGCATAGTCCAGGATGGACGCAAAGTTTGCGCAAGGCCGTGAGCTTTGTAAGAGCTTCGGCGTTGGCACTGTCGATGCGAGTCTCTTGTGTGATGGATTGGTATAAAGCTTCTTGCTGCGGTGATGGACGACAAAAAACCAGAAACTCGCTCCGAGGCGGCAGCATGGTTTTAAGAATGTTTTTGTGCAGGCGGCGCAGCATGAATGTCTTGGTGATCCGGTCGAGTTCCATGGACTGCACCGCTCCTTCATTTCGCTGCTGACGCGAAGCGCTTGGTCCGCTTGACGCGGCAATGGGACGCTCATAATTGCGGCGAAACGAGGACAAATCACCCAAACAACCAGGGCAGCAAAAGTTTGCAAGCTTGAAAAATTCTGACAAGTTGTTTTGAATTGGCGTAGCCGTAATGCAGAGTCGGGCATCGCATTGAATCGACTCGAGCGCCGTCAATGTCAGGGATCCGGCAGTGTTCTTCAAGCGATGTCCTTCATCCACTATAAGCAGCTTGAATGACTGCGCCATGCTACTCTGAAACTCATCTGCCGCCTTGAGTCGTAACAAGTCATAGCTTATAATCAATACTTGTCCGTTTTGACTCGATAGCGTATTACTTTGCTTCATTTTGCTGCAGTAGGCCTTGATTTGCGCCAAGCCATCCTCGCCACCCTTGCGCACGACAACGCGCTTGGGACTCCCAGCCTTGCCAATCCACTTGTCAAACTCATTGGCCCAGTTGTTTACCAGCGACGACGGACAAACGACAATGAATTGCTTTGTACGCTCCTGCTTGTGCATGGCGGATATCAGTGCAATAGTGAGAAGCGTTTTTCCGAGGCCCATTTCATCGGCCAAAATGGCGCCTCGCTTGTCGTGCAAGGCAGTCCAAAGAAAGTCGACCCCAGTGACTTGATGCGGTCGTAACGTGCGAGCCAGTGTCGCTGGTAACGGAATATGAGGAAGAATTGCAGATTGTTGCTGAAGGGTTGTTGATTGCTGCGTGGAAACTGTCGAAATGGGCCGCTTCCGGCTGACGCTTGAAGCTACAGGATGAAATTTACGCGTCGTGAAGACTGAGCTTGTTGGCCGGGACTGTGAAAGCCGCGGTTCTTTTGCTGGAGGCGAGTCAGCGTTTGATTGTTTGCTAAAAGGTGGCTGCTGCGGTTGCTTTGGTGCAAGAACGGCTCGCTGGATTGGCATTGGCTGACGCGGAGCAACTCGTGGCGCTAATGGACGACTCTGAAGCAACGAAGGTTTCTTTTGCAGGGGGACAGCGGTTCGTTTCATAGTGGTTTGCAGTACGTGACTTGATGTATGTGTCATAGTGCTCTTGCTTGCTCCGTTTCTTCGACCGACAATTTGCACTTCGTAAGCTCCCAAAACAATGGTATCGTCTTCCTGTAAGTCGCGCTTGACAATATCTTTATTACTGCTCGATGCAATATTCATTGTTCCAGATGCATTACTAGATCCATCGGTTTCTTGGAGCAGCGTCACCTTTTGCAAGGCTGAATCAATGATCAAAATGCCGTCAGACTTTGACACGCCCTTGCTCTTGTGAACCTTGTTCGTCCGTTTGTAGTACAAGACTTCGTATTGGATTGCTTCAGAAGACGACATGATTGTTTGTAGCTGTCATTTACGTAATAGAGCTGTCTTTGCAGCGAGTAATATGAATTGATGAGCGGCAAATGAGCCATGGTCGAGCGTCAAAGCTATGCCCAATGCCATGAACAGTCACACCGGCACTAAAGTAATCATCGGCAAATTCGACGCAGGATTTTGGCTCGACCATGGAGAAAGCGCCGTCACTCGCTTTACCTACGACGGCAAAACAATACCACGACCAAATGTCACTAACAAACTATACAAAATACTCATATAGAAAGCTGTACGACTACATTCATTTACTTCCACAAGCGCTGCAAGCTAATGTTCTGATCACTGTCCTTCTTCATCACCTTGGCCACGGCCATTTCAAAGTCCTCCTGCGTTACGTGAATGCGACGCTCACGCAAGGCAAACATACCAGCCTCTGTGCATACAGCCTTGCACTCGGCTCCACTGGCATTCGTCATCTTTTCTGCAATGACCTGCAGGTCAATGTTTCGCAGTAAATTCATCTTGCGCGAGTGAATGCTAATGATTGCCTTGCGATTCTCGACATTGGGATTGGGAAACTCAATTTTGCGGTCAATACGACCAGGACGCAAGAGAGCAGGATCCAAAATGTCAATGCGATTCGTGGCCATGATCACCTTGATGGTCTGCGTCGCCTCGAACCCGTCCAACTGATTGAGCAACTCCATCATTGTTCGCTGGACTTCACTGTCACCTCCTCCTGATCCTCCGCCTCCTCTAGACATGCCAACACTGTCAATCTCGTCCATAAAGATGATACTAGGCGCTGCCTCCCGAGCCTGGGGATAAGAATCAGAGCATGAGTGCGGCCTATGGCGACGACTAAATCTTTGCAACGAGCAGAACAAACGTACCATGACGAAAAGTTCGCGCACCATGCGGCTTCCTTCACCTGCGAGCAAGAGACGAAGCCAGTCAAATTGAGTTTGCAATACGTAGTGCAGCAGTTGGTAAATCGTGCGACAAGCGAAGCGCCGCCAGTTGATGCCGAAATACATTCGCGACCAGTCTCTTAAAACTCACCAATGTACTTTTGCACCAGCTCAGCACCGCTAACACGAATAAAGGTACAATCCGTATGATGGGCGACGGCTCGAGCCAAGAGCGTCTTGCCCGTGCCTGGAGGTCCGTAAAGCAAGACTCCCTTGGGCTGCGCAACACCCAAGCTTTCAAAGAGCTCCGGATGCTTGATTGGAAGCTCAATCACCTCCTTGATCTCCAACACTTGCTTGTCAAGACCTCCAATCATGTCGTATGTTGAATCCGGAACAGCCTCCACCTTCATGAGCGACACCAATGGATCAACCTTTGTCGGCAAAATCTTGTGCAACGTGTAAGAGTCGTTGCGAAGCGCAACGCGCGTATTAGGTTGACAGTCCTTGATATTGATCTCCTTGTCAACATCCACCACATACTTTCCTTCCGGATTGATCTTGACCAAAACCTTGTTTTGCCCCATGGCCTTGACCACTTCGCCCACGTAGGATCCAGGCTCCTGCAAATGGTTGAGTTCCTCGCGCAGCATGCGGACCTGCGCGTTGAGTTCATTTCGGCGAGCCTTGAGACGCTGGAGATCTGTCTGACGCTCCTGAACGTGCTGTATCCATATAGAGGTTTCATTTGTGAGTCAAAAGGTTACACATGAGCGAGCATTGACAATGTAAATTTCATCGCCTTAACCAACCTCTCGGAGCTCTCCAATCTTGGAGGCATAATAACGCGCCAATGTGCCTGCGCCATGCGTTTCCGTCGTCATTGACATTGTTGCGGCAGTCATGGTGCTATAAATAGAGTAAAAGATTAAGCGAAAGAGTGTTACGGCAGGTGTGATTTTCTCATGGTGACTGTCGATGATGGCGGTCGAAGGTGAAGGATGCGTGTCGTAGCGCAACACGTGTCGTAGTGAAACTCCAAAAGCTCGCAACGAATCATTGATGCGCGCCAGCCACGATCGTGCAAAGCAGGTCTGGCTCATAGTTGACATACAAAGAAACGGTTAAATATAACCGATATACGCAAGCCGGCAATACCGCTGAGATTCTCATTGATTTCTCCACCAAAATGCACATCACGAGTGTTTGTAACTGCACATAACTGTTGTTTCTCTTTTTTCTGTGCTTCGCCGTCTGATCATCTTCGTTTCCTCTTGACACATTGCGCAACGGGACGGTTAACAAAAGAGCTGCATCGTTGCTGCGACAGAGGTGAGCGTTTGCATGTACTCCATGTGCGTGGGTTAGTTGCTGTCATTCGCGAGATGCATGATTGATGCGAACGAGTCAAAGGTGCAGTTTTGCAATCATTCAAGCAGTTGGAACATCTTTTCAAAATGTGATGACAGCTCATTGATGAAACGTCAGCTTTGCAGACACTCACATGATCGTCACTTTCCTATCCCCACTCGACAGTATCGCCGTCGACGAAAACAAATCCACGACTAGCAACTACACTACGAGCATTGACTATCAAACGACTCTTCCGGCAGTTGCCGTTTATCGGAAACAGGCTACACCAAATCTCTCATGTCGTCGTCGTCATCATCAAAGCATCGGATAAAGAGCGGACAAGACTGTGACTCGCCCCAAACCAGCAACAAGAAGCGAAAAGCCGATTGGACTCCTGCTGAAGACGAGTTGCTACTGCAGGTCGTCGAGGCGGATCGACAGCGGCGAACGGCAAACTCGGAGAATCAACAAGCCGACGAACATGATGATGATGCCGACGACGACGAGGAAGACTGGGATCACATTGCTAACAATATAGCAGGCAGATCGGCAGTGCAATGCCTCAAGCGCTACATGCAAATCAAGGGGTCGGCGCGAGGCGAAGCATCGGAAAAGGACGACGAAGAGGAAGGCAGTGCATCGGAAAGGGAAAGCTACGCGGGAGCTCCATGGTCAACGGGTGACTGTGAGCTACTCAAAAAACTAGTCGAACAGTACCGCAACAGTGCGCCAAGGTGGAATGAGATTTCGTCAAACTTTACAAACCACAGCGCCATTGAGTGCCTCTCTAAGTGGCAGCAACTGACGCAGTCGCCAGTCATTAAAGGCAAGGGCTCCTGGACGAATGAAGAAGACAAAATACTTATAGAAAAGCGGCAATTGTATGGAAGGAAGTGGGCTAAGATTGCCTCGCATTTACCTGGCAGGCAAGGCAAGCAATGTCGGGAACGCTTCGTCAATCACCTTGACCCAGCATTGAAAAAGGGTGAATGGACCGACGATGAGGAGGCCATTCTCATTGCGTTGAACCAACAGAATGACAAGAAGCACCGATGGGCTAATATATCAAAGTACTTGCCCGGTCGATCAGATAACGATGTCAAGAATCATTGGTACTCAACAATACAACGCAAGTTTGAGCAGCATGGCAAAGAGGTACGTGTGGTGTGTGTGCACCGATGACAAGTGCAGCGTTACCTAACTAATCTGCTCTATGCGCCCTAATCTTCAGAAACTGGTACAAGCGGCATTGGAACAACTAGAGCTGCTGAAAGGCGCCGGCCAATTTCCTCCTGGACAGCAACAAGTTCCACCTGCATGGCCGGCACACCCATACAATCAAGCTACGGGTGTTGCACAACATTCGTTACATCCGTCTCTCTACCAACGATATCCTCCAGGCTACGCCTACATGGGCGGAGGCGCGGGGCATCCGGTAGCATCGGCTGGTCCCGACGCAGCGACGACGATTGCTCAGGCCTACATGTACCACCCACAGCAGCATGCGCACATGCCGCCACAAGCACACCCATACTACAATTATGCGCCAGGTCAGGCGCATCATTCCGATCCATCGAGTGAACGAAAGTCATCATTAAGGCAAAGGCGATCACCATCAGACAAGCACGACACTTCAGGGGTCGACGATGGATGAACCACTAGCTACCTAAATTAAAGCAACGCTCATAGCCACAGACTTGATGGGTAAATGTAAACCATTCATGTTTCTTTGTCGATACTGTATGCAGTAAACGAGTAGCTTAGCAGCTGACCGAGCACCTCTCCCGCGACAAGGGCGCGGTAGAACAGCTTAAAACGGCACAATTCAAATGCAACGTAGATCTAACAGTATGAAAACCGTAATTGATATTTCGTAAAAGAGCTCGTGATTGACCTTTTTCTGCTCTACGAGCCACAGTAAACAGTCACACTTCCTTTTTCTCGCTGGTTATCGGAGGTCAGCGCGAGTCTGCCACTTTTGTGAGAGGCAATATTGGGAAAGCCTTCGTAACTGCCCATTTAACTGCCACTTCGATCTTTCGGTCGTGCGCACCGCCTTGCTTCGTTCACATTTTGTTCTCTTCTAGTAAAAGATGAAGCTGCTGATTAACCGATTATACTCGTCGAAAATGTAAGCGATAATCTTTGCGATGAGTAGGCGCTGTGAATGGTTCGACGCTCGAAGAGGTGATGATTGGTCAAGCTGACGGGTGAATGTGAGCGGGAATGTTCTGAAATAGTGGGTGTATACTTTTCCTCTCGTTCGCACCAATGTTGACTGCCGATGAATCTTTGGCGACATGAGCGACGATCAACAACGACATCTCACTTACTCTCCCTTGTCCAGCCTTAAATCCAGGGACTCTCTCAACGGGACGCCACCAAAAATGTCCAAGCGCACGAATGACAATGCCGAAGACGAAGACTCATCAATTGTCCTCACAAAGAAGCGCAAGACAGACTGGTCCATCGCCGAAGACAAGCAGCTAGCCAAGGCTGTCATGCGAGAGCGCAAGCGCTTGTGTGAGGAGGATGACGACGATGACGAAGAGGAAGACTGGGATCGCATCTCCCAAGAGATGAAGGGACGGACAGCGGTGCAGTGTCTTAAAAGGTACATGCAAATAAGGGACCTCACAAGCATGCAAAAGGAGCCATCCGAGATTGACGATGATGGGAGCAGGTCGGCAGAAGACTCCGATTCGAACGCTTCATGGTCGGCCGAGGATTGCGAGCTACTCAAGAAGCTTGTTGAGCAATATCGCGACACTGCACCACGCTGGAATGAGATAGCTTCCAATTTTACCAATAACAGCGCCATTGAGTGTCTTTCCAAGTGGCAGCAGTTGACCCAAACGGTCATCATCAAGGGCAAGGGTTCATGGACGACTGAGGAAGATCGGATACTCATCGAGAAACGCCAGCTATACGGCAGGAAGTGGGCCAAGATTGCGGCGCATTTGCCTGGTCGACAAGGCAAACAATGCCGCGAGCGCTTTGTCAATCACCTTGATCCTGTCTTAAAGAAGGGAGAGTGGACCGACGACGAAGAAGCAATCCTGATTGCTTTGAACCAACATATCGACAAGAAACACCGGTGGGCGAGTATTTCGAAATATCTTCCTGGACGTTCCGACAATGATGTCAAGAACCATTGGTATTCAACAATACAACGGAAGTTTGAACAGCATGGGAGAGAGGTAAGGCTCGATGTTGCTTTGCTGGCTGTCGAGGCAATCAACCAATTAGCTACTCACCCATTGTCTCGCCTCGCTCCTTGCCGCAGAAACTGGTAGAGGCCGCCAAGCAGCAGCTGGAACTTCTCAAATCATCAGGTCAGTTTCCTCCCGGTCTGCGACAAGAACCTCAATGGCCGACGGGCCCATACCAACAAGCGACTTCTCAGCCGCACCCGCTCCCACACCCGCCACCATATCAAGCCTGCCCTCCCGGCTACACCTACATTAGCGTCCCTGTACCAAACACGCACATGCCAGTCGCACATCCTGAAGGCGGCGGCGGCGGCGTCTCGGCATTTGCTCCATACATGTATCATCCTCAGCAGCATGCGCACATGCAACCACATCACCAGCAGTTCTACCACTATGGAGTGACAGGCAGTCCTTCGTTCCATCAGGTAGAGCACCCGCCAGCACCAATGTCATCGCGGCAACGATCAAACAGCCGACAAGACTCGGTTTGAGGACCGGGCCACATGGGAACGGCAGGGAACCTTTTCTTGCCGTGCCAAGTGTGGTACAATGTATAAATTATATAGCCGACAGTTAGTTTTTACTGCATGATCGATATAGCTTAGTCGTACAAATGCTCACTATTTATATACATTAATTAGGTCGAGCATAAACCGCAAAGGGTGCTATGTACTACAATATTCTTATCTTCCAGCGGCTTTGAGTGCGCGCTTGCGAATTCCCGAGGGAAACGTCAGAGGCGTCCTCAAGTAGGCCGTTGTCGTTGACGTTCCCGACTTGCGCTCCATCGTAAAGCCAGCTTGTCGCAAGAGTTGTGTAGCGCTCGTAAGGTCCTGCTTAATGTCGTCGAGCAATGGCTTGATATTGGCAGTTCGCATCGATGTGCCAGAGTCCGCGATAATGTAGAGGATAAGCATGTGCGCCATGCAGCGATCCTTGTCCGTCTTTGACATGACATGCCCTTCGTTCCCTTGCGCATCCAGCGTGGACGTGGTAAATTTGTCTAGGAAGAAGGACGCGAACTCGAGGGGAGTGCCGAAGAACCGTGTTCGATCCAAGGCTGGAGGCTGAATGTACTTTCGCTTCTCAAGACTCGTATAGAGCGTGGCAAAATGGTTGACGAGAATCGCGCACTGCAGTCGGTCCTTTTCCAAGTGATCCACCGGCTCGCTACATAGCCGCGCAATAAGATCCTCAATGGTTGTAAAAAACCGCTTCGGCGGCGACTTGCCAGGATACTGTTTCGGTGCTTCCTCACCAACGCCATCACCACCGTCCAAAATAGCTGCAGCCACATCGTCCTTATGCAGGCATGCTTCCACAACCCGTCCAACTTGTTTCCAACTTTCCTTGCTGACAATCTTTTTCGCCTTGTATGCTTTGCAAGGCTCCGCCGCCGTGGCATCAAACGGCGGCAAAAAGTCGCTCCGCCAAGCATCCGTCGCCAATTGGATCGCAGCATTCTGCTGCTGCTGGTCTCTGCCTTCCGCCATGGCTTGCTGATTCGACTCGGACATTGTTTGCTTTACGCCATTCATGAGGAGCTTGCCAGCGCCAACGACGGAATCAGCCTTGACGCGATTGGCAGCCTGTGATCGAAGGACCTTTTGCTTCTTGGCGCTGCTAAAGTCTTGAACGAGCGAGAGTCGCGCTTCGGCGGATGACTCCGTATGCGCTTGGTAGTTGCGTACCGATTGATTCAACGCAAAAACGCTTCCGTTGCAGGCGGCTTGCGAAAGTGTCAGCGTGTTGGTTCGTTTGTCAAATACGCCGACGCAGTACTTGACAGATTGCTTGTCCTTGTCTTTATCCGATACTGTAGCCGTATAAAAGCATGCATCGTCCTTTCCAAATAGAGTAGTTTTTACATCATTCTGTTGCTTATTCCATAGGAACGTCGGAAGTTCAGCGTCAGCATTGTTGTTTGATTGCAAAGCTGATGGAAGGCCGCCGGGAAAAGAGCATAGAATAGGCGTCGAAGAATCAGGCGCAACGCGAATCTGAATCGGACGCGCTATATGATTGTCCTCGTCGCCAGAAGCGCTTGAATTGTCGCTGTCGCTCATCTTGTATAAGAACGCAGCCGATTGTGTACTTCTTGTAGAGTACGACGGAAACGGATGTGATCATGGCGAAGACGGATGGATGAGACGAAACCGTCGTGCAATTGTCGTTCTGGTTTTCATTTACGGCCTGCGTGCTGAAGATTGTGCATTGGCGACAGCCAATGGAAACAGCGTTATCGAATGGTTAACAATTTGAAAACTGCAAATGACTTATTTGTTAAGCCTATACCGACTCGCAAGACTCACAACCTCCGAGTAACTTCTGTCTAACGTCCGTTTTTCACGCAAAAGCCAATGGGCGTAACAAAGTCGGCAACAAGTAACCACCGCGTAACTGCAGACAATGGATTCGATTGTCGCTGCAAAATTCAGCGACGCGTTGAGCCTCCAGCATGGACAATAATTGCACTTGTGGTTCGGCTCACAATTTCTTCAGCTTGTGAGAGACGAGCTGTTCCGCCATCCAGCATTGCCTTGACACTTGCATCCAGCAGCATCGACTTGAAACTCGTATCACCTACCAGCAACCATGACGCAGCTCCATTCCAAAACTGTATTCGACCGCATTCGCGAGGCCTATTCCGTGGTCCTCGTCATCTTTTCCATTGCCATGATCATGGGGTTGATCTTTACTGGGCAGACGAAGCTCGCCAGGTACGTTTACTTGGAGCGCTTCCTCGACAGCATGTTTTTGAAAAGAGCACCTCTGACGTTCAACATTCACTCGCTCATTCGTCATCAACAGTGAGGTGCACCCCGCCCTCGCGTTCATTGTCATCTGGGTGGCAATCATCTGGCTCACCATGATTGAGGGTGGCCAAGCGGCCATTGTCGGACTTGCGCCTGTCCACAGGGAACTCTACAAGGACAGCCATAAATTGGCGTACCGCTGCACTGGCATCACCAACAAGGGAGACAATCTTGATCGCTATTTGCTGGGTCGTCAGTTTCTTGTTTGCTTGATTGTCTTTGTCATCAACCAGTGTGGAAGTCCGCTCCCAGATGCCGAGCTTTGGGGCCTTCCAAGCATCATCACGAACATCTTCTTGGTCACTGGACTTGCCATGATCCTTTTCACCTGCATTTGCGGACAGCTGAACTCTGAAGTCAACGGATGCCATTGCATGCTCGACTACTTGAGCAACTGGTTCGGATACTTTACAGTCCAAGTCTCCATGCTTGTCGAGTTTTCCGGACTGCTGCACGCATCCTACTTGATCCAAATGTCTGTCTCCTACCTTGCTGGCAAGCCCGTCGAGTCGCAGGAAGAGCCCCGCTCTGGCTTTACGTGGGTCTTCTTCTGGGCCCGCTGCCTCATGTCGCTCGGAATTCTCTCGTTTGCACTCGCCGTCACCATTACTGCCATTGCTCAAGGATATACCACCATGTGGGAGGGATGCCCCAAGCCAGTCGCCATCATCATCTTCTTCGTGCTCATGTGCTTTGTCGGACTCTTGGAAGGCATGCAAATCGCCTTTTTCGCCGTCACCAAGGTCACCAAGGAGGAGCGCGGAACCAACTGGTTCGCCCGCAAGACGTGCGAGCTGCTCTTTACCGGCGAGGGTCGCAACCTTCCAGGCTTCATGGTCGGCCGCCAGATGTGTGTCGTGTCCATGATGTTCTTTGTCGCCCGCATTACCTCGCTCACCATTGTGCCAGGCGAAGGCAACAACATTTTTGGCGTCAGTGACGGCATCCAGAACTTCTTCAACACTGGACTGCTCGGGGCCCTCATCACTACCATCATTGGATCCATCGGCTGGCGTCTCGTGGCCGCGGCCTTCCCGATTGCTTTCTTGTCAAATCCGTTGGCCTTTGTCTTTCTTAGAATCTGCTTGTTCCTCGAATGGACTGGTCTTTGCTCTGGTGCCTGGGTCATTGCCGAGGTCCACGCCAAGGTTGCTCACTTCCAACGCGATGAAGTCTACATTGGAACGGCCGAAGAGCGGGCGGCCAAGAACTTTGCCGACGATGAGGACCTACTCCAAGTTGGACCTGGCCATCCGCGTATCATCCCCAACTTTATTGAGCATGCGCCCGAGTCATTGAAGAAGCTGGCCAAGTCGGACCCTGCTGTGCTCGAGTACATTGCCTCGATCCGCAAGATGGATGCTGGCCAAGTCGAACAGACTGAGGACGAACATTCGGACCAGTAAATGCATGGAGTTTATATCGTTGTGAAGAAAACGTGCGAGTGACTGGCAATGTGTTGTCCTGCATAAATGCGTGATAAAGTAATTTAATAAGACGAGAAATATAGTCAAAATTTACCATAAACTGATACAACTGCGTATGTAGCATAGAGTTTAAGCTGTGTGCGCCCAAGTATCGCAAGCGCCTATTCTTTCGCCAGCCGATACATGCGCCATGAGTGCAGAGCGTACCGCATTGAGAGCCGCGTCAGTAGGCATCCCGTCATCACTTCTTCGCGCGCGGCTACCTGTTCTAAAACTGAAGAATCAGCAAATGATTGGCGAATGTTCGTCGGGCGACGAGTGGAAGCCGCGTCGCAGTGGATCGAAGCATCTTGAAGAGCAGGTGGGCATATTCTCAGGTCGTGTGCCCATTCGACCGAATGTGCGACACTTTTGATTGTACGCATGAGGCGCATAGTCCGCTGCTCAAGCTTCGTACAAGACGGCTCTTTGGCATGGCAGCGCATTCAGTGTTACTAGTGAATGCCTCTCGTTTCGCGTCTCCGTTATTCGTTCCAATCAACAAAAAAGACAGACCAGAAAGCATTGATCGTCCAAAGATGAGATTTCCTGATTGTAGCGCGAATTGCACATGTGCCTTCATCTACGATTGGCGTCCAAAGGCCCCTCTTGCTCAAGTGGACATTCCTGTATCTGACACGTTTGGAGGACGTTGCCGAGTGTTTGATGAATGCGTTGGCCAAATTTGCTTGTATTTCTGAACCGAGGCTGGCTTTCGTGAAGTGCCATAGCTTTCCAGCATCTCAAAAAATCGTCTCCATGGAACTCTGGTTAATATTATATAAAACACCTTGCATTGGTTGTAGAGAGTGACAAAGCCAAACGTGCTCGAACGTTTCGGTTGCCGTGAGCGCGCGCTTTTACCTTTATCATTTTGAACAATTTTGTACTGGATCTGCCACCGTGAGTGCGCGGTTAGCGTATAATCCTTGCGATTGTTGCTTGTAACAGCGAAAGGACCGTAGCTATCGAAACATATAATGCCAAGCAAGATAATCCGTTTCTCTCGGTAATACCACCCTTTCCCAGACATGCGATGTGTAATGACTCCCGCTCAGGTCGGTGTGTGATGCGACCGAGCCATTTGTACTAGCGACAACTTTGCAGATCATGACAGCCTTGTTCTACAAAGCTAAATGGTTGCATTGTCGCCATCCGGCAATCCTTCGAGAAGCAGCAGTTCATTCCAGTCACTACACGCCCTCGTACTTGCACAGGCACCATTTCGAAAACGGTTTGCACGGGCACCGCAAACGCAAAGCGGCCATCATGCTTCCGGTGAAATGCTTGGCAGTGTGCAGACGCGACTCGTCGTATAAGCGTTCGGCCAATGAGTAGAGCAGCAATGGGAAACAAGTCGTCAGCTGCGCTGAAAAAGCGGCCATCATGCTTCCGGTGAAATGCTTGGCTTGAAAGTAGTTCTTAAGCATCGTAGCGCATCCGCCAATACCTCAAGTATTTTGCTCAGTTCAAAGTCTTCATTATGACAATGGAAAAGCATCAGACAGAGTCGACAATTATGATGTATTTTTGGCTGACAATCGTCAACCGAACAATTTCGAGTCCACGCAGTGCAGCCGCTTTAAGGTAAGGAGCTTGCCCATATAGGCTGAACTGTGCCACTACCGTACATTTATACTTGAAGTATTATGGGCAATACAGCCGCTGCATCCAATCTTCTGATCGTGCTAGGCGTGCCAGTCGCCAGTCGCCATGGTCCATCGTCCGTCGAGCGACGAAACGAGATGTTTCGTACTTCGAGAGCCGCGAATCACGGACAACTCTCCACGCAGCCATCAAGTAGTTATGCGTTTCCTTTAATGGGTCTTGGCAGCCAAGTAATCGGGATGAGCATCGCTTAGCGAAAACCTTTTCGGCTAACATGAATTGATCCAGCCAGCAGCCAGCAGCTAGCCGTGTGCGTGCTCAGAGCATCATCCCTCGACACCAGCAGCGCGCTTTCATCAGCGTTGCATTTAACAATGGACAATTTCAGAACGCATTGCACAGTCAAGCGATTAGCACACGAGCATGTTGCAAGCTTGGAAGTGCTGCAATGCTTGCCTGTCCGAGACCCCACAGCGCACCGTGTCACAGTTGACATTTTTTACTCCAGTCACAAGATCCGTTTGGCAAGACCGGCCCCGCTCGCGCTATGGCATTTCAAGAATTGGCGAGCGACCAACTGCTCGGCGTTACCGATGGATAACAGTCAATGTACTGCAAACAAATGCATTCAATAAATGACGAGCACTGCACTGAATAAGAGTGCACAAGCACAGCACTTTGCAACGTTCATATAACCAGCTAAATTGATGCGGGCCTAATGCGAGTTGGTTCGAGCTAACTTCCTACCAACTGCTTTGGTCGGATGTCGCATTACTGATCGGCGAACCAAATTCTTCACTTTCCTCCAACTTTTGAGCATCACAATTTCACCGTCCGACAAGCATCGAACTGTTTACTTTTGCTTGCTTACTTTCCAAACTCATTCATTTACAAAATATCATGGCGGTCCATACTCGTTCAGTCTTTGATCGTGTCAAGGAAGCCATTTCCATGGGGCTTGTGATTTTTTCGCTTGCAATGGTCATGGGTTTGATCTTTACGCAGCAGACCAAGATTTCGAGCGAGAGCCATCCAGGTAAGTCGACTATGATGCAGATTTTAACGTAATGACTGGTCAAAAGGCAACGTGATCCCGGCGCGGCGGTTATAGTCGACGACGACGCCGTCATTTTGCAGTCCAATGACGACCATTTGTTCGCTTGCTCACACCGTTCCTTCGCCATTCTCAGCGGTCGCTTTTGTTGTCATCTGGCTAGCAATCATCTGGCTTACTATGATTGAAGGTGGCCAGGTATGTAAAAATAAAAAGTTTCATCTGTTACTCTATGTCGAGGCTTTTTTAACGCGCAATCTCACCCCATTGTCAATTGTTTCGACAAGGCTGCTATCGTGGGACTTGTTTCTGTAAAGCGTCAATTGTATAAGGACAGTCACCCTACTGCCTTTACCATTACCGGCATCACGAATAGCGGCGACAACTTGGACAGATACCTGTTAGGAAGGCAGTTCATGTGAGTGTTTCCACGGAGCGCACCCCATTCGTTGCTGACTACCGTCGTCGCTGGCCGCGCCATTCCCATTATCAATACTCGCTTACTTAACTCTTGCTACTTTCTACAGGGTTGTTTTAACTGTGTTTGTTGTCAATCAATGCGGAAGCCCTCTTCCTGGAGCCGAGCTATGGGGCCTGCCAAGCATTCTTACCAACATTTTCTTGGTTACCGGCCTTGCCATGGTGCTGTTCACCTGCGTCATTGGTCAGCTCAACTCTCAGGTTAACGGATGCCACTGCATGCTCGACTATGTCTCCAACTATTTTGCCCTCTTCACCCTATACGTCGCCATGGCCATTGAGTTCTCTGGTGTTCTGCACGCGTCTTACCTCATCCAGATGCTGGTCGCTTGGCTCGCTGGCAAGCCGGTCGAATCGAAGGAGGATCCACGTACACCAGTCCAAGCCGTTTTCTTTTGGTTCCGCTGCCTCTTTTCGGTCGCCCTCCTCTGCTTTGCCTTTGCGGTCACAATTGCCGCTATCGTCCAAGGGAAGACTACCATGTGGGAAGGTTGCCCCAGCGCAGTCTCTGTTATTGTCTTTCTTGTCCTCATGAGCTTCGTCGGCTTGTTGGAAGGCATGCAGATTGCTTTCTTTGCCGTCATCAAAGTTACCAAGGAGCAGCGAGGCGAGTCGTACATTGCAAAGAAGGTCTGCGACATTTTGTTCCGTGGAGAAGGACGCAATCTACCTGCGTTTATGGTTGGAAGGCAGATCTGCGTGGTCACAATCATGTTCGTGGTGGCTCGTATCACGTCCCTTTCCATTGTTCCAGGCGAAGGCAACAACCTCTTTGGAGTCAGCGACACAATGCAAAACCTCTTTAACACTGGTCTTTTGGGAGCGCTTATCACAACCATTGTCGGCTCCATTGCTTGGCAGCTTGTGGCTTCGATCTTTCCCATTGCGTTTTTGTCCAACCCCATGACGTACATCTTCCTCCGCATCTGCTTGTTTTTGGAAAGTACCGGACTTTGCGCTGGTGCCTGGGTTCTTGCCGAGATTCATGCCAAGATTGCCCATTTTCAGCGTGACGAGGCCTACATTGGCACCGCGGAGGAGCGTGCCGCCAAAAACTATGCGGATGACGAGGAGCAACTTGGTCTGGGTCCAGGACACCCGCGTAAGCTCCCAACTTCCATTGAAAATGCTCCAGAGTCTCTGAAGAAGCTCTTGCGCAAGGATCCGGCCGTCATGGAGTACATTGCGTCGATTCGCAAGATGGATGCAGGGCAGGTTGAGCACACCGAAGACGAAGACAAGTCGGACCATTAAGTGGCGCGAACGTCTCAAATTTAGTGAATAGCAAATTATAAAGCACAATTTTATTGAATGTTTATGCCATAGGCAATGTTGCTCTCCGAGAAAAAGTCGGATGGCTCACCGACTTTCGGTCGCTGTCGTCGTGGTCGGCATGCCGCGCGTAGACTTGACAGAGAGCATAATACTCTCGAAATCCAGCTGTGTTTTGTTACTGTCACTGCAACGGACAAACAGGAATCAGCGCTCGAGCTTCTTGCGCAATCTGCCTCGGCCGTTCAACACCTTTGGCTAAGTAGTAGGTCGACTGTCGACGGCTTCAATAAAAAGCGCACCGGCAAGGAACAAAGAAAAGTACAGCTAAATCATAAGGCTTTTGTAGCCATATCCTGACGATCATTGGCGTGCGCAAT
This sequence comes from Mayamaea pseudoterrestris, assembly GCA_027923505.1. Lineage (NCBI taxonomy): Eukaryota > Bacillariophyta > Bacillariophyceae > Sellaphorales > Sellaphoraceae > Mayamaea > Mayamaea pseudoterrestris. The sequence goes on along the minus strand of BROI01000018.1, from coordinate 392,802 downwards.
GAGCGTTTTCGAACTGCCGAAAGCCATTTAAGCATGGCGCATGGCTAGAATCGTGCGTGGGACTTGCGCCCGTCCACAGGGGAACTCTTCAAGGGCAGCCATAAACTCGCCCACCGCTGCACTGTTTGAATCATAAAGAAAACAAATCGGATCGCCATAAGCTTTGGGCCGTCTATTACTGGGTTGATTGATTGTCGCACTTTGTCTCATGTGAAAGTCCGCTTCCATGCGACGATTTTGGCATGCCAAGTATCATCACGATCATCTTCTTGGTCACCGGATGTGACGTGATCCTTTTCGCCTGCCTTTGTGGACAGCTAGACACTGTAGTCAATGGATGCCGATTGCAGCAGCAAATGAATCCTCATGGCGAACTTGGCTGCCAGCGATCCAAGCGCGGCGACGGCTTCAAGAACCAATCCGACATGATGAGTCATTTTTAATCGTTTTCACTAACAAAAATGTTCAATTAGTCATTTCTATTATTGCCTGCTGTTTCAATTCGACGCGTCTGCGCGGGCCACGACAAAGTTGGTTTGGCCAAACGAACACGCGCACACGTCACGCGACGAAAGAAGTTGTCAGTGGGCTCTGGCGCAACGGATTGTGAAGCCATACAAGACAGAAGAAGCTTCACTTGCTGCTTGCTGCTGAGTGTTTCGTGTCGGTGATTGACAAGAGGTGGAGCGTCTGTTGCTGCAGGATTGTGCTGCGTCGTCTATCAGGCAAGCTTTGACGTTCCGTGACAAACGCCTCATTCGCACCTCCTCACAATATCGAAACATGAAACGCCTAGTAGTCTTACTTTGGTTTTCATCCTCGACTGCCTTTGTGGTGTCAGCTCCGACCAGACGAGGGCCGTCCTTTTGGTTGAATTCGCAACTTAGCGTGGCAACGACTCCGCCGTCCCTCATGGATCTGGAGATGTCGCAGAACGACCTTCTCAAGTCGCTGCAGCACCAGAATTCAACCTGCGGTGCGAACCGCGATGCGCACGAGGCTCCACTCCATTCCTCCAATGACTACCAACACGAGCAGCAGTCCATTCCGGCGGCAACAGGCATGCCACTGCAACTCCAGTCGCTCATGACAGCGCCAAGTTTGACAACAATCGCTACTGCAGACGACGCCACGACCACTGCACCACTATCGCAGTGGCAGGGTCGACTGATCGTTCTCGCGGCAGCCGCGATATTTGGCACCAACTTTGCCACGGTGAAAATGCTGGACCAAGTGGTACCGACGAGTGTTTCCATGGCGCTGCGATTCGTCTTGGCGGCAGTGGCCATTACCACCACTGTGGCGTGGCAGCATCAGTCCCAACAAAGACGAAACGATAGTTTATTGCAGCAGCAGTCAACGACAGCGCTGAGTAACGATGAAAAGGCAAGCGCCATGGCAATCAGAAACGAGTGGATTCCAGCCGCGTGGCTCGGAGCTGAAGTTGGCGCTTGGTACTTGATAGGCTACCTTTGCCAATCGTATGGGTTGCACTACGTGGCGGCAAGCAAGGTATGTGAATGGAGTGTGCGAATATAGAATTGTCTACTTGTTTGTGAGGTTTGAAGCATTTTGGCGGATGGAACGTGCATGCTCTATGTTGATGCTTAATACAATTGCTCCATTCATTCATTTACTCATTAAATCACCTTTCACGCAGAGCGCATTCTTCAATTCCATTGCCGTCATTGTTGTTCCACTACTCGATGTCTTGTTCAATGGCAAGCGACTCGGCGGCAAGGGCTTTGTGTCCGTCGGCACGGCCTTGGCTGGCGTTGCACTCCTTCAGTTCGGGCCTGCACTCCTTGCTTCGGCAAATTCAGTCGCTAGTAATATTTTGGAACCATCATCCTTGTTTGCCGTTTCGCAAGGCGACTTGCTGTGTCTCTGCCAAGCCATTTTCTTTGGCATTGGCTACTGGAGATTGGAACGAGCATCGCATCAATATCCAAACCAATCGGGTCCCATTACAGCGGCACAACTAGTGGCGCTCGGCATTGGAGCGACTGCCTTTTGCGGATTCGCGGGTGACTTGCCGGACATATCCGTCTTAATGCAGTGGTTGACGGATCCATTCATTGTCAAGGCGCTACTTTGGACTGGACTTGTTTCGACAGCCTTTGCCTTGTACTTGGAGACTGTGGCGCTGAGAATTGTTTCCGCGTCGGAACTGACCGTACTCATGACAAGCGTTTCGCTCTGGGGATCAGCCTTTGCGTTTGTTACCATGGGCGAGCTAATGCCGCCAATTGGCATGGCTGGTGGCTTGCTAATTTTGGGCGGCTGCATTTTGACAGCGATGAATGACGGCGACGGTGGCAAGATGAATGACATTGAAGGCAAGGAGCTACTTTGATTGGTCACTGGCTGGGGAGTGATGGGGCTGGATGCCGAACTTTTAAAAATTTGTACATATAGATTAGATTACTGTTTGTCGCCACCTAGCGTTTAAATGAGTGATGAACCTTTGCTTTGAGACCATGCAGCATCGATGTCCAGCAGCTCCTTAAATGTGATAATGGTTGTACAGACCTATGTCTTGGATCACTCCATGTTCTACAAATTTAATGCTTGAGTTCAGATTTGTATCATTTCTAAGGATGCACGAAAGCCATAAATATGAATGTAGCTTTTCCATGGTGTAGGCTTCCAGGCAGTCCTTTTTGCACCATTTGAGACCATGCTCATGTCAATGGCACACCCTGGAGATGTTTTGCCTGACTCATTGGGTCATTGAGTGGCCAGAGCATGGGGCATCTGACTGACAGGTAAGAATCCATAACTTGGGGTGATTGCCACACCCATCCTGCAGACCATTCCATGGTGTAGGCTTCCAGGCAGTCCTTTTTGCACCATTTGAGACCATGCTCATGTCAATGGCACACCCTGGAGATGTTTTGCCTGACTCATTGGGTCATTGAGTGGCCGGGGCATGGGGCATCTGACTGACAGGTAAGAATCCATAACTTGGGGTGTTGGCCACACCCATCCTGCAGACCATTCCATGGTGTAGGCTTCCAGGCAGTCCATTTCGCACCATTTGAGGCCATGCTCATGTCAATGGCTCACCCTGGACTGATTTTGCCTGACTCATTGGGTCGTTGAGTGGCCAGGGCTTGGGGCATCCTAGTGGTATGATTCCATAACTTGCGGTGTTGGCCACACCCATCCTGCAGACTATTCCATGGTGTAGGCTTCCAGGCAGTCCTTTTTGCACCGTTTGAGACCATGCTCATGTCAATGGCACACCCTGGACATGTTTTGCCTGACTCATTGGGTCGTTGAGTGGCCAGGGCATGGGGCATCCTAGTGGTATGATTCCATAACTTGCGGTGTTGGCCACACCCATCCTGCAGACCATTCCATGGTGTAGGCTTCCAGGCGGTACTTGCTGTTAGGTGGCCAGGGCATGGGGCATCTGACAAGTAAGTATCTTAAACTTATGGTGTTGCCCATACCCACAGTGTAGGCTGTACCCATGGTGTCAGCCTCCAGGTGGTCCTTTTTGCACCAATTGAGACGTTGCACCTGGCAATGGCACACCCTGGTCAGGTTTTGCCTGACACATTGGGTTGTTGGGTGGCCAGGGCATGGGGCATTTGAAAGGTAAGAATCTACAACTTGTGGTGTTGGCCATACCCACAGTGGAGGCCGTACCCATGGTGTCAGCCTCAGCTTCCAGGCGGTACTTGTTGCACCATTTGAGACTTTGCACCTGTCAATGGCACACCCTGGAAAGGTTTTACTTGATTTATTGGGTTTTTAGGTGGCCAGGGCATGGGACATCTGACAAGTAAGTATCTTAAACTTATGGTGTTGGCCATACCCACAGTGTAGGCCGTACCCATGGTGTCAGCCTCCAGGCAGTCCTTTTGGCACCATTTGAGACTTTGCACCTGGCAATGGCATACCCTGGACAGGTAGCGCAGACAGAATAATGATGTTGACACCATTCTGGTTTGACTTGGGTGTACATGCATGTTATAGGGGCAATTGAATGTCACGGCATCTGCGGGCCGAGACTGGTGACAACTTGTCACCAATCACATTGCAGTCTACTGAGACACCAGCCAGGCATGCCATCTTGTAGCGCAGACTGAATAATGAAGTTGGCACCATTCTGGTGTGGTTTGGGTGTATACAGGGCATGTTATAGGGGCAATTGAATTTCACAGCATCTGCGGGCTGAGACTGGGGACAACTTGTCACCAATCACATAGAGACCAGCCAGGCATGCCATCTTGTAGCGCAGACTGAATAATGATGTTAGCACCGCTCTAGTGTGATTTGGGTTTATACAGGGCATGTCATAGGGGCAATTGAATGTCAAAAGCATCTGCGGGCTGAGACTGATGAGAAGTTCTCACCAGTCACATTGCAGTCTACTAAGACACCAGCCAGGCATGCCATCATGTAGCGCAGACTGAATCATGATGTAGGCACCGCTCTGGTGTGATTTGGGTTTATACAGGGCATGTCATAGGGGCAATTGAATGTCACAGCATCTGCGGGCTGAGACTGGTGAGAAGTTCTCAACAGTCACATTGCAGTCTAATGAGACACCAGCCAGGCCTGCCATCATGTAGCACAGACTAAAAACTGATTTTGGCATGTTTGACAAAGTCAAAGGTTGAGTTGTTCCAATTTGGAAGCCAGTCAGCCAGTGGTTATGCGTGAATATAGCAAGTAGGTTCCTCCAAGTGGTTCCACCACATCAAAGTTCCGATGGGATTTGTATAGTGATGCAACCTGGCCACCAAGAATCTGCACCTGCTACTGCAATCCGCAGAAGGTGCTTTACGAGGTCCAAGGCTTGGAACTTTGAAAACAGCAGCAATTCTGGCAGTGGCTGTGGTGTGACTGAGACTGAAACAAGTAGAGTGTTCCATGTGCCAAACACAGCAAAGTTACAATTGGGATTTATGTGATGATCCAACCTAGCAAGCATGATTCTGAGCATGCCTTGGCAATCAGAATAAAATGATTGACAAAGTCAAAGGTTGACATGTTTCAATTTGGAAGCCAGTCAGCCAGTGGTTATGTGTCAATATAGCAAGTAGGTCCCTACAAGTCATTCCCCCACATCAAAGTTTCAGATGGGATTTGTATAGTGATGCAACCTGGCCAGCAAGAATCTGAACCTGCTACTGCAATCCGCAGAGGGTGCTTGACAAGGTCCATGGCTTTGAACTTTGAAAACAGCAGCAATTCTGGCAGAGGATGTGGTTTGACTGAGACTGAAACAAGTAGGGTGTTCCATGGGCCAAACACAGCAAAGTTTCAGTTGGGATTTATGTGATGATCCAACCTAGCAAGCATGATTCTGAGCATGCCTTGGCAATCAGGATAGAATGATTGACAATGTCAAAGGTTGAGATGTTCCAATTTGGAAGCCAGTCATCCAGTGATTATGCGTGAATATAGCAAGTAGGTTCCTCCTAGTGGTTCCACCACATCAAAGTTTCAGATGGGATTTGTAAAGTGATGCAACCTGGCCAGCAAGAATCTGAACCTGCTACAGCAATCTGCAGAAGTGCTTGACAAGGTCCAAGGCTTGGAACTTTGAAAACAGCAACAATTCTGGCAGTGGCTGTGGTGTGACTGAGACTGAAACAAGTAGGGTGTCCCATGTGCCAAACACAGCAAAGTTTCAGTTGGGACTTATGTGATGATCCAACCTAGCAAGCATGATTCTGAGCATGCCGTGGCAATCAGGATAGATGTTTGACAAAGTCAAAGGTTGAGATTTTCCAATTTGGAAGCCAGTCAGCCAGTGGTTATGCGTGAATATAGCAAGTAGGTTCCTCCTAGTGGTTCCACCACAACAAAGTTTCAGATGGGATTTGTATAGTGATGCAACCTGGCCACCAAGAATCTGAACCTGCTACTGCAATCCACAGAAGGTGCTTGACGAGGTCCAAAGCTTGGAACTTTGAAAACAGCAGCAATTCTGGCAGTGGCTGTGGTGTGACTGAGACTGAAACAAGTAGGGTGTTCCATGGGCCAAACACAGCAAAGTTTCAGTTGGGATTTATGTGATGATCCAACCTAGCAAGCATGCTTCTGAGCATGCCATGGCAATCAGAATAGGTTGTTTGACAATGTCAAAGGTTGAGATGTTCCAATTAGGAAGCCAGTCAGCCAGTGGTTATGCGTGAATATAGCAAGTAAGTTCCTCCAAGTGGTTCCACCACATCAAAGTTTCAGATGGGATTTATAAAGTGATGCAACCTGGCCACCAAGAATCTGAACCTGCTACTGCAATCCGCAGAAGGTGCTTGACAAGGTCCAAGGCTTGGAATTGTGAATACAGCAGCAATTCTGGCAGTGGCTGTGGTGTGACTGAGACTGAAACAAGTAGGGTGTTCAATGGGCCAAACACAGCAAAGTTTCAGTTGGGATTTACGTGATGATCCAACCTTGCAAGCATGATTCTGAGCATGCCATGGCAATCAGGATAGGTTGTTTGACAAAGTCAAAGGTTGAAATGTTCCAATTTGGAAGCCAGTCAGGCAGTGGTTATGCATGAATATAGCAAGTAGATTCCTCCAAGTGGTTCCACCATATCACATTTTCAGATGGGATTTATATAGTGATGCAACCTGGCCACCAAGAATCTGAACCTGCTACTGCAATCCGCAGAAGGTGCTTGACGAGGTCCAAAGCTTGGAACTTTGAAAACAGCATCAGTTCTAGCAGGGGCTGTGGTGTGACTGAGACTGAAACAAGTAGGGTGTTCCATGTCCCAAACACAGTAAAATTTCAGTTGGGATTTATGTGATGATCCAACCTTGCTAGCATGCTTCTGAGCATGCCACGGCAATCAGAATAAGTTCTTTGACAAAGTCAAAGGCTGAGATGTTCCAATTTGGAAGCCAGTCAGGTAGTGGTTATGCGTGAACATAGCAAGTAGGTTCCTCCAATTGGTTCCACTACATCAAAGTTTCAGATGGGATTTGTATAGTGATGCAACCTGGCCACCAAGAATCTGAACCTGCTACTGCAATCCGCAGAAGGTGCTTGACAAGGTCCAAGGCTTGGAACTTTAAAAACAGCAGCAATACTGGCAGTGGCTGTGGTGTGACTGAGACTGAAACAAGTAGGGTGTTCCATGGGCCAAACACAGCAAAGTTTCAGTTGGGATTTATGTGATGATCCAACCTAGCAAGCATGATTCTGAGCATGCCATGGCAATCAAGATAGGTTGTTTGACAATGTCAAAGGTTGAGATGTTCCAATTTGGAAGCCAGTCAGCCAGTGGTTATGCGTGAATATAGCAAGTAGGTTCCTCCAAGTGGTTCCACCACATCAAAGTTTCAAATAGGATTTGTAAAGTGATGCAACCTGGCCACCAAGAATCTGTACCTGCTACTGCAATCCGCAGAAGGTGCTTGACAAGGTCCATGGCTTGGAACTTTGAAAACAGCAGCAGTTCTGGCAGCGGCTGTGGTGTGACTGAGACTGAAACAAGTAGGGTGTTCCATGTGCCAAACACAGCAAAGTTTCAGTTGGGATTTATGTGATGATCCAACCTTGCTAGCATGCTTCTGAGCATGCCATGGCAATCAGAAAAAGTTGTTTGACAATGTCAAAGGTTGAGATGTTCCAATTCGGATGCCAGTCATCCAGTGATTATGCGTGAATATAGCAAGTAGGTTCCTCCAAGTGGTTCCACCACATCAAAAATTCAGATGGGATTTGTAAAGTGATGCAACCTGGCCACCAAGAATCTGAACCTGCTACTGCAATCTGCAGAAGGTGCTTGACAAGGTCCATGGCTTGGAACTTTGAAAACAGCAGCAATTCTGGCAGTGGCTGTGGTGTGACTGAGACTGAAACAAGTAGGGTGTTCTATGTGCCAAACACAGCAAAGTTTCAGTTGGGATTTATGTGATGATCCAATCTTGCTAGCATGCTTCTGAGCATGCCATGGCCATAAGGATAGGTTGTTTGACAAAGTCTGACAAAGTCAAAGGTTGAGATGTTCCAATTTGGAAGCCAGTCAGCCAGTGATTATGCGTGAATATAGCAAGTAGGTTCCTCCAAGTGCTTCCACCACATCAAAGTTTCAGATGGGATTTGTAAAGTGATACAACCTGGCCACCAAGAATCTGAACATGCTACTGCAATCCACAGAAGGTGCTTGACAAGGTCCAAGGCTTGGAGCTTTGAAAAAAGCAGCATTTCTGGCAGTGGCTGTGGTGTGACCGAGACTGAAACAGGTAGGGTGTTCCATGTGCCAAACGCAGCAAAGTTTCAGTTGAGATTTATGTGATGATCCAACCTAGCAACATGATTCTGAGCATGCCATGGCAATCAGATTAAGATGTTTGACAAAGTCAAAGGTTGAGATGTTCCAATTTGGAAGCCAGTCAGTCAGTGATTATGCGTGATTATAGCAAGTAGATTCCTCCAAGTGGTTCCACCACAACCAAGTTTCAGATGGGATTTGTATAGTGATGCAACCTGGCCACCAAGAATCTGAACCTGCTACTGCAATCCGCAGAAGGTGCTTGACAAGGTCCAAGGCTTGGAACTTTGAATACAGCAGCACCTTCTGGCAGTGGCTGTGGTGTGACTGAGACTGAAACAAGTAGGGTGTTCCATGGGCCAAACACAGCAAAGTTTCAGTTGGGTTTTATGTGATGATCCAACCTAGCAAGCATGATTCTGAGCATGCCATGGCAACCAGGATAGGTTGTTTGACAAAGTCAAAGGTTGAGATGTTCCAATTTGCAAGCCAGTCAGGCAGTGGTTGTGTGTGAATATACCAAGTAGGTTTCTCCAAGTGGTTCCACCACATCAAAGTTTCAGATGGGATTTTAAAGTGATGCAACCAGGCCACCAAGAATCTGAACCTGCTACTGCAATCCGCAGAAGGTGCTTGACAAGATCCAAGGCTTGGAACTTTGAATACAGCAGCAGTTCTGGCAGCGGCTGTGGTGTGACTGAGACTGAAACAAGTAGGGTGTTCCATGGGCCAAACACAGCAAAGTTTCAGTTGGGATTTATGTGATGATCCAACCTAGCAAGCATGATTCTGAGCATGCCATGGCAACCAGGATAGGTTGTTTGACAAAGTCAAAGGTTGAGATGTTCCAATTTGGAAGCCAGTCAGCCAGTGGTTATGTGTGAATATAGCAAGTAGGTTCCTCCAAGTGGTTCCACCACATCAAAGTTTCAGATGGGATTTATAAGTGATGCAACCAGGCCACCAAGATTCTGAACCTGCTACTGCAATCCGCAGAAGGTGCTTGACAAGATCCAAGGCTTGGAACTTTAAATACAGCAGCAGTTCAGGCAGCGGCTGTGGTGTGACTGAGAGGGTGTTCCGTGTGCCAAACACAGCTAAGTTTCAGTTGGGATTTATGTGATAATCTGACCTTGCTAGCATGATTCTGGGCATGCCATGGCAATCACAATTTGGAAGCCAGTCAGCCAGTGGTTATGCGTGAATATAGCAAGTAGGTTCCTCCAAGTGGTTCCACCACATCAAAGTTCCGATGGGATTTGTATAGTGATGCAACCTGGCCACCAAGAATCTGCACCTGCTACTGCAATCCGCAGAAGGTGCTTTACGAGGTCCAAGGCTTGGAACTTTGAAAACAGCAGCAATTCTGGCAGTGGCTGTGGTGTGACTGAGACTGAAACAAGTAGAGTGTTCCATGTGCCAAACACAGCAAAGTTACAATTGGGATTTATGTGATGATCCAACCTAGCAAGCATGATTCTGAGCATGCCTTGGCAATCAGAATAAAATGATTGACAAAGTCAAAGGTTGACATGTTTCAATTTGGAAGCCAGTCAGCCAGTGGTTATGTGTCAATATAGCAAGTAGGTCCCTACAAGTCATTCCCCCACATCAAAGTTTCAGATGGGATTTGTATAGTGATGCAACCTGGCCAGCAAGAATCTGAACCTGCTACTGCAATCCGCAGAGGGTGCTTGACAAGGTCCATGGCTTTGAACTTTGAAAACAGCAGCAATTCTGGCAGAGGATGTGGTTTGACTGAGACTGAAACAAGTAGGGTGTTCCATGGGCCAAACACAGCAAAGTTTCAGTTGGGATTTATGTGATGATCCAACCTAGCAAGCATGATTCTGAGCATGCCTTGGCAATCAGGATAGAATGATTGACAATGTCAAAGGTTGAGATGTTCCAATTTGGAAGCCAGTCATCCAGTGATTATGCGTGAATATAGCAAGTAGGTTCCTCCTAGTGGTTCCACCACATCAAAGTTTCAGATGGGATTTGTAAAGTGATGCAACCTGGCCAGCAAGAATCTGAACCTGCTACAGCAATCTGCAGAAGTGCTTGACAAGGTCCAAGGCTTGGAACTTTGAAAACAGCAACAATTCTGGCAGTGGCTGTGGTGTGACTGAGACTGAAACAAGTAGGGTGTCCCATGTGCCAAACACAGCAAAGTTTCAGTTGGGACTTATGTGATGATCCAACCTAGCAAGCATGATTCTGAGCATGCCGTGGCAATCAGGATAGATGTTTGACAAAGTCAAAGGTTGAGATTTTCCAATTTGGAAGCCAGTCAGCCAGTGGTTATGCGTGAATATAGCAAGTAGGTTCCTCCTAGTGGTTCCACCACAACAAAGTTTCAGATGGGATTTGTATAGTGATGCAACCTGGCCACCAAGAATCTGAACCTGCTACTGCAATCCACAGAAGGTGCTTGACGAGGTCCAAAGCTTGGAACTTTGAAAACAGCAGCAATTCTGGCAGTGGCTGTGGTGTGACTGAGACTGAAACAAGTAGGGTGTTCCATGGGCCAAACACAGCAAAGTTTCAGTTGGGATTTATGTGATGATCCAACCTAGCAAGCATGCTTCTGAGCATGCCATGGCAATCAGAATAGGTTGTTTGACAATGTCAAAGGTTGAGATGTTCCAATTAGGAAGCCAGTCAGCCAGTGGTTATGCGTGAATATAGCAAGTAAGTTCCTCCAAGTGGTTCCACCACATCAAAGTTTCAGATGGGATTTATAAAGTGATGCAACCTGGCCACCAAGAATCTGAACCTGCTACTGCAATCCGCAGAAGGTGCTTGACAAGGTCCAAGGCTTGGAATTGTGAATACAGCAGCAATTCTGGCAGTGGCTGTGGTGTGACTGAGACTGAAACAAGTAGGGTGTTCAATGGGCCAAACACAGCAAAGTTTCAGTTGGGATTTACGTGATGATCCAACCTTGCAAGCATGATTCTGAGCATGCCATGGCAATCAGGATAGGTTGTTTGACAAAGTCAAAGGTTGAAATGTTCCAATTTGGAAGCCAGTCAGGCAGTGGTTATGCATGAATATAGCAAGTAGATTCCTCCAAGTGGTTCCACCATATCACATTTTCAGATGGGATTTATATAGTGATGCAACCTGGCCACCAAGAATCTGAACCTGCTACTGCAATCCGCAGAAGGTGCTTGACGAGGTCCAAAGCTTGGAACTTTGAAAACAGCATCAGTTCTAGCAGGGGCTGTGGTGTGACTGAGACTGAAACAAGTAGGGTGTTCCATGTCCCAAACACAGTAAAATTTCAGTTGGGATTTATGTGATGATCCAACCTTGCTAGCATGCTTCTGAGCATGCCACGGCAATCAGAATAAGTTCTTTGACAAAGTCAAAGGCTGAGATGTTCCAATTTGGAAGCCAGTCAGGTAGTGGTTATGCGTGAACATAGCAAGTAGGTTCCTCCAATTGGTTCCACTACATCAAAGTTTCAGATGGGATTTGTATAGTGATGCAACCTGGCCACCAAGAATCTGAACCTGCTACTGCAATCCGCAGAAGGTGCTTGACAAGGTCCAAGGCTTGGAACTTTAAAAACAGCAGCAATACTGGCAGTGGCTGTGGTGTGACTGAGACTGAAACAAGTAGGGTGTTCCATGGGCCAAACACAGCAAAGTTTCAGTTGGGATTTATGTGATGATCCAACCTAGCAAGCATGATTCTGAGCATGCCATGGCAATCAAGATAGGTTGTTTGACAATGTCAAAGGTTGAGATGTTCCAATTTGGAAGCCAGTCAGCCAGTGGTTATGCGTGAATATAGCAAGTAGGTTCCTCCAAGTGGTTCCACCACATCAAAGTTTCAAATAGGATTTGTAAAGTGATGCAACCTGGCCACCAAGAATCTGTACCTGCTACTGCAATCCGCAGAAGGTGCTTGACAAGGTCCATGGCTTGGAACTTTGAAAACAGCAGCAGTTCTGGCAGCGGCTGTGGTGTGACTGAGACTGAAACAAGTAGGGTGTTCCATGTGCCAAACACAGCAAAGTTTCAGTTGGGATTTATGTGATGATCCAACCTTGCTAGCATGCTTCTGAGCATGCCATGGCAATCAGAAAAAGTTGTTTGACAATGTCAAAGGTTGAGATGTTCCAATTCGGATGCCAGTCATCCAGTGATTATGCGTGAATATAGCAAGTAGGTTCCTCCAAGTGGTTCCACCACATCAAAAATTCAGATGGGATTTGTAAAGTGATGCAACCTGGCCACCAAGAATCTGAACCTGCTACTGCAATCTGCAGAAGGTGCTTGACAAGGTCCATGGCTTGGAACTTTGAAAACAGCAGCAATTCTGGCAGTGGCTGTGGTGTGACTGAGACTGAAACAAGTAGGGTGTTCTATGTGCCAAACACAGCAAAGTTTCAGTTGGGATTTATGTGATGATCCAATCTTGCTAGCATGCTTCTGAGCATGCCATGGCCATAAGGATAGGTTGTTTGACAAAGTCTGACAAAGTCAAAGGTTGAGATGTTCCAATTTGGAAGCCAGTCAGCCAGTGATTATGCGTGAATATAGCAAGTAGGTTCCTCCAAGTGCTTCCACCACATCAAAGTTTCAGATGGGATTTGTAAAGTGATACAACCTGGCCACCAAGAATCTGAACATGCTACTGCAATCCACAGAAGGTGCTTGACAAGGTCCAAGGCTTGGAGCTTTGAAAAAAGCAGCATTTCTGGCAGTGGCTGTGGTGTGACCGAGACTGAAACAGGTAGGGTGTTCCATGTGCCAAACGCAGCAAAGTTTCAGTTGAGATTTATGTGATGATCCAACCTAGCAACATGATTCTGAGCATGCCATGGCAATCAGATTAAGATGTTTGACAAAGTCAAAGGTTGAGATGTTCCAATTTGGAAGCCAGTCAGTCAGTGATTATGCGTGATTATAGCAAGTAGATTCCTCCAAGTGGTTCCACCACAACCAAGTTTCAGATGGGATTTGTATAGTGATGCAACCTGGCCACCAAGAATCTGAACCTGCTACTGCAATCCGCAGAAGGTGCTTGACAAGGTCCAAGGCTTGGAACTTTGAATACAGCAGCACCTTCTGGCAGTGGCTGTGGTGTGACTGAGACTGAAACAAGTAGGGTGTTCCATGGGCCAAACACAGCAAAGTTTCAGTTGGGTTTTATGTGATGATCCAACCTAGCAAGCATGATTCTGAGCATGCCATGGCAACCAGGATAGGTTGTTTGACAAAGTCAAAGGTTGAGATGTTCCAATTTGCAAGCCAGTCAGGCAGTGGTTGTGTGTGAATATACCAAGTAGGTTTCTCCAAGTGGTTCCACCACATCAAAGTTTCAGATGGGATTTTAAAGTGATGCAACCAGGCCACCAAGAATCTGAACCTGCTACTGCAATCCGCAGAAGGTGCTTGACAAGATCCAAGGCTTGGAACTTTGAATACAGCAGCAGTTCTGGCAGCGGCTGTGGTGTGACTGAGACTGAAACAAGTAGGGTGTTCCATGGGCCAAACACAGCAAAGTTTCAGTTGGGATTTATGTGATGATCCAACCTAGCAAGCATGATTCTGAGCATGCCATGGCAACCAGGATAGGTTGTTTGACAAAGTCAAAGGTTGAGATGTTCCAATTTGGAAGCCAGTCAGCCAGTGGTTATGTGTGAATATAGCAAGTAGGTTCCTCCAAGTGGTTCCACCACATCAAAGTTTCAGATGGGATTTATAAGTGATGCAACCAGGCCACCAAGATTCTGAACCTGCTACTGCAATCCGCAGAAGGTGCTTGACAAGATCCAAGGCTTGGAACTTTAAATACAGCAGCAGTTCAGGCAGCGGCTGTGGTGTGACTGAGAGGGTGTTCCATGTGCCAAGCACAGCAAAGTTTCAGTTGGGATTTATGTGATAATCTGACCTTGCTAGCATGATTCTGGGCATGCCATGGCAATCAAAACAAAGTCAAAGGTTGAGATGTTCTGATTTGGAAGCTAGTCAGCCAGTGGTTATGTGTGAATATAGCAAGTAGGTGCCTCCAAGTGGTTCCACCACATCAAAGATTCAGATGGGATTTGTACAGTGATGCAACCAGGCCACCAAGATTCTGAACCTGCTACTGCAATCCGCAGAAGGTGCTTGACAAGATCCAAGGCTTGGAACTTTAAATACAGCAGCAGTTCAGGCAGCGGCTGTGGTGTGACTGAGACTGAAACAAGTAGGGTGTTCCGTGTGCCAAACACAGCTAAGTTTCAGTTGGGATTTATGTGATGATCCAATCTTGCAAGCATGACTCTGAGCATGCCATGGCAATCAGGATAGATTGTTTGACAAAGTCAAAGGTTGAGATGTTCCAATTTGGAAGCCAGTCAGCCAGTGGTTATGCGTGAATATAGCAAGTAGGTTCCTCCAAGTGGTTCCACCACATCAAAGTTTCAGATGGGATTTGTATAGTGATGCAACCTGGCCACCAAGAATCTGAACCTGCTACTGCAATCCGCAGAAGGTGCTTGACAAGGTCCAAGGCTTGGAACTTTGAATACAGCAGCAGTTCTGGCAGTGGCTGTGGTGTGACTGAGACTAAAACAAGTAGGGTGTTTTATGTGCCAAACACAGCAAAGTTTCAGTTGGGATTTAAAGTCAAAGGTTGAGATGTTCCAATTTGGAAGCCAGTCAGCCAGTGGTTATGCGTGAATATAGCAAGTAGGTTCCTCCAAGTGGTTCCACCACATCAAAGTTTCAGATGGGATTTGTATAGTGATGCAACCTGGCCACCAAGAATCTGAACCTGCTACTGCAATCCGCAGAAGGTGCTTGACAAGGTCCAAGGCTTGGAACTTTGAATACAGCAGCAGTTCTGGCAGTGGCTGTGGTGTGACTGAGACTGAAACAAGTAGGGTGTTTTATGTGCCAAACACAGCAAAGTTTCAGTTGGGATTTATGTGATGATCCAACCTTGCAAGCATGATTCTGAGCATGCCATGGCAATCAGGATAGGTTGTTTGACAAAGTCAAAGGTTGAGATGTTCCAATTTGGAAGCCAGTCAGCCAGTGGTTATGCGTGAATATAGCAAGTAGGTTCCTCCAAGTGGTTCCACCACATCAAAGTTTCAGATGGGATTTGTAAAGTGATGCAACCTGGCCACCAAGAATCTGAACCTGCTACTGCAATCCGCAGAAGGTGCTTGACAAGGTCCAAGGCTTGGAACTTTGAATACAGCAGCAATTCTGGCAGGGGCTGTGGTGTGACTGAGACTGAAACAAGTAGGGTGTTCCATGTGCCAAATACAGTAAAGTTTCAGTTGGGATTTATGTGATGATCCAACCTAGCAAGCATGATTCTGAGCATGCCATGGCAATCAGGATAGGTTGTTTGACAAAGTCAAAGGTTGAGATGTTCCAATTTGGAAGCCAGTCAGCCAGTGGTTATGCGTGAATATAGCAAGTAGGTTCCTCCAAGTGGTTCCACCACATCAAAGTTTCAGATGGGATTTGTAAAGTGATGCAACCTGGCCACCAAGAATCTGAACCTGCTACTGCAATCCGCAGAAGGTGCTTGACAAGGTCCAAGGCTTGGAACTTTGAATACAGCAGCAGTTCTGGCAGCGGCTGTGGTGTGACTGAGACTGAAACAAGTAGGGTGTTCCATGTGCCAAACACAGCAAAGTTTCAGTTGGGATTTATGTGATGATCCAACCTTGCAAGCATGATTCTGAGCATGCCATGGCAATCAGGATAGGTTGTTTGACAAAGTCAAAGGTTGAGATGTTCCAATTTGGAAGCCAGTCAGCCAGTGGTTATGCGTGAATATAGCAAGTAGGTTCCTCCAAGTGGTTCCACCACATCAAAGTTTCAGATGGGATTTGTATAGTGATGCAACCTGGCCACCAAGAATCTGCACCTGCTTCTGCAATCCGCAGAAGGTGCTTGACGAGGTCCAAGGCTTGGAACTTTGAAAACAGCAGCAGTTCTGGCAGCGGCTGTGGTGTGACTGAGACTGAAACAAGTAGGGTGTTCCATGTGCCAAACACAGCAAAGTTTCAGTTGGGATTTATGTGATGATCCAACCTAGCAAGCATGATTCTGAGCATGCCATGGCAATCAGGATAGGTTGTTTGACAAAGTCAAAGGTTAAGATGTTCCAATTTGGAAGCCAGTCAGCCAGTGGTTATGCGTGAATATAGCAAGTAGGTTCCTCCAAGTGGTTCCACCACATCAAAGTTTCAGATGGGATTTGTAAAGTGATGCAACCTGGCCACCAAGAATCTGAACCTGCTACTGCAATCCGCAGAAGGTGCTTGACGAGGTCCAAGGCTTGGAACTTTGAAAACAGCAGCAGTTCTGGCAGCGGCTGTGGTGTGACTGAGACTGAAACAAGTAGGGAGTTCCATGGGCCAAACACAGCAAAGTTTCAGTTGGGATTTATGTGATGATCCAACCTAGCAAGCATGATTCTGAGCATGCCATGGCAATCAGGATAAGATGTTTGACAAAGTCAAAGGTTGAGATGTTCCAATTTGGAAGCCAGTCAGCCAGTGGTTATGCGTGAATATAGCAAGTAGGTTCCTCCAAGTGGTTCCACCACATCAAAGATTCAGATGGGATTTGTATAGTGATGCAACCTGGCCACCAAGAATCTGAACCTGCTACTGCAATCCGCAGAAGGTGAAGCAAGGTCCAAGGCTTGGAACTTTGAAACAGCAATTCGAGTGGCGTGGTGACTGAGACTGAAACTGCAATTCACCTGCAGAAGGTGCTTGACGAGGTTAAAGGCTTGGAACTTTGAAAACAGCAGCAATACTGGCAGTGGCTGTGGTGTGACTGAGACTGAAACAAGTAGGGTGTTCCATGTGCCAAACACAGCCAAGTTTTAGTTGGGATTTATGTGATCATCCAACCTTGCAAGCATGATTCTGAGCATGCCATGGCAATCAGAATAAGATGTTTGACAAAGTCAAAGGTTGAGATGTTCCAATTTGGAAGCCAGTCAGGCAGTGGTTATGTGTGAATATAGCAAGTAGGTTCCTCCAAGTGGTTCCACCACATCAAAGTTTCAGATGGGATTTGTAAAGTGATGCAACCTGGCCACCAAGAATCTGAACCTGCTACTGCAATCCGCAGAAGGTGCTTGACAAGGTCCAAGGCTTGGAACTTTGAAAACAGCAACAATTCTGGCAGTTGCTGTGGTGTGACTGAGACTGAAACAAGAAGGGTGTTCCATGTGCCAAACAAAGCGAAATTTCAGTTGGGATTTATGTGATGATCCAACCTTGCAAGCATGATTCTGAGCATGCCATGGCAATCAGGATAGGTTGTTTGACAAAGTCAAAGGTTGAGATGTTCCAATTTGGAAGCCAGTCAGGCAGTGATTATGTGTGAATATAGCAAGTAGGTTCCTCCAAGTGGTTCCACCACATCAAAGTTTCAGATGGGATTTGTAAAGTGATGCAACCTGGCCACCAAGAATCTGAACCTGCTACTGCAATCCGCAGAAGGTACTTGACAAGGTCCAGGGCATTGAACTTTGAATACAGCAGCAATTCTGGCAGAGGCTGTGGTGTGACTGAGACTGAAACAAGTAGGGTGTTCCATGGGCCAAACACAGCAAAGTTTCAGTTGGGATTTATGTGATGATCCAACCTAGCAAGCATGATTCTGAGCATGCCATGGCAATCAGGATAGGTTGTTTGACAAAGTCAAAGGTTGAGATGTTCCAATTTGGAAGCCAGTCAGCCAGTGGTTATGCGTGAATATAGCAAGTAGGTTCCTCCAAGTGGTTCCACCACATCAAAGTTTCAGATGGGATTTGTAAAGTGATGCAACCTGGCCACCAAGAATCTGAACCTGCTACTGCAATCCGCAGAAGGTGCTTGACAAGGTCCAAGGCTTGGAACTTTGAATACAGCAGCAGTTCTGGCAGTGGCTGTGGTGTGACTGAGACTGAAACAAGTAGGGTGTTCCATGGGCCAAACACAGCAAAGTTTCAGTTGGGATTTATGTGATGATCCAACCTAGCAAGCATGATTCTGAGCATGCCATGGCAATCAGGATAGGTTGTTTGACAAAGTCAAAGGTTGAGATGTTCCAATTTGGAAGCCAGTCAGCCAGTGATTATGCGTGAATATAGCAAGTAGGTTCCTCCAAGTGGTTCCACCACATCAAAGTTTCAGATGGTATTTGTATAGTGATGCAACCTGGCCACCAAGAATCTGAACCTGCTACTGCAATCTGCTGACAAGGTCCAAGGCTTGGATCTTTGAATACAGCAGCAGTTCTGGCAGTGGCTGTGGTGAGACTGAGACTGAAACAAGTAGGGTGTTTTATGTGCCAAACACAGCAAAGTTTCAGTTGGGATTTATGTGATGATCCAACCTAGCAAGCATGATTCTGAGCATGCCATGGCAATCAGGATAGGTTGTTTGACAAAGTCAAAGGTTGAGATGTTCCAATTTGGAAGCCAGTCAGCCAGTGATTATGCGTGAATATAGCAAGTAGGTTCCTCCAAGTGATTCCACCACATCAAAGTTTCAGATGGGATTTGTATAGT
This sequence comes from Mayamaea pseudoterrestris, assembly GCA_027923505.1. NCBI lineage: Eukaryota > Bacillariophyta > Bacillariophyceae > Sellaphorales > Sellaphoraceae > Mayamaea > Mayamaea pseudoterrestris. The sequence continues at coordinate 374,015 of BROI01000018.1, read as the reverse complement.
GATGCAACCTGGCCACCAAGAATCTGAACCTGCTACTGCAATCCGCAGAAGGTGCTTGACAAGGTCCAAGGCTTGGAACTTTGAAAACAGCAGCAATTCTGGCAGTGGCTGTGGTGTGACTGAGACTGAAACAAGTAGGGTGTTCCATGGGCCAAACACAGCAAAGTTTCAGTTGGGATTTATGTGATGATCCAACCTAGCAAGCATGATTCTGAGCATGCCATGGCAATCAGGATAGGTTGTTTGACAAAGTCAAAGGTTGAGATGTTCCAATTTGGAAGCCAGTCAGCCAGTGGTTATGTGTGAATATAGCAAGTAGGTTCCTCCAAGTGGTTCCACCACATCAAAGTTTCAGATGGGATTTGTAAAGTGATGCAACCTGGCCACCAAGAATCTGAACCTGCTACTGCAATCCGCAGAAGGTGCTTGACAAGGTCCAAGGCTTGGAACTTTGAATACAGCAGCAGTTCTGGCAGCGGCTGTGGTGTGACTGAGACTGTTCCATGTGCCAAACAAAGCAAAATTTCAGTTGGGATTTATGTGATGATCCAACCTTGCAAGCATGATTCTGAGCATGCCATGGCAATCAGGATAGGTTGTTTGACAAAGTCAAAGGTTGAGATGTTCCAATTTGGAAGCCAGTCAGCCAGTGATTATGCGTGAATATAGCAAGTAGGTTCCTCCAAGTGGTTCCACCACATCAAAGTTTCAGATGGGATTTGTAAAGTGATGCAACCTGGCCACCAAGAATCTGAACCTGCTACTGCAATCCGCAGAAGGTGCTTGACAAGGTCCAAGGCTTGGAACTTTGAATACAGCAGCAATTCTGGCAGTGGCTGTGGTGCGACTGAGACTGAAACAAGTAGGGTGTTCCGTGTGCCAAACACAGCAAAGTTTCAGTTGGGATGTATGTGATGATCCAACCTAGCAAGCATGATTCTGAGCATGCCATGGCAATCAGGATAGGTTGGTGGACAAAGTCAAAGGTTGAGAAGTTCCAATTTGGAAGCCAGTCAGCCAGTGGTTATGCTTGAATATAGCAAGTAGGTTCCTCCAAGTGGTTCCACCACATCAAAGTTTCAGATGGGATTTGTAAAGTGATGCAACCTGGCCACCAAGAATCTGAACCTGCTACTGCAATCCGCAGAAGGTGCTTGACGAGGTTAAAGGCTTGGAACTTTGAATACAGCAGCAGTTCTGGCAGCGGCTGTGGTGTGACTGAGACTAAAACAAGAAAAGTGTTCCATGGGCCAAACACAGCAAAGTTTCAATTGGGATTTACGTGATGATCCAACCTTGCAAGCATGATTCTGAGCATGCCATGGCAATCAGGATAGGTTGTTTGACAAAGTCAAAGGTTGAGATGTTCCAATTTGGAAGCCAGTCAGCCAGTGGTTATGCATGAATATAGCAAGTAGGTTCCTCCAAGTGGTTCCACCACATCAAAGTTTCAGATGGGATTTGTAAAGTGATGCAACCTGGCCACCAAGAATCTGAACCTGCTACTGCAATCCGCAGAAGGTGCTTGACAAGGTCCAAGGCTTGGAACTTTGAATACAGCAGCAATTCTGGCAGTTGCTGTGATGTGACTGAGACTAAAACAAGAAAAGTGTTCCATGGGCCAAACACAGCAAAGTTTCAATTGGGATTTATGTTATGATCCAACTTTGCAAGCATGATTCCGAGCATGCCATGGCAATCAGGATAGGTTGTTTGACAAAGTCAAAGGTTGAGATGGTCCAATTTGGAAGCCAGTCAGGCAGTGGTTATGTGTGAATATAGCAAGTAGGTTCCTCCAAGTGGTTCCACCACATCAAAGTTTCAGATGGGATTTGTAAAGTGATGCAACCTGGCCACCAAGAATCTGAACCTGCTACTGCAATCCGCAGAAGGTGCTTGACAAGGTCCAAGGCTTGGAACTTTGAATACAGCAGCAATTCTGGCAGTGGCTGTGGTGTGACTGAGACTGAAACAAGTAGGGTGTTCCATGGGCCAAACACAGCAAAGTTTCAGTTGGGATTTATGTGATGATCCAACCTTGCAAGCATGATTCTGAGCATGCCATGGCAATCAGGATAGGTTGTTTGACAAAGTCAAAGGTTGAAATGTTCCAATTTGGAAGCCAGTCAGGCAGTGGTTATGCATGAATATAGCAAGTAGGTTCCTCCAAGTAGTTCCACCACATCAAAGTTTCAGATGGGATTTGTAAAGTGATGCAACCCGGCCAACAAGAATCTGAACCTGCTACTGCAATCCGCAGAAGGTGCTTGACAAGGTCCAAGGCTTGGAACTTTGAATACAGCAGCAGTTCTGGCAGCGGCTGTGGTGTGACTGAGACTGTTCCATGTGCCAAACAAAGCAAAATTTCAGTTGGGATTTATGTGATGATCCAACCTTGCAAGCATGATTCTGAGCATGCCATGGCAATCAGGATAGGTTGTTTGACAAAGTCAAAGGTTGAGATGTTCCAATTTGGAAGCCAGTCAGCCAGTGGTTATGCGTGAATATAGCAAGTAGGTTCCTCCAAGTGGTTCCACCACATCAAAGTTTCAGATGGGATTTGTAAAGTGATGCAACCTGGCCAACAAGAATCTGAACCTGCTACTGCAATCCGCAGAAGGTGCTTGACGAGGTCCAAGGCTTGGAACTTTGAATACAGCAGCAATTCTGGCAGTGGCTGTGGTGTGACTGAGACTGAAACAAGTAGGGTGTTCCGTGTGCCAAACACAGCAAAGTTTCAGCTGGGATTTATGTGATGATCCAACCTAGCAAGCATGATTCTGAGCATGCCATGGCAATCAGGATAGGTTGTTTGACAAAGTCAAAGGTTGAGATGTTCCAATTTGGAAGCCAGTCAGCCAGTGATTATGCGTGAATATAGCAAGTAGGTTCCTCCAAGTGGTTCCACCACATCAAAGTTTCAGATGGGATTTGTAAAGTGATGCAACCTGGCCACCAAGAATCTGAACCTGCTACTGCAATCCGCAGAAGGTGTTTGACAAGGTCCAAGGCTTGGAACTTTGAATACAGCAGCAATTCTGGCAGTGGCTGTGGTGTGACTGAGACTGTTCCATGTGCCAAACAAAGCAAAATTTCAGTTGGGATTTATGTGATGATCCAACCTTGCAAGCATGATTCTGAGCATGCCATGGCAATCAGGATAGGTTGTTTGACAAAGTCAAAGGTTGAGATGTTCCAATTTGGAAGCCAGTCAGGCAGTGATTATGTGTGAATATAGCAAGTAGGTTCCTCCAAGTGGTTCCACCACATCAAAGTTTCAGATGGGATTTGTAAAGTGATGCAACCTGGCCAACAAGAATCTGAACCTGCTACTGCAATCCGCAGAAGGTGCTTGACAAGGTCCAAGGCTTGGAACTTTGAATACAGCAGCAATTCTGGCAGTGGCTGTGGTGTGACTGAGACTGAAACAAGTAGGGTGTTCCGTGTGCCAAACACAGCAAAGTTTCAGCTGGGATTTATGTGATGATCCAACCTAGCAAGCATGATTCTGAGCATGCCATGGCAATCAGGATAGGTTGTTTGACAAAGTCAAAGGTTGAGATGTACCAATTTGGAAGCCAGTCAGCCAGTGATTATGTGTGAATATAGCAAGTAGGTTCCTCCAAGTGGTTCCACCACATCAAAGTTTTAGATGGGATTTGTAAAGTGATGCAACCTGGCCACCAAGAATCTGAACCTGCTACTGCAATCCGCAGAAGGTGCTTGACAAGGTCCAAGGCTTGGAACTTTGAATACAGCAGCAATTCTGGCAGTGGCTGTGGTGTGACTGAGACTGAAACAAGTAGGGTGTTCCATGGGCCAAACACAGCAAAGTTTCAGTTGGGATTTCAATTTGGAAGCCAGTCAGCCAGTGGTTATGCGTGAATATAGCAAGTAGGTTCCTCCAAGTGGTTCCACCACATCAAAGTTTCAGATGGGATTTGTAAAGTGATGCAACCTGGCCAACAAGAATCTGAACCTGCTACTGCAATCCGCAGAAGGTGCTTGACGAGGTCCAAGGCTTGGAACTTTGAATACAGCAGCAATTCTGGCAGTGGCTGTGGTGTGACTGAGACTGAAACAAGTAGGGTGTTCCGTGTGCCAAACACAGCAAAGTTTCAGCTGGGATTTATGTGATGATCCAACCTAGCAAGCATGATTCTGAGCATGCCATGGCAATCAGGATAGGTTGTTTGACAAAGTCAAAGGTTGAGATGTTCCAATTTGGAAGCCAGTCAGCCAGTGATTATGCGTGAATATAGCAAGTAGGTTCCTCCAAGTGGTTCCACCACATCAAAGTTTCAGATGGGATTTGTAAAGTGATGCAACCTGGCCACCAAGAATCTGAACCTGCTACTGCAATCCGCAGAAGGTGTTTGACAAGGTCCAAGGCTTGGAACTTTGAATACAGCAGCAATTCTGGCAGTGGCTGTGGTGTGACTGAGACTGTTCCATGTGCCAAACAAAGCAAAATTTCAGTTGGGATTTATGTGATGATCCAACCTTGCAAGCATGATTCTGAGCATGCCATGGCAATCAGGATAGGTTGTTTGACAAAGTCAAAGGTTGAGATGTTCCAATTTGGAAGCCAGTCAGGCAGTGATTATGTGTGAATATAGCAAGTAGGTTCCTCCAAGTGGTTCCACCACATCAAAGTTTCAGATGGGATTTGTAAAGTGATGCAACCTGGCCAACAAGAATCTGAACCTGCTACTGCAATCCGCAGAAGGTGCTTGACAAGGTCCAAGGCTTGGAACTTTGAATACAGCAGCAATTCTGGCAGTGGCTGTGGTGTGACTGAGACTGAAACAAGTAGGGTGTTCCGTGTGCCAAACACAGCAAAGTTTCAGCTGGGATTTATGTGATGATCCAACCTAGCAAGCATGATTCTGAGCATGCCATGGCAATCAGGATAGGTTGTTTGACAAAGTCAAAGGTTGAGATGTACCAATTTGGAAGCCAGTCAGCCAGTGATTATGTGTGAATATAGCAAGTAGGTTCCTCCAAGTGGTTCCACCACATCAAAGTTTTAGATGGGATTTGTAAAGTGATGCAACCTGGCCACCAAGAATCTGAACCTGCTACTGCAATCCGCAGAAGGTGCTTGACAAGGTCCAAGGCTTGGAACTTTGAATACAGCAGCAATTCTGGCAGTGGCTGTGGTGTGACTGAGACTGAAACAAGTAGGGTGTTCCATGGGCCAAACACAGCAAAGTTTCAGTTGGGATTTATGTGATGATCCAACCTAGCAAGCATGATTCTGGGCAGGCTATGGCAATCAGGATAGGTTGTTTGACAAAGTCAAAGGTTGAGATGTTCCAATTTGGGAAGCCAGTCAGGCCAGTGGATTATGTGTGAATATAGCAAGTAGGTTCCTCCAAGTGGTTCCCACCCACATCAAAGTTTCAGATGGGATTTGTATAGTGATGCAACCTGGCCACCAAGAATCTGAACCTGCTACTGCAATCCGCAGAAGGTGCTTGACAAGGTCCAAGGCTTGGAACTTTGAATACAGCAGCAATTCTGGCAGTGGCTGTGGTGTGATTGAGACTGAAACAAGTAGGGTGTTCCATGGGCCAAACACAGCAAAGTTTCAGTTGGGATTTATGTGATGATCCAATCTTGCAAGCATGATTCTGAGCATGCCATGGCAATCAGAATAAGATGTTTGACAAAGTCAAAGGTTGAGATGTTCCAATTTGGAAGCCAGTCAGCCAGTGCTTATGTGTGAATATAGCAAGTAGGTTCCTCCATGTGGTTCCACCACATCAAAGTTTCAGATGGGATTTGTAAAGTGATGCAACCTGGCCACCAAGAATCTGAACCTGCTACTGCAATCCGCAGAAGGTGCTTGACAAGGTCCAAGGCTTGGAACTTTGAATACAGCAGCAATTCTGGCAGTGGCTGTGGTGTGACTGAGACTGAAACAAGTAGGGTATTCCGTGTGCCAAACACAGCAAAGTTTCAGTGTGGAACCACTTGAGGAACCTACTTCCTATATTAACAATCACTGCCTGACTGGCTTCAAATTGGAACATCTCAACCTTGACTTTGTCAAACAACCTACCCTGATTGCCATGGCATGCTCAGAATCATGCTTGCAAGGTTGGATCATCACATAAATCCCAACTGAAATTTTGCTTTGTTTGGCACATGGAACAGTCTCAGTCACACCACAGCCGCTGCCAGAACTGCTGCTGTATTCAAAGTTCCAAGCCTTGGACCTTGTCAAGCACCTTCTGCGGATTGCAGTAGCAGGTTCAGATTCTTGTTGGCCGGGTTGCATCACTTTACAAATCCCATCTGAAACTTTGATGTGGTGGAACTACTTGGAGGAACCTACTTGCTATTTCACGCAATTTGTCCACTGGCTGACTGGCTCCCAAATTGGAACATCTCAACCTTTGACTTTTGTCCACCAACCTATCCTGATTGCCATGGCATGCTCAGAATCATGCTTGCAAGGTTGGATCATCACATAAATCCCAACCTTTCTGTTTTCGCTTGTTCTTCCCCCCTGCCTCTCGTTGTGTCGGCTCTATCCCTTGAAACTTTGCTGTGTTTGCGCGACACTTCTCCGCATACCCTGTTCATCGAACACCACTTGTTTCAGTCTCAGTCGCCCCACCACAGCCACTGCCAGAACTGCTGCTGTATTCAAAGTTCCAAGCCTTGGACCTTGTCACACCTTCTGCGGATTGCAGTAGCAGGTTCAGATTCTTGCTGGCCAGGTTGCATCACTTTACAAATCCCATCTGAAACTTTGATGTGGTGGAACCACTTGGAGGAACCTACTCTTGCTATATTCACGCATACACTGGCTGTCTGGCTCAGGAGGACATCTCAACCTTTCTTTGTAGCTTCCCTGATTGCCATGGCATGCTCAGTATCATGCTTGCAGGTTGGATCATGCATAAATCCCAACTGAAACTTTGTGTCTGTGTTTGGCCAGGACCCCCCTCTCTCTTTCTACTCATTGCGCCAACCGAACTGCTGCTGTATTCACGGTTCCAAGCCTTGGCCTTGCGTGTGCCGGTGTTATTCTGTGGCAGGTTCAATGGCTCACTTAAATCCCATCTCACTTTGTGGGGAACCCTTGGAGAAAGAATATCGGAGAAACCTCTTGCCGTACAAACCACTGCCTGACTGGCTTGCAAACTGGAACATCTCAACCTTTGACTTTGTCAAACACCTATCTGGGTTGCCGCGGCGTGCTCAGAATCGTCTTGCTTGCGGAGTTGGATCATCACCTAAATCCCAGCTGAATCTTTGCTGTGTTTGTCCAACACCCTGCTTGTTTCAGTCTCAGTCACCTACAGCCAATGCCAGAAGGTGCTGCTGTATTCAAAGTTCAAGCCTTGACCTTGTCAAGCCTTCTGCGGATTCTATCAGTCTTGGTAGTGCATCACTAATTCAAAATTGAGCTTTGGTGTGGTGGAACCACTTGGAGACTCTTGCTTGTCCCAAGTCACTGCCTGCTCTTCCAAGCTGGAACTTCTCCACACCTTTGTGCTGTCGCTCTTAATCGGGGCTGCTAGTGACTTTGCTGTGGTGACCCTTGGAGGAACACTTGCTATATTCACGCATAATCACTGGCTGACTGGCTCCAAATTGGTACATCTCAACCTTTGACTTTGTCAAACATCCTATCTGATTGCCATGGCATGCTCGTGGTTTGGATCATCACATAAATCAACTGCTTTGCTGTGTTTGCGCCGGAACCTCTCTCACAAGCCGCTGCCAGATGCTGCTGTTTCAAAGTTCCAGCCTTGGCTTGTCAAGCCACCTTCTGCGGATTGCAGTGCGGTTCATTCTTGGTGGCCAGGTTGCATCACTTTACAAATCCCATCTGAAACTTTGATGTGGTGGAACCCAGGAGAATCCTACTTGCTATATTCACTCTCACCCATGGCTGACTGGCTTCAGGTGGAACATCTCAACCTTTGACTTTGTCAAACAACCTATCCCTTTGCCCTTGGCATGCTCAGAATCATGCTTGCTAGGTTGGATCATCACATAAATCTCAACTGAAACTTTGCTGTGTTTGGCACATGGACACCCTACTTGTTTCTTCGTCACCACGGCCTCTGCCGAGCGCTGTTTTCAAAGTTCATGCCTGGATCTTGTCAAGCACCTTCTCGGATTGCAGTGCAGGTTCGGATTCTTGGTGGCCTGGTTGCATCACTTTACCAATCCCATCTGGAACTTTTTGTGTGGTGGAACTACTTGGAGGAACCTACTTGCTATTTTCACGCATAATCGCCTGGCTGACTGGCTTCCGGTGGGAACATCTCAGCGAGCTTTGTCAAACACTTTCTGTTGCCGTGCCAAATGCTAGCAAGGTTGGATCATCATAAATCCCAGCTGATTTTGCTGTGTTGGCCCATGGAGACACCCTACTTGTTTTCAGTCTCAGTCACCACCACAGCCGCTGCCAGAATGCTGCTGTTGTTTTCAAAGTTCCAAGCCGGACCTCGTCAAGCACCTTCTGCGGATTGCAGTAGCGGGTTCAGATTCTTGGTGGCCAGGTTGTATCACTTTACAAATCCTATCTGAAACTTTGATGTGGTGGAACCACTTGGAGGAACCTACTTCTTTATTCCACGCATAACCACTGGCTGACTGGCTTCCAAGTTGGAACATCTCAACCTCCTAAAAACCTTCTTGATTGCCATGGCATGCTCAGAATCATGTTGCTGGTTGGATCTAAGTCCCACTGAAACTTTGCTGTGTTTGGCCCGTAGGTCTCCCTCTTGTTTCAGTCTCGTCCCCACAGCCTCTCCAGTTTGCTGCTGTTTTTCAGTTCAAGCCTTGGACCTTGTCAAAATCTCATTCTCTGCGGTTGCATAGCAGGTGCAGATTCTTGGTGGCCAGGTTGCATCACTATACAAATCCCATCTGAAACTTTGATGTGGTGGAACCACTTAGGAGGAACCTGCTTGCTATGTTCACGCAACCGCTACCTGACTGGCTTCAGAATTGGAACATCTCAGCCTTTGACTTTGTCAAAAGGGCTATTCCGTGGCATGCTCCAGAAGCATGCTATGGGTTGGATCATCACATAAATCCAACTGAACCTTCTGGGGACTGCAGTAGCAGGTTCAGAATCTTGCTGGCCAGGTTGCATCACTATACAAATCCCATCTGAAACTTTGATGTGGTGGAACCACTTGGAGGAACCTACTTGCTATATTCACGCATAACCACTGGCTGACTGGCTTCCAAATTGGAACATCTCAACCTTTGACTTTGTCAAACATCTTATCCTGATTGCCATGGCATGCTCAGAATCATGCTAGCAAGGTTGGATCATCACATAAATCCCAACTGAAACTTTGCTGTGTTTGGCACATGGAGCACCCTACTTGTTTCAGTCTCAGTCACACCACAGCCACTGCCAGAATAGCTGCTGTTTTCAAAGTTCCAAGCCTTGGACCTTGTCAAGCACCTTCTGTGGACTGCAGTAGCAGGTTCAGAATCTTGCTGGCCAGGTTGCATCACTATACAAATCCCATCTGAAACTTTGATGTGGTGGAACCACTTGTAGGAACCTACTTGCTATATTCACGCATAACCACCAACTGACTGGCTTCCAAATTGGAACATCTCAACCTTTGACTTTGTCAAACATCTTATCCTGATTGCCATGGCATGCTCAGAATCATGCTAGCAAGGTTGGATCATCACATAAATCCCAACTGAAACTTTGCTGTGTTTGGCACATGGAGCACCCTCCTTGTTTCAGTCTCAGTCACACCACAGCCACTGCCAGAATAGCTGCTGTTTTCAAAGTTCCAAGCCTTCAACCTTGTCAAGCACCTTCTGCGGATTGCAGTAGCAGGTTCAGAATCTTGCTGGCCAGGTTGCATCACTATACAAAGTCCATCTGAAACTTTGATGTGGTGGAACCACTTGGAGGAACCTACTTGCTATATTCACGCATGACCACCTACTGACTGGCTTCCAAATTGGAACATCTCAACATTTGACTTTGTCAAACATCTTATCCTGATTGCCATGGCATGCTCAGAATCATGCTAGCAAGGTTGGATCATCACATAAATCCCAACTGAAACTTTGCTGTGTTTGGCACATGGAACACCCTACTTGAATCAGTCGCATTCACACCACAGCCACTGCCAGAATAGCTGCTGTTTTCAAAGTTCCAAGCCTTCAACCTTGTGAAGCACCTTCTGCGGATTGCAGTAGCAGGTTCAGATTCTTGCTGGCCAGGTTGCATCACTATACAAATCCCATCTGAAACTTTGATGTGGTGGAACCACTTGGAGAAACCTACTTGCTATATTCACGCATAACCACCGACTGACTGGCTTCAAAATTGGAACATCTCAACCTTTGACTTTGTCAAACATCTTATCCTGATTGCCATGGCATGCTCAGAATCATGCTAGCAAGGTTGGATCATCACATAAATCCCAACTGAAACTTTGCTGTGTTTGGCACATGGAGCACCCTCCTTGTTTCAGTCTCAGTCACACCACAGCCACTGCCAGAATAGCTGCTGTTTTCAAAGTTCCAAGCCTTGGACCTTGTGAAGCACCTTCTGCGGATTGCAGTAGCAGGTTCAGATTCTTGCTGGCCAGGTTGCATCACTATACAAATCCCATCTGAAACTTTGATGTGGTGGAACCACTTGGAGAAACCTACCTGCTATATTCATGCTTGACCACTGGCTGACTGGCTTCCAAATTGGAACATCTCAACCTTTGACTTTGTCAAACATCTTATCCTGATTGCCATGGCATGCTCAGAATCATGCTAGCAAGGTTGGATCATCACATAAATCCCAACTGAAACTTTGCTGTGTTTGGCACATGGAACACCCTACTTGTTTCAGTCTCAGTCACACCACAGCCACTGCCAGAATAGCTGCTGTTTTCAAAGTTCCAAGCCTTGGACCTTGTCAAGCACCTTCTGCGGATTGCAGTAGCAGGTTCAGAATCTTGCTGGCCAGGTTGCATCACTATACAAATCCCATCTGAAACTTTGATGTGGTGGAACCACTTGGAGGAACCTACTTGCTATATTCACGCTTGACCACTGGCTGACTGGCTTCCAAATTGAAACATCTCAACATTTGACTTTGTCAAACATCTTATCCTAATTGCCATGGCATGCTCAGAATCATGCTAGCAAGGTTGGATCATCAAATAAATCCCAACTGAAACTTTGCTGTGTTTGGCACATGGAGCACCCTACTTGTTTCAGTCTCAGTCACACCACAGCCACTGCCAGAATAGCTGCTGTTTTCAAAGTTCCAAGCCTTCAACCTTGTGAAGCACCTTCTGTGGACTGCAGTAGCAGGTTCAGAATCTTGCTGGCCAGGTTGCATCACTATACAAATCCCATCTGAAACTTTGATGTGGTGGAACCACTTGGAGGAACCTACTTGCTATATTCACGCTTGACCACTGGCTGACTGGCTTCCAAATTGGAACATCTCAACATTTGACTTTGTCAAACATCTTATCCTGATTGCCATGGCATGCTCAGAATCATGCTAGCAAGGTTGGATCATCAAATAAATCCCAACTGAAACTTTGCTGTGTTTGGCACATGGAGCACCCTCCTAGTTTCAGTCTCAGTCACACCACAGCCACTGCCAGAATAGCTGCTGTTTTCAAAGTTCCAAGCCTTCAACCTTGTCAAGCACCTTCTGCGGATTGCAGTAGCAGGTTCAGATTCCTGCTGGCCAGGTTGCATCACTATACAAATCCCATCTGAAACTTTGATGTGGTGGAACCACTTGTAGGAACCTACTTGCTATATTCACGCTTGACCACTGGCTGACTGGCTTCCAAATTGGAACATCTCAACATTTGACTTTGTCAAACATCTTATCCTGATTGCCATGGCATGCTCAGAATCATGCTAGCAAGGTTGGATCATCACATAAATCCCAACTGAAACTTTGCTGTGTTTGGCACATGGAACACCCTACTTGATTCAGTCGCATTCACACCACAGCCACTGCCAGAATAGCTGCTGTTTTCAAAGTTCCAAGCCTTCAACCTTGTGAAGCACCTTCTGCGGATTGCAGTAGCAGGTTCAGATTCTTGCTGGCCAGGTTGCATCACTATACAAATCCCATCTGAATTTTTTATGTGGTGGAACCACTTGTAGGAACCTACTTGCTATATTCACGCATAACCACCGACTGACTGGCTTCCAAATTGGAACATCTCACCCTTTGACTTTGTCAAACATCTTATCCTGATTGCCATGGCATGCTCAGAATCATGCGAGCAAGGTTGGATCATCACATAAATCCCAACTGAAACTTTGCTGTGTTTGGCACATGGAGCACCCTACTTGATTCAGTCTCAGTCACACCACAGCCACTGCCAGAATAGCTGCTGTTTTCAAAGTTCCAAGCCTTCAACCTTGTGAAGCACCCTCTGCGGATTGCAGTAGCAGGTTCAGATTCTTGCTGGCCAGGTTGCATCACTATACAAATCCCATCTGAATTTTTTATGTGGTGGAACCACTTGGAGAAACCTACTTGCTATATTCACGCTTGACCATTGTCTGACTGGCTTCCAAATGGGAACATCTCAACCTTTGACTTTGTCAAACATCTTATCCTGATTGCCATGGCATGCTCAGAATCATGCTAGCAAGGTTGGATCATCACATAAATCCCAACTGAAACTTTGCTGTGTTTGGCACATGGAACACCCTACTTGTTTCAGTCTCAGTCACACCACAGCCACTGCCAGAATAGCTGCTGTTTTCAAAGTTCCAAGCCTTCAACCTTGTCAAGCACCTTCTGCGGATTGCAGTAGCAGGTTCAGATTCTTGCTGGCCAGGTTGCATCACTATACAAATCCCATCTGAAACTTTGATGTGGTGGAACCACTTGGAGAAACCTACTTGCTATATTCACGCATAACCACCGACTGACTGGCTTCAAAATTGGAACATCTCAACCTTTGACTTTGTCAAACATCTTATCCTGATTGCCATGGCATGCTCAGAATCATGCTAGCAAGGTTGGATCATCACATAAATCCCAACTGAAACTTTGCTGTGTTTGGCACATGGAACACCCTACTTGTTTCAGTCTCAGTCACACCACAGCCACTGCCAGAATAGCTGCTGTTTTCAAAGTTCCAAGCCTTCAACCTTGTCAAGCACCTTCTGTGGACTGAAGTAGCAGGTTCAGAATCTTGCTGGCCAGGTTGCATCACTATACAAATCCCATCTGAAACTTTGATGGGAACCGGACTTGGAAACTCTGCTATATTCATGCATGACGCCACTGGCTGACTGGCTTCCAAATTGGAACATCTCAACCTTTGACTTTGTCAAACATCTTATCCTGATTGCCATGGCATGCTCAGAATCATGCTAGCAAGGTTGGATCATCACATAAATCCCAACTGAAACTTTGCTGTGTTTGGCACATGGAACACCCTACTTGTTTCAGTCTCAGTCACACCACAGCCACTGCCAGAATAGCTGCTGTTTTCAAAGTTCCAAGCCTTGGACCTTGTGAAGCACCTTCTGTGGACTGCAGTAGCAGGTTCAGAATCTTGCTGGCCAGGTTGCATCACTATACAAATCCCATCTGAAACTTTGATGTGGTGGAACCACTTGGAGAAACCTACCTGCTATATTCATGCTTGACCACTGGCTGACTGGCTTCCAAATTGGAACATCTCAACCTTTGACTTTGTCAAACATCTTATCCTGATTGCCATGGCATGCTCAGAATCATGCTAGCAAGGTTGGATCATCACATAAATCCCAACTGAAACTTTGCTGTGTTTGGCACATGGAACACCCTACTTGTTTCAGTCTCAGTCACACCACAGCCACTGCCAGAATAGCTGCTGTTTTCAAAGTTCCAAGCCTTCAACCTTGTTAAGCACCTTCTGGGGAATGCAGTAGCAGGTTCAGAATCTTGCTGGCCAGGTTGCATCACTATACAAAGTCCATCTGAAACTTTCATGTGGTGGAACCACTTGGAGGAACCTACTTGCTATATTCACGCTTGACCACTGGCTGACTGGCTTCCAAATTGGAACATCTCAACATTTGACTTTGTCAAACATCTTATCCTGATTGCCATGGCATGCTCAGAATCATGCTAGCAAGGTTGGATCATCACATAAATCCCAACTGAAACTTTGCTGTGTTTGGCACATGGAACACCCTACTTGTTTCAGTCTCAGTCACACCACAGCCACTGCCAGAATAGCTGCTGTTTTCAAAGTTCCAAGCCTTGGACCTTGTTAAGCACCTTCCGGGGATTGCAGTAGCAGGTTTCAGATTCTCGCTAGCCAGGTTGCATCACTATACAAATCCCATCTGAAACTTTGATGTGGTGAACCACTTGGAGGAACCTACTTCAGTCTCAGTCACACCACAGCCACTGCCAGAATAGCTGCTGTTTTCAAAGTTCCAAGCCTTCAACCTTGTGAAGCACCCTCTGCGGATTGCAGTAGCAGGTTCAGATTCTTGCTGGCCAGGTTGCATCACTATACAAATCCCATCTGAATTTTTTATGTGGTGGAACCACTTGGAGAAACCTACTTGCTATATTCACGCTTGACCATTGTCTGACTGGCTTCCAAATGGGAACATCTCAACCTTTGACTTTGTCAAACATCTTATCCTGATTGCCATGGCATGCTCAGAATCATGCTAGCAAGGTTGGATCATCACATAAATCCCAACTGAAACTTTGCTGTGTTTGGCACATGGAACACCCTACTTGTTTCAGTCTCAGTCACACCACAGCCACTGCCAGAATAGCTGCTGTTTTCAAAGTTCCAAGCCTTCAACCTTGTCAAGCACCTTCTGCGGATTGCAGTAGCAGGTTCAGATTCTTGCTGGCCAGGTTGCATCACTATACAAATCCCATCTGAAACTTTGATGTGGTGGAACCACTTGGAGAAACCTACTTGCTATATTCACGCATAACCACCGACTGACTGGCTTCAAAATTGGAACATCTCAACCTTTGACTTTGTCAAACATCTTATCCTGATTGCCATGGCATGCTCAGAATCATGCTAGCAAGGTTGGATCATCACATAAATCCCAACTGAAACTTTGCTGTGTTTGGCACATGGAACACCCTACTTGTTTCAGTCTCAGTCACACCACAGCCACTGCCAGAATAGCTGCTGTTTTCAAAGTTCCAAGCCTTCAACCTTGTCAAGCACCTTCTGTGGACTGAAGTAGCAGGTTCAGAATCTTGCTGGCCAGGTTGCATCACTATACAAATCCCATCTGAAACTTTGATGTGAACCGGACTTGGAAACTCTGCTATATTCATGCATGACGCCACTGGCTGACTGGCTTCCAAATTGGAACATCTCAACCTTTGACTTTGTCAAACATCTTATCCTGATTGCCATGGCATGCTCAGAATCATGCTAGCAAGGTTGGATCATCACATAAATCCCAACTGAAACTTTGCTGTGTTTGGCACATGGAACACCCTACTTGTTTCAGTCTCAGTCACACCACAGCCACTGCCAGAATAGCTGCTGTTTTCAAAGTTCCAAGCCTTGGACCTTGTGAAGCACCTTCTGTGGACTGCAGTAGCAGGTTCAGAATCTTGCTGGCCAGGTTGCATCACTATACAAATCCCATCTGAAACTTTGATGTGGTGGAACCACTTGGAGAAACCTACCTGCTATATTCATGCTTGACCACTGGCTGACTGGCTTCCAAATTGGAACATCTCAACCTTTGACTTTGTCAAACATCTTATCCTGATTGCCATGGCATGCTCAGAATCATGCTAGCAAGGTTGGATCATCACATAAATCCCAACTGAAACTTTGCTGTGTTTGGCACATGGAACACCCTACTTGTTTCAGTCTCAGTCACACCACAGCCACTGCCAGAATAGCTGCTGTTTTCAAAGTTCCAAGCCTTCAACCTTGTTAAGCACCTTCTGGGGAATGCAGTAGCAGGTTCAGAATCTTGCTGGCCAGGTTGCATCACTATACAAAGTCCATCTGAAACTTTCATGTGGTGGAACCACTTGGAGGAACCTACTTGCTATATTCACGCTTGACCACTGGCTGACTGGCTTCCAAATTGGAACATCTCAACATTTGACTTTGTCAAACATCTTATCCTGATTGCCATGGCATGCTCAGAATCATGCTAGCAAGGTTGGATCATCACATAAATCCCAACTGAAACTTTGCTGTGTTTGGCACATGGAACACCCTACTTGTTTCAGTCTCAGTCACACCACAGCCACTGCCAGAATAGCTGCTGTTTTCAAAGTTCCAAGCCTTGGACCTTGTTAAGCACCTTCCGGGGATTGCAGTAGCAGGTTTCAGATTCTCGCTAGCCAGGTTGCATCACTATACAAATCCCATCTGAAACTTTGATGTGGTGAACCACTTGGAGGAACCTACTTGCTGTATTCACGCTTGACCCCTGTTTAACTGGCTTCCAAATTGGAACATCTCAACCTTTGACTTTGTCAAACATCTTATCCTGTTGGATCATCACATAAATCCCAACTGAAACTTTGCTGTGTTTGAAACTTGAAACACCCTCCTTGTTTCAGTCTCAGTCACACCACAGCCACTGCCAGAATAGCTGCTGTTTTCAAAGTTCCAAGCCTTGGACCTTGTCAAGCACCTTCTGCGGATTGCAGTAGCAGGTTCAGAATCTTGCTGGCCAGGTTGCATCACTATACAAATCCCATCTGAAACTTTGATGTGGTGGAACCACTTGGAGGAACCTACTTGCTATATTCACGCTTGACCACTGGCTGACTGGCTTCCAAATTGAAACATCTCAACCTTTGACTTTGTCAAACATCTTATCCTGATTGCCATGGCATGCTCAGAATCATGCTAGCAAGGTTGGATCATCACATAAATCCCAACTGAAACTTTGCTGTGTTTGGCACATGGAGCACCCTCCTTGTTTCAGTCTCAGTCACACCACAGCCACTGCCAGAATAGCTGCTGTTTTCAAAGTTCCAAGCCTTCAACCTTGTCAAGCACCTTCTGCGGATTGCAGTAGCAGGTTCAGAATCTTGCTGGCCAGGTTGCATCACTATACAAATCCCATCTGAAACTTTGATGTGGTGGAACCACTTGGAGAAACCTACTTGCTATATTCATGCTTGACCACTGGCTGACTGGCTTCCAAATTGGAACATCTCAACCTTTGACTTTGTCAAACATCTTATCCTGATTGCCATGGCATGCTCAGAATCATGCTAGCAAGGTTGGATCATCACATAAATCCCAACTGAAACTTTGCTGTGTTTGGCACATGGAGCACCCTCCTTGTTTCAGTCTCAGTCACACCACAGCCACTGCCAGAATAGCTGCTGTTTTCAAAGTTCCAAGCCTTGGACCTTGTCAAGCACCTTCTGTGGACTGCAGTAGCAGGTTCAGAATCTTGCTGGCCAGGTTGCATCACTATACAAATCCCATCTGAAACTTTGATGTGGTGGAACCACTTGTAGGAACCTACTTGCTATATTCACGCTTGACCACTGGCTGACTGGCTTCCAAATTGGAACATCTCAACCTTTGACTTTGTCAAACATCTTATCCTGATTGCCATGGCATGCTCAGAATCATGCTAGCAAGGTTGGATCATCACATAAATCCCAACTGAAACTTTGCTGTGTTTGGCACATGGAACACCCTACTTGTTTCAGTCTCAGTCACACCACAGCCACTGCCAGAATAGCTGCTGTTTTCAAAGTTCCAAGCCTTGGACCTTGTCAAGCACTTCTCACCTGGTTGCATCCAGTTCATCACTATACAAATCCCATCTGAAACTTTGACTTGGAGGAACCTACTTGCTATATTACAAATAACCACCAACTGACGGCGACAGTGGAACATCTCAACCTTTGACTTTGTCAAACATCTTATCCTGATTGCCATGGCATGCTCAGAATCATGCTAGCAAGGTTGGATCATCACATAAATCCCATTCCTCTGTGATATTTTGAGCCAATGCATCACTTGATATCCACCAGCCTGTCTGCCTGGTGTGGGCAAGATCTCCCGCGGTGCACCTCAAGTGGCACTTTAGACTGCCAGAATGGCCTGCCAATTCTGGAATACAAAAAACCTTATGTTTTATAATGGATTAAGATGCAAAGACATGTTACTTTGGGTGTGGAACCCATTCCTTTGCCATGAGCATCCGTACATTTTTAATAAATTGTTGAATGTGCCAGCAGTGCACCCTTTTTGGCTTGCTACAGGAATCATCAGTGTTGCCCGTGGAGCCCACCAATCCATTTCATTTCATGTTAGGTGTCATGATGGGCAAATGTGTTGATCATTGCACCCAAAATGTCACGGCATCTGTGGGCTGAGACTGGTGAGAAGTTCTCACCAGTCACATCACAGTCTACTGAGTCACCAGCCAGGCATACCATCATGTAGCGTAACCTGAATAATGATGTTGGCATCATTCTGGTGTGATGTGGGTGTATACATGGCATGTTTTATGAGCAAGTAAATGTCACGGCAACAGTGGGCTGAGACTGGTGACAACTTCTCACCAATCACATTGCAGTCTACTGAGACACCAGCCAGTCATACCATCTTGTAGCGCAACCTAAATAATGATGTTGGCACCATTCTGGTGTGATTTGGGTGTATACATGGCATGTTATATGGGCAATTGAATGTCAAGGCTGAGACTGGTGAGAAGTTCTCACCAGTCACATTGCAGTCTACCGAGACACCAGCCAGGCATACCATCTTGTAGTGATCACTGAATAATGATGTTGGCACCATTCTGGTTGGTTTGGTTGTATGCATGGCAAGTTATATGGGCAATTGAATGTCATGGCATCTATGGGCTGAGACTGGTGAGAAGTTCTCACCAGTCACATTGCAGTCTACTGAGACACCAGCCAAGCATTCCATCTTGTAGTGCACACTATATAATGATGTTGACACAATTCTTGTGTGATTGGGGTGTATATGTGGCATGTTATATGAGCATTTGAATGTCCAGGCATCTGTGGGCTGAGACTGGTGACAAGTTGTCACCAATCACAGTGCAGTCTGCTGAGACACCAGCCAGGCATACCAACTTGTTGTGCAGCCTCAGTGATGATGTTGGCACCATTCATGTGTAATTTGGGTGTATACATGGCATTTTATAGGGGCAATTGAATGTCAAAGCATCTGCTTGCTGAATTGTCCCATCCAACCGATGCTACAAGTCTGCAGGAAATGAGTTTTATGCACCAATTGTACCACATTCCAGTCAGAAAGCATATCTGTTTATGAAATAATGGATAAGGACTATGAGGGGAAGTGTCTGGAGGTTGCACTTTAGCACCATGGAGCTTATCACTCTTTGAATGTCTGCCCTCCCATACAACTGATGCTACACGTGAGCTGTGAATGATTGTTATGCACCAATCTCACCGCATACGTGTCCCCAAGCATAGCCAAACAGAATTCATGGAGCAAGACTATTGGGGTAGTCTATGAAGGCCATACACTGTAGCACCATGGAGCTGGTTACTGTGTAAACATGTGCCCTCCCAAACAACTGATGCTACATATGTTGTGTGAATGATTGTTATGCACCAATCTCACCGCGTAAATGTCCTTAAGCATAGCCAAAACAGAATTCATGGAACAAGACTATTGGGGGCAGTCTTTATAGGCTACACACTGTAGCACCGTGGAGCTGGTCACTGTGTGGAGGTTTGCCCTCCCAAACAACTGATGCTATATGTGATCTGGGAATGCTTTTTCTGCACCAATCTCATTGCAAACCTGGTCCCAAAGCATAGCCAGAACAGAATTTATGGAACAAGACTATTGGTGGTAGTCTTTATAGGCCACACACTGTAGCACCATGGAGCTGGTTACTGTGTAAACATCTGCCCTCCCAAACACTTCATGCTACATGTGAGCAGTGAAAGATTGCTATGCACCAATCTCACCACATACATGTCTCCAAGCATAACCAGAACAGAATTCATGGAACAAAACTAATGGGGGTAGTCTTGGAAGAACACACTGTAGCACCATGGAGCTGGTTACTGTGTGGACGTTTGCCCTCCCAAGCAACTGATGCTACACATGAGCAGGGAATGATTGTTATCCAGCAATCTCACCGCATATGTGTCCCCAAGCATAGCCAGAACAGAAATCATGGAATGAGACTATCGGGGTAGTCTTCAAAGGCCACACACTGTAGCACCATGGAGCTGGTTACTGTGTGGAGGTTCGGCTCCTCCCATACAACAAATGCTGCAAGTGAGCTTGAAATTGTTTTATGCACCAATCTCACCGCATACTAGTCTTAAAGAGTAGCCAGGCAGAATTAATGGGAACAGGCTAACAGTGGCAAGATTTGAAGGCCACACCCTTTAGCACAATGAAGCTACGGATAGTCACTGCTTGGGCATCTGCCCTCCCATTCATGCATAAGGATCTACATATAGTAGCATCCCAAAATCAAATATAAAAGAATTACAAGCTGCTTTATGCAACTGGGTTCAAAAGTTATTTTTATTCTGCACCGTCGAACATTAATTCACTTTATACTTGCGTCTCAAGTTTCTTGCAGCCGGCAATTTTGTTTGCGCATGATGCCCAGCTCTGAAATACTCCATCGTCTTCCTTTCAATCAAGAGATTCCTTTTGAGCCTCCAAAAATGACAATACGAATGACGCGGTGTGAGCAAATCTGTCAAAACGGATGAATCAACACTGATATCGATAGTCAAGAAGCGCATCAGTGTTAAAAAGCTCGATTTCATATAATCACCATTACAGAGAGCTCAGACCCTCAGGATAGAATGAAACATTGTCATCATCAGCGTCGTTTTATCATTTAATCCCCCGCCACATTCACTTACTTCTCTACCTTGGTGTTAAGCGTCAATTGACATATCTTTCGATACGAACAGCCCTTTGTAGAGAGGTTCAAAGCCTGAGATACGCTAAATCCGGCCAAGCAACACTAATGCGATAGTTTGATGGCTCGTTTCGCCTCGTCATGCCAGGTGTTTACATAAATGCGTAGGTGCATGTAATGGCGGCGGGCCGACGTAAGGCGTCGCTCGGTCAACAACGGTCGAAGAATATGCATCAAACCGATCACATCGTCCTCACCCTCGAATAATGTCTAATGATTTTCCATCACTGTAAATGACCGTCAAACACCAGTTTCGTTGGAGATCTAATGTTGTTCAAGGATGTTGAAGGGAAAACGAATGGTTCCGCGACACATCGTCGCGCGTCGCGCGTCGGACCTCAACCAATCAATGCGTGACAGGGGACCATTTCGAAACCTTTTGTGAATTCACTGTCAGATTGGCACTTTCCTGGTTCTCTGCCTTAATCTCGCCAAGGTAAAAAAGAGATTACGACAGTAGAAACGGAGAAATGGACGACTGCATGGTCTCGAGCGTTGTGAAGCGTTGGTGGTTGTCATCGCCATCCAGCGACAGTGAAAAGACGTGATGACGTTTTGGTATTCTCGCTTCGACGCATCTCGCTCCATGCAAGTCTGCAATCGACCACACTCGCAGTCAATCCCTTTAATGCTACATAATGCGCCTCGCTCCGGCTCAACACTGCAATTAATCCTACTGCCGACATTGGCAATTACGGCCTCATAACTGTCATTCTCTTGTTTTTCCTCTAGCGGCAGGCCTCTTCAAACATGCCCAAACGCACCCTTTCTTCATCAGCTGCGTCTTTCAAGCATGACGACATGGTTCGAAATTCGATACTAGCCGGAAGTGTATCTGGAATAACTTCGACGCTTGTCATGTATCCCATGGATCTCATTCGTACCAAGTTGCAGAACTCGGGCATGCAGCCGCTGGCAAGCACTTCGATCGCATCATCGTCATTATCATCACCGTCATCATTAAAACCTTCACATTCACACGCCTCGCACCATCGCATGGGCCCCATGCAAGTAATCCGACAGACCATTCACTATGGAGGCGTGCGAGCGCTCTACACGGGCATGACGCCCGTCCTGGCCGCCCAAGGCGTCTACAAGGCCACCGTCTTTAGCGTCAATAATCTCACGCAGCAGTTTATAATTGACTATCACCAGCATGAGCAACAAAAACAGGGACTACTACATAGCCATGTTAACAAAGAAGCTAGTCGCTTATCTCTGCTGGATCGCTTTTGGTGTGGCGCCATTGGAGGAGCTGTCAATGCGTTTTTGTTTGTCACGCCCGTGGAGTTTGTCAGAAACCAAATGATTGCCCAGCATTCGCGCGATGTTGCAGCGTCTACATCGGAGAGTATGACAACGTTGCGCATCAAGCAGCAACGTGCGTGGGACGTGATTCAACAAAGTGTCTACAAGCATGGATGGACGTCGCTATGGCGAGGGGCTTCCTGGTCGGTTGCTCGAGAT
This sequence comes from Mayamaea pseudoterrestris, assembly GCA_027923505.1. NCBI lineage: Eukaryota > Bacillariophyta > Bacillariophyceae > Sellaphorales > Sellaphoraceae > Mayamaea > Mayamaea pseudoterrestris. The sequence goes on along the minus strand of BROI01000018.1, from coordinate 351,623 downwards.
GGATGGGGCTGTGGCTGGTTCTTTTTGACCATGGCTGGAACACAGCAGTGGCTGACCCCATTTGGAGAAAGTCCAACATTTCCTGTGACTGTCTTTGCGGGTGCCATGTCAGGACTTGCATTTTGGGTAGCAAGTCTTCCCTTGGACACGGCCAAGACCTGGATACAAAGTGCGGAACATGGATCATCCATTTCGGTTGCGAAAACCTTGAGCAGGACACTTTTGCATGAAGGACCTACCGGGGTAATGCGGCAGCTTTTTAGAGGGTGGCAGGTAGCATTTGGACGAGGCATTCCTTCGGCGGCAATTACTATTTCGGTGTACTCGTATGTTTATCGGTGGCTGGATCCAAGCGGAGGCGCCATTTAGTGAATGAAGCAGCATCCATTAATGATGATCCCACTTATGAAAGCATACGTAATTTGCATTCAGTTCCTGCTTCGTCGCGATTGCGTTACGCAATGCTACGTACCAGTCGATTCCGTCACGCTTACCGTCTGACCGGTACTTGAGCGTGACTCGTCGCGTGCCACCATGGGATGGCCTGCCGACAGATGCTTTTCCATTCGGCCTCGTGTGAGTCTGCACTCCTCGCATTGTCGAGACTCAGTATCTTCAGCTTTGCCACCAGAGCCATTGATTAAGCATCTATTTGTTGCTCACTTATAACCACTTTATTCAAAAATAACTTAACAACATCATGGTGAAGCCAATCCCCGACAACATCAAGGAAATCCTCAACCAGCTTCACGGCCCGCAGCAGGTAACCTTGAAGACATACATTGCTTCACTCCGTAGTGAAATCAACTCTCTACAGGAGGAGATTTTGGCTACCAAGACGGAAGATCCGCATGCGCACTTTCACGGACACGAAAAGTGCACCATGGATCACGGACATGCATCGGCCGAGCACAAGCAGACTCATGATGAGTCCAAGAAGGATCATGGCCACGAGCACAAGCATGAGCACTCCAAAAAGGAGGACGCAGCTGCTTGCGATCACAAGCATGATTGCGGACACGACCACAATCATAAGCATGACCATCATGAAGACTCGGCGGCGGCGACAAAGTCTGAGCACTCGCACAAGGAACATTCGCATGGCGACCACAAACATGACCACAAACATGGCGATGCCAAGTCGGAAGTCCCAGCGTGGAAGACGGCGGCAGCCTCCGGCGACGCCCATGCGGCTCCATTTGGAGGCACGTGGGATACGGAAGCGAGCTTGAATGCGCGCAAGAAGGATCATGGTGCAATGGATGAGTAGAGTAAAACCATTATACTAATATAGTGGAAGTGAAAAACAGTCGTTTATAATAATTTGTAGTGTCAAGTAGCTGCAACTTATAGTCAAGATGCAATGTGGCATCGTTTCATTTTGGGTCCATGCTCGAGAGATAGTCTGCTCCATGCTTGGACGCACAATGGCCGGCATGTACGCTACGCAGACTACTACAACATATTTGGCATCTCATATATCCTGCGATCTTGTGGAAAGTCCATTGGCGCTATATGAATTAACCGACCAAGTTTAATATAATATACGAACGCTAAGGATCAAAACGTTGAAAGTTTTATAGGGTGCATTAAACATTTGACATCACTATCAACCACTCTCCAAGCTTATAATCAAGTCCATACATGCAGCTCGCGACGCATGCGTAAATGTAACTCACTCGTCACAAAAGATCATACTACGCGAAATGTGAGCCACGCACATATCGAGACCAGCCTTCTTACTTTCCGGGCCCGCCTGGAGTTCCCGGTCGCGCTTGATTACCACCACCTTGATACGAAAAGCGCTGTCTCTTTTCCGCCGGCTTGAGAATCTGAAACGAGCACATGAGCGTCTCGTCAACGCTCATCATGGCACCAGCATTGTCAAACTCTCCACAGTAATTCGGCGCTGAAAAGAGCGTTACCAATTGCCGACGAGCAAAGAACTCGTAACCGTCCTCGACGACTTGATGCGCTCGGCAAATCAAGTCAAGGTCATGCTTGTGCAAAAACTGGGCGACAATGTCTTCGCCAAAGGTGAACGAAACACCTCGATCATTCTCACCCCATCCGTCAATTTCCTTGTCAGGATCCGACCAGAGCAAATCGCAAAGAAGCCCAGTATCGGGAACGTCCGTTGGTCGGACAATGCGCTTGACTTGATCCAACGACGTTAGCTCTGGACTGAGTCCACCGTGCATGCAGAAAATCTTCTCGTCAATCACGGCGGCGCACGGAAGGCAGTTGAAACAGTCGGTAAAAGTCTTCCACAGCTTGATCCCAAAACGTCGCTTACATTCGTCATAGAACCCATAGATACGGTTAATCGAAGCACACTCGTGGTTGCCGCGGAGAACGAAAAAGTTCTCTGGATACTTGATCTTGTAGGCAAGCAAGAGACAGATTGTCTCCAAACTCTGCTTGCCGCGGTCGACATAGTCTCCTAGAAATACGTAGTTGGACTCTGGAGGAAAGCCTCCGTACTCAAATAGACGCAAAAGATCGTAGTACTGCCCATGTACATCGCCGCAAATCTTGATTGGAGCTTCAAGCTCAAGCAGCATGGGCTGTCCAATAAGCAAATCGCGACTGCGAAGGCAAAGCATCTTGATCTCCGCCTCCGAAAGGTCTACCTGCTTGCCCGGTCGTGCTCCTCGAACACTGGATAATTATTAATTATAAATGTAAAGATATGTTAGCTAAATTCGCACGATAATTGGTCTCGCAAGACCAAAATGTGCTCAAGAAAACAGCTTCCAAGCGCACAGCAATTGCTACATATCTTCGGCCACCCTCGCGCACTTACCTCAGCAATTTGTCAATAATTACGTCCACGGGGTCGCTCATTAGCGCTCCATTCGCATCGGCGCTGCCAGCGTCGTCACTCATGATCCTTCGTTACTTTCTTGTGTCTTGCTCGATCAATATATTTATCTCGGGGCACGGTATCTTCTGCAGCCAAGTCTAATGCAAATATGGCGTCAATCTACAATGCCGCTGATATCAATCAAGTCGCTATCTAGATAGGGATGACTGCGGCAATAGGGCTTGCTGGTCTCAAGGCAAGAAGCGCACAACAAGACGGAGAAGTGCAGCAAGGTTGGGTGTCGTCGACTCCTCGCGTGAGCGGCAGCCGACCGCACGATCAGTCCCAAGTTGGAGCACGTAGAATTTGGTACGATTTCTACGTGATTATTGGAAATGACCCGACCAAGCGAGAAACGGACGGATGGCAGACCAGCAGACATTTCGAGGGTCATTATTCGAGAGGGCAATGATTTTATTCGTGTCTCAATAACGGACGTGACACGACAAAAGAACGCGACATAGCTAACCATAAGCTTACCTACGAGTAGCAAAATGATTGTACTGATAGAAGTTAATCAAGCTCACCCATTCCGCCAGCTTCATCAATCTGCTTAAGAAAGTCATCATGCGTTGTAGATGGTCTAATGGAGCTTTCGTTCAATTCATTTGCGTCGCCATCGGTTGGATTGCCGACCAGATTGCGCACTGGCTCCATCCAGCTTGTACTAGAACCACTGGAAGATGGCGCATTCACCTGCTGCTCGCGTGTTTGCTTCTTCATCAACTTTCGCGCCGCTCGCTCTTCTGCGCTTTCCTTCTCACGAGCAGCCTTGCGTTGCGCCTGCAAGGCACGCGCCATTGCCCGGCCCGTCCAGGCTTCCAATCGAGCATGGACGAATCTCATCAACCATGTGATTGCCATTGGCGCAATGTTAATGCTCATGCTTCCAATGGCACTTCCAGCCACCTCCTTTCCAAGCATTTGCCCAGGTTGAACATTGAGTTGCGGCGTGGGGAAAAAGTATTTGCTCCGTCGAATGATCCAGGAAAGTGCAATAGATGCTGTCAACCAAAATTGTAGCAAATCAAGCACCAGCATGAGAATTACGCCAACCATGGCTAAGATGGATTTGAGGTCCCGGCATCTGGACACTTCGTAGCGTTTCCGATCCGTCCACACGACAATGTTGATGTACAAAATCTCGCACCCCTGAACGAGAAGGGGCCAACAAAAGATAACCAGCACACCTATTATAGCGGTCACCAATGCTTTTATTACTTGACTTCGGAATCTCTTGCCGTGGGCTCGTTGTTGACGTTTCTTTTCCTCATTGGCGAGTGCTTGAATGAGGTCAACCTTGTCAATCATTCGGGCCACTTCATCTGCGGAATACCCATGGTTACGAGTTAATGCTCGCCTTATATCGCGAACACGCATTAACTGGATTTCTTCTAGCGTCAACGTGTCTGGCATCGCCGTTGAGCTTGCGGCAAGTCTGGGGTTGATGTAGTCAATGGGAGCTTGAATCCACCGACTCCACTGCCAACCATTAGCGGTAGTTACGAAAAGCACAAACAGCAGATATGCTATTCGGATACATTGTTGACTTCTCCTCATTGTGGTGGCCATCCTGTGTTACATTTGCTACCGGCAGCAGTAAGCCAGAGCTGAAGACATAGGACCTCCATGGTCGAAAGTTCACCGCCGCTGGACACGACGCAATCTGTCGGAATGGTATTGGTGGATGTCGTGGACAAGACCGACTGCTTTCAAGTCAAACTTAGGCGACCAATGCATGGGCGAGGTTTTTACAACGCCGTTTTTGATTCGGAGATGAAAGATTCGGGATGCGTTGAGTCTGGCGAACGGCGTACTCGAAAGGGTGCGCGAGTCGGATCCACTCACAAAAGCGTCCGGCCACTGCTGCGCAATAAGAAGAAAGAATGCAAGTCTACGTAACAATCAGGCGGGGTTCCTCGCTAGATGATACTCTTAACTTTCTTTTTGCGTATCATCGCGAATTTACCATCCTGTGCGGCGCTATACTAATGCTCGCGCTAAACTTCCAGTTTGCGCAGCACAGAATTGCCTTGATTAACGAAGAAATACTGCAGATGCAAGGTCTGCTTCGGACGTCGCAGCTTCAATGCGAAAACGTTGCAGTCGAGCTAGAAACCTTATATGCCGCAGTCCATTTTCGCACTTAAAGTGCGTTGTCAGCTGGTCAGTTGTCAAGCTCTATCGTCAGTGTCTCGAGATCACTCAAGGAAGTCGCTTGTGCCACGAAATCATGCCTCCGACACATCTTCGCCCCACACTTCAAGCCTGTAAACAATGATGCGGCCGTAAAAGTCTGTGAAATCGTCAAAGACAAGCCTTATTTTGGTGGTAGCAGCATTGTCGTCTGTCGGCAACTGCATTGTTTGAATTGAATGAACGTCTTCAAACTCGATAGTCTGCTTTGTCTGATACTGGTTGATGTCGCTCTCAAAAACTTGAATGGAGCATGATTGTGCGATGAAGCCTGCCTGAAACTGAATTCGTATCTCTTGTGGTTGCACATTGCGGATAAAGTCGAGTTCAATGAATTGAGTAGTCCCTCCGTCAGTACCTTCAGAGTTCCAACAGTTACTATCATTCTCAATATCCAAAACATTCTTAGGACCGTACACTTTATTATTCTGTTGTAGCACAGATGAAACTCTGTCCGATAAGGAGACGAGCCACGTGTTAGACTTCCGGAACGACGCCGGCTAAAACGTTGTCGGTTCATATTCACATACCGACATTTTGTTCCGGTCTTTGGGTCACTTAAGAGCTGCATTAAAATATTAACGCAAACCGTTACTTCTTCGCTGCAAATTGATTGCAATTTACAGAACGGAACATGCACTTTGACGCGGTGACAAGCGTAAAAGTGTGAGCCAATTCCATGGTCGCAGTTTTGCGAAAGATTGATGAATGAGACGAGAGGTCGTACCGGCAATGAAAATGTGACGTCATGCAGAGACATACGTCAGTGACTACAACCGATCCAATTTGGAACGACGGATGATCATGGGCTTCATCGACCATGACCACAATTGTTCGTCAATCACACGCATCAGTAAAGTACCATATTCATTTCTGCTATTCTAGATCGCAATGAAGTTCACTGCTGCCTTCCTTGCCTCGCTTGCTGTTTCGGCTTCGGCGTTCACCTCTCCGGTACGTTCAAGTTTCGAGATTGTCAGAGAGAATTACGATTCGATCACACGAATCTCATCTTTTTTTGTCATAGAAGGTCGAACTCGCCCGCAAGACTACGTCCCTTAACGTTTGGGGTGACAAGGATTACCTCATTGCTCCTTCGATTCTTTCGGCTGACTTTGCACAACTAGGTGCCGAAGTCGACAATGTCCTCGCTGCAGGAGCAGGTATGAGGACTAATGATGTGATGACTGACGACGAGAGTTGCTGTATGCTGTAGCTTTCATGTCAATCGCTTACACCTATTCTCTTTACAAACAAAGACGTTGTTCATTTCGATGTCATGGACAACCACTACGTACCTAACTTGACCATTGGACCCATGGTGTGCAAGGCACTCCGCGACCACGGCGTTACAGCACCCATTGATGTTCATTTGATGGTGTCGCCAGTCGACGCAGCCATCCAAGACTTTATCAATGCTGGCGCCTCGTACATTACATTCCACCCGGAAGCAACGAATCACGTAGACCGCAGTCTGCAGCTTATTAGAAATGCAGGACTTAAGGCTGGACTTGTCTTTAACCCTGCAACTTCATTGGATGTTGCCAAGTATGTGATGGACAAGCTAGATATCATCTTGCTCATGTCTGTCAACCCCGGATTCGGAGGACAGGCTTTTATTCCTGCAGTTTTGGACAAGGCGAGGGAAGCACGAAAACTTATTGACGAAAACAACTTGGACTGTCGGTTGCAGATTGACGGAGGCGTCAAGGTGGATAACATTCGCGAAGTTGCCGAGGCTGGAGTCGATATGATGGTTGCCGGATCTGCGATTCTCAAGGAGCCACGAACTGTGGAGGCGTACAAGACAACGATTGATGCTATGCGCGAGGAACTCGCAAAAGCGAAGAAATAGACGTGAATATTTCATATACTAATAAGGCACTGATTATACGCTACGTTATTGATTGCACGGCTGCTGGACTACTTAAAAGTAGGAGCACATGACAGCGTCCCAGATAAAAGTTCGAAAGCGCTCGCCGCTTTCAAAGATCATGATCATCCATGGATAACTGTCATGGCAAACTTGACAAGTCCAATAACAGACTTGACAAGGAAAGCAGCTGCTGAATAGACAACAATGCCGACAGGAAGTGCGTACATTTTCAATTTTGGAGGAGGCAGGGCGGTTGCTGACGAATCGACGACGTGCTGCAAACACTCTTTTGCCGAAGCATAGCCGTCGCCTTTCTTGCCCTGCGGCTTTGGCTTGACGCCATCTCCACACCAGCGACAAGCAAGAGTATAGCTGTTTGATGCAGGTAGATGGCATGCTTCAATTGCCAAATCTGCCACGTCGCCTCGGCCAACTCGCCCGGGTAAAGGAAGCTTGCCGCTCGGATCCACTTGCAGATTGGTTGTTTCCATATCACGTGCATCCGTGGCCAGCCCACCAGGCCGCAAAATTACGTATGGAATTCCGCTCTTTGCCAGCTCTGCTTCGCACAACGTATGATAGCGACTGTTCAGCGACAGTAAAATGTTGAAGAGAATCGTGAACGGGTTGAATTCAGAGTACGCCAGAGCTAGGCCTGTCAGCCGAACAATTCTATTAACGTTGTGCTTCTTAGCCAAGTCAATGAGCTTCTTTTGAGCCAAATAGTTGATATAATATGGATGATCACGACCAGCCCATGAGCTGACGTCAGGACCGCAAAAGAGGCGCCATGGCAAAAAGTCGCTCCATTCAGAAAATCGACTGCATCCATTGACGCTAATGATTGCTTCACATCCCTCTACAGCCTCGTCAAGCACACTTTGGTACTCGTCGTATCGTCCAAGATCCGCCTTGATAATTTTTAGCGATGGATATGCAAGTTCGTCGCTCGTTCCAAAAATGGACTGAGCTTTGGATCGACTGCGGACAAGCGCCCGAACAGGACGACCTTCGCTCAGCAACTTTTGCACCACTAATCGACCAACTCGACCAGTTGCGCCTGTCACAAGATATGGCTTGTTTTCGTTGTCCGAAGTAGCCGACAAACATGTGCGTGTTCGCATCAAGTGACGGACGGATCCATTGTTGGTCAATAGTGTAAAGGCGGCTCCACATGTGGAAAGCAACAAGAGAGAAATGGGAATCAACGGCCAACTTTTGTCTACCTTCATATTGGATGCAAATGCTATATGGATGATGGTTTACACTAGCAGTACGTCTTGATGCGAAGACTAATATGATGTGAGCTTCGTCAAATCTTTTCGTCGTCGCTGCGCTGCGTCCGTTGAGTGTCGTACCGGTTAAATATCTTCTTTCTTTTGATTTCTCTCTGAATTACAAGTAGTACGATTTTCGTTGATAGCTTACTGTTAGTCTAAATAAATGATCATGTATAATATTAGTGTCTACTTTTTAAGTTGACTAAGAAGCTTACTAATGTCAAGCGAGTCATATATTTCCTGCGCCAACTCAATGTCATTCTCCAGCAGCCTTTCGATCGCTTCAACTGGTGCATCGCTGGGCATCACAATGCTCTTGACATAATCTGGTTGCAGGTGCTTTGCAGCAAAGATGGATGATCCTGTCCAGCTATCTCCCGATGGCCCAATATGCAGATAAATTAAACCCGTTCCGGTCGTCGAGAGGTGCACCCGTTCTTGCCAATGATTGTTCCGTCGCTTCATTCGAAGCTGGACGAAAACTCTCTTCATGCAACTTGCTCGCATTGTCTATGCAGTGTATATAGTCGTTCTGGCGCCTTCTTATTTTGAGACACGGCAGGCATGCCATGAACATCGAGCGCCGATGCGACGAAATAATTTTCAATCTTGCATGATTTTAGCTACGTGAGTTGTACTTGTACTATGCATAACAAACTGCCAAAGCAATGATTTAAACAGTGTCCACTTATATAGCTATTATACCTGGCCCATCTGCTTGTTTGATACAGAAAATACACCGCAAGAAGAATAAGAGAGACAGGCAACAGCTCACACAATCTGTCCTTCCAACCGCTTCTTCAAGAGCTTGATGCGTGGGCCCTTGTGGGGAACTTCGAGCATGTACGGCGCCGCATCACTACCGAGGGACGAAGCTTCCGACTCCTGCTCATTGGAAGAGACACTGGCAATCAAGTGTGGTACAATTGCCGCATGATGAAATGTAACATTGTTGCTTGGCGGCAGGGGACAGCATCGGTAGGCCGGCATTTGCATCGATGTACATTGGCGCTTACTTGGTGAGACTGGCGACGACGACGACAAGACCAAGGTGGGATAATGGTGCACGATGCCGGCGGAACGTTTATTCTCGGCGGCCCGTTTCGTCGAAGCCTTGCTTGCCTTGATGGGACCTTCCACCGAGTCGGAATTGTCGCGCAAATCGGGAGCGCCCTCGCGCAAGGCTTGACTCGTCTTCTCCCGAGCCTTGCTGTTTCCTACATCACGCCAAGCTCCGGAATCCTTGTCCTTCTTCAAGAACCGACCTCCCTTCTTTCGGACAGCCAGTACAATGCGCTGGGCGATAAAGGGCTTGTCACGACGTTTGCATTCAATGTAGGCCGCCTGGCAACTCTTGACGTACTGGCGGTACTTGACATTGCCTCTGTATTTCATAAAGAGGACAAGTGTGAGAGTTGTAAACAAGACCTCGTCGCAAAAACGTCGGTCCGTCCAAATCGTTAGCTGCGAGCTGCGAGTTCCGACCCAAGGTGCAGGCAAGTTGACAGGCGAATGGCCCACGTACCGATGATTGTTCGTCTCTCCTCCACGACCACATAGAATGTCATTCTCGGCCGGAAATGCAATATCTTCCTGCGGTCCAGGAACGGGAACCGTCGCAAGCTCTCCCAAGTCGAGCGAGAAAATGTAGCGAAAGAGGTAGTCCTGGTCGAAGAGCTCCAACGTGGCAGCGTGAGTCAAACTCGAGTGACTCGCCGGCGGTGGATATACTGGTGCAGTTGTTTCAGCACGACATATAGCTGTATTTGTCTCGGACTCGTTCATGTTGTTCATTGTTTCAAGCGAATGCTCCGACGAAACAACCTTTGCCATGGGAGCTCGCGCCGGCATGCGCAGCACTCCGGCAGTTGGTAGAGGCGGCGGCGGTTGACATTGACGCTGCTCCAGAAGAGCAACAGCCATGGCGATGCTATCCAAGCCAGACATGGATATGATGTAGAAGGTAGTCTCGATTGCGTTCCGTTCAAGGATGATTGTGACAGCAGGTAGAACGAATAATCCTTCGGTATCCACACGATTTGATTGTGATGGTCAAAGCAGTTGAAACGAGACCACGACTTGTTGCGGAAGCCCAGTGGCACGACTGGCTGGTTGTGCGTCACGCTGATACTGAGTACACTCTATGAGACAGTAGCCTTTTTGACGTTTTCATCATCGCAACGGCACTGACGTCATGCGTCAGCATCGCATCGGTTGCCTTCTTTCGGAGGGGCAATAATCGAAACAACCGCGCACCATCGTCGTCTCGCCCCTCATCACTTGATTTTCGGCGGACAATTTCGACTCTCTACTTCTTGGTTGCGTACATCTTGCCAAGATACTGCAGCAAGAAGGTAATACTAGCAGTCTGTTTACAGCAAAAAGACATTTAAAGCAATGCAGTCCTCTCCGCAGCAATCTATTCATCGACCGAAGGCTATCGCGCCCGATTCGCCTTCCAGATTGCATCACGAAGCAATCCAGGTTCCGTCCCACGAAAAACACATTCGTATCATGCCATCCGATACGTCCCAAACAGTCAGCTGCACATCCTCGGGCGGATGGACGAGTCCGACTAGCTCCAGGTCTGGATCAAGTAGTGACAGCCATGAATATTCAAATGACGGCATTGCGGCCTTTTTGCCACCTGCAATTATTTCGGAAGTAGCAGCAGCGCCAACTACTATTTGTCATGGTAGCAAATCCTCCCATCGGTCTGCTGCTACTAGCAAGGCAGAAGAAAATCAAGTTTTGCCATCATCAGCAGCAGATGCCGGAGCGCGCTCAGAGGCAGTCTCGGAACTGCACAACGCGAGTGCATCATCCTTGCTATCGACTGCGACGACTGCATCAAAGAAAGAAAAGAAGTCAAAGAAGAAAAAGTCGAAGGAGAAACCCAAGGAGATTGAAATAACCTTTCTAGCAGCGACCAACGAAAAGAAGAAGTCTATTTCGTTGCGCAAGAAGGCAAAGAAGGATGAGGATCTGCAATTGTTGCAAGCATCAAGCTCGACATTTGACACTCTGGACGATTCGAATTCCAACGACGATGACTCGAACGCGAGCGCCAAGTTGCGAAATCAAGACTTTCATAGGCTCATTCGCAAGCAAAAGTGGCGACGATTAGCCAAGGCAACGGACTACTTGCTTCGGGTGGGAAGCGATTACGATCATCGATCCGCCTTGACCAAGTGCAACAAGTACGGAGAGTCAACCTTGCACGTGGCGGCCTGGAATGTTCCTTCCGCAATTTTTACGACCATGTTGCAGCTTGTTCCAGAAAATGAAGCGTCCGACTTTTTACTGGAAGTGGATAACAACGGAAATACCGTCCTGCACTTTGCGTGTGCCTCGCTCGAGCACCAGGAAGATTTCGCCGTGGTCCGAAAGGTTGCCAACATGGCGCCCGAGGCGCTTGACGTTCAGAATCGCGAGGGCGACACGCCGCTGCACGCGCTCGTTTCAAGCAAGGGCTTTCAACGCTGTTCAGACTTTGTGCTGGAAGCCATGGCGGAGGAAATTATTACGTTGCTGCTCGAAGTCAAGAAGTCATCAGAATTATTGCTGAATAATGAAGGAGCCAATCTACTTCATGTTGCGGTTGCCTGCGAGGCACACGAGCGAGTCCTCATGCGCTTGATTCAGTTGGATCCAGAGTCGGTGAAACAAGCGGACGAGCAAGGTATGCTGCCGATTCATTACCTCGCAGCGTTTGGTGGGACACTGCCATGGACCGTGGCCCAGGAATGCATTCGTCTGTTGCCGGAATGCGTTCACCATCGAACGAGCAGTGGTGACACGCCTTTGCATCTTTTGGTGCAGCATGCCACCAATTACCTGAATGAAATGGGTGTTCTGCATCGCAACACTACGAAACTTGCAGAACTGCTCATTGGGTCGTCGCGATCTAGGGAGATGCCACTGTTGGCACAAAACAGTCGTAAGTTGACACCGTTGCACATTGCGGCGGTACGCAATACGCCCACGCAGTTGACCCGATTACTCCTCTCGGTCCCCGGTGGTGAATATGCAACTGCAGTATCGGCTGAGTTTGAAGCGACGCCAATCCATTTGCTTTGCGCTGCACCAGACGTGTCGGAGCGTTTAGATACACTTGAGATTTTGGCCACGTCGAAGGCTTGCTGCATGTTCGACTCTATCGGTCGGACGCCGTTAGTCATTGCGGTTCAAAATGAAACGGCCAGCAAGGAGTTGATTTCGCACTTGCTTGAAGTTTACCCACGAGCTGCGACCATGCCCTGCCGCGCTGGCAATCTTCCGGTTCATCTTGCGGTGCAAAAGCAGAATATTGATGTGTCCATTGTCAAACAATTGTTGGCAGTTCACCCGAAGATTGCCAGAGCAGTTAACGCAAGCCGAAACACGCCACTCCACGAGGCGGCTATTCATGGTGCACCTGCACCTGTCATCGCGTTGTTGTTAGAGAAATATCCCGACGCGATCCAAGAGCAGAACAAGAAGGGTCAGCGGCCTTTGAACTGCGCGCGAGAGCGAAAAGCGCCGACTGATGTTTTGGATTTGCTCGACGAAACAACCATGTCGCTGACATCAACACTGCACCCGATCCAGCTATCCTTTTCTTCGAGCCCCTTGGTTCCGGGCAGGTCGATGGCTGAATTTTAGTTTGTTATGCACGAGCATGCTTGAGCTCTGTGTACATGTATTCTTCTTTGATTTGTGTTGTAAAAGGTTGTACCTTTATGTAAATGTAACTATATAGTTTGGTATTAGAAGCACATTATGCAGTTACGCCATACTTTTGGACTTGAATTTTCCTTCTACGCAAGAACTTGACTTATACATTTACGCAACGAGTTGGCATCCTGCTTAATTTAATTATAGCGAAGCAACCTATGTTTAGCAGAGTAATACCTTATAGTCATCAAGAGTTTTTTTGCCCCGCCAGTGCCGCTTCATATACGGCCTGCAGCTCCGAAGTCCAAACGTAGTTCATATCCGGTGCTTCTCCGTCGACACAGAAGCGGCCTCTGCGAAAGCACCACTGTCGCGTATCATTGAAGGAGCGACCGCCACTTTGCTCGCAAGGAACAGCAAAGCGACGACCGGTTCTTGTATCAGTCAGCAGGAATGTTCTTACTGGTGCTGTAGTTTCATCCATCATCTCGTCTTCAACGACACTAGATGACGATACGACTGTTGCAGAAGACGGCAACGCTTCGGGTTTTCGTGTCGGTAACGTTAAAGCTCGGAAGAAATCTTCTCCCATGCATGGCAGAGTGTCAAAGCCGCAACAATTGCTGGCCAAAAAAGCAACATCCCCTGCGTCGATTTCCCCATCATGTTCGCGAATCAAATTGCATGAGTTCTGGGGCACGCGTCGACCGCCTTCAATGCGAACCTTGGCGTCCGTTGCAAGCGCTCTAGTCTCGTCCTTGATCTCACTTTGACGGCAAGTTTCAAAGCTTTCCAACGCAATAAGCAACCGTTCTTCCATTGACGATCCGAATGGTAATCCGTTGCTCCCAATGACCGGTATCAAGTGGGCTGTCAAAGAGTGAAGCGCACGCATCGCCAGTGTCGCACTCAGCGTATCATCACGCCCTCCGCCGACAATGCAACCAGGTGTTCCTCCATCAACACAAAAGTCAGTAAGGACGCGAAGAAGACTCTCAAACACAGGACCCGTTGCGATGCGTTCCTTCATAAACTCCGGTCCAGATGCAAGTGCCGAGATACATCCGACAGAAGATCGAAGAGTAAAGACACCATACTTGTATCCGTTCCCACCACGTCCAGCAAGCGTATTGTGCAGCAAACCGGTAATTTTGGGGATGACATTCTCAGTTTTGCGGAGCAAATCGTAGCATTCATCGCCGGCATTGTATCTACAACAAAATGTGACGGCCATGGCGGCCTTCAAGCTCTGATAGTGGTCAAGCGTTAAAAGAGGTCCTAACAATTCCACGACACCGGCGTCTCGAAGAATCGGAACAGCATCATCGCTCTGCGCAATGTTCATCAAAAATCCAACGCACCATGACGCGGTCTGTCCCTTCCAAAGTGTCGGATCTGGGCCAGCTTCATGAAGCATTTCCATTAGCGGATTCAAAGAACCTGCCATGAGCAATGGCGTGACATTCTCCAGCGACTCGGCGAGCAACGTGAGCGCCGCTACACACTTGAAGCGAGCTTCCGATTGCTCCACTTCTCCAGCAACGCGTACAAGCACTGGAAGTATATCGCCGCGCTGGACCACTGGAACTTGATTCCTCATTTCCGCCGCAAAGCTCCAAAGAATTGAGCAAGCCTTGGTTCTCGTCTCGCCATCATCTGTATTTATTACTTCCAATATAGTTTCCACAAATCCAGGATAGTGAAACATGGGAATCTTATTGTCGTAACCAATAGCAAGATTAGACAGTGCCGAGCAAGCCTTTATCCTCGCTTCAGTGGACCCCGTCTGCCCACTCGTACATTTCAATACGGTCATGAGCGCATCCATTGTACCAGGCGTCCGATAGACGTGATGCTTATTGTCCTTGGCAATGGAAAGGTTCATCAAGGCAATGCATGCGTACGTTGTACATGACGATGCACCAGAGTCAAGAGAGCAAGTTTCCGCCGCGACATGCGCCAACGCCTCCACCAACCCCCTGGTGCCGAGCAGAGCCGCATCATTCGCATCAGCGTTACTCAAATTTTTTATACAAGTTGTAGCCTTTAAACGAGCTTCATCCGTCGAGTTGAGCATGACATGCTTCATCGAATCCAAAACTTCTGGGCAGGAAGCAATCTCAACCTTGTTGGCCTTGCCGCAACTCAAGTTCATAATGGCAATGCAAGCATGCAGCCTCGCCTTCTCGCTCGCCAGCGGCACTGGGCTCGCATTCTCTGGCACGACAAAGGGCCCACCCCTCGCCACGAGCGCCAGCGTCTGCAGCAAATGCGGTGTGTTCATCAGATACAAGTCACTCTCCTCCGTCGCCGTCAAGCTTCGAACCGTTTCTGCCGCATACTCGCGGCCCAACCAATCTTCGCTCTCGGGAAGCAGCATGGTGCGTTGGACAAACTCCAAAATGCGTCGATTCGAAGCCACCGCGACGCGACGCTGCGCCATTTTTGCATAATCGGCCAGCATGCGTGCGCCAAGTGTGACTAGTCGAGGAGTGTCGAGGGCTTGGAGGAGCGGTACAATGCAGCCGCGCTCGGCAAAGTACTTTAGATCGGCAACCGTAGTATTTGGATGAAAGGATAGTTGAATCGAGTTTGGAGAAGGTGGCGGAAGCGGTGAAACATCCAATTCGTCCGAGCTTGATGGCGAGGATGGAATGGGAGATGCGGCTGAAACCAACGTCGAGTCTTCAAAGGCAGGATTGCGGTAAATCATTCTCAAAGTATCGCTCGTTGTGCTGACAGAAGATGCGCTAGACGACTGGCTGGGATTAGATCCTTGCGAGGCATCTCCGTCGTCGTCGTCGTCGTCATTGTCGTCCACCATGCCATTGGAGCCTTCCGTCACCCATCGAACAAAACCAGACGAGGATGAAGCTGTCGTTGCAGAATCAAAAGTACGCTCCAGTACAGGAACTGAACCGCCCTCTCCTTCCTCCATGGACATGGCAGCGTCAAGCATGGAAAGCATATTAGCATGATCCATATTATTGCTACGAGAAGCAACCAGTCTTGGTGGTAATGGTTGCTGCTGCTGCTCCTCCGAGTGAATCGTTTGACTGCTTCGAGCCGAATAAAAGCTACTCGTGTGCAGCGACGTTGGCGAGTTGGGAGCCGTTGTTCCGTAGCTACCAGTCGATCCCGTCGTGAGCGGTGAGAGGATGGGTCGTCGAGTGTTGTTAATGTTCGAATAAGCCGACTCAACGGACGTCACGGACACCAACGTCCGCCCCCCTTCTGCCTCCGCCGCGTTTCCCAAGACTGCTGATCCCGCCACCAAGCGACCGTCTATAGATGCTGCAAGCGACCATGTCGTTGATTCATCTCCCATGGTAGGATCTATGGAAAGAGGGTCTACTTGAGATGCAGCTGCCGACGATTGATGATTGTCCGCGCTTTCTGTACCAGTCCCTACGGCGCTCAACGCATTCGGATCGGCTCCTCCAGACTCATCGACGCTATCAATATCGGTAGCTCCTCCCATACCATCCTGCGGCATGGGCGGTCCATTTTGTATTTGCGCCGTCTCATAATCAAACTGGAGGAACTGGTCATGGAAGAGACCCGTGCTTTCGCGGGGCGCCATGGTGCTGGTTGGTCTTTCGGAAATGAGAGTATGAAACCGCCGCTACGGCGCGCCATGAATGAGGGGCGTAAGTGCAACAGCCAGTGATGGTGCGACGAATGATTCAACGCTCCGCAAATTTTGTGCGACAATGGCTAAATAAATCGAATTTATTTGTGTTGCTTCAAGTTTTACTTAGGGTTTCGATGAATGACGTTTCGGTCATTCCATGGACAAGGCGGCAGGCGAATCACCATGGCGGGCTCGACCAAAAGCGCGTCGGTCCAACCCACGAAAGACTTGCCCACAGCCACGGAAGGATCCCGAGATCGCTCATTCCAACGTTCGTTCCATGAAAAGGAATTGGAGGTGTACGAAAAAAGGCATACGACAATCTACGAGTCTGCCTTGAAGAAGTATTTGGTAATTTTTTGAAGAACAAGATGCTGCATTGATTCGACACTTGCAGTAAGCAGCAGACACCATACATCGGCGAGAGTCGCAGAAAAAAAATTATGAACGCCTCTGAGGAAGATGCCAAGTCTGAAGAATCAATGGACTCGTTTGTAAAGGACACTTCATGTCCTGCTGTGGTGGAGGGGTTCGTATCTCCCGATGGTAATGCAGCCACCTTGTCCAAATTAAACAAGGAAAAGCTTCCCCAAATCTACTCGGTGACGCTTGACGACGAGCAAATACACTTTGCAGCAACGGAGCCTGGAGAAGCCTCATCTCCAGTCTTTGCACCGCAGCAGCGAAGGCCTTCGCCGACGCCCTCCTTTTCATCCTTTGCGACGGCCCCGAGTCAAACGGGATCCATCCCTCCGACACCTGCCCATGACTTTTTTCAAGCATATGAACAAGAGTCGGATGCGAGTGCAGCTTCACTCGTCTTTAAACCGATACCTGCTGCAACCATGAGTCCGTTGACGCCACAACAGACTGGTTATGGTTTCAATCGAAGTCGCTTGCAGAGCCACGACAGTGCGGGAAGTAACAATTCGTTTCGGCGAACGTCGCCGCGCAATCGGAGGCACACCATCATGACGCCGACGAATGTCAAGCCTCACTTGTTGCCGTACTCGGAGCGACGAAAGTTGCTGCAGCAGCGACAAACGCAAAGGCAGCAGCAACAGCAATCTACATCGCCATATCAACCTTATCCGCTACAAGGCGCAATGCCGTTCCTACCGTTGATGCAGCAACCGTATCCCCCACCTATGGAGTTGCAGCAGCAGCAGCAGCAGCAACAATTGCCGCCATATCATGATTTGCCGGTGTATCCAATGCCACATCTTCCACCCAGCATGCCGCCATATCCAAACCTAGTAGTGCCACCAACAGCATTGCCGATGCAGCAGATGCAGCAGCAACAACAACAACAAGAACATGAATTAACAATGCCGGTTCAGCCGCCGCTAGCTCGACAGACCAGTAACGCTCCACGACCAGGAGCCATTCCGCAGCGTCGTTTGGTTCCTCGACCGCCACCGCCTCGACTGTCAAGCAGCGCACCCGCATTGTCGCAAGCGCGAGTTTCAAGTGTCGAGGCGATGACGGGAAGGTATCAACTGCAGCAAGTGTCGCCAACGCTGCTGAACCATGATTCCATGCCGCCCCCACCACCGCCTCTTCTTTCTCATGCGCCACCTCCAGTCTTGGTGCGGCAGACGAGTACAGGGAGCGTGTCTTCCTTGGGCAGTATGGATCGATCGGGTCGAGGGTCGCCACTGTTTACGAGTCAGTTGCTGCAGCTGCTTGAATCAGACAAGCTTGAGCAACCATTACTTCATCATGAAGTTGGGTATGGGCAAATGAATGAATCAGCGCAGCTAATGTCACTTGCGCAACATTTTGCGCAGGAGGACCAGCATGTGCAGCATGCAACAATCCACGATTTGCAGCAATTGCCGATGATGCAGCCGGCAGATGAAGTTTATCAAGACTTGCCCGAGACAACATTGACAAATTTGGCAGGAGCTGCAGTGCAGTCGTCATTTGTGAGTCTCGAGAGAAGCATGAACGAGACAGCACCAGAGGATGCTCGAGTGGATTATGGTGATGCTTCATTGCAGCACCATGTACCGAGCATCCAAGCAACAGTCAGAAATGATCGGAAGCGTCGCTCACGGCGCACGCACCCAGATGACGTTGATGCGAGTGAAAATTATGCTTCATCCAGTGGTGCATCGGACACACGTGAGCCGCACGAGCGAACTCGGCTGTTGCCTCCTTCTGGCGCTACAACCAGTGAGTTGATGGAAAAGGCGCACACCGATGAGCATCGCCGGGTACAGAACGGATCGAGACGACCACGTGAGTCGGCGCGGCGACAATTCGCTGAGGCTAACCGTGATACGACCATGCCTTATGGCAATCTCGTCCAAGCTGGTTACCAGCCCCGAAGAAAACCTCAAAAGAAGAAACGGAAGAAAAAGAATCGATCCCACGCCGTTCAGCAGGGAAGTGACACGTCAGACTCATCGTTGACATCCAACGATTCCATGTCCAAGGACCATTGGATGGGCAGACGGCAGCGAATGTTGGATATCGAAAGAGCCCGGCTGATTAAACAGTGGAAGTCGGAAGCTCGAGCTGAAGCACATGCGAAAAGAGACAATCAAGATTGCTGGTGCGCCCATGTTAGTCAATGGTTAACTGATATAAGAGATGCTCCAAGCCGATGGCAGGAGTTGCTCTTGTGGGTGGAGCCAGTTGTCGCAAATCTTCCGTTGACGATTGGGGCGATTGCTTTAGCGGTCGTTAACATTGGCGTGGACTGGTTCAAGTTTGCAGAGGAACATGATCCGCACTGCATGTCGGTGCATTTTCATTCCGCTTCGCAATGCTCGTTTCCCGAATTTCCCGGGTGTTACTATTGCGACACACACACGGAATTATACAGACTTGCTTCAGCTTTTCGTTTGTCTTGCTTGCTTATTGGGGGGTTGATGGCATTGACGTTTCTTGCGAAGCTGATTTTCTATCATAGAATTGTCGTTGACGAGCTAAGCTCACCAACAACTGCAGCACCAGCAGGCCTCGTCTGCGCTGCATTTGCCATCGTCTTTGCCGGTAAAGGTTTGTGCGGCATGATTGTGGTCGCTGCGGCGTCCATGGTTCATGTCTGTCTCGTCATTTGGTTTATATACATGGCAATGGCTTATCGAATAATGCCCGAGCCATCATGGTTTCCTAACACTGTGGCGGTTGCTATTTGTGCTTTGAAGATATGGTTATATTTTCCAGCGGTTGGCCACTTCCTCATGGCAATTTCAATGGCGCTTAACTTTATCCTTTTTCCAACTAGTTTGATAAGGGTCGCCTTGAATAAAAAGATCAAGGCTCCTGTGGCGTGGATGCAAATGACTGCGCCAAACATATCGCTCTATGCTATGACGATTATGGCGCAACCTTCATTCCAAGAGGAACATCCAGATGTAACCAATTATCAAAAGATTCACCGTGCAGCTTACCTTCCTTGCATGCACTTTTTGTTTGGACTTGTCATGCTTGGAATGGTCGCAAGCGTTACTAGCTTGTTTGTTCGCTGGAAGCAATTTCGACAGACGCACTTCTCTCCAGCCCATGCAGCGTTTTGCAATCCATGCTTGTACCATGCGAGTGCCATACAGGCTTATCGGGCTGCTGTTAAGTCATTCTCCGGTCTGTCGAGTCACCACCCTTATCTCTTTTTTCTTTACGTTTACTGGTTACTGGCTCTCTTCATCGGAACGCTGACTACAGTTTGGATCACATCGCAGTTTTTGTGGTGCCTTAAGAAGTGGACAAACTTCGATGATTTAGAAGTTGACACTGAGCCACCTGCACCGCATGAAACTACCATGACCTTGTCGAATCTAATCAACACCGGCGACACATTAATTCAACCATTTGTCAGTCCTGCGATTCTGCAGGCTAACGAGACTGGACAGCTAATCTTTGCTCGCGATATTGCTGGCAGAGTAGTCTACCGACGCACCCTTGGCATGGCAGCTCTCGGGTTTGAGCCGATTATGACGGAAAGTGAACTGTTGATGGAGCGCGAATTGCTGGCCGATTTTGTTGGAAAGAACCCACCGCGTCGTCGCAACCGAACGCTATCAGTTCCTGGCATTGACTTCAGTTACGGCACGTACATTGACGCTGGAGCGAGCACCTTTGATTTAGAGTCTCCAGATATGAGAGTTATAGCGGGCGCAAGATGAGGTCTCAATCGTCGCGGGCATTTTGCGCCGGTTGTGGAGTAATATGTGAACGACAAGCATTGCCAGACATCGTCTTGTGATTTGGGATTATATGTTTTAAATGTAAGGTTTTTCTGTGGCATTTATACGTAAAGCTTCATGCGACGCCTTGCGCTGTATATCATGTCCTAGGATCTCTCTGTACCGACACAAAACATCGATAGCCATTATTTCAACTGAGCTCATTATATACAACGTTATGGGCTGCTGGCTCGCCCGTGTCGCGCGACAAGCTTTTGCTCACTAGCACCACCAGTGTCTACCTTTTCAAAAGTTGAGTCACATGTCGTGCTTCCGATTGCAGGACTTACATCAACGCAGGTGATGACGGTGACAGGCGAAGTTGTGTCAGGAAAGTCGTTTTGTTGGAAATGCAAATCTTGCAGCTGATCCTGTCGACGCATGTGCAACGGCAAGAAGCTATGAACATCATGTAAGGTCAGACTCGGGCTTGTTGTCCGCTCCATTGACTCTTCATCCTCGTTCCAGTATTCATTAATCAGACGGAAGCTCGAGATGGGGTTGGGCGAAAGTGAGAAGTCCGCGGTTTCCGACGTCTCATCCTTGGATTCGGCAGAGTGTTAATAAAGCGAAGTGAGGTTTAGCTCTGGATTTTGAATACAGAGTGGTGCTTCTAGATGCTCTTGATGCGAGGCTATCTCATTTCGACTGTCGCGCTGACATATTGTCCACACCTCTTGCGAGTTGTAATGAGACTCGCTATCCATTGGAACGCTGCCAATATCTTGGGTAACAGCAGGAATGAGCACAGTGTTTGTCGAGTACGCGCAGTTCTGAAGATGAGCCAAAGAGCCAAACGCGCCGTCTGTGTGTCCAAACAAGGTGTTGTTGCAGGAGGAAATGTGGATCGGCGGTCCGCCGAATGTATCAATTGTCGTTGCCGTCTCGAGTGCATCATCATATGTATCGAGCAACACATCGTCCTTAAAAGTTTGGAACAATGAACATCGGTCAAGAAGCGACAAATCGTTGGATTGCCATTGCTCGAGCTGACTTGGCGGGCTTAAAGACTCGGCATACATGCTAACAGAAGCCCGTTCGCCCAAGGGATGTTTCCCATCTCGTTCGGTAAATGAATGGGTCTGATGCCCAATCCAGTCTATATCCAAAGCAGACACCATCATCTCAAGGACTATATCGTGTAATTCATGCTGGTTGATGTTAGGGCTTGCAATCGCCTTGAGTTGTAGTCTATTACGGGAGGATCGAACCGATTGCTTGTCTCCCGCTTTGTTTCCCGTGAGAAGTTTGCCATCGGATTGAAATCTATCAGCCATTTCTGCATCTGCGTCGGCAAGACTGCGTTCCAACTGCAGTTTACTTAGCACAATGGACTCTTTTGACATCAAGGTCGACAAAATACCAATTAAACGATCCACATCGGCTGGCGACAACGTCGGGAAAGTTGTGTTTCGCTCACGGAGTGTTTGACCAACCTTTATGCGCACGCGCGAGGGAGGCGTGATGTAGTACCTAAAATTTACTCGACGGCCTTGCTTGGTAGGAGGTTCTCGGTCAAAATGAGGTATAAGAAATCGTCCTGGAGGATCTTGCATACCGACCGCTTGTATCACCTTTTCTACCACTGAACTCTTCTCTTTTATCAAACGATACACCGCTTTGAAGTTACAGATAAAAAAGTAATATTTGGCTGTAGAGCAAGCGATCAAAAAGCGTCAGTTTTTGCTCAGATTGGTCAGCCTATCGTGGAATGGATAACCGTACCGTTGGAACGATGAATCTTGAGGCCGCGTCCCTGCGTAGCACATGTAACGATAGCGAGAAGAGATCAGGATATAAATCGTTGCCGCGACACTCCAGCACATCATTATCGATGCATGCCACTTACGAAGACAACGTCCGTCTCTGTCAGCTCCACTTGTTCCTCGCGAGGAGGCTCGTGCGAATTATGGCATTGCTCCTTGCCTTCAGTAGGCGCTGACTTCTTGATTGACTGTTTGGCAGGCATGAAAGAAGAGTGCATGAAGAATCCTTTTAGGATAAACGCTGCAAATCGGGTTCGAACAGTGTTGAAAGTGTTGCCGAGCCAATCTCTCCAAAATAAAGCATGTTCTTTGCGGCGGGAAAGTGTGTTTCAAATTCTTTTTCACACGCGTAATTTCTTCCACCGGTCAGAGCGAAACGCATCTAGACGACTACGGTACTAGTTCAGTATTTACCTACCGGTAGTTGTTTTTGTAATAATATAAGAAAAGGGCTGCTATCTCGTCCGAGCAAGTAGATGATGTGTGTTGCCTGTTTCTCATTGACTGGCGCACCTTAGCTGATCAGAGCTCAACCACCTAATAATGCCTTGGTCTTGTCTGCAAGGTATCTTTTGTCCCTAAGTAGAAAACCTCTTCCCTCGCTGGACCGTCGACATGCATCGCACAATGGGAGTGCTTGGAAGTCGACCGGTCGTCGCTCTTCATCGTCTTGTTGCTTCCTCACAAAGTTCTCTATACTCCATCATGTGCTCAGATCTAGGATCAGGATCGCGATGCTGTGCATTCTACTCAGCCACAGGGTTCATTTTCACCGTAAGTTCGTCGGCCAAGATGGCATGGCTCGGTTGGAAAGTCGCTGGTCGGATGGCGAAGCACTGACTGCATCCAATTGCGACGGACTGCAATTGTCTACCGCTATCAATTAACGACTCGGCAATACTCTCGAATCGATGTTTCTGGAACCCTGTATGGTGGTGCCACTTTGTTCGATCCTTTCTCACACCTCAATTGAATCTTCCTTATCCATCGACGCAGCTGTGGGTTGGAATCATGATTCACACGCAACCGTTCTTCATTGCAGGTCTCGATGATCCCTCAGAGAACCGCAGTAGCGCATTTGGAGCCATGTTCATGTTTCTTATCACGTTTTGCCTTTCAATTGCTGGCATTTGGTACGACGGCCAGCACAAGGCTGAGCCAATGATGGAAAAGGATGTGGATGGAGAGTATCACCTTGCGTCGGAGAATATGCACACGTACGGAACGTCAACCTAAAGTCAACATGGCACAGTTTATTTGTTGCTATTGGCGAATGGAGATCGAGACGGTTGCAAGAGACTTCTTTGCCACGTACGACTGTCATCATTTATTCGGAAGGCAGACGTTAAATAACTAATCTCTTATAATTCAATGACATTATGGACAAGCTCAACTAAACTGCTTACAATCACTTCTAGCCACGGAGATTAAAATGCAAAGGATAGAAATTGCCAAAGTTAACAGTAAGCACATACGGTACAAGCTAAGCGCGACCGTCCATAGCTGATCATCCTATCGGTACTCCTATTGCTAAGTGAACAGCCCCGATCTTTCCTCGACTTATCGCATCGCGCGACGACCATCACAATGAGATTTTTGCGCCGTTCCTAGCGTCTTCATCTTTGCTGCCTTGAAAGTCGGATTGCTCCTCAAGCCAAATTTGTATTAAAACTTAGCAAACATGAGTCGGGATTCGTAAGTTACAATGAAGGGCTTCGAAATCTACTCGTCAAAGGCGCCCTCGTTTTCGAACGTTACTTCTCTCCTGTGATCATTTCTCATCTCATTATATTCTGTAATCTTCATGAACCTCTTGCAGCAACTATGATCATCACATTTCCATCTTTTCACCGCAAGGTCGGCTATACCAAATGGAGTATTGCTTCAAGGCTGCTCAATCTGGTCTGACTGTCGTTGCCGTCCGAGGCAAGGACTCTTCCTGTGTTGTGACGCAAAAGAAGGTCCCCGACCGCCTCATGGAACCCAGTTCTGTCACACACTTATTCAACATTAACCCAAAGCTCGGCTGCTGCGTCACTGGAACCATGGCGGACTGCAAGTCGTTTGTCACGCGCGCTCGATACGAGGCTGGAAAGTGGACTTTTGACAATGGCTACTCTTGTCCGGCGTCCGTCTTGGCCAAGCGCATGGCGGATCTAGCGCAAGTAAACACGCAGACGGCGAGTATGCGTCCATTGGCTGTGGTTGCAACATTTTTGGGTGTGGATGACGAGGCTGGTCCAGTCATTTACAAGGTGGATTGCGCTGGACATTACCTTCCATTCTTTGCCACGGCGGCTGGTCCAAAGGAGCAGGAAGCCATGAACTTTTTGGAAAAGCGAGCAGACGCTTTGAAGGATATGGATCACAATCAAGTAGTGCGAACGGCAATTACTTGCTTGGGACATGTTTTGGGTAGTGACTTTCGAGGCAGTGAGATTGAGGTTGGCGAAGTGGTTGGCAAGACTGGTCAGTTTAGAACTCTGAGCGAGGATGACATTGAATCACACTTGAATGCGATTGCGGATGACGCTGATGCGTAAATGAATATTGCAGCTGCTGTTAGTATGTTCTGTTTTCGACGCACGCTAATACCGCGCGACTACTAAAACAACTTATTCCTTACTCTATAGTACCAGTCGTTTTAGTAGATGATAAGTTGTAAGGCCGGCGGTAGTACCAATAGCGTATCCTGCCACACCCCAGACTGTTCCAGCGACTATCAACTCTTTTCGCTGCTCATTCGGCCCTTGCCCGGCAAAGGCTGCCGCAGTGGCAGCTCCTCCTATTGCTGCGTTGGATGCAACCAATGTATCCATCAACGTCACTGATGAATCGACACATTGATGGTAAATCTTGTTCCCAAGCAAAGTAATGAGACTGTGGATCAACAGAGCCAGACACGAGAAACCAAGGCAGACGGGCGCGTTGCGCAGGACTGCGACCACATCGGTTGACATTCCCATTGACGCGAACAGTAGCAGAAACGAATACTCAAAGAGGCGGCCCGTTACCTTTTGCAACATGGAAGCGTCCATGAGCGTTGATAGTAGCAGGCGTTGCACCAGCGGCGTCGAGAGAGTAATGATTGCGCAACCCGTTCCTGGAAGAAAGCTTGAGAGCACTGGCTCTGCTCGATTGGCAAGTGTAACAATCCCAGACGCTACCATTATTGATGTGGCGGCAGTACCAAATGGACCAAGAGTGGCTTTTCGTGATGGTACTATTATCTCGGTGCTAGCTTCCACTGTTGTCAATTCCGTCGCTTCATTGGGCGCCAATGTCACAGGCAAGCTTTCGTTTCCTGCAAACCATTTCGCAAGCCATTGCGATTTGATACAGGCTGTGAGACCAGTCAGATACATTGCCATGACCAAGACATCAGCAGTAGCCATGCTGCTCAACAAGGTATTTGTCGCTAGACTATTCGTCGAGCGCACCGACTGAAGAGCAGAAGCAGTGGCCAAAAAGTTGACGGATCCGCCAATAAATGACGCTGTCAAGCAGCTTGCCGCCAATAGGGCGTCATGAGAAGGCATTTGGAGTGCCAACGTTGGAATTTTGGAAAATGCAAGGAAGGAACAAGTGCATCCAATGACTGATCCGAGGCATGCAATGGCAAATGGAACACCAAGACGTTTAATGCTAGCTCGAGTCGATGATTTTGGCGCCAATTTTCCTTCCAAACTCTTGTTGGACAGCGACAAGAGTAGAAATACAAGAGAAGCTGGTAGAAAGGTTGACCAGCTGGCCTCGTAGAGCGCATGAGCCGATGGCGCCCATTTCAATCCCGATACGAGCGTTGCTGCACAAAGCGTCGAAACAATGCCCGAGCCTGGTATCTTTCTATCCATTTGGACTCCAACAAACGTAGAAACTAGCAGAGATAGTGATGCTTTCCCGTTGCCTGGGTTGATGATACTCGTCATGCCAAAGGACAATGACGACCTTGTCGGAACGTGCTCGTTTCGATTTTTGAATTGGAATTGACTTATCTCAACATTTCGGCGAACCTTCGTTACCACAAATGCATCACTGACTATTAGAAACTGTATAAAGATCAAACAAGTTAATTTTCGGGAGCGACGGATGCCTCTCATGGTTTCATGGTCGATCTCGCTTTGTTCGACGCGATCTGCGACAGAATTTCTGCCAAAACCGCTACGACGTTTGTGCCGCCATCCGTCCGTCACTCACCCGGGATTGATTGGCTTTGCCAGCATCTGCGCGAAGAACAATCTGTCAATCGAGCCATCACACTTTCGCCAAGCAAAAGGCGACCAAGTCACTTCTTGATAGAGGTTTCACTAAACATGCGATTGTCGTTATGCCTATTGTTGGCTTGGTCATGCGCTCCAGTAAATTCATTTTTGATTTATAAACCCAGCAGAACTGCCCTTGCCTCCTTTGAAACGCACCTCTCCTACGCGCTGGCAACGTCCAACAATGATGATACACCATCACTCGAGCAGGAACCGCTTCAGCCAATCCGTCGGTTACGCAAAGCCAAGAAGGAGCCTTTGATTGCCATTCTCGGTCGTCCCAATGTCGGCAAGAGTGCACTTGTTAATCGCATTGCCGGAACCCAATCGGGCGGCGCCATTGTGGCCGACGAGTCTGGCATTACACGCGATCGAACCTATCGGCCTGCCGAGTTTCTCGGAGAAGGCTTTCAGATAGTTGATACTGGAGGTCTGGTGTTTGACGAAGATGAAAATACTCTCTTTGCCAAGGAGATTCGAGAACAGGCGATGATTGCCATTGACGAAGCCGCCGCCGTTATCATGGTAGTTGATGGACAAACTGGATTAACCGCACTTGACTCGCAGATTGCAGACTTTTTACGAAAAGAAGTGCTACGAGACATTCCCGTCTTGGTGGCTGTCAATAAATGCGAGAGTGAAAAGACTGGTGGCATGTCTGCCGCCGATTTCTGGAGCCTTGGGCTTGGCGAACCGTTCGCCGTGTCGGCGCTTCACGGAGTTGGGACGGCGGAGCTTTTAGAGACCATCTTTGAACAAATTAATGAACGCGGAACTTCATTTGGTGACTTTGGAACAAAGGCTATCAAGCTACATGAAGCCAAGAAGAATATGAAACACAAGGGACCACTTCCATGGGAGGACGAGACTGACTACAAGATGCGAAAATATGGAATTGGTGACCCGGCGCAGCGAGTCATGGAAGACTACGAAAATGCAAAGGCCGCTTTTGACGCCGAGGATCGTCCCGAGGAAATTAATGTCGCCATTATTGGACGACCCAACGTTGGAAAGTCATCGCTGCTGAACAGTCTGTTTGGAGGAGCGCGCGCCATTGTGTCTGACGTTGCTGGCACAACCAGAGACTCGATTGACGCATTGATGGAGCGACCTTCACCTCCCGGAAGAGATGCACCATCAACCATCTATCGCTTCGTCGATACTGCTGGTATTCGACGCAAGGGAAAGGTTGACTTTGGCCCAGAATTCTTCATGGTGAATCGTGCCCTCCGAGCCATTCGCCGCGCCGACGTTGTCCTTCTCGTCCTTGACGCGACAGCTGGAGTGACGGAGCAAGACCGTATTCTAGCCCAAAAGATTGGGGATGATGGTCGCGCATGCGTCATTGTCTGCAACAAGTGGGATGCTGTCGTCGACAAGGACTCGACCACACTGGACAAGTCGGTCAAGTTTATTCGCGACGAGCTACCACAAGTGCGATGGTCACCCATTCTCTTTATATCCGCCGCGACAGGCCAGCGCGTCGGTAAGCTGTACAGCGCCGTTGACGAGGCAGTCAAGGCTCATCGGAAGCGCATCAGCACTTCCGTGTTGAATGAAGTTCTTCGTGATGCCGTCCTTTGGCAACCTCCTCCAGCTCGAAGAAGCGGTGCTCAGGCAAAGATTTACTACTGCAACCAAGTTAGTACAAGGCCTCCAACGGTGATTGTCTTTGTTAATGATCCCAAGCTTGTCAGTGACAATTACAAGAGATATTTGGATCGCAAATTTCGGGAAAGTCTCGACGGTTTTGCTGCAACGCCCATTCGATTCATCTTTCGCGGTCGAAGGGAACGAGACATGGTGCGATCATCAAGGAGTATGAATGGTGCTCCGGGCGATGGAGGATCAGGAACAAGCTTTCCATTTCCACATGCGGAGTAAAGGGTTGCTCGCTACCTATTTATCTTTAGTCATATTTAAAGTAATTGAAATGCATTCTAATTACTCTCTAGCTTTTTGCTTAAACTTCAAAACGGACTTCATTTCCTTAAGCAACCTCCTTTGTTTGGCTGAAAATAGTTCATGCTCCTGCTTCGTCTTGTCATATATGGCTTGCATTCGGTCGAATTCATTGTTGAAGTTCTTGTTCGCGTCATCAATTTGCTTCTTTAAGTTTAGCTCCTCCTTTTCCATCTTATCAGGAGATAGCTTTAAATATGATTGGAGTCGCTGCTTGATTTGCTTGTCACACGCGTCTATATTAGCAGGGCTACATGTTGGCTTGGAAATGGTTTCATTCGCAAATGCCGACAGCGCTGCATACGTCTTGTCGCCATTATACTCCTGCAGCAAAATACCTCCATGGGAAGCATCGCCATACATTAACGTTGGAAAGCCTTGAATATTAAAGTGCTTGCTACACCACTTTTCGACGTTGGCGCTCGTTGTGCAGTCGACTTCTGCCACCAAACCTTGCTTGTGATCAACCCATTCGGCTGCAAGCTGTTCCCAAATGGGTGCAAGATTTTGGCAGTGACCGCACCACGGAGCAAAGAATTTGATAAAGACTGACTTGTTGTTGGTCTTTTTGTTAAAGTCTTCCATGCTCAAGGACACTGAAGACTTGTTCGCACCCGATGATTTTGTTGTCGTACCTCCTGCTTCCACTAGTATTGACGCTATGAAGCTCTGGGAGATTGCGAGGACGACGATGCTTGCGGTAAACGATTTCATATCTCTTTTCAGTTAGATCGACCGGACGAAAAAGAAGTTTAGCCAGTGACTTTTTGAAGAATTGACAGGCTGGTAGTACAACTACGGTAGGAGCGAAGTCATGGAGTGATGATGGTCGTCGCTGCTCGCCGAAACGCCAGCACGACGTCGTTCCGGTTCTCACAACGGACAGTTCAAACGCGCGCGCATGCCAGCAAATCCAATGCCGTCTCGCACATCGCATCCGCAGCGATCCCTCTCATCACACTTTCACGCAGACGTACAGATAGATTCGCGAGCAGCCCCACCACCATGGCAACCAACGCAGCCTCTTCTCCTCCTACGTCTAGTACGGAGAACGCGCCAATGACCCACTGTCGCTTTCTAGTTTCTCAGGTTCGAACGCATAAACATGCCGACTGCGAGTTTCACGTCGACTTGATTCGCGAGAAACACTCTTTGTTTACCCTTGTCGCTTTGATCTTCAAGGAGTTCCACAACAAGCATCTGACGCATGACGATTACTACAGTCACCTTTGGAATCTATTCTGGAATAATGAAGAGTTTCAATACGGATGGCAGGATTGCCCTCAGGTGCGCATACTTGAAATGTTCGAGGAGCGGAAGAAGCACATTGGAGACAAGCACCAGCAGTTCTTGAAAACCTTTGATTTGCAAACTGGACAAAAGGGATCTTTTGAAGGGAGATCGGCGACCTTCTCAATTACTCTCATTGGGCTCATGCCTGATGTCGATGCGTCTAGCATCGAATCGTATCCAAAGATTGTAGCGGCGCCGCTTACGTTTGGCGACAAGCTTGAAGCTGATTGGCTGAGCCGAGACGACGCAACGAGATGCCTTACTCTTGCAGATTATTGGTATTACTGGTATGAGGGTGAAAATGAGTGGCGACTAATTGATGGTGACGAGTGGTCCCTCCGCAGACCATTGTTTAAAGAGTGGACGGCTGATGAAATGGATTTAATGGGCTTCCTCATTAATGGCAACTGCAAGTTCAAGAAGAGCTGGAATAGCATCTTGCGATTTGCGCTTCTTGATCGGCGGGAAGGCGCTTGCTCGCAAATGTGGTACAAATTGAAGGGACCGCAAAACTATCGCCTTGAAGAGGGATGCGGGCGTGGCCTTTCCGCCGACCGATGCATCCGACACGCCAAAATCATGGCAAAAGGCCGTATCCGCCAGTTGCTGAGTGAAGGTTCACCAAGACGAAAGCCGCATCCATTGGTGCACGCGGAGCAAGAATGTCGCAAGCGTGGATGGATAGACGACGAGACGGACCACGCCACCAAGAAGCGGCGGCTTCAGGATTTTCTTAATTGGGGCCGGTGCTCAAACTAGGTAGATTCTGGCATTTTTTGGCCGTCGCAATTGATCCAGTGTTAGTGAGTGTACGACTGTATTTGCACATTCGCCCATCTCACCTCCTTATCTGAACGCCGACCACTCTTTTACGTTCGACAAATCGAGAAAAAACATCCATTTATAACATCTTTAACCTATAAGCCAAGAACGTAGTCATTAAATAGGTCCACTTCGTTAGCCGATCCAATGCAGAGCGCTGTACGCTGATCCACCGAAGTAATTTTCACATCGAGTATTGATCCGCCCATCACCCCATCCGACGACTTTCCTCCAGCCTTTTCCACGAGCAAAGCAAATGGGGCAGCTTCAAAGGCCAACCGCAGTTTTGCAGGACTCGATGTGGTCGTTGGATTGGCAAAAATTCCTTGTCCCTTTGTAAATTGTTGGTAGACATCTGGCACGAGACCACCCGTATAACGGAGAGTGTATCTATTTTCAATGTAGTGATCGATGAGTTTTCTGTATCCCGGAATGTCTTGCGCGGATCGTAGATTGGCGGGAGAAAAGATTTTGGAATCGGGCTGAATCTGCACCTTGTGCTTCGAGCAAAGCCATTGGGCCCAGGTTCCGTCCGGACGCCGACTGACCTCGGGCATGCATCCATAGGTGAATTCATATGCGCCGTCGTCCAAAGCTACCAATACAGTCGTGCGAGGACCGTAAATAGCTACAAGAGATGTTACTTGATCTCGACCAGTCGCTCCAATGAGACCCGTGGATTTGGGCCAAATGCCAATCATTGTTCCAACGGCCCAGTTGTTGTCGACAATCGAAGAACCATCAAGTGGGTCCCAACAAACTGTGTACTCGCCTTCACCACTTTCATCAACATTGCGAACAACGGGATCCTCCTCGGATGCACCTTCTCGGCAAACCTTGGAGCGTTTCACCGCGTCCCATATCAAGTTGTCGGCGATGACCTGAAAGAAACGTCGTAAAAAACATAGACTTTTAATTTGCAGCAAGACGATGGAGATTTAGATATGACTGACGACAGAAGCTGCGCACTTACATCGACGGAAAGCTGCTTGTCGCCAAACGCATTGTCAATGCCTTCGACCGTCACCAACGTCGTCCGAAGAGCGTCCGTTATTTCGGCACAAACATTGAGCATGTCATTGATGACAGTTCGAAGCTTCTCGTTCTTGCAATGCTTTGCCAAAACCTCGTCTAGGCTTTCGTAATGGTCCAGCTTCTCGGCCGATGTATAGAAGGAAGTACACGAGGCGCCATATTCGAGATTGCCAGGCTCAACTATCAGGCTTTCCGTATCAATAAGAGCTGAAGATGTCATTGAATGAATCGCTGATGGACGGTATGAAGTTATGTATATGAATGATGAGGCCGTCGCTGTCAAGTGTTCGTTGGCTCTGCAAAGAATAATTGTGAGTGGCAATGGTGGAACAAACGAATGACGATCATCGGCATTCTACTCCATGGCGGACGTAGTTGGCCCGCCGAGGAGTGTGCTTAGCTACCGGTATGTATATACGTACCGGTACTGTAGCTACACCTGGACGAGCAAGCGCCTGTCTTACTTTTAACATCGTGCTCCGCATAAATTAGTGCTGCAAGGTAAAAGTTAAGTGGTGACATTGCATAGCTGGCAGATGGGTGATTCCAAAGAGCCTTTTAACTACCTACACCATCGGCGAATCTCTGTCCCAAGATGCATACGCATCCACAATTTCTTGCACGTCATTTCGCGATCCCATAATGACTGGAATCCGTTGATGAACAATTTCGGGACTAATCTCCATGACTCGTTGCGTGCCCGTGGTGGAGAGGCCGCCAGCCTGCTCCATGATGAACGACATTGGCGCACCTTCGTAGAGTAACCGCAGCTTCCCGTTTGGATTTCTGGTATCACCAGGATATCCAAAGACTCCGCCGTAGAGCAGAGTTCGATGCACGTCCGCAACCATGGAGCCAATGTATCGGGAGCTAAAGCGCTTGCCAGACTTGCCGTTTCCGAGTCGCCAATTGCGGATTGTTTCCTTAATGGGGGCATCCCAGTGGTCCATGTTGGCTTCGTTGAACGAGTATATAGATGATGTTTCCGGTATTCGCACATTAGGTTTGCTCAACACAAATTCACCAATTTGTTCATCTAGTGTAAACATGTAGACACCCTTGCCAAGCGTCAATACGAGAAATGTGGAAGAAGAGTACAAGCAGTATGCCGCGGCGACAAGATTGGTT
This sequence comes from Mayamaea pseudoterrestris, assembly GCA_027923505.1. Lineage (NCBI taxonomy): Eukaryota > Bacillariophyta > Bacillariophyceae > Sellaphorales > Sellaphoraceae > Mayamaea > Mayamaea pseudoterrestris. Next base: position 318,651 of record BROI01000018.1, on the reverse strand, counting down.
CCGGGCTGCAACGTATTCGCCAAGCATGCCGCTTCCTGCTCAGTGCAGTCGTCACCAATACAGTCAAAGTCAATGGCGCAGCTTTCGTCGTGCTCGTAGATGCCAATTATGGTGCCAGTTGGAATGCCTGCATCCACATTGGATGACCCATCGAGGGGATCAAAGACGGCGACATACTTTTCTCCTTCCTCAATGACAATCTCCTTATTGTCAAAGTCCATCAGGTCGACTGGACCGTCCTCCTCCTCCGATGCCAGTACACCAAGGCGGCCAGTGAATCGAAGCGCTCGTTTCAAAAGGTCATTTGTAATGACATCGAGTTTCTTTTGCTCTTCGCCTTGGACATTGATTTCACCTTGGTAGCCAAGTGTTTCGCTGGAAGGTAGTTGTGAGCGCTTGACAAGGTTGGAAATCGCCTTACAGGCAGTGTTGATTGCTCCAAAGAGGACGCACAGTTCGCGTAGCTCTGGATTCAGAGTAGCTACTCCGTCCATGAATCGAGTCAAGGTGAGCCCCGTCATGTCGCACACTTCGTCAAAGACTGGAACCTTGGCGGGTGCTCGATTCATGCTTGGTGCAGCATGCTCTGCCGCTTGTGTCGCCGTTGTCGTTGTAGCGAAACGATGTGAAGGTAATCCATGCCGGACGGTACCAAGTGGTGCGACAAATGCGTGAGAACTTGCCAACAGAATGCTGGAGAATAGCTGAGGATGCTTCATGCTTATTTCAAAGTGCTTGGACGACAAACCAAATGCGGAGTGAGTAGCCGACGCGAAGATCACCGATGTGGTCGATGTTTGATGGGTGATGGATGTCGTGCAGTCCGCAAGCATGCGTCAAGCGTCATAACCGATGCGACTCGCGAGAAGATCTCGCGACATGAATGCGAGGAGAGCCTCATCTGCTTCTGGGATCTGATCTCTGCGAACAACTTGAACATAATTGGCAACAACTTGCATATAACAAGCGCTAACAAAGAGCAATGACCGTACAAAGACTGATAATACTTTTGCTGGCGCCATTGAGCATGTCGGCAACGGCGTTTCTCGTGCCGCCACTCCTGTCGCTGGCCACTCCCTCTACGTTGACTCCATTTCCAATTGATCTCCCAATGTCGAAACAAGGCGAGGCAGAGACTATAAATGGGATTTTGAGTAAAACGAATAAAAGCCATTCCGATCCTACTTTCATCCAAGCCTTGAACCCCTATCGATCGCCTCAATTTGCATCCGACCGAGAATATCTCGACTTTTTGATCTCTCTGCAAGAGAAACAGCGAAACAACTCTGCAAAGTTCGTCGATCCTTTTTGGGAACAAATCAAGCTAGAAGCAGCCGCCGCACTAGAGAAAGAACCTGGCGCTGGCCCTCAGCTATACCAAGGAATTCTAGGTCGATCGAGTCTCAAGTCTGCCATTTCCTCCATGGTGTCGCACGAAATCGAAACGGAACTCATTCCAGCCACGGCGCTCAAGGGACTCATGCTGGAGCTACTAACTATTGAGGATGAAATGCGAATACGACTTGATCTTCAAGCGGTCGCAACTCGCAGTGCCGGAATTCGAACTGCCATGGACGCAGTCCTTTTTCACAATGGGTTCCACGCCTTGGTATGCTATCGCGTCGGCCATCGGCTATGGCAAGCCGGTCGAACCGGTTTGGCATACTATCTACAATCGGTCGTGAGTCGTCGATTCTCGGCGGATATTCATCCAGCCTGTCGCATCGGAAGTGGGTGCTACATTCGGGGAAGTGGATGCGTGATTGGCGAGACTGCCGTTGTTGGCAACGATGTTTCCATTTTCGATGGAGTGACTCTGGGTGGTACGGGCAAGGAAGCTGGTGATCGACATCCCAAAATAGGTAATGGAGTGATTATTGGAGGATGGGCGGCCGTCTTGGGTAATATTCCTGTTGGCGACGGAGCCGTCGTGGACGCTCGATCGATTGTGACAAAGCCAGTCCCTCCCCTGGCACGAGTCAGCGGAGTTCCTGCACGGATACAAGGGTATCGGAGTTTGGATTTCAACGATGTCATTGACAAGGACTTGGAGGCACATCTTGCACCAAAGTATTTCGAACAATGGAAGCAGTACGAATCCCTTGATGGCGGCTCATGATTCTACGGCGTCAAGTCAAGTATACTATGCTGGGGGTAGTCATAAAAAAAGCATGATTCATAACCCTAAATTTAAACTATCGACTCATTGATTCTTTTATCCCGACTTTGACGCTTCATAAATGGTGTCCACAGTCTTGGCCATCACCATGTGGAACTTCTCATCATCCATTTGGTGGCTCAACTTCTCCGTCAATGCACGCGAAAAGCTGGCAATCATGCCCTTTTGCTTGGCGAGACGCTGACACGCCTCGTCGCAGGAATAGCCGCCCGAAAGGGCAACAACTCGGACGCACTTTGGATGCGCAATGCACTCGGCGTACAAATTATCCTTGGTCGGAATGGTGAGCTTGAGCATGACTCGATCATCATCGCCGAGCGCATCAAGATGTTCCAACAGATACTTTTTCAAAATATCTTCGCACTGTTCCTTGTCCGTAGCGTTAATATTCACCTCTGGCTCAATAATAGGAATCAGCTTGTGTCCAATAATCTGCTTGGCGATCTCAAACTGCTGCTCGACAATCGCTTTAATGCCAGTTTCATTGGCCGAATTGATGACCGAGCGCATCTTTGTTCCGTAGAAGCCCTTTTGCTTTGCTTGCTCAAGAAGCTCATCAAGGCCAGGAATCGGCTTCATGAGCTGGACGCCATCCTTCTCGTCCATTAAGCCTTTGTCAATCTTGAGAAAGGGAACAATATGTTTCTTCTCCCAAAGGTACTGACCAGTAGGAATGCCTTCAATCTCGCGATTCATCGTGTCTTCAAAGAGAATGGCACCTAGTACCTGATCGCCTGTGAAACCTGGACTCGTAATGATGCGCGTTCGCATCTTGTGGACGGCATCATACATGCTGTCGTCGCCCGGAGTGTATTCCTATCATGCCATGATGCGATGCAGCAGATAGAAAAGACGGAAGAGGCGATTTTTAGAATACAGCCCATGACAAGGAGTGTTTTGCAGTCCGTTCCGCTTCAATTATCGGATGCTCAAAATTACATGCGAATCTTTTACATCGAACGTTGTTCCTTGCAAAACTTACCGAGTCAGGAATGCCATAAAGCTTCAAAGCTTTCGGCGTGCTGCCGCCAGACTGATCCAAGGCCGCAAGGAAGCCGTCAGCCTCGCTGACCTTGGTGTGCATTGCATGAAAGACGCTCATGGTGGCTTGTAGCAGCAGCTTCGTGTTGTGGGTGTCGCGAGACGCCGCGTGACGGCGACGAAGCGGTCAGAAATCCAAAGAATCCGAACCTCATCTTCAATGCGCGCCGGCGCGGGGAGCGCGATGTCATCACGCATTAGCTATTTTGAACTGATATGCATGCATACCTTCAATTCGATACGAGTATGATATACCTATAGAAGATACTCCACTATTGTATACGTTATTTATAAGCTGGAATTGAGCATGAGTGAGAGAACGACGGTCCATACAAGAAAGACGCAATTCACAAAAAGGACGCGCAGAGTTGGCTTGACAAACGCAATATTGACGACGGAGAACGGAATCCATAATTTCCAATTCGCCAGTAAAGTACTCCAATAGTTGCTAACCAAATCTTGTTGCATGCCCGGCAAGCCCTCGCCCTTCATAAAGCTAAGCGAGCTTATCATGACAGCCAATAGCAGGGGTGCTTGAATACCCTGATCAATTGCAACCTTTAGAAGTGTCCTGAATGAGCATGGCTTGGGGCTGGGAGGCAAATAATGGTCAAGAAAGTAAAAGTAGTAGTGTGACCAAGGTGCTCCAAACAAACCTATGATAGCAAATCGGGCCATGCGAGGCAAATCCACACCACCAGACGCCGCAGTTTGACCACGCAAATGTTCCACTCCTTGTCCACACAAATCGCCTGCTCCGAGAATAAACATGGCCGTAATACTCTTGACAATCAATGGGTGCTGGCCTATGAGATTGTTGTAGCGTTGCCAAGCAGTGCGACAATGATTGCACCGGGTGTGGCGGAAGGCATCGTTCACCATGGGCCTGCCATCGGCCCCGGGCAAGACACGGTCCAATTCGCCATCTTCGCGACAACGATTATTATTCAAAAGCAGAGACGTGATCTCAGATGCAATTTCAGCTTTTGGCGGCATTGGCAGGCTCGTTGACCGATGACGGCTGCCACTTTTTGCGAGTATTGCGAGGCGATTTGGTTCGTCGCTTCGTTTTTATCAAATTGCACGTCTTCGTCGGCTTGTCAACAGCAAAGGCAGCTTTCCTTTCCTCGCAACTGAGACGGTTATGCAACTCTGGGATGTGTTGCTTCTGCTGTCGCCGTTGACCGTGGGATGTGGGTGACACATGAATCGGCGTTTCTTCATTGGAAGGAGTTAAGGTTCAGGGTGGCGATTTGTTCGCCGAGCTCGGTCCATTAGCATGAAAATGGAGGCCGTCATGCCAGTTGTGCTCTTGATAAAGGAACGTCGGCTACATGGAGCCGTTAGGCGGAGATGTGAATAGCTTGAAGTCTCTCGCATTGCCTTCGCTGCGGGGCTCAGTAGAAGTAGTAGATCATCAGCTCGTCAATCCATGCCAGCGAATTTCCAAGGCCAAGTCATTTAATACAATCTAGTCTTCCTTTTTATTTAACTTTAGCGACAAAAAGATGCTCCATCCGAAAAATATGACATTGAGATATAGCACGCGCAGAATGGGAGGAACGAAGCCAATGTTAACTATTGTGGCTGGCACCCAAAGTTTCCAATTAGCAATGAGCGTGTCTTTATAATCCTTGTCAATTTGCTTTTGTATCGCATCAACTGGCTTCCCTTCAACCAGACCAAGGAATACAAAAATGAGAACTGTAAAGATGGGCGCCTGTATAAACTGGTCAATGAAAACCTTGACTCCGTTTGTTGCCGTGAATGGCTCTGTCGTTGGAGGAATGGCGCTGTCTAATTGCTCATAGTAAAAGTGGTTCCATGGTGCTTGTAATACGAGACCAAAGAATGCGAATCGGGCTGCTCTAGCCCAGTCTGTGCTTGTTTCGTCGTCCGTGTTGCCTTGCAACTTTTGTTCAAGCACCTGGCCGGTCAAATCGGCGGCTCCAAGCAACACACACGCCGTGACACTTTTGACAACCAATGGCGAAGTTTGGAGTGCATCATTGTAAGCATCCCATGCTTCAACTGGACTAAATCCCAAAGCAGAAGCAGCTCGTCGTGCTTGTTGGCTTTCTTGCGAATTCGAAACATTACGTCGGTGCCGTCGAGTCGCTCCAGCCGGTGACTGAAAGGCTGCACACGCAATCAAATGCGGCAGAAGTTGTAAAACTCTCCTCATGTTGAAGTCAATGCAACTTTAATCCAGAGATATGGGTTGATGGTTGTTGGTTGATGGTTGTTGGTTGATGGTCGTCGATGCAACATGCTCGCATGATGCGCGATCTTTTTGTGTTGCGCGCCGGGCGAGCCGCTGACAAAACGGAGAGGTTTCTGTGACGTCGGCAGAAAATCCATCGGCTTCTTTCGACGCTGCAAACTGCAAACCAACTTGGGCGCGTCAAGCCTCACAAAATCAACGCCACAGTGCTCGTCTATACAGCCAATCTCCATGATCCCTAGAATGACAATCTCTGCAGCAACGTCTACAACGTCGTCTCTGCTACAGAATGGTGTGAGTCCGTTTCTTGATTTTGCTCAGGTGGCAGCACCTCTATCGAGCATCATTCTCTGCTTGTCGCCCATTCCAACCATGCAGCAAATTTCCAAGGACAAGTCCGTTGGGACGCTTCCGCTCTTGCCATACAGCAGCATGCTGGCAAATGCTTTTGTATGGACCTGCTACGGTGTTATGAAGAGGGAGCCAAAGATTTGGATTGCCAATGGACCAGGCATTTTTCTCGGTCTCTTTTACATGTTGAAGTTTATCAAGCATTCGCCAAAATCGGCTCCAACATTGCCCGGATCTGTGCAGCAACATTTTCAAGTGGCATTGTCCATTATTGTAGCAACCTTGCTGGTGGCGCTTTCACCGCTCAAACACAAGAGTGAGATTGTTGGGCGTGCTGCCGTGGCCATTTGCATCGCATTGTTTGCGTCGCCTCTGGCCTCACTAAAGACCGTCATTGATAACAAATCAGCGGCATCCATCGCACTTCCGCTATCAATTGCCATGACGGTGAATGGTTTCCTTTGGACATCGGTGGGGGCATTGCGCTTGAATGATTACAATGTTGTGATTCCAAGCTTCCTTGGCTTCGTCTCGGGCCTGACGCAAATATTTTTGAAGCTGATGTATGGCAATGGTAAAATCAAGGTCCAGGATCTTCCAATCTGATATGGACAGGGGATGAAAGAGATACTGTATGTAGAATCTTCCGCCCCCGGCAAAAGTGCCGCTGCCGGTGTCCCCTGCACCGATGAATACATTCGCTTTTAATTTAGCTAACAACATCAAACTAAGGCGTTTAAGAACTGAAAGGCCAAAGTCCCCTATACTATCGCAAAGCAAGAAGTGTTGTCGCCAGCAGCAGAACTCGTATGATAGCCATCGAACAAGTACTGTAACTAAAAAAAGGTGAAAACGTCATCTTGTCGCATTAACAATGCAGGGCGCTTTTTCCATCGTCCGTCTGCATCTGCAGCTTCCACTTTGTCCTCTCCTTCGTCATCGAGGCTGCTGCCTTTAACTTTTGATACTATGCTTTCCATTCTCATATACTACGTTGGGCTACTGCTGGTAGCGTATTTGGCACTAACCATGACGCTCGGGTCAGCCATGGGTGTCTTTCAAGAGGCCAAGATTTGGGCACCAGAGGGACTGCCATCGCTCTCTATCTTTGGGGTACTAAAAGTATTTCTGTTCAATCTGGTTTGGTTCACAATCTGCTTTCTCGGATCCATCATTGTATGTATCCGATGGATATTGACACTTGGAACATCCGACCTTGCTCTGGAGATGAATCGCTGGGTCGAACACTGGGCGGCTGTCATTATTATTCGGTGCTTTGTCGGCGACGTGCAAGTCATGGGAGAGGAGAATCTACCGGAACCTAACATGGTTCCAGCGCCAGTTTATATTTCGAACCATGCCAGTCAGATGGACGCCGCGTCCGTTTATTTCTTTAACCGACGCTTCCTGTGGGTCGCCAAGTCGAGCGTTTTGTTCTTGCCAGGCGTTGGCGGCGTCATGTATTTGGGAGGCCATGTTTTGATAAAGCGGAGTGGAAAGAACAAGAAGAGTGTCTCCAACTTGTACGAGAAGTCTAACGAAGCAATACAAAAGGGCCTTCCAATGTTCTTTTTCCCTCAAGGAACGCGGAGTCAGGCCGAACGACTTGCTTTCAAAGATGGAGCCTTTATCGTAGCGCAAACGAATAAGAGCATGATTGTGCCCATTTCGCTGGAAATGCCAAAAAAGGGCTGGAATACTGCTTATCCCTTTTCGCTGCTATGGAATCAATGTCCAGAGGTGAGGCTGACGATACACAAGCCAATTCAAGTGACCGGGACTGAAGATCGAGAAGCGCTCAAGCAACAATGCGCAGATGTCATTTACAGCGTCTTGCCGCCTCCTCCAGGAAGCGGCAGCAAGAAGGAGAAGTAGATTCTTCTTGGTCAGCCCTGCTCGCCATGGGCTATCCATGGACGAGCCTTTTTTATTCGTTCATTCTTCTTGGTCAGCATTGCTCGCCCTGGGCGATCCACGGACAAGCCTATTTATTCGTTCATCATTTCAGCTGTAAAGTCTTTTCCATTGTACAATCCAGTAACATAGCTTTGGATGCTTTACTAACAGTAGCTTGACAAATCCCGGTAGCTACTCTGTTCGATAAGAGGTTCGCGGCAATGAAAAGACACATTTCTTAATGGCCCGGACACGAGATGAACCGCGCCATTTCGCAGTGCCGCGCCGTCAAATCTTGCAGGATTAAAACAAGCAAGCAGTCGATTAAACTGTTACAGCGATTATAATCTAGTTGCTGAAGATTTCCTTGCTTTGTCGCGTCTTATCTGACGACAATCTCTAGCGTTTCCGTCGAGAGAATTGCAGTGGTGCAGTGCGACTGTGACACGAATGTGAATTCGGTGCGTTGTTTTAAGGAAGATCACTGTCGGCGGCAGCTCAACTCAACGTGAGTAAACGACTACTCGGAGCAGCCACTTTCATATTCGATCAGATCCTGATCGCGAATAAGTTGTTTTTGTAACAATCTGCACCATGGGAGGCTTGAAGCGTGTACGAACCCCGCACTACATTGCGGGCTTGGGCGACGGCAACGTCAAGGTGGCGGAACCCAAAAAGGCTCGCGACTGGAACGCCAATGTTCGTCGTCGAGAAAAAGACCCTCGACTGGCGGCGCAGGAGCATCCAGCTCTTTCGTCGGCGGAGCGATTTGACTTGTATTTCAAGGATCTGCAGGAGGCTACCAGTAGCACGAATCGAGTTGCCGGTCGCCATCGACATCCAACGACACCATGGCATTTCTCAGCTTGGGCAATGCTGCTGACGATTATTCTACTTGGTGCATTCTTTTTGCATATATTGTCGGACTCGCAAACTCAAGATCGCAAGCTTTACAGACGCAGCAGGGCTGCGCGAGCTTGGAGGCGGGCCAAGAAGAAGACTGACGAATGGAACGAGGATGAGGACGACAACCATGACATTGACGAAAGCTTTAGTCAAAGCCAGGATCTGACTACTGAAGCATCGAATGGAGAGAATATGGCAATGAACTATTATCCATACCATACGCCGGATCATGGTTTACATGTTCAACAACAGCATCGACATCGCCGCAAGCCAAGTAATCTACCTATGCCAGCAGCGAACGCAGCAGCAGCAGTAGCCACTGCGTATCCTCCACCACAACCTAGCTACCAGCATTCGCCCTTGCTTCTCGGTGCCGTTTCTCCAGCAGCGGCAAGTAGTTTTGCAGGCAAGAGCCCATGCTCGTCGACGAGGAGCTCGCGCCTGGTGGTAAACGTCAACCCAGGCATTTCTCCAATTCCGGAACGAGCCGTCATGGCGCAGCATTTATATGCGCCTCCTCAGCGGACCACGATGAATCCTCAGCCTTTGTCAACAGCATCTTCCTTTTCAACGACTACACCTGACTCGGATAGGCCTTTGCGTACGCCACGGACGCGCTGCGAGTTGACTGATCGCCGTTTAGCGACAGATTCGACGCACAATGCGTCACCAGCATTAGGGCCGAGGATGCGGCCTCGTGAGAATCATTTGCTGCTTTCTCCCGGGCATGATGATCAGCTGTTAGGTTGTGCAGCTGCTGAAAAGTCGTCACCGGCGGTTGATTTCCTTGTATTTTCGCTTCCTCCTCCGGCAATGCCCACATACTCGGGCGCGATTGAAGGGACTCCCCGAATTGGAAATCAGAGACGCATACTGCCACGGGTTGACGGTTATATGCCGCAATTACCAGATCAGAAATCCGGTTCAAGCAGTCCCTTGCGCGACGATGCATTTCAATTTGCATCATCACCGTACTTGCGGAGGCGGGCTGACGAGCCCCAGTCTGACGAGTCATTACCATTCCCGTTCATTCCAACGTTGCAGCGGCAGCAGCAGCAAACGCAAGGACCGCCAATGTCGGTCAAGCTTGACGATTTGCAGCTCTACCAAATGATGGAGTCGGGCAATGTTTCGCACTGGAAGGCCCGCGTCGCCGAAGAGTCGCGCCAGTTGGAGGATCGAATCGCCACGTCGCATGGCGGTAGCAGTAGAAGCGAGCTCTTGGTAGCAGCCGACGCTAGCGATGATGATACAGATTCCAGTTATGAGATGCTATCAAATGATCCGAGGAAAAATATTCAACACAAGCGAGCTGATTTGACCAGCTCGACAAATGCGTCTGCGTCGCTCCAGGGTGCTATTGACTTCAAGGAGTTGAAACTTGTTGACGTCATTGGTGGAGGTGGATTTGGCCAGGTTTGGAGAGCCATCTGGAATGGAACTCCTGTTGCTGTGAAGATTCTGACGGGGTCTGCGCAGAGCAAAAACATTCCAAAACCTGTTCTTCAGGAATTCGTTGCCGAGATAAATCTCTTAAAGGGAATGCGCCATCCTAACATATGTTTGTACATGGGCGCTTGTCTGGATCATCCAAACCGAGCCATTATCACCGAGCTTGCCGCGAATGGATCATTGTGGGATGCGTTGCGCTTGCCATTGTGTCCTCCGTACATCGCATGCGATGGGCAAACTCGGCAAGCTTGGCCGATGCGGTTGTATTTGCCAGATGCACGTCATGGAGCTCCTCCTGGACCGTCTTCGCGACTGCCTCCTCCGATACCGCCTCGTGACACTTGGCCGTGGGAGCTTGTGAAGCGCGTTGCGTGCGGTGCCGCTCGCGGCATGGCCTATCTGCACAGTGGCAAGCCGCCAGTGCTACATCGTGATTTAAAGGTATCTGCTGAACAGTGAGTATTAATTTGCTGCCATGAAAGCGTATACTAACGGCGGTTTCTTTGATATTTACAGAGCGCTAATATATTATTGGATGAGAGCTACACTGCCAAGGTCTGTGACTTCGGTTTGTCACGATTGAAGGCAAATGATAGTATGACAGGATCTTGTGGAACTGTGCAGTGGATGGCTCCGGTAAGAATCAAGCATATATTTGCGTCAGCGATGTCCGCTTGAGACAGCAAGCAGCTTGGCCGACAGAAGCATGACACGCGATGCAACTAACATTATAATCCTCATTTTTGATACAGGAAGTTCTGTCTAATATGAGCTATGATGAAAAGGCGGATATCTACTCATATGGTATCATTCTTTGGGAGCTTCTCTCGCGTCTATGCCCATATGACGGCATGACTCCTATCCAGTGCGCCCTGGCTGTCCTGAATCGCGACCAGCGCCCAGAGATACCGAAATGGTGTCCACCGTCGCTGCAAACTGTAATCCGCTCGTGTATCAAGAGAGTACCCGAGGAAAGACCGACCTTTAGCGAGATCATCGCTGCATTTGATGGGATGCCTTAATTGCTACCGTCTTCTGCTCGACGCAGGAGTGGAGTCATTGATAGCGAGAACAACAATCTTGCTAAGATATAGTAGTTTAATTCAACATGTGCAATAATGTATTCGTCAAAAGGCTATTTTCGAAAACCTCGCGGCTTCCGTGCGGAATCAACTGCAAAGTACTCCACTTCCCATTTTAATCTCATATGCGTCCGTTTCACATATCGAAAAGACCTTTAGTGGCTCGACAGTCGCGCGAGCAATGTCCTGTGTCATGGCTCCCGACTCTGCCAAGTTACTAAACCAACCTGGTATTTCCTCCTGCTCTATGCCGAACCGAAAGCAGACATCTCGAGCAAAGGTGCAGCAGTTCTTTCGAAGTATGTCATAGTCCGCTCCCATGTACTCCTTGGCCAAGTTGCGAATAATCTCCCGGCCATCCAAGTACTCCACATTATCCTTAAACTCAATGTTTTGATCATGCTGCAACACCGCCACGTTGCTTCGTCGTATCACGGCTCGCTCTCCAAAATCCACAGTCGTGCGATATTGATAGCCGGGCGAGCGTTTCGGTGTACATGGAAACACTCCGGATCTACCAGGCGTGGAGCAAGCTCCAAAGGCATACTCAATTCCATTCACCTCCACGCCAACGTGATACGCTCCCGTGCCCATGAGATGCAAGCCATCGTTCAAATCCTTGAAACACTTGCCAATTTCGCAAATGCATCCAAAAGGTAGTTGCATCAGTGTGTCTGTAGTAATGAGATCGTATATATGCAACAGAATATGGTTCGACTTGCTCGTTCGTGGCGCGTTGGACGGAGACAAGGATCGCATGGCGGACCGCTGGGCCTTGGAACGAGACTTTCGAATGACGTGATGATCCAGTTCATCCGACGAGCAGCAACCCGACTTTCGTCGTGATCGAGTAGCGTTAGTAGCACGATCCAATATGCTGCTATCGCGTCGCAGTTCAACGACCGAATGGGGATGCAAAAAGTGCAAAAACTTGGACGAACAAGTCGTAGTCGTAGGTGATTCCGACTGGCTGGCGCCATCCTCCAAGCTGTTGGATCGAGTAATAGGAATGGGAGCTCCGGTCCGGATCAGCAACTCCTGTCGCTGCGCTCGCGAAAGCTTTCGAAGCTTGTCCTGCAATGGATATTGGAGGCCTCCTGGACTCGAAGCGGCGGACCGCATGGATGCTTGGGTCGCGAGAAACGGTCGAGGCGACATGGACCTTGCATTCAAAATATGGTAGTATTTGTTGCTCTTGACAGCAGGCGTTATTAGCGATTTACTTTCGTGAAGTTGTGATCTTGCATGTTCGGAGGCGTGGGTCTCCAGTTGCTTATTTGATTCCATCACCATACTTCCCTCATTCATCTCGTCGTCGTCAAAACTACCACCCATGATTGACGCTTCCGCTTGACTAAAATCGATCGAGTAACTTTGCTGAATGACTCCATGCAGGAGCTTGGGTTGTGAAGGAGTGAGCTCGAGTGAACAATTTGCCGTCATGGTTGCAACAAAACCCAACTACGTTATCGTCTCGCGCCTCGAGTGGTGGGTAACATGATGCTCGTGATTGGCTTGCTCGTGGCCAAATTTAGCCAACGGATGACCTGGTAACCGCAAGCCAATGCTCGTAGAGTCTCATGGATGTTGGAGGCATGCGCGGTGCACGTTGAGTCTGCCAAAACTGTTGCACGAAAATCTGGCCAGCCCTGGACGTTGGAACGGCCGATCTCGAGTGCGTTGGACGACGCACATGGCGCACTGCCGCGTCTCTTTTAGTGTATTTTAAATCATTTCTATCACTGTCAAGTCGTATGTCTATCTATCGATCGTTAACTAGAGTCGCATGTACATGCTTATCTGTATGTATAGATGACATCAATGTTGTGATAGCACCTTGTAGTTCGATGCAAAGGCGACGTGGAACCCGATGAGTACCGCTACGATGCCAGGGGATGATTGGCGTCATTAGGAACCGCTGCGATGCGAGATAATCAAGATCTTTTCGATGCCACATCCAGTATCCACCATGACCATGGCTTGCTGTCCCACCTTGCCGTCCTTTGAACGAGACTAGCATCGATAGTCATCTACAACTACTCAACTCTCCACAATGGGATGCTGCGTCAGCTCGCCTTACTCCAAGCGGGTCTACTATCGCGATCCTGCCGACTTGGATGAGGTGGACGTTCCTGCTCGTACCTTTGGAACCTTTCGAGCCGGCAGCAATCTCATACCAGATGACTGCGGCGCCCTTCCTGGACCATATTTGCAAAACTATCTTCCCAGTGACACTGATCTGTTACTCTATGACGCGCGCATGGATCAAGGCTATGGATTTCGTTGTCTGCGCATGGAATACTTTTGTCTGTTTTGTCCGTGGGGTTGGATCTATTTGTTTTCCAAGGGCCTCAACAAGGTATGCGCCCACCTTACCTGCGACGAGTCATGCCAATGGGTACGCAAGGAATATTCCACGCGGAGCTTTTTCAGAATTTACCCAAACAGGATTTCCATCAATCAGCCAAAAGTGCGATGGCCGTGGGGATTTTTGGGATGTGGCAGCTGGAACGCCGATCAAGTACTGAATCATCCGTTTGATCGAGGAGCATTTGGATTTTCTGTCGTTTCCTGTGGCATTATTGACTATCTCTTTGGTTGCTGGCCGGTTTATGGGGGTACAGTTGCTCGGCATAGGTGTCAGTGTAATGGGCCTGCTTGGAATCGAATGTTTACGGATTGTGGAGGCTGCTGGTGTGAAGAATGGTGCGAACGACGAAAAATGGGCTCTGCTTAAGACATTATTGCAAAGTGGCTAATTTCATATTGTTCCTCGCTGCAGGCCTTGCAAAATGTGCTTCTGTACCTATAGATACTCTGGTTTGGCTGATCCCGATGAAGCTGCGTTTGCGTGTGCCATTGCCTTACAAGCTTACTTTGAGGGACGTAAGATGACGCCTCAAGACATGGTTAAGTGCATTGAATTTTGGAGAGAGAACCTGTCGGAGCGTCATGATCCAATTGGTCGAAAGCGGCCCGTCTGCTGTGAGCCCTATTTCACTCCATGTTGCACTTGTCGTTTATGCTTTCAATGTACGCATTTGAAACGAAATATACCATACAAGGATGAAGATGTCACTCCTGAGTTGACAGCGGTAAGTTTGCAAAAATGTATTGATCGATCTGTAGTGACTGTGAAGGTGACTCATCCGCTTCTCCAGGCCTATGAAACATACGGTCACCTCACATCCGAGCAGCGACAAGAGTACCAAAACTTCGAAGGCCCTATCCATCGCTCCACCATGTGTAGAATGTTTGGCTGTAGACGATTATTTGGAGCAAAGGGATGTTGCTTTTGCACGGAAGGTTGTTCTCATTGTGATCGAAGAGCTGGTGCGCCAGCGCCGCCGCGTGAAAATCATGACTTTGACGACGAATTTGACGCGTCGACCATTCTCATGACAATTCTAGGACCACCTACAAAGAAAATAACCATTCAACGCTGGAGATACGATCCCGAAAGTTGTAGCGATGTAATGGACGTGTATCCTTCCGAGACTATATTGCTCGATGGCCATGACACGAATGACAACCCTGCCTGCCATGCACGTCACATGATGAGTGGAACAACGCCCTAGTATTTTTAGAATGTAACGTAGTGTGTAGTATATAGAAGTGTTTCTAGACTCAATTTTGTCTATCTTTTTCAAGTATGATTCGCTCGTGCGTGGACAGTTTAGTTTACTTCCTCAAGGTCGGGCAGCTCATCGCCATCATCATCACCGTCGTCGTCCTCATCATCTCCTTCTGCTCCAAAGTCCATATTACCCATGTCACCCATATCAGGCATGCCTCCCATACCGCCGCCGCCCATGCCTCCCATCTGCAGATGAAGTCGATTGCAAAACCGAGTCAGGTACCGACTCACATAAAAACGAACAAAAACCAGATAAACGTACCTGCTTCATAAGCGCTTCCATATCCATGCCTCCCATGCCGCCCATTCCTCCCATGCCTGGCATTCCCCCCATGCCTCCCATGCCGCCAAGGCCTTGTCCTCCAGCTAGGGCCGATGTATCAAAGCCTTCGTCTTGTTCATCCTCATCTACATAGCGATCCCAGTCCACCGCAACTTGATTCTTCTCCAACGTCTTATCCTTTAGCAGCCGCGGCCAAAACTCCTCGTCGGTCTCTTTCTTGATGAGCAAAAACTGCACATTACGCGGATGCACCGCATACTTGGAGTCGGCCGCGCTGGTGCTAATCGGCTTGAAGAATTCAATGTCAACAGTATACTCCTTACCACCCGAGGTTCCTTGAAATTTGAGCGCGTCTTCCGTCAAGTTGATTGTTTCGTTAGTGACATCTACAATGGCGAAATGAGAGGCGTGAGTTATAGGAAGTGAGACGCGAGGAAGAACTATTCCACGTGGCAGCACTAGTCATGTCGTCGACGCGCTTTGAACAACGATATCCTCCAACAACAAAAAGCAATAAACCAAGCCCTCGCTTCAGTTAATCGATTACGACACCGAAAACACATCGTCGCCAGTGCAAAACTCATTGGGAACGAGATTCGTCGTGCACGGAATTCCTAGCTGCTACGCTGCCCACGTACCAGGAAGTGCGATAGTTAAATAAATTGAGTCAGAGCGCTGCGCCCACTTGATTGGAGCAATATTAGATGTCATTGTGTTGTAAATAGAATGATACAAAAAGCACAGTAGCAAGCTATTGTAAACAATCTCTTCAGGATTGGAAGCAACAATGATCCGCGATGAACTGCAGCGAAAGATCCTTCTGCGTGGCTGTGCGAAGCCGTCTGTCCGTCGTAAGACTCAAAACCGATAAGACAGCTGCTACCGGTGTGTACCGTTCAGTTCTGCATGACTTAATAATGAGAGTCTCTTTTTGCTATGGTGAAGCTGAGGACATGGGCAGACTCATGATACAACCTCGTTGAACCATTCGAAGGTAGTTCGTAGGAGCATTCATCAACTTGCAGCTCTAGCTCACTCCCAGCCTTTGATTTGTCAGAGAAGAGACATCCAAGCTGCTGCAGCTCCATGGACCACAATAATTGGTCTCAAGTGTCACACCCCGACTCCTTTTCCAGTCATGTTCTGCTGGATATGCGCTGTGGCTTGTAGCCGGTGAGAAAGGTACAAATGATTCAGGGCTAGCTTAATCCTAGCCTTGATTTGGAGGGCAGGTGTTCAAAGAAACAACAAAAATATGCTGTACAAGTTAAACATTACTGTGTACTTGATGTCAAACATTGAACTTATAAGTTAAGATTATATCGACAAGCATGACACTACATTTTTTGGTAATCTATAATCCATATCGAATGTGTGCCCTCGGCAATGATGGTATCATCTCGGACTCTTGCCACTTGCGTCGACAGAATAACTTGGTAGCCTTGCTCTCGCTTAGCTCCATCGCTCGATTCTTGAAGAACATTTTCCACTTGGATCTTGGCATTCACTGAAACTCCTACAATCAGCGGTCGCAGCAGTGTCAATGATTGAGTGTCCGGCACGCTGAACGGAAAGGCCGCCTCCACCAAAGCACCAATCAAGCCTGAAATAAGCACTGGGCTCAGTACAGCTGGTCCAACGGCATGCGATCGAATCCAATCCTGCGCTCGCAAATAGTCGGGATCAAAACTAGCGTGCGCCGCCAGCGACTCTCCACCGCACGTCAACAGTGCTTGCGCGTTCGATCGAGGGCCAAAGGTGCGGCGAATACTCGCGGTTTGACCGATGAGGGAAGGTCCAATCTCCTTGTTCGCTTGAAATAATTCTCCAACAGGCCCATCATCGTCCTCAAAGGCAAGGGCTGTGGAAGCGGATGAAAAGTGTCGCGAAGTGGCGGAGTGCAGGACGAATTTGCTCTTGGCCTTTACATGCAAATTCGATGGCGTCAGCTTTCTTCGCGCAAGCAAGGCGAAAGACTGCTGTAATGTTGGTAGCATAGAAACAGTTCTTCTCGTCGACATGATTGTCATGGTGGAACTTTGAGTGAGATGTAGTGGGTCGGGGGAGGAGTTGGAATCGTCGTCGCGTCGCGCCGCGACAAACAGTTAGTCCCAGTGCGTCAGTCATAGACAACTTTAGCTATCGCTTGCGAATCTGCAGCGTGGTCTTAATTACTCTACGACTACTACTTGTACTGCTTCTATAGTTGTTTCAGGTCCGTCGCTAAAAATTTTATAGATACTTAGGTGCAGCACATGTAAGTAGCCCGTCTTGTTTCGCGACTGTCCTTGATCTCACGTATTCATTATTTTTATGTTCCATTCATTGCTCCCTCATTATGTACAACTTGCCAGAAGGACAAGTAGCGTCTATGCATGATATGAATTAGAAACAAAGAGTAGCGTTCATCCGAAACACCGAATGTCCTCTCTCGCCTCTTTCTTTTGACTCTGGCCTCCCTTGTATAGATATTTTTGATGCTCTTCCTCGGCTTCATAAAATGCCGTTGCCGGGAGCAACTCCATTCCAAACTTGTTGTTCTTCTCCAGTTCTCGCTCAGCGATCATTCGCTGCTCCTGCGTATGGAAGAAGCATCCATGCTGGTACTGCATGTGATGCGGCTCAAAAATGCGATGCAGCTCGAGCGTCGACGTGGTCACAGCAAGGCGCTCCAATGCCAAGCGAACCAGCCTTTGATAGCTCACAATCAAGGGATCGTAAACTATCAACACAGTTTCTCGGTGTTTGGTCAAGCCTTGGCAAACCTCGTCATAGGTTGGTGGCTTATTGGAAGTGCCCTGCGTGTACCCAACTCGCGTGCCAATTACGCCAGGCAGTCGGTCGAAGGCAATCTGCGCGCCCCAAAAGCAACCGAGCGAAAAAGAGGCGCATTCGTAAGGAAATTCCGATGCTTGGCTGGTGCACTCGTCGTCATTTCCATAGGCAAACGATTCTGGTAGACGATCAATCTGAAGAACGGTGAAGGTGCAGGAGTAGCTTGT
The DNA here is from genome assembly GCA_027923505.1 of Mayamaea pseudoterrestris. Classification (NCBI taxonomy): domain Eukaryota; phylum Bacillariophyta; class Bacillariophyceae; order Sellaphorales; family Sellaphoraceae; genus Mayamaea; species Mayamaea pseudoterrestris. The sequence continues at coordinate 300,598 of BROI01000018.1, read as the reverse complement.
GCCTGCCAATGAGTGATTGGCGTCCACAGTGACACTGTCCTTCGCAATGTCAGTCACCACTACTTGCATATCCGACTTGAGCTGGATTGCGTCACCAATAGATAAGGCGTCGACATTGACAAACCGCTTTAGCTTCTCCTTGTGGACTTGGAGCACCAGATCGTCGCGTCGCTGTCCCCATCCAGCATCAATAGAAACGTTGTTGACTCTGTCTCCAACAGCCTTGTCCATGAGTAGCTCATGCAAACCGGGCAAGGCTTCGCCCCAGCCAATAATCACATTGACTGTGCCCTGGGTGTCAAAGAGAGATTCAGGCACGTATCCATTCTCGGGAGTCATGTCTAACGCAATCTTGACGCAGTCGCCAACTCGGGCTCGTCGGCGAGCAGTTGATGCAGTATTTGTCATGGTGCCAGTGTAGTTTTGTGCTTTACGAATGTTTGTGGACGGCAGCAGACTCTTCCGATGCACTTGCAATGCCGATGAGCACCCGTGGTCGAGGTCGAATTTTCGAATGAATTGTGAGCACGATCAATCAAGCCTGCGAGTTCCAATCAACACTGACGAAGCAATGAGGTCTGTATCTATAGTTGGGAGCTCGAGTCTTTGGCTGTCCACGACTTTCGCCGAACTATTCGCAAGAGAGCTCGATGGATTTGGTGGCTCGTCGTCAGAGGTTCATCCATAGTTTGTGTGTGCCCCTCTTTCGCACGACTTGTGATCATGGTGAACCAGAAACCATTCGATCGAACGGAACAGGATGGAACGACTTCGAAACAGCCCTGCGAACCGTTCATTCATTGCCACGTCATGACACTGCGGTGTAAAGAGTGGTAAAACTCCGATGAAATTTCAAAATTGGATCACGAGTATCGCGTCACAAAATGCCGCCAGGACTGGGACAACTACCCATAGCGCTAAAAGCTAACAAATAAATGACCCCCATGTTATTATTGTTACAATTCTGCGATTTCCCCTCGTTATAAATCGACTGTATCTTGAATATCATACCTTCGTGGTGATGCCGGTGCTGTCCTTGGTCCGAGATCTCGTCTCACATGGGAAAGCATTGTTCTGGCGACAATTGCATCAAGTTCATCGTCCTCCATTGCAGGTTGTGGAGGCCGCATATGCCTTTTCGGGCTCATGGAAGCTCCTGGTATAACTTCCAAACGTTCCATCTGGGTCAAACTGTCATTATCACTGATGATGATAGAGTTGGCGAGCTCGCTATCGCCTTCAAGATCAACTCTCGGTGAATTATCCACTGATGCGGTCTGCGACCTGTCCTCGTAAAGCGACAGTGAGTATTGATCCTTCAGCTCTTCAGTGTATTGCCTACGTCGCTTGAGACCCCGCCCGGCAAGGAAGAGCACCCCGCAAATGAGCCCTATCACGAGCAATGATCCAAATACGCTTCCCGCAATGACCTTGGCCGCACTGTCGGACACGACCACCGCAGAATTGGTTACACCAAGAAAGGTCGTTGACGCTATTGGCGGCGTGTCAAAGAGTCCGCTATCAAAAATATTCGCTAATGAAGCGGAGAACGAATCCAGTACAGCTTTGTCGTGAACGACTGAGCTGTCGCTATCGACTCCCAATCTCCGTCCGTCCTGAGACTGCAAATAAAAGGTCTGCACGGTGAACCCTCCATTGACAATGTAGCATTCGTTGCTTTCAAATCTTTGGTCGCTGCTGCAGGTCACGTTTGACGGTGCATCTCCAGGGTTTGTACTGATTCTGGCCGTGTAAAACGTATCTGAGTTGCCATCGAACAGGCAATCCAAGAATTGTTCTGTCAATGCGTTGTGCAGACGCATGGTAATTGTCGACATGGATAGCTGTGCCGATGAACCAGGTGCAACATTCAAAACGTAGTCAAAAGATACAAGCTGGTTTGTCACGTTGGTAGCTTTCGCTGGAATCTCATTCCGGCAAGTCGAGACAGCCTTTGGTAAGCCGTCGTCTCCGACTCGAATCGTTGTATCGAAACCATCTGGGTCCATGCTTGGAGCAGCCGATGACGTAGGAGTCCCTGTTGGTGTTGCAGTTGGCGCGGCTGTCGGAATGGATGATGGATGTTTTGATGGAAATGCCGATGGTGATTTTGACGGCACAGGAGAAAACGTTGGGTAAGCAGTCGGAACTAATGTGGGCATCAATGTCGGACTGTCGCTTGGACTAAACGTGTCAATAGAAGCTGTGGGACTGGGTGTTACTGGGCTAGGAGTCGTAGTCACTGGATAAGGCGTTGGGAAGAATGTAGAAGGAACGTTGACTGGACTTGGATAGGTTGGAACTGGAACAGGTGCGGCAGTCGTCGGAGATGCCACGGGTGAGGCAGACACATTGAGCTCGGACGGTTGACAGTAACTGATTCCATTTATATAACAGGTTTGCAGTCTTCGAAGAGCTCGTTTGGGAGGCTTCTGAATGTCCATAGCATTGATCATCGTGAAGTTAAATGCGACGAGGAATGTCGCTGCTGTCACAGAAGCGATAGTCCTTCTCGTGCTGCGCTTCATCCTCTCAGATAAATGGCCTCTAGTGCTCTCCGCTTTACCAACTGCAATTCCTTCCACAAGCAACTCCTAGATGGTAATCAACTCCAAGTTTTCAAATTACAACTCAATTTCAAGCTTTGACGAAGCGATGAGAAATCCTACAGTTACTTTCAACGCATCTCCATTCATCGGAAGTTGTGTGTGGCCGGCCTATACTGGCGCGCCGCCTCGCTCGTCGAAACGTCGCAACGGTTGGTCGGCGTCACGCATGGTTTAGCTATCATACCGGTGTATGATGTTGCTTAGGAGCATTCTTCGTGGTCCACAGAGTGATGAACAATATCAAAGCCTCTTGATTTCTTATGATCAATATGAGTGTGTGAGTAAATGTGGAAAACAGCATTTGTTAATTTAATCAATTAAACTGCATCAAAAAGTACAATACCCTTGAACTTTAATTGCCCATATAACATGCCATGTATACACCCAAATCACACAAGAATGGTGCCAGCATCAATAATTAGCCTGAAATACAAGTGGTATGCCTGGCTGGAGTCTCAGTAGACTGCAATATGATTGGTGACAACTTGTCACCAGTCTCAGTCCACTGATGCCTTGACATTCAGATGCCCCTATAACAAGCCATGGATACACCCAAATCACACAATAATGGTGCCAACAACAAAAATCACGCTGTGCTACAAGATGGTCAGCTTGACTGGTGTCTCACCAGACTGCAAGATGATTGGTGACAACTTTTCACCAGTCTCAGCCCGCCAATGCCTTGACATTCAAATGCCCCTATAACAGGCCATATATACACCCAAATCATACCAGAATGGTGGAAACATCCTTATTTCAGGTGCGCTACAAGATTAATTGCCTGGCTGGTCCCTCGGTTGACTGCAATGTGACTGGCGACAACTGATGCCATGATTTTCAAATGTCCATACCTTGAGCCATGTGTATGCCCAAATCAAGCCAGAATGGTGCTAACATCCTTATTTCAGGTGCGCTACAAGATGGATTGCCTGGCTGGTCCCTCGGTAGACTGCAATGTGACTGGTGAGAAGTTCTCACCAGTCTCAGCCAGCAGATGCCGTGATTTTCAAATGCCCATACCTTGAGCCATGTGTATGCCCAAATCAAGCCAGAATGGTGCTAACATCCTTATTTCAGGTGCGCTACAAGATGGATTGCCTGGCTGGTCCCTCAGTAGACAGCAATTTCATTGGCGAGAAGTTCTCACCAGTCTCAGCCAGCAGATGCCGTGATTTTCAAATGCCCAAACCTTGAGCCATGTGTATGCCCAAATCAAGCCAGAATGGTGCTAACATCCTTATTTCAGGTGCGCTACATGATGGATTGCCTGGCTGGTCCCTCAATAGACGGCAATGTGACTGGAGACAATATGTTGCATGAGATGGATCTATTGATCCCCGGAATGATTGTATGTAGCCTTGGAGCCTGTCAGACCAAGGCGCTCGCTCAGCTTGATCATAGATCAACTTTGTGGAGCGCATTACAGCATTCATGAGCTCCTTGTTGCAGCAGCCAAGTCTTGCAAGGTCACTTTCATGTTGCATGAGTTTGATCTTTTGATTCCCGGAATGATTGTCTGGAGCCTTGGAGCCTGCCAGACCACTGCGCTGAGCTTGATCATAGATCCACTTGGTGGAGCGCATTACAGCATGCATGAGCTCCTTGTAGGAGCAACCCAAGTCTTGCAAGGTCACTTCCATGTTGCATGAGTTTGATCTTTTGATTCCCGGAATGATTGTCTGTAGCCTTGGAGCCTGCCAGACCACTGCGCTGAGCTTGATCATAGATCAACTTTGTGGAGCGCTTTACAGCATGCATAAGCTCCTTGTTGGAGCAGCCAAGTCTTGCAAGGTCACTTTCATGTTGCATGAGTTTGATCTTTTGTTTCCCGGAATGATTGTCTGTACCCTTGGAGCCTGCCAGACCACTGCGCTGAGCTTGATCATAGATCAACTTTGTGGAGCGCATTACAGCATGCATGAGCTCCTTGTTGGAGCAGCCAAGTCTTGCAAGGTCACTTTCATGTTGCATGAGTTTGATCTTTTGATTCCCGGAATGATTGTCTGTAGCCTTGGAGCCTGCCAGACCAAGGCGCTGGCTCAGCTTGATCATAGATCAACTTTGTGGAGCGCATTACAGCATGCATGAGCTCCTTGTTGCAGCAGCCAAGTCTTGCAAGGTCACTTTCATGTTGCATGAGTTTGATCTTTTGATTCCCGGAATGATTGTCTGTAGCCTTGGAGCCTGCCAGACCACTGCGCTGAGCTTGATCATTGATCCACTTGGTGGAGCGCATTACAGCATGCATGAGCTCCTTGTAGGAGCAACCCAAGTCTTGCAAGGTCACTTCCATGTTGCATGAGTTTGATCTTTTGATTCTTGGAATGATTGTCTGTAGCCTTGGAGCCTGCCAGACCACTGCGCTGAGCTTGATCATAGATCAACTTTGTGGAGCGCATTACAGCATGCATGAGCTCCTTGTTGCAGCAGCCAAGTCTTGCAAGGTCACATTCATGTTGCATGAGTCTGATCTTTTTATTCCTGGAATGATTGTCTGTAGCCTTGGAGCCTGCCAGACCACTGCAATGAGCTTGATCACAGATCAAATTGGTGGAGCGCATAACAGCATGCATAAGCTCCTTGTTGGAGCAGCCAAGTCTTGCAAGGTCACTTCCATGTTGCATGAGTTTGATCTTTTGATCCCCGGAATGATTGTATGTAGCCTTGGAGCCTGTCAGACCAAGGCGCTCGCTCAGCTTGATTATAGATCAACTTTGTGGAGCGCATTACAGGCCTTGTTGCAGCAGCCAAGTCTTGCAAGGTCACTTTCATGTTGCATGAGTTTGATCTTTTGATTCCCAGAATGATTGTCTGGAGCCTTGGAGCCTGCCAGACCACTGCGCTGAGCTTGATCATAGATCCACTTGGTGGAGCGCATTACAGCATGCATGAGCTCCTTGTAGGAGCAACCCAAGTCTTGCAAGGTCACTTCCATGTTGCATGAGTTTGATCTTTTGATTCCCGGAATGATTGTCTGTAGCCTTGGAGCCTGCCAGACCACTGCGCTGAGCTTGATCATAGATCAACTTTGTGGAGCGCTTTACAGCATGCATGAGCTCCTTGTAGGAGCAGCCAAGTCTTGCAAGGTCACTTTCATGTTGCATGAGTTTGATCTTTTGTTTCCCGGAATGATTGTCTGTACCCTTGGAGCCTGCCAGACCACTGCGCTGAGCTTGATCATAGATCAACTTTGTGGAGCGCATTACAGCATGCATGAGATCCTTGTAGGAGCAACCCAAGTCTTGCAAGGTCACTTTCATGTTGCATGAGTGAGATTGATCTTTTGATTCCCGGAATGATTTTCTGTAGCCTTGGAGCCTGCCAGACCACTGCGCTGAGCTTGATCATAGATCAACTTTGTGGAGCGCATTACAGCATGCATGAGCTCCTTGTAGGAGCAGCCAACTCTTGCAAGGTCACTTTCATGTTGCATGAGTTTGATCTTTTGATTCCCGGAATGATTGTCTGTAGCCTTGGAGCCTGCCAGACCACTGCGCTGAGCTTGATCATAGATCCACTTGGTGGAGCGCATTACAGCATGCATGAGCTCCTTGTAGGAGCAGCCAAGTCTTGCAAGGTCACTTCCATGTTGCATGAGTTTGATCTTTTGATTCCCGGAATGATTGTCTGTAGCCTTGGAGCCTGCCAGACCACTGCGCTGAGCTTGATCATAGATCAACTTTGTGGAGCGCATTACAGCATGCATGAGCTCCTTGTTGGAGCAGCCAAGTCTTGCAAGGTCACTTTCATGTTGCATGAGTTTGATCTTTTGATTCCCGGAATGATTGTCTGTAGCCTTGGAGCCTGCCAGACCACTGCGCTGAGCTTGATCATAGATCAACTTTGTGGAGCACATGACAGCATGCATAAGCTCCTTGTTGGAGCAGCCAAGTCTTGCAAGGTCACTTCCATGTTGCATGAGTTTGATCTTTTGATTCCCGGAATGATTGTCTGTAGCCTTGGAGCCTGCCAGACCACTGCGCTGAGCTTGATCATAGATCAACTTTGTGGAGCGCATTACAGCATGCATGAGCTCCTTGTTGCAGCAGCCAAGTCTTGCAAGGTCACATTCATGTTGCATGAGTCTGATCTTTTTATTCCTGGAATGATTGTCTGTAGCCTTGGAGCCTGCCAGACCACTGCAATGAGCTTGATCATAGATCAACTTTGTGGAGCGCATTACAGCATGCATAAGCTCCTGGTTGGAGCAGCCAAGTCTTGCAAGGTCACTTCCATGTTGCATGAGTTTGATCTTTTGATTCCCGGAATGATTGTCTGTAGCCTTGGAGCCTGCCAGACCACTGCGCTGAGCTTGATCATTGATCCACTTGGTGGAGCGCATTACAGCATGCATGAGCTCCTTGTAGGAGCAACCCAAGTCTTGCAAGGTCACTTCCATGTTGCATGAGTTTGATCTTTTGATTCCCGGAATGATTGTCTGTAGCCTTGGAGCCTGCCAGACCACTGCGCTGAGCTTGATCATAGATCAACTTTGTGGAGCGCATTACAGCATGCATGAGCTCCTTGTTGGAGCAGCCAAGTCTTGCAAGGTCACTTCCATGTTGCATGAGTTTGATCTTTTGATTCCCGGAATGATTGTCTGTAGCCTTGGAGCCTGCCAGACCACTGCGCTGAGCTTGATCATAGATCAACTTTGTGGAGCGCATTACAGCATGCATGAGCTCCTTGTTGGAGCAGCCAAGTCTTGCAAGGTCACTTCCATGTTGCATGAGTTTGATCTTTTGATTCCCGGAATGATTGTCTGTAGCCTTGGAGCCTGCCAGACCACTGCGCTGAGCTTGATCATAGATCAACTTTGTGGAGCGCATTACAGCATGCATGAGCTCCTTGTAGGAGCAGCCAAGTCTTGCAAGGTCACTTCCATGTTGCATGAGTTTGATCTTTTGATTCCCGGAATGATTGTCTGTAGCCTTGGAGCCTACCAGACCACTGCGCTGAGCTTGATCATAGATCAACTTTGTGGAGCGCATTACAGCATGCATGAGCTCCTTGTTGCCGCAGCCAAGTCTTGCAAGGTCACTTTCATGTTGCATGAGTTTGATCTTTTGATTCCCGGAATGATTGTCTGTAGCCTTGGAGCCTGCCAGACCACTGCGCTGAGCTTGATCATAGATCAACTTTGTGGAGCGCATTACAGCATGCATAAGCTCCTTGTTGGAGCACCCAAGTCTTGCAAGGTCACTTCCATGTTGCATGAGTTTGATCTTTTGATTCCCGGAATGATTGTCTGTAGCCTTGGAGCCTGCCAGACCACTGCGCTGAGCTTGATCATAGATCAACTTTGTGGAGCGCATTACAGCATGCATAAGCTCCTTGTAGGAGCAGCCAAGTCTTGCAAGGTCACTTCCATGTTGCATGAGTTTGATCTTTTGATTCCCGGAATGATTGTCTGTAGCCTTGGAGCCTGCCAGACCACTGCGCTGAGCTTGATCATAGATCAACTTTGTGGAGCGCATTACAGCATGCATAAGCTCCTTGTTGGAGCAGCCAAGTCTTGCAAGGTCACTTTCATGTTGCATGAGTTTGATCTTTTGATTCCCGGAATGATTGTCTGTAGCCTTGGAGCCTGCCAGACCACTGCGCTGAGCTTGATCATAGATCCACTTTGTGGAGCGCATTACAGCATGCATAAGCTCCTTGTTGGAGCAGCCAAGTCTTGCAAGGTCACTTTCATGTTGCATGAGTTTGATCTTTTGATTCCCGGAATGATTGTCTGTAGCCTTGGAGCCTGCCAGACCACTGCGCTGAGCTTGATCATAGATCAACTTTGTGGAGCGCAATACAGCATGCATGAGCTCCTTGTTGCAGCAGCCAAGTCTTGCAAGGTCACTTCCATGTTGCATGAGTTTGATCTTTTGATTCCCGGAATGATTGTCTGTAGCCTTGGAGCCTGCCAGACCACTGCGCTGAGCTTGATCATAGATCAACTTGGTGGAGCGCATTACAGCATGCATAAGCTCCTTGTTGGAGCAGCCAAGTCTTGCAAGGTCACTTCCATGTTGCATGAGTTTGATCTTTTGATTCCCGGAATGATTGTCTGTAGCCTTGGAGCCTGCCAGACCACTGCGCTGAGCTTGATCATAGATCAACTTTGTGGAGCGCATTACAGCATGCATGAGCTCCTTGTAGGAGCAGCCAAGTCTTGCAAGGTCACTTCCATGTTGCATGAGTTTGATCTTTTGATTCCCGGAATGATTGTCTGTAGCCTTGGAGCCTGCCAGACCACTGCGCTGAGCTTGATCATAGATCCACTTTGTGGAGCGCATTACAGCATGCATAAGCTCCTTGTTGGAGCAGCCAAGTCTTGCAAGGTCACTTTCATGTTGCATGAGTTTGATCTTTTGATTCCCGGAATGATTGTCTGTAGCCTTGGAGCCTGCCAGACCACTGCGCTGAGCTTGATCATAGATCCACTTTGTGGAGCGCATTACAGCATGCATAAGCTCCTTGTTGGAGCAGCCAAGTCTTGCAAGGTCACTTCCATGTTGCATGAGTTTGATCTTTTGATTCCCGGAATGATTGTCTGTAGCCTTGGAGCCTGCCAGACCACTGCGCTGAGCTTGATCATAGATCAACTTTGTGGAGCGCATTACAGCATGCATGAGCTCCTTGTAGGAGCAGCCAAGTCTTGCAAGGTCACTTTCATGTTGCATGAGTTTGATCTTTTGATTCCCGGAATGATTGTCTGTAGCCTTGGAGCCTGCCAGACCACTGCGCTGAGCTTGATCATAGATCAACTTTGTGGAGCGCATTACAGCATGCATGAGCTCCTTGTTGGAGCAGCCAAGTCTTGCAAGGTCACTTCCATGTTGCATGAGTTTGATCTTTTGATTCCCGGAATGATTGTCTGTAGCCTTGGAGCCTGCCAGACCACTGCGCTGAGCTTGATCATAGATCAACTTGGTGGAGCGCATTACAGCATGCATGAGCTCCTTGTTGGAGCAGCCAAGTCTTGCAAGGTCACTTCCATGTTGCATGAGTTTGATCTTTTGATTCCCGGAATGATTGTCTGTAGCCTTGGAGCCTGCCAGACCACTGCGCTGAGCTTGATCATAGATCCACTTGGTGGAGCGCATTACAGCATGCATAAGCTCCTTGTTGGAGCAGCCAAGTCTTGCAAGGTCACTTTCATGTTGCATGAGTTTGATCTTTTGATTCCCGGAATGATTGTCTGTAGCCTTGGAGCCTGCCAGACCACTGCGCTGAGCTTGATCATAGATCCACTTGGTGGAGCGCATTACAGCATGCATAAGCTCCTTGTAGGAGCAGCCAAGTCTTGCAAGGTCACTTCCATGTTGCATGAGTTTGATCTTTTGATTCCCGGAATGATTGTCTGTAGCCTTGGAGCCTGCCAGACCACTGCAATGAGCTTGATCATAGATCAACTTTGTGGAGCGCATTACAGCATGCATAAGCTCCTTGTTGGAGCAGCCAAGTCTTGCAAGGTCACTTCCATGTTGCATGAGTTTGATCTTTTGATTCCCGGAATGATTGTCTGTAGCCTTGGAGCCTGCCAGACCACTGCGCTGAGCTTGATCATAGATCCACTTGGTGGAGCGCATTACAGCATGCATGAGCTCCTTGTTGCCGCAGCCAAGTCTTGCAAGGTCACTTCCATGTTGCATGAGTTTGATCTTTTGATTCCCGGAATGATTGTCTGTAGCCTTGGAGCCTGCCATACCACTGCGCTAAGCTTGATCATAGATCAACTTTGTGGAGCGCATTACAGCATGCATAAGCTCCTTGTTGGAGCAGCCAAGTCTTGCAAGGTCACTTCCATGTTGCATGAGTTTGATCTTTTGATTCCCGGAATGATTGTCTGTAGCCTTGGAGCCTGCCAGACCACTGCGCTGAGCTTGATCATAGATCAACTTTGTGGAGCGCATTACAGCATGCATAAGCTCCTTGTTGGAACAGCCAAGTCTTGCAAGGTCACTTCCATGTTGCATGAGTTTGATCTGTTGATTCCCGGAATCATTGTCTGTAGCCTTGGAGCCTGCCAGACCACTGTGCTCGCTCAGCTTGATCATAGATCCACTTGGTGGAGCGCATTACAGCATGCATGAGCTCCTTGTAGGAGCAGCCAAGTCTTGCAAGGTCACTTTCAGGTTGCATGAGCTTGACCTTTTGATTCCCGGAATGATTGTCTGTAGCCTTGGAGCCTGTCAGACCAAGGCGCTCGCTCAGCTTGATCATAGATCAACTTGGTGGAGCGCATTACAGCATGCATGAGCTCCTTGTTGCAGCAGCCAAGTCTTGCAAGGTCACTTCCATGTTGCATGAGTTTGATCTTTTGATTCCCGGAATGATTGTCTGTAGCCTTGGAGCCTGCCAGACCACTGCGCTGAGTTTGATCATAGATCAACTTGGTGGAGCGCATTACAGCATGCATGAGCTCCTTGTTGGAGCAGCCAAGTCTTGCAAGGTCACTTCCATGTTGCATGAGTTTGATCTTTTGATTCCCGGAATGATTGTCTGTAGCCTTGGAGCCTGCCAGACCACTGCGCTGAGCTTGATCATAGATCCACTTGGTGGAGCACATTACAGCATGCATGAGCTCCTTGTTGGAGCAGCCAAGTCTTGCAAGGTCACTTCCATGTTGCATGAGTTTGATCTTTTGATTCCCGGAATGATTGTCTGTAGCCTTGGAGCCTGCCAGACCACTGCGCTGAGCTTGATCATAGATCAACTTTGTGGAGCGCATTACAGCATGCATGAGCTCCTTGTTGCAGCAGCCAAGTCTTGCAAGGTCACTTCCATGTTGCATGAGTTTGATCTTTTGATTCCCGGAATGATTGTCTGTAGCCTTAGAGCCTGCCAGACCACTGCGCTGTAGCCTTGGAGCCTGCCAGACCAAGGTGCTCACTCAGCTTGATCATAGATCAACTTTGTGGAGCGCATTACAGCATGCATAAGCTCCTTGTTGGAGCAGCCAAGTCTTGCAAGGTCACTTTCATGTTGCATGAGTTTGATCTTTTGATTCCCGGAATGATTGTCTGTAGCCTTGGAGCCTGCCAGACCACTGCGCTGAGCTTGATGATTGATCCACTTGGTGGAGCGCATTACAGCATGCATGAGCTCCTTGTTGCAGCAGCCAAGTCTTGCAGGGTCACTTTCATGTTGCATGAGTTTGATCTTTTGATTCCCGGAATGATTGTCTGTAGCCTTGGAGCCTGCCAGACCACTGCGCTGAGCTTGATCATAGATCCACTTTGTGGAGCGCATTACAGCATGCATGAGCTCCTTGTAGGAGCAACCCAAGTCTTGCAAGGTCACTTTCATGTTGCATGAGTTTGATCTTTTGATTCCCGGAATGATTGTCTGTAGCCTTGGAGCCTGCCAGACCACTGCGCTGAGCTTGATCATTGATCCACTTGGTGGAGCGCATTACAGCATGCATGAGCTCCTTGTTGCAGCAGCCAAGTCTTGCAGGGTCACTTTCATGTTGCATGAGTTTGATCTTTTGATTCCCGGAATGATTGTCTGTAGCCTTGGAGCCTGCCAGACCACTGCGCTGAGCTTGATCATAGATCCACTTGGTGGAGCGCATTACAGCATGCATGAGCTCCTTGTTGCAGCAGCCAAGTCTTGCAGGGTCACTTTCATGTTGCATGAGTTTGATCTTTTGATTCCCGGAATGATTGTCTGTAGCCTTGGAGCCTGCCAGATGACTGCGCTGAGCTTGATCATAGATCCACTTGGTGGAGGCGCATTACAGCATGCATGAGCTCCTTGTTGCAGCAGCCAAGTCTTGCAGGGTCACTTTCATGTTGCATGAGTTTGATCTTTTGATTCCCGGAATGATTGTCTGTAGACTTGGAGCCTGCCAGATGACTGCGCTGAGCTTGATCATTGATCCACTTGGTGGAGCGCATTACAGCATGCATGAGCTCCTTGTTGGAGCAGCCAAGTGTTGCAAGATCACTTTCATGTTGAATGAGTTTGATCTTTTGATTCCCGGAATGATTGTCTGTAGCCTTGGAGCCTGCCAGACCACTGCGCTGAGCTTGATCATAGATCCACTTGGTGGAGCGCATTACAGCATGCATAAGCTCCTTGTTGGAGCAGCCAAGTCTTGCAAGGTCACTTCCATGTTGCATGAGTTTGATTTTTTGCCCGATCATTGTTGGAGCTGCCCCTGAGCTTGCGACCACGTGGAGATGCGCATTACACATGCCATAACTCCTTGCAGCCAAGTGTGCAAGCACCATGTTGCATGAGATTTAGGTTCGCGAATGATTGCCTGGCAGTGCCCTTGGTAGACTGCAATGTGATTGGTGACAACTTGTCACCAGTCTCAGCCAGCAGATGCCATGATTTTCAAATGCCCATACCTTGAGCCATGTGTATGCCCAAATCAAGCCAGAATGGTGCTAACATCCTTATTTCAGGTGGGCTACAAGATGGAATGCCGGGCTGTTCCCTCAGTAGACTGCAATGTGATTGGTGACAACTTGTCACCAGTCTAGGCCCGCAGATGCCATGATTTTCAAATGCTAATACCTTGATCCATGTGTATGCCCAAATCAAGCCAGAATGGTGCTAACATCCTTATTTCAGGGGCGCTACAAGATGGATTGCCTGGCTGGTCCCTCGGTAGACTGCAATGTGATTGGTGACAACTTGTCACCAGTCTCAGCCCACAGATGCCATGATTTTCAAATGCCCATACCTGGATCCATGTGTATGCCCAAATCAAACCAGATTGGTGCTAACATCCATATTTCAGGGGCGCTACAAGATGGATTGCCTGGCTGGTCCCTCAGTAGACTGCAATGTGATTGGTGACAACTTGTCACCTGTCTCAGCCAGCAGACGCCATGATTTTCAAATGCCCATACCTTGAGCCATGTGTATGCCCGTATCAAGCCAGAATGGTGCTAACATCCTTCTTTCAGGTGCGCTACAAGATGGATTGCCTGGCTGGTCCCTCAGTAGACTGCAATGTCATTGGTGACAACTTGTCACCAGTCTCAGCCAGCAGATGCCAAGATTTTCAAATGCCCATACTTTGAGCCATGTGTATGCCCAAATGAAGCCAGAATGCTGCTAACATCCGTTTTTCAGGTGCGCTACAAGATGGATTGCCTGGCTGTTCCCTCGGTAGACTGCAAAGTGATTGGTGACAACTTGCTACCAGTCTCAGCCAGCAAATGCTGCAATTATCAAATGCCCATACCTTGAGCCATGTGTATGCCCGTATCAAGCCAGATTGGTGCCAACATCATTATTCTGGCTGCACTACAAGATGGTTTGCCTGGCTGGTGGCTCAGCAGACTGCAATGTGACTGGTGACAACTTGTCACCAGTCTCAGCCCGCCGATGCCTTGACATTCAATTAATTGTCCATACATCAAACTTTCTACTTACTGGACCTCACAGGTCAATGACTTTGCACTTACTGGACCTGTTTGGGTCAGTGAAAGGCATTTGGTTGACTCTTTCAACGCATTAGTTGTTCAGTTTAGTTGATAAGCTTCCAATCACAATGCGCGGCAGCCAAGTTATTAGATACGGTACTGAATGTCGTGTCGCTGTGACACTAATCGGTTCATCGATCGCGCCTCAATCCTCAATATCACCATGGGACGATCGCTTGCTTATCACCACCTACCATACCGCACGAGACGAAGAAACTAGCAGACTTTTGCAACAAAATAACACCCCTTTAGTCATCATGAGTTCTGCCCGCAGCAATGTTGAACGCACGGACAATCTTCCTGAATCCATCGAGGAGGCCGCTGCCTTGCTCGGAGCAACCATTACTCAAATGACGGGCCAGCCGCTCATTCTACCTCGCCAATTACCACCAAAGGGAATGCACTCGGCATGGAGTACATATAGCAATCTACCGTCAACGGAGCTAATCATGCGTCTTCATACGCTTCGGGCCTTTTTGAGGAATTCGTCGTCACCTCTTGTCTCCGCTCGTTCCATTCAAGCCTTGCTGATGAAACTCATTGGCATGTCGTCCGCTCTAGCGACACAGGTTTTGAGCGCTCACGAGGCAGCAGGAGCCTTTATTTTGACGCCGCCGCTCCTGTCCAATGCAATTCGAAAGTTGTGGTGCGATTCCGTCGTTTTGTGTCACGGCGTTGGACAATCTATGGAAACCATTGCCTTTGTTCGTTCCATGCTGGCACTAGCAGTGTTGAATCCTCGCTCTGCCAAGGCGGCGGGCGGGGTTCGCATTGCCGCCGTTCAAGTTGTTGCTGGCTTGTTCGAGTATCACGGCGCCAATAATGACTCGTTGGCGCAGCAACTGGCGCCGTGGAGCTTGGAAATCTTTCAGACAACACTTCGCGCACTAAAGAGCGCGGGGCACAATGAGCCAACCTATCGAATTGAAGCCATGAAAATGGCATGCGCGGCAGCGACGGCTTGTCGAAGAGCCTTTGTCAAGACGCATAAATTGCAGGAGGAAATAAACAGCGCAGCGGCGAATGACAGAAATCAATCCAAACTTGTCTTGCTGCAAGGCGGCATGGAAGCAAAAGCATTGGCAGAAGCCTTGAAAGTTGTCAGGCAAGCGATTACAGACAAGTTACCCGAAGTCCGCTGGGAGGCGGCACATTTGGTGGCTCGTTTAGCACCCATGCTCATATTGTCGCGCCCGACGGACAATGCTCCAGTCTACGCGCTGCTCGATGAAGCTGCTTTGCAATTGGCCATGAAGAATTTGGACGATGAAAGTGCGTACGTGGCGAGGCAATGGGCGAATGCTTTGGCAAGGTGTCTTTGTACGGCGGTGGAATATAGCAGACAGCGGCAAGCGGGTCGAAGTCGGCGCAGTGAGACCGATGATGGCGATGCGAGTCCTGGCAAGGAGCCCAAGGCAGGAGTGGTGGATACGACGGGTCCGCAAACTACAACATCAAGGTTTGGCGTTGCAAAGAAAGTGAGCGTGACGGAGATTTGCTTGAACCTATCTAAAGCCATTTCATATCTGGTCGACCAATTCATCAAGGTTGGTGGCGAGTTGAATGCACAGCGTATGGGAGGTCCGTTCTCAACGGGAGGTCGCGCGCCGCGAGTTGGCTTATCCTTGGTTTTAATAAGTTTGTTCAAGCAACAATTCATGCTGGGAAATATTAGAGACGACCAAAACGTTTCAGTCGACACGTGCATTGCTCTCACACTGAATATGCTAGGCAACGAGATGGAGAAGGAATTGAACGCTCCACTTGCGACGGATTCGACTTCTTCGACCGCTCCATTCTCAGCTAATCAGTTGTTTGGTGGGACAAAGAGTCGTTCTAAAGGCGATCCTATGTTGGTATGTTTAGCAGCGAGTCGAGTACTGCGCCGAGGACTGTCTGGAGTTGCATCGGAGCCCGTCCAGCTTTCGATATTACACTCGATCCTTACAAGGCTCGAACATTTGGAAACACTAAATGCACACCAGATTCAAGTCTTGCTCATTGAAATGTCTCATCTGCTGTCAGCCCTTGGCGAAGCTACTGCTTCGTCGTGCGAAGAACTTGTTATACGTCTAACGTCATGTCTCGCCTATAACGAGCACGGGGTGCGGCATGAAGCAGCAATTGCGTGTGCCGCCATTGCTGCGAGCTTTCCAAATATTGGTCGTCGTTTGATGCAGTCTTCGCTTGTGCATATAAAAACACAACACGCCGAATTGGTTGCTAAGCTGACCTCGTTGGAAACAAAAGTGGAAGAGCAAGTACAGGCTCGTGGCATGTTTCGTCGTTCGCCCAAAGATAGTCATCAATCTGCACACGGTGACCCAACGCTGTCGCATCAGTACGCTATCCATGGAGGATGCCTACTGGTCTCTCTGCTCCTCCGAGATCTCCCAAGGCTTCCTGGTGGCCTTCCTGTCAGCTTTGTAGGCAGTGCGATCACCGTTGCCGAGAGCTTGGTAGCTATGCACTTCAACAACCAGGCTGCAAAGTCGAACCCAGGAGCGTTGTGCATGTGCGCAATAGCTGGTTTTACTATCATCGCTGGCGCCTTGACTACTGGTCCAACGATGATTGCGCCACATACTCCATTTTTGATGCAAGCTTGGCAAAAGGCATGTACAAGCAGTGGAGAAGACGCAGGACTGCAACCACGACATGATCTCTTCTGTGTAGATGCAATGCTAGCATCGCTTGTCGCGTTCCTAAAGTTTTGTCCCGACTTATTGCTTACTATACCTGAAGCACTGTCGACAATAGTAGTACTGCTTGAAAATGTCTTGCAGCTGCTTTTGCCAACCGGGCGTCTTGGTGGTATGGCGATGAATCCTGCTGTTGCAGGAAGATACGAGCGTGCGTTAGCGTCATTGCTAGAAGCTTTTGCCTGGCTGCCTTCTGGGTCCTTTCCAATGGCAGCTGATGAGGTTTTTAAGCTCGCTGCAAGAAATATCAAAGCTGCATTTGATGGGAACATTACCTCATCTATACTGGACTCCTTGGTCAATAACGAGGATTCCTTGCTTACCTCTAAAACGTTATGCCGAGCGAGCTCAACTGGCCAGAGTGGTGGCGCCGATGAGCTTGAAGAAACACTCGCCATTCTTACGTCAGAATGCGTAGGGTACGGAGAACGCGAAGCTGTCATGCATTTGATGTCATCACATGATGTCTCTATCCTACCAACAGGGTGGACGAGCACAGGCAGTGCTATTCTTGAGAATTTTGCTCGTGAAAACAAAGAATCAAAACCACCAACCCCGCTTCATGATGTAGGTTCATGGCGGTGTCCCCTAGACCCCTCAGCGTCGTCAAAAACTCGGTTAGTAGATGCCGCCATTCAAGCTTTCGCGGCAACGTTCGGTTTGAAAAGTGGTCATGAGCAGCAGGAGGTCGTCGAGATGCTTGAATCATTAGTTCCGACGTCAACCATTCAGCTTGCGCAGTTAATGGGACTAAACACCGACCAAATTGTACAGGAAAGGATATTAAAGCATGGTGCAGATTGTTCCGCGACGACAAACATTGCGACAGTGCTACTTGCTTGCTTGCGCGCCATTCCGCTGCAAGACTCGACGAAAAACGACCCTGTTGGACTTGGACCTCAATGGATGAACAAAGCAAAGTCTTTGCTGCTTACGATAATGCCATCACTTTCGACAAATGTACTTCGTGGTGCTTCGGAGTCGCTGGCGCTGTTGGTAACAGTAGGGGTTAGCGAGGATGCTCATTTTTTACAAAGTGCGCTGCTTCATAGCATAGATGATGTGATGCAAGGTCACAAATTAGATGGGAAGGCCAAGGCAGGAACGGAACAGATCAGTGCGGCTAGGTCAGGATCTCTGTTCACGCTTTCCTGTATACAACGCACACAGCACAATGTGACGAAGCTGCGACAGGATCGCGTCAGGGATCGCACTGGAAGTACTGACACAGCGGATGATCTAGCTAAAGAGGAAAGTTTGCCATTACTCCAGATGATGACTCGAATACTTCCATCATCTACCTACCATGGCTCATTCTGTGATCATTTCGGCGTTCGGGCCTACGCACTGCATGCGTACGCCACTTTTTTGACGTACTCGGGCGCTGCTGATGAATATCATCTAGATGAGATTCATTTGCAATTGGTACGAAAGGGAATCGAAATGATTGAAGGAAATTTTGCGTCATGCTGGACTGCTGTGACAGGCGAACTTGAACGAGGCGACGGAGGCGAGAAAGTGGCGTATGAAGCTGCCTTTCTTGCCGGTGTTTTAAGACTCATGACGCGAATAACTCCGCATTTACGTAATCTCAAACATGAAAATGCCGATCTTGCCGATCGCTTCTCTGTCATGGCGACTTTAATCATGGAGAGTTTGTCCTCGCATCCTGCTGTCGCCTTGGACGGACTGGCGTTTTTTGAAGCTTTGGCGGCGAACCGTGACTGCCTTTCTCCGCCATCTACCAAGCTTCCTTACTTTGAAAATGCCTTACTTTCCTGTTTACCTTTCACTTTGAATGCGAAAGTGAGCGAAGCTGTGTTCGCAGGGAACGAATATCTTTCATCAGTCAGAAGTGTTCGAGCGTCCGTGCAAGTGATGCAGAGGCTAGGTCTTTCGAAAATAAGCGTTTCTCAAGTGACGGACATGGATGGCACGTGTCACTTGATGGCCTTGCACGAGAAAGTATGCACAGTACGGCACTTTGTTGGCTATCCGTTACTCCGATCACTAGCCACTCGACGGCAGGTTGAATTGCGATTATCCGAAGCCGTTGCTCTGGAATGCGAGGTCGTTGACGCGCTCGGGGACATGGTCAAGTTTGATTGTCGATACAAGGTCAAGACCGACGCATTTCTTCGATGGATTCTGTTTTGTCGTTTTGTGCTTGTCGGTGTCACATTACCAGAAGAAGAAGATGCGGCGCCTATAAGTACGATTTCTCGAGCGGCGGTTGTCATGGTCGCAAATTCGAGGGGTAAGGCTGACGCTTTAAAGGTTTTGTCCATCTGTGGAACTCCCAGGTGGCAGGTGAAAGCGATAGCTATGCGATTGCTGACTTTCGCACTTGAAGCAGTAGGGAAAGGTGCTTTGTCCATACATGACAACATTAACGCCGATTCAAATTTCGAACCTAATCTTGCGGACGAAGCTTTAAAAAATTGTACGCAAGGAGAATCCAGTTCAAAATTGGTATATCATTTGGATGATCTGCTTTCAGCAACATGTCTGGCAGCATCAGCTGCCGTAGATCAGTCAGAGTTGAAGGCTTTACAAAGCTCGGCTATCATCTGCTTATCAAAGCTTGTTGAGTTTTTTGGTCCAATTGGCGACCCTGACACCGACAAATCAACTATTTTGGAGCAATACCTGCCGCAAATCATATCAGCCTTACGTCACGCACTAACGCCGGCGGAAGAATCAAATTCAAACGATTCTGAGTTGCTCTTTAGGGCTGGCTGTCAAGCTTTAGAAAGCGTTTTCAAGATTGGTTTAATTACAGACCGAGCTGTTGCTTTAAAATTGCTTCGTTTAGTCATTCCTAGCGGGAAATCTTTTTCTGTTTTCGAATGGCAACGCGCGTATACTCAGCAACGCGATTTTGAAGATATTGATGCACCATTGACCGTGTTTGTTGAACTAAACAAGATAATTTGTTTCGCCTCAATATATTCCTTATCGAGTACGGAGATTCGACCTATGGTGTTATCTGTGTTGGATGAATTGGTCAATGAACCTGTGATCCTCGCGGCGAACTGTGCGGCAATCTGTGTTGAGGGTGCCCATCTATTGCTCGCTGATAACTTGTCCCTAGCGGGAAAGCAGCTTTCACCACACGACGCTCGACGACAGTTTGACGGCAATGTCAACTCGCGCTTCGCAAGTATCGATGGCGTCGATCAGCCTTTGAAAAATTTGATCGCAAATAGGTGGGCATGTTGCGGGTCGTATGCATTGTTACCGCATTTAGATTCGAATTTAAAGGAAGATGAGAGGCAACAAGCGTGCTCGGTTTGGGTCAAACGCATCGCACCGCTTCTCCTGTCAGGCGTTCATGACATATGCGACTGTTATATAGATCTTACCGACAGGGTCTCGTCGCCTAGTTTAAACGCTGTGGGAGTCGATACCACGCTAGTCGGTATTACTTGTCTTCGAGGACTTGGGTCACTGGTGGAAAGATGCCCGAAACACTCCTTCGATACTTCCTGGACAAAAGAGATTGAGATGATCTTGGGGCGACTATGGTCGATTTTCATAATGCCGTCGATCAAAAATGACTGCCCCGAAAGCCTTACGTGTGAAATGCTGCGCCTTATACCCACAATTTGTGATTTTTTGCTGCAGATGATCCAATCTGAGAGTGATAAAGTCCGAAAGGACTCCGCGCTGCTGGCGGCGCTTCTGCAGCCACTAAATATTTTGCAACAAGGACAGCTTGACTTCGCAGAACGTCAAAACGAATTGATCATTTTAACCTGTCTCGATGCAGCGGTGCTTTTAGTTACGCAACGCCAACTTCATCATTCTTTTGTTCGAGCGTTACTACGACTTGTTCTACATATCGATTGCGAGTTTGGTTTGCCCGCCAGAGTCAAAACTGGTGCAGCTTTATTAATGAAGCATTGCATGGAACACGATGCAATATCTGGAGTCGAAAAATCACGCGTCGCTGTAGAAACGGCAAAAGAAGGTAACTGGGAAGCTTGGAAAGTTATCCTATCCATCGACGAAGGCAAATATGCAACCGATAGCTTTGATTACATTAGTCAATCGCTGCTCAACTTCGACAAGCCGTCGTCGCAGCTGCGCCTGCTTGCTAAACTCCGAGAAATCATCATTGCGTCTGGCGCTAGCCCACTCACGGATCGCATATTCAGTCACATCGGAGCGCCTATTGTTCATATTTTATTAGCATATGGAACGCTCGTCATGCCAATTGAAAGCCCAGAGCGTCAGTCTGCGTGTACCGAGGCTGCAAAGATATTACTGGTCGGCTATCAGCAGATTCTGGCGCACGGAACAGCGGAAGAAGTTGCTGAGTTTCTCACAATAGTTTTCGACTGCTTCCTTCCCGTGATCCGATACAACGGACTGCCGAACCATCCCGCTTCAAACCCAAGCGCAAATTTTGCATTGGGGCGAATGTGCGCGCAGGCAATCACCAGCATTGCGAGAACATCTCCCGGTCCGTTTAAAGTAACAGTGGCTGGTCTGGACGATATGGAAAGACAGCTTTTAGAGTTCTCAGTGCGAGCGGAGCTAGGCGGCTACGCCGCTGCCGACCGGGCACCGGTTAAAAAGTTGAATTTGGTAGGGTTCACAAAGTAGTAGCTGTTGACGCATGGTTATTAAATACATTATTCCCCATTCGATGCTTACTTAGTGGCTTATCATTTCCTATTAAAGTCGTGTAGTTTGCTCTGCCATTTTCTTGGTTTGAAGTTTGAGCGGCACCGGCATGTCAACCTTGCCTGACTGCCGTAGCAAGTACTCTATACAAATCGATCCAAACTCATCTCGCCCACCAGTAAAGGAATCGACTTTGCTGTCGATAAAGTCACTGTGCCCACCCACAAGATCCAAACCATTGTCAATCCACTTTGCAGCCAACTTTAATATGGGCTTGTCAATCACGCGCCGCAAATTGACGGATTCCGAGTAGAGAGCTCGCGGCGGCTTCCAAGGCTCATCCAAGACTGCACCCAAAATTAAAGAGCTCTCATTGTGCTGCTGAGCACTAGTGCTTGCCATCACTCCCACCGCTCGACGAATATCCTGTTTGCGATAGAGCGCATCTAGCCCCGCTTCGACCATGGCAACGATTGTTTCGTTAGTGACTGGACACGTGTCCGTCGTGACCACACTTTCAATTGTTAACGAACTCTTTTTCTTTAAACTTCTCTTGTATTTGCTGCCAAGGTACTTGAGTCGGCTGGAAGCAATTGCAACATTTTTCTTATAGGTATCGTCGAGTAAATCAATCGTCTGATCCAGCGTCGCCTTCCAGCCATTGTCATCTGGATCCTTGTCTCGCTGCTCCAAAAAGTATCGAACTTCTTGCACAAGCTCCTTGACAAAAGCTTGATCCTCCGGGCTCATTACTATATCTATGTTTCCAGTCGCTGACGACGCCGAGCAGTAGCGAGATCCTTCAAAGTTGTTCCACTTTAGCGATCGCCAATACGGATTCTGCAACCAGTCCGTCACCTTGTCCCATGGCGTCGTGTCGTCCTCCATCAATTCGTAAATATCGTGCTTAGCAAGCTCCAGTCCGTTTTCGAGATCTGCCAGTGTTGGATATGTCTTTTCTAACTTGTCGGGAAGCGACTGCAGCAACATGAGCAAGTGTGGCGTGCGCTGCGTCAAGTCACCGGCACTGGCGCGGCTCATGACTTTTGGTATATCCAACGGATCCGATGCTTGCTCAATCTTTGATTGGAGGCTTGCTATATGATTTTGAGACTCCTGATAAACGTCGTTATGCTGCCGGAGAAGCTCCTGCAGTTGCTGTAGCCGTCCGTCCAGTTGTCGGTGCGTTGCATCCGCGTCGCTTTCCAGCAGTCGAACGAGACTGGCTTGTTCCAATGGTAAATGCGTCGGAAGTAAAAATGTTTCATGCTGCTGCTGCATTGTTGATTCCCATTTCAAAGCTACAAATAAAGATACGCCAAGCATGTATAGCAATGCAAACGTCCCAAGAAACACGGCCGAGGCGTAAGCGACGGCTCGAGCCGTCGGCTGCTCCGCCACGAATGAATTTGTAAATTGTCGCAGCTTGACATTTGTTTGTGCGCAGATATTCCTTATGCGTTCCATTGTTGGTGGCGAAAACATGAGCGAAGAATGTGGTTGTGCATGCATGAGCTCAAGGCTGTGAAAATGCGGCCATCGTCATGCATTGCAATAAAAATCGCATCGGTACTAACGTGTAACGATGCGACACGACGATCTGCGCCACCGCCGGATCGCACATCTGCTTTGCCTTCGTTCACTTTCTCCCTCGCTCCTTCATTGTTACTCGCCATCATTGGCTTGTATAAGAGCACCTCTTCTATAGAACATGTCTACAATGCAAATCGCGTCGAGAGGAATTTCGATAGCAAGTCGGCGACTGCAGCAACGGTGTCAAGTGGCTTCCGCAGCTGCAGCTGCAGCTGCTTCTTACCAGTGGTCGCCGTCCTTGCTGGAACTATCTGGCAGAATCTCTAAACAATGGTTTTCAAGCTATCCACCGCATCAGCTAGTCGGTCTACCAAGCCTATCTCCGGTGAGTACAATTTAGAGGATAGACTGATCAACGAGAGAGTTCACGGCGAGCGTGCGTGCGGCTCTTTTCATGTTGTCTTTCAGCACGACAAGCCTGCCGGTCCTTCTCACACCGACTTTCTTTGTCCCTCCATTCTTACTCTTCAACAGACAATGGAAGCCGGTTCCATTAGCGCATGGAACATGGAGGAAGGAGCATCTTTTATTGCCGGTGACGTCTTTTGCAGCGTTGAAACGGATAAGGCCACCATGGACTTTGAGGCGCAGGATGATGGATTCGTTGCCAGGATATTGGTGCAAGCCGGTCCCGACGAAATCAAATGCGGCTCGCCAATCATGATCACTGTGGATGATGCTGATGACATTGGGGCTTTCAAGGATTATGTCATTCAAGGGAGTGATGCAGCGTCTACTTCAGCCGTCACTCCTGCACCGCCAGCTGCCGCCGCCGATGCACCAGCAGCTGCTCCATCTCCTGCTGCAGCCGCACCCGATACACAATCATCATCCGCTTCTGCACCGACTTTAAACAGTCACGGCCGCGTCATTGCTTCTCCACTGGCGCACAAGCTAGCCAAGGAGCTGAAGTACGACCTTGCTGCCATTTCTGGAACTGGACCCGACGGACGCATCCTTGCCGCTGACGTCAAGGAATACACTCCATCCGCAGCAGGAGCTGCTGCATCTACGAGCACTGCACCTGATGCAACTCCAGCGCCTGCCCAAGCAGCCATGGCGGCTGCATCACCACCTTCTGCCCCCGTTTCTGGCTCGGGCTACACGGACTATCCATTGTCAGACCAAGCGAGAGAGTTGGCTGCTCGTTTGCTTCAGTCCAAGCGCAATGTTCCGCACTACTACTTGACGGTGGACATTTCATGCGACAAGCTACTTGCCATGCGATCGCAGTTGAATGAATCGAAGGACGAAACTTTGTCAATTAGCGTCAATGACTTTTTGATCAAGGCCGCCGCGTTGTCCATGAGGACGGTTCCGTCAGTCAATGCCAGTTGGCTGGAAAGTATTGTGCGCGTCTATGATGAAGTTGACATGAACATTGTGATTGGTAGCGGAGGGGATTGCCTGTATACGCCGGTGATTACCAACGTTGCCACCAAGGGACTCGCGCAAATTTCGCAGCAAGTGGCGACTGCAGTGGCTGCCGCTGCAGCAGTTGCCTCTGATGGTCAAGCGAGTGGCCAAGTTCCTCCCGAGCTACATGGACCCGTTGGTACCTTTACATTCATGAACCTTGGCATGTACGGAATCAAGTCTTGCGCTCCCATTATTCGCGAACCGCAGTCCTGCGCCTTGGCGATTGGCGCCTTGGAGAATCGCATTGTTCCCAGCGAACAAGCCGATGAGCTATACAGGGAAAGTGTATTGTTCACGGCGACGCTAAGCTGTGACCACCGCGTCGTTGATGGAGCTGTGGGTGCGCAGTGGCTTGCGGCGTTCAAGTCACACGTGGAGAATCCAATGACGTTACTGCTGTAAAAATAATGTTTGAGGTGACTTAGTTTTCTGTTAAATTTGTTCTTTCGTTATTTCTTGATGTGGACTACCAGTATGCATGTAACTGAACTGACAGTGAAAGGAAAGCTAACGGTCCATCCACCCCGGTAGGTGATGTCGCATCGAAACTCGGCCGACTCACCTCACAACTCGGCCATGGCAGACACCAGACACTCTCATCAAAATCATTCTGATTGCCTTGTGACAACTAAATAATTACCACAAATCTTGCACAAAAGAGTATGCAACATATAATGGCGCTGAGACGAGCAGCATGCACTGCCGGTCGACATATTGATCGCTCCCGGAGCTCCAAAGCGGCATCAACAATTTCTGCACCGTCAACAGCAGCAACTCCTTTGGTGCAACGAGAACGCATGAAACCCTTCCCTCAAACGCCGCGTCGCAAGGTACCAGCTTCCATTGCATATCCTCCATATGCAAAGACTGGAATTGTTCATATGAGTCCAACGCACGACAAGATCAAGATTCACGACGCTGCGTCCATGCAGCGCATGCGGAGTGCCGCGCAGCTTGCTCGAGTCGCCTTGGACTTGGCATGCTCCATGGCGAATGATGCGGCTGTTGCGAATGTGACAACGGATGACATTGATCAAGCTGTTCATGATTTCATTATAGAAAGGGGAGCGTACCCGTCGCCGTTGAACTATGCAGGATTTCCAAAGTCGCTTTGTTCGTCCATCAACGAAGTCATTTGTCACGGAATTCCCGATACAAGAGTTTTACAAGTGGGCGATGTCGTTAGTTTTGATGTCAGGTATGTTATCGGAAAATCGAACTGAGCAAACGAGGTTGCTCGCCAGCCAAAAAACTTGAAAGTCAAGCGGTGAAGCGCGAGGCGCAATCACCCGACATTCGTCACTCACTCGTTCCACACACACGAATCATTACAGTTGCTACTTGAACGGCGTTCACGGAGACAACTGCGCCACTGTCATTGTTGGCGATGTACAAGCCGAAAACACGATCGGTGCAGACTGGAGAGGCGTCCCGTACCGAGCTCACTTTGACGCCGCGGAGGATCAGTTGCACTTTGACGAGGCGCGACGGTTGGTGCAAACGACGCGCCAAAGTTTGTACGCTGCCATTGAAACCTGTCGGCCGGGTGGTTGCTTGTCAGATATTGGTGCTGCGATTCAGGATATAGCTGATGCGCAAGGCTACAGCTCAGTCTACAAATATAGAGGTCATGGGATAAGCGAGGAGTTTCATTGTGCACCATTTGTCAAGCACTACCGAAATCGCGACGTTTGCAAGCTACAACCCGGCATGATCTTTACGATTGAACCAATGCTGACACAGGGATTGGCTGATTGCTTTGAATGGGACGATGACTGGACAGTTTCGACCAGTGACAATGGATTGGCGGCGCAATTTGAGCACACCGTCTTGATCACTGACAACGGCGTTGAGATATTGACATTGCCGCCCGAGAAAGCGTGAGCTTGTGTACGCTATTATAGAAAGTTATAGTCTAATATGTCTATCTTACTATGCTAACATTATATCCTAAACAAACTCCCTTTTCATCTCAATGGAAAAGCACTCGATTTCGTCACCCTCCTCGAAAAGGCTGTATCCAGCTAGCGATAAACCGCACTCCTTGCCTCGCGCCACTTCATTGACATCTTCCTTAAAGTACTTGAGGCTTGATACTGTGTAGGTAGCGTCAGAAAGTACTTTGCCATTTCGGAGGATGCGATATTCCGACTTGAGCTTCGGTCCGCCAGGGCGCGTTGCCTTGTCCCGAAACAACGTTCCCTCTATTACGCGAAGACCAGCAACTTTGTCGCTAATGCCTCCGATCTCAAATACAGCCTGTACCTTGCCGCGGCCGTGAACAACTTCGACAGGAATGGCAGGAAGATAGTTGGCATATTCAACCTTGGCGTCCTCCAGCAACGAGTATATAACTTTGCTCGTCACCAACTTGACCTTTTCCTCGTCCGCCATGCTGGCAATAGTCTGCTCATGCTTTAAATTAAAAGCAAAAATAGTCGCTCCACCTTCTTTGGCCAATTGTATGTCACTCGCCAGAACTGGACCAACACCGACTCGCACAGGGTCGACAATGAGGTTATGCGTCGATTCTTCACCGACCGCCATTAACGCTTCGCGGACGGCGGCAAGGGTGCCATCTGCGTCAGCCTTGATGATCACTGGAACGCGGATCACTGTCGCTGATTCTGATTCGATGCCATGTTTAGTTTCCAGCATCTCTCGCCACTCGTGATGTAACAAATGCTTTCCAGAACTCTGTAATTCCGCCTCCGTGGCTTCAACAGCATGGGCCCGATCGTTCTTGATTTCTATTGCCTTTCGACGTTCGACAAGTTCATGAGCTGCTTCTTCTGATTCGACGCACATGACAGGGTCTCCAGCTTTCGGCACCGCGTCGAAACCAATAATTCGAACTGGTTGCGAGGGGAGACCTTGCTTCACTGCTTGGCCACTCATGTCCTTTAACAAGCGAACTTTTCCCATAGCCGTGCCACTCACAACCACGTCGCCCTTACGAATCGAACCCCAGCGTACAATTGTATCAACTACAATGCCGACACCCTTGTCGACACGCGCGTCCATGACTAGCCCTTCGGCTCGCGTACTGTCATCAGCTCGTAGATCCATCACCTCCGCTTGCAAGGCAAGACCTTCAATAAAATCATCAAGGCCCTCGCCAGTCAAACCAGACACTGGATAAATCTCCACCGGCAGACCGGATTCTGTCCCATACTGTGACGGGATTCCCTCAACCTGTATGCCTTGCTCCTGCAGCTGCGTTTCGATTTTTCGACGCGACTCATCCACATCAATGCCTGGCTTGTCAATCTTGTTCATGGCAACAACCAAAGATATGCCGTTTTCGCCAGCCTCCTTCACGATCGACTTGTAAAAGTCCAATATCTCAATAGTTTGCTTAGAAACTCCATCGTCGGCTGCAACTACCAAAACGATAATGTCCGCGGCATCTGACCCCGACTGCCGCATTGCTTTAAACGCAGCATGCCCGGGTGTATCGAGGAATGTGACTGCTTGATCCATGCCATCCAATGGAACCTGAAAGGCCGAGATAACTTGAGTAATACCTCCGGCCTCTGTTCCAGCCACATCTGATGACCCATTCACAGCTTTGCCAGTCTTTGCCTTTTTGCTCTTCTTTTTAACCTCGGTCCCACCATTGGCAGCATTGGCCAACAATGACCTCCTCCGCAAATTGTCCATGAGCGTCGTCTTCCCGTGATCCACATGCCCCATGATTGTTACTACAGGCGCGCGCGGAGGCAAGGCGTCGTATCCATTCTCCGCCGCCGCCTCCTGCTCCATGCGGCGCTGCACCAAAATCGCATCATCATTCATGTCAGCCTTGGCTTCCGCCAATTCTACTTTCCGCTTTAGCTGCAACGCCATGAGTTCCATGGTTTCTGGCTCAATCATCATGCTCTTGCTGGCAGTCGTGGTTTCTCCCAGTTGCTTGAGTTTGCGTAAGAGTACTCTAGTCTTTTCCCGAAATAGCAGCGAGGCTTCCGCCAATGACACAGGATAGGATGGAATGGTAACAGGTTGCTTCTTGGGATTAACGTAGACGGGTCTAACATATCGTTCCTGTTCCTGCTGACCAAAGTTTGGTACGGGTCGTTGCCGGTGTCCTCGCTCCTGCTTGCGCAAGTCGCGTAGACTCACGTTGGAATCGCGAAACATTCTCCACTTTGGCAGTGGCTCTGCATTGTTGAAATTATTGTTAACTGCTTGACGTTGCATCGCAGAGAGTGGCGGTTGCCTGTCTTTCATTTCCTTTTGCTTCTTCTCATGGTCCTCCTGCATTTTGCGAATAAAGTCCGTCAGTGAAAGTGTGGTGCTGCTGTCATTGCGATCCGTCGGCAATGGAGGGAGTGGTAAACTTCGAAGCTCTGGCACACCTGCTGTAGGATTCGCTGTCGCTAGAGAATCATTGTTACTTGGAGGCAAAATTGAAGATCTGCGATGATCCATCGATATATTGCTTGCTGGTGCACCGAGCTGCATCTTGCGAATAAAATCCGATACCGGAGAGGATCCAGTATCTTCCTCCAGCCTTGATGGTAGAGCAGTGGTCGAGGCAGTGATTGATGTTGTAGCGGATTTACTGCTGTTCCAATGCGTCGACATTGTGGACTTAGAATTCGTTTCGACTGGCTTCTGCTGTATATTCTGTAAAAAGTCGGGCAAATCCAATCCCTTGCGGTAGGCTGCTGCGGTTGAAAGTAACGATGCACTTGAGTCTCGTCGAGGTGAAGATTGTCGCTTGTTGTTATTGTTGCGGTTGAGTCGTAGACCATCGGGTTTCCTTTGCATATTTGTAATGCTCATTGGAGGCTTTTTCGATTGATTTCCTCCTTTATCGCTGCTGATTGCCCCATTTGAATTCCGTTGCCATATATTTTGTGACGCAACAAGCTTGGAAAGTCCGGCCGACGGAGGAGACACCTTGAGATTGCCTTTTGCGTTGGTTGAAACTGCGGGTCGATTGGAAAAGAACTTGCGCATAATTTCCGTGCTCGACAAAATCTTGTCCTTCTCTGACAGCGGAGCATTGGTAGCTGCCGATAATCTTGACGTGTTCGTTGAAGAAACACCATGTCTTGCATCTGCCTGTTCGCGTGCCGAGGAGTTGCTGCTTTGCAATCGCATCGACTGCGTGACAGGCACTGGAGCAGTAATTGCTGTGATCGACGGTGATGGTCTACATCGTTTCCTCAGCATTGCACCATTGGATCCAGCGAATCGGATCATGATTTTTAAGCGTCAATAAATCTCTGGTCGCAGCTGCTTCCTTTTTACGATACTTCCGTAGACGAACGAGTATTCGGTAAGATGCGGGAACAGAATCTGTTTCGTTGGTCGGTGCGATGCAAGCCGATGAATCGTTTTTGTGTTCGATGATGCGCTGCGACGCCGCGCTGGAGGTTCTGAGCCGCAAAGTCACAGGCACGACTGAACCGGCACTGAAAACTCGGTCGGCGCGGCGCGCCGGAATCGTCCGCCGCGCTGCTCATTGCCTTCGTCTCCATGATTGCGCGTGCACTTGAATGCAAGCGCCTTTAAAGTCCCTTTCCACTTGGTTTATCACTGCGCGTGGCCCATCACTCTTATCACAATGCCGGAGGTCCATTACCAGCAACAACAGCAAGAGGCCGACGATACGCTTTCCGATCCACTCATTGACATGTCATCCCAATCCACAGCCAACAAGTCGCTTCGGAAGCGCGAGCGCGAAAAGCAGCGGCGGTCCGACCTTGCCAGCGCCTTTGATGAGCTTTCGAATCTACTCGCTCTCGTCGAAGGCAACCCGCCGCCGCCGCAAGGAGCTTCTGCGGCGGATGGAGATGATGCGTCGGAGCGACCCAGCAAAAAAATCAAGCCGGAGCAAGATTCATCGTTGACGAGGTTTGATTTGATTGGAGGAACGATTCAATGCATTCGAAGCTTGCATCGTGAGAACCAGCAGCTCAAGCGACAGCTCGCTGAAGCGAAGCGAGGAGGAGGAGGCGGCGGAAGCTCTCGTCGAGGTGGAAGTGGCGGCGATGACGAGGAAGTCCTCGTCATGCTTCCAACGCTAGTTCCAGCAGAGGAGCGAGCGGCATCTCCACGAGGAGGGGCGGCATCTGCGGCTTCGACGTCTGCAGCAACAGCAGCAGCTTCCACGACGGCGCAGTCAAGCAGTCATAGAGACTATGCGGCAAACAGTATTCCGGCAGCAGCTGCTGCAGCGACGCATCATCAAACTGCAGCAGCTTGGAACGGATACGCCATGCAGCCAGGGTTAATGGCGGCGCAAGCCGCCTACTATCCGCAGCAACCGACTCCCGCGCAGCCGCAGCAAGGCGGATATGGCTATTATAATCCATACTATTACATGCAGCAGCAGCAACAACAACAACAACATATGCAGCAAGAAACGCAAGACGCCGCGCCAACAAACCCAGCATCTCGGAGGCAACAAGAGGAGGAATAGGCCAGTTCAATATAGAATACCGCTAACTTTGTTACCACGAGAATATAATATCGCAATTAACCACATTAGCTAGTGCGAGCCTGCTATCCTTATCTCATCTCACTCTGCGCCGCATCTGCAAACAACCAAAGAGCTGCACCAATGATTCGAGATTGTCAATTGAGCTTTCAAAGACGCTCCATTCCTCACCATTCCAAATTATAGTACAATCGTCCACTGAGCTACCACTGACAGTAACGTCACCTGGTGTAAGCAAGCTCGTTCCTTCCTTCCAAAACTCAATGGCTGCGTCAATCGTCCAGGAATTGTGCGTCGGATTGTCCTGCGACGTGTGAACGTGGCCATGTCCGCCCTGCATACTTCCAAGCCATTGCCTAGCGGCGTCCAAGTCACCCCGAGTCACTGCATCATCCACCAGTGCCACCAAACTTGCGTGAGCTGCATCTTGATTAGAGTTAATGGGTCGCTGTGATAGACAATAGTTGAATTCGTTTCCAACGACAATTAAAATACCATCCTTGTTCTGAGGATTTTGCTTCATGCGGAGCGCCAGCATCATTGGTCTATCAACTTCACCTTTATCCTCATCGCCTTCATTGTTATTACGCAAATTCAAGCTCTTTCGTCGCTCCCACTGCTCGCAGTAGTAGTGCTGCCCTGCAGAGTCTGTCGCGAATGCCCATTCCTTCCAAGCATCTGCTGCAGCTTCTCCATCGGCATGTGGTTTCATTTCAATCCACCACTTGTTTGGACGCGTTCTAGGCATTCCCACATAGTTCCAGTCCATGACGTGATGGCGGGTGCAGCTCCAAGGGTAGTGTGCCTTGCTGTCGTGCCGTGTTAGCTTGGAGAATCCGGCAAAGACGTGCTGGCGAGCGTAGTAGCGCAAGGCTTGCGCATCAAGATCATGCACGGAACAAATTGGCCTGCTCTTGTCACCATCTGCTAGTAACGAAAAGATGTCCCTTCTTGTCTTCGGAATGCGTAAATCAATAAAGAGCGTTTCGGTTTGCAGATTGTACGTGTGTTCGTCGGCATGCGACGTAAATTCCCATCCACCGTGAAAAAGGACGCGCGTCCAAGCTCCGGCAATAAGACTTGATTTACAACCTTTCGTCTTCCAATCTGTAAAGACTTGCCGATTATCAATAGCTTCATTTGTGAGAAGGAAATGAGGCAGATCGGATTCATCGAATTCGAAACCCCGATCGGGGTGAAAGTACG
Source organism: Mayamaea pseudoterrestris (assembly GCA_027923505.1). Classification (NCBI taxonomy): domain Eukaryota; phylum Bacillariophyta; class Bacillariophyceae; order Sellaphorales; family Sellaphoraceae; genus Mayamaea; species Mayamaea pseudoterrestris. The sequence continues at coordinate 268,545 of BROI01000018.1, read as the reverse complement.
ACTCGGCTTGGCAATTTGCCGTGAGAATACGGCGCTGCTTGTCAGACCAATCAAGATGCTTGACAAGGAGACCTGCTGGCGTATGTTTCTGGAGCTGTGACGGGTTCATAGTAGTACCAAGTACAAAGGTTTGTTCAAATAACTGTGGATCGATCGAGGCGACGAAAAGGTGCTCGTCGCAGCGTAATTCGAAGATCTCATCTTGTCTTACCGGTATCTATATCACATCCCACGCCGTTATTTTTGGTCCTACTCTATCATAGTATGTTTATGCTTTGGGACTAGTACGTGGCCAGGTTGGTCCACTTTATCATTTCTAGCTCAGTTGTAACCTGGAATATATGGGAGGGCAAACCTCCACACAGTAACCAGCTCCACGGTGCCAATGTGTGTGGCCTTCAAAGACTACCCCCAATAGTCTTGTTCCATGAATTTTGTTTTGGCTATGCTTAGGGACACATATACTGTATGATTGGTGCATACCAATCAATTGCAGCTCAGGTGTAGGATCAGTTGTTTGGAAGGGCAAACCTCCACACAGTAACCAGCTGCACGGTGCTACAGTGTGTTGCCTTCAAAGACTACCCCCATAGTCTTGTTCCATGAATTCTGTTCTGGCTACGCTTGAAGACATGTATGTGGTGAGATTGGGGCATAAAAATCATTCCCAGCTCACATGTAGCAGTAGTTGTTTGGGAGGGCAGACGTCCACACATGGACCAGCTCCATGGTATTACAGTGTGTGGCCTATGAAGACTACCCCCATAGTCTTGTTCCATGAATTCTGTTCTGGCTATGCTTGGGAATACATATTCAGTGAGATTGGTGCATAAAACTCATTCCCAGCTCACATGTAGCATTAGTTGTTTGGGAAGGCAAACCTCCACACAGTGACCAGCTCCACGGTGCTACAGTGTGTGGCCTATAAAGAATACCCCCAATAGTCTTGTTCCATGAATTCTGTTCTGGCTATGGTTGGGAACACATATGCGGTGTGATTGGTGCATAACAATCATTCCCAGCTCACATGTAGCATTAGTTGTTTGGGAGGGCAAACCTCCACACAGTTACCAGCTCCACGGTGCTACAGTGTTGTCACAAATCACATTGCCATCCCCTGAGACACCATCCAGGCATACCACCTTGTAGCGCAGCCCAAATAATAATGTTGGCACCATTCTGGTGTAATTTGGGTGTATACATGGCGTGCTGTAGGGGCGTTTGAATGTCAAGGCATCAGCTGGCTGAGTTTGGTGACAAGTTGTCACCAATCACATTGCCATCCCCTGGGACCCCAGCCAGGCATACCATCTTGTAACGCAGCCCAATTAATGATGTTGGAACCATTCTGGTGTAATTTGGGTGTATAAATGGCTTGATGTAGGAGCATTTGAATGTCAAGGCATCTGCGGGCTGAGACTGGTGACAAGTTGTCACCAATCACATTGCCATCCCCTGAGACACCATACAGGCATACCACCTTGTAGCGCAGCCCAAAGAATGATGTTGGCACCATTCTGGTGTAATTTTGGTGTATACATGGCTTGCTGTAGGAGCGTTTGATTGTCAAGGCATCTGTTGGCTGAGACTGGTGACAAGTTGTCACCAATTACATTGCCATCCCCTGAGACACCATCCAAGCATACCACTTGTAGCGCAGCCAAAATAATGATGTTGGCACCATTCTGGTGTAATTTGGGTGTATACATGGCGTGCTGTAGGGGTGTTTGAATGTCAAGGCATCAGCTGGCTGAGATTGGTGACAAGTTGTCACCAATCACATTGCCATCCCCTGAGACCCCAGCCAGGCATACCATCTTGTAGCGCAGCCCAAATAATGATGTTGGCACCATTCTGGTGTAATTTGGGTGTATACATGGCGTGCTGTAAAAGCGTTTGAATGTCAAGGCATCTGCGGGCTGAGACTGGTGACAAGTTGTCACCAATCACATTGCCATCCCCTGAGACCCCAGCCAGGCATACCGTCTTGTAGCGCAGCCCAAATAATGATGTTAGCACCATTCTGGTGTAATTTGGGTGTATACATGGCGTGCTGTAGGGGCGTTTGAATGGTGATTTAATGTCAAGGCATCAGCTGGCTGAGATTGGTGACAAGTTGTCACCAATCACATTGCCATCCCCTGAGACACCAGCCAGGCATACCACCTTGTAGCGCAGCCGGAAGAATGATGTTGGCACCATTCTGGTGTAATTTGGGTGTATACATGGCTTGCTGTAGGAGCGTTTGAATGTCAAGGCATCTGCGGGCTGAGACTGGTGACAAGTTGTCACCAATCACATTGCCATCCCCTGAGACACCATCCAGGCATACCACCTTGTAGCGCAGCCCAAAGAATGATGTTGGCACCATTCTGGTGTAATTTGGGTGTATACATGGTTTGCTGTAGGAGCATTTGAATGTCATGGCATCTGCGGGCTGAGACTGGTGACAAGTTGTCACCAATCACATTGCCATCCCCTGAGACACCATCCAGGCATACCATCTTGTAGCGCAGTCCAAATAATAATGTTGGCACCATTCTGGTGTAATTTGGGTGTATACATGGCGTGCTGTAGAGGTGTTTGAATGTCAAGGCATCAGCTGGCTGAGATTGGTGACAAGTTGTCACCAATCACATTGCCATCCCCTGAGACACCAGCCAGGCATACCACCTTGTAGCGCAGCCGGAAGAATGATGTTGGCACCATTCTGGTGTAATTTGGGTGTATACATGGCTTGCTGTAGGAGCGTTTGAATGTCAAGGCATCAGCTGGCTGAGCTTGGTGACAAGTTGTCACCAATCACATTGCCATCCCCTGAGACACCATACAGGCATACCACCTTGTAGCGCAGCCCAAAGAATGATGTTGGCACCATTCTGGTGTAATTTGGGTGTATACATGGTTTGCTGTAGGAGCATTTGAATGTCAAGGCATCAGCTGGCTGAGCTTGGTGACAAGTTGTCACCAATCACATTGCCATCCCCTGAGACACCATCCAGGCATACCATCTTGTAGCGCAGCCCAAATAATGATGTTGGCATCATTTGGGTGTAATTTGGGTATATACATGGCGTGCTATAGGGGCATTTGAATGTCAAGGCATCAGCTGGCTGAGATTGGTGACAAGTTGTCACCAATCACATTGCCATCACCTGGGACCACCATCCAGGCATACCATCTTGTAGCGCAGCCCAAATAATGGTGTTGGCACCATTCTGGTGTAATTTGGGTGTATACATGTCTTGCTGTAGGGGTGATTGAATGTCAGGGCATCAGCTGGCTGAGACTGGTGACAAGTTGTCACCAATCACATTGCCATCCCCTGAGACACCAGCCAGGCATACCATCTTGTAGCGCAGATCAAAAAATGATGTTGGCACCATTCTGGTGTAATTTGGGTGTATACATGGCGTGCTGTAGGGGCGTTTGAATGTCAAGGCATCAGCTGGCTGAGATTGGTGACAAGTTGTCACCAATCACATTGCCATCCCCTGAGACCCCAGCCAGGCATACCATCTTGTAGCGCAGTCCAAATAATAATGTTGGCACCATTCTGGTGTAATTTGGGTGTATACATGGCTTGCTGTAGGAGCGTTTGAATGTCAAGGCATCTGCGGGCTGAGACTGGTGACAAGTTGTCACCAATCACATTGCCATCCCCTGAGACACCAGCCAAGCATTCCATCTTGTAGCGCAGCTCAAAGAATGATGTTGGCACCATTCTGGTGTAATTTGGGTGTATACATGGCGTGCTGTAGGAGCGTTTGAATGTCAAGGCATCTGCGGGCTGAGACTGGTGACAAGTTGTCACCAATCACATTGCCATCCCCTGAGACCCCATCCAGGCATACCATCTTGTAGCGCAGCCGGAAGAATGATGTTGGCACCATTCTGGTGTAATTTGGGTGTATACATGGCGTGCTGTAGGGGCGTTTGAATGTCAAGGCATCAGCTGGCTGAGATTGGTGACAAGTTGTCACCAATCACATTGCCATCCCCTGAGACACCAGCCAGGCATACCATCTTGTAGCGCAGCCCAAATAATGATGTTGGCACCATTCTGGTGTAATTTGGGTGTATACATGGCGTGCTGTAGGGGCGTTTGAATGTCAAGGCATCAGCTGGCTGAGACTGGTGACAAGTTGTCACCAATCACATTGCCATCCCCTGAGACACCAGCCAGGCATACCATCTTGTAGCGCAGCCCAAATAATAATGTTGGCACCATTCTGGTGTAATTTGGGTGTATACATGGCGTGCCGTAGGGGCGTTTGAATGTCAAGGCATCTGCGGGCTGAGACTGGTGACAAGTTGTCACCAATCACATTGCCATCCCCTGAGACACCAGCCAGGCATACCATCTTGTAGCGCAGCCCAAAGAATGATGTTGGCACCATTCTGGTGTAATTTGGGTGTATACATGGCGTGCTGTAGGGGCGTTTGAATGTCAAGGCATCTGAGGGCTGAGACTGGTGACAAGTTGTCACCAATCACATTGCCATCCCCTGAGACACCAGCCAGGCATACCATCTTGTAGCGCAGCCCAAATAATGATGTTGGCACCATTCTGGTGTAATTTGGGTGTATACATGGCGTGCTGTAGGGGCGTTTGAATGTCAAGGCATCTGAGGGCTGAGACTGGTGACAAGTTGTCACCAATCACATTGCCATCCCCTGAGACCCCAGCCAGGCATACCATCTTGTAGCGCAGCCCAAATAATGATGTTGGCACCATTCTGGTGTAATTTGGGTGTATACATGGCGTGCTGTAGGGGCGTTTGAATGTCAAGGCATCTGCGGGCTGAGACTGGTGACAAGTTGTCACCAATCACATTGCCATCCCCTGAGACCCCATCCAGGCATACCATCTTGTTTTGCAGCCGGAAGAATGATGTTGGCACCATTCTGGTGTAATTTGGGTGTATACATGGCGTGCTGTAGGGGCATTTGAATGTCAAGGCATCAGCTGGCTGAGATTGGTGACAAGTTGTCACCAATCACATTGCCATCCCCTGAGACCCCAGCCAGGCATACCATCTTGTAGCGCAGTCCAAATAATAATGTTGGCACCATTCTGGTGTAATTTGGGTGTATACATGGCGTGCCGTAGGGGCGTTTGAATGTCAAGGCATCTGCGGGCTGAGACTGGTGACAAGTTGTCACCAATCACATTGCCATCCCCTGAGACACCAGCCAGGCATACCATCTTGTAGCGCAGCCCAAATAATGATGTTGGCACCATTCTGGTGTAATTTGGGTGTATACATGGCGTGCTGTAGGGGCGTTTGAATGTCAAGGCATCTGCGGGCTGAGACTGGTGACAAGTTGTCACCAATCACATTGCCATCCCCTGAGACACCAGCCAGGCATATCATCTTGTAGCACAGCCTAAATAATGATTTTGGCACCATTCTGGTGTAATTTGGGTGTATACATGGCGTGCTGTAGGAGCGTTTGAATGTCAAGGCATCTGCGGGCTGAGACTGGTGACAAGTTGTCACCAATCACATTGCCATCCCCTGAGATACCATACAGGCATACCGTCTTGTAGCGCAGTCCAAACAATGATGTTGGCACCATTCTGGTGTAATTTGGGTGTATACATGGCTTGCTGTAGGAGCGTTTGAATGTCAAGGCATCTGCGGGCTGAGATTGGTGACAAGTTGTCACCAATCACATTGCCATCCCCTGAGACACCATCCAGGCATACCATCTTGTAGCGCAGGCCAAATAATGATGTTGGCACCATTATGGTGTAATTTGGGTGTATACATGGTCCGGCTCAGGGCGGATGCTTCGAGGAGACTGCCTTGGGGACACTCATAAGGTACCTTATGAGTACACTCTGAGTGATACACATCATCGATGGTTCGGGACACGTCAGATGCGACATCAATGGAGGACCGACAACCACAGACCGAGTTGCCGATCCCCATCCGATGCCTCTCATTCCTCTTGCTTGCTTGCTTGCCAACCCTGTTGTCTAGCCAGCTTGTTTGTTTGTTTGTTCTTGCCTTTGTTGCTCGAACCGCGTTTCTTTCCTCGCTCTCACTCCCTCATTTCCTTCGATCATGACGCTTGTCCGCTTTCCAGGGGCTCTCCAAGAGTTTGCTGGGGCCTCGCCATCTTTCCGTCTGCCGATCCAAACCAAGGCCTCTACGACCTGGTTGGGCGACGCAGCACCAAAGAAAGAAGAGAGAGCTGCAGCGATGGAGTTCCAGATTGACGGTTGGACGGAAGGCGTGCATGGCGTTTGAATGTCAAGGCATCAGCTGGCTGAGATTGGTGACAAGTTGTCACCAATCACATTGCCATCCCCTGAGACACCAGCCAGGCATACCATCTTGCAGCGCAGCCCAAATAATGATGTTGGCACCATTCTGGTGTAAATTGGGTGTATACATGGCGTGCTGTAAGAGCGTTTGAATGTCAAGGCATCTGCGGGCCGAGACTGGTGACAAGTTGTCACCAATCACATTGCCATCCCCTGAGACACCAACCAGGCATACCATCTGTAGCGCAGCCCAAATAATAATGTTGGACCATTCTGCGTAATTTGGGTGTATAATGGCTTCCGTAAAAGCGCTGAATGTCAAGGCATTCCGAATGTGGTGACTGGTGACAAGTTGTCACCAATCACATGCCATCTCCTGGACCCCAGCCAGGCATACTGTCTTGTAAAGGCAGCCCAAAGAATGATGCTAGCACCATTCTGGTGTATTTGTGACGCCCGATACAACCGGCCTGGCCCCAATGGGACGCTGCTTCTTCTTGCCCAAGAATCATGGCATTCCACTAGCCGTCGCTTTCCAGCCAGAACATTGCCGCAGCGGCGCCGCCTTCAAGAACTATTGCGTTGAGTTCACTGGATTGCCAGAAGCCGTCTACCAGTGGATGGACGACAACCCGCTCCTGGACATGTGGCTCAATGGCTGCTATGTGAGCCCAGATTTGGTCAAAGTCGATACGCTCTTCATGTCACAGGTGGCCGACACTTGGACTGCTTGGAAAGGACTCGAGTCACAGGCAGCTTTCGACACGTTTCGCCATCCCGAGCTGGTCTTACGCAGTAGACTACTATGGGACCACTTGCTCCACACGTTGGATGGTCATTGGCCAGACAAGCTCCAGCAGTTAGGATCGCACGCCATGACGATTTTCGACCAGTCGCCAGACATCGCGCCGTTCCATTCCACTCGCATGGACGACATGTGGTACTTGCCAGGATTGCTCAACATTAAGACGCAAAGTTGGATCAAAAACTTCGAGATAGCTTTCCAGAAAACAGATTTGCCAGCCTGGCTGAACGAATTCGTCAGAGTCGACATTGCCGCAACACTGTCAGTAGAAGGCCTCGCGCAACTCAAAATCCTCTCCAAGCATACGCAAGCCAAAGAGCTCACGCCAGCGCATAACACGCATGCTGCGCGCCGTCCTCCGCCAACAGCTCTACTGTCCGCCATGATTAGAGATCGCTTCCAGTCGGAGGCCACCAGCCCGCCGCAAGTTAAACAGCACGCGTCGCAACAGACTGAAACGACAGCAAAGCACAGCACGCCTGATGAGGAGTTGGACTGGCAACGACGCGACCGCAAACGCAAGCAAAGTGGCGGACCGAGCATCGCCACTCAGTTGGATTATCGAAAGCATGGCCATTGGGAAGACAGCGATGACTCAGTTGAAGTCACTGGCGTCAGAAAACCGCCAACGCATCCAGCAACTCCGCCGCGAGTCCAACAGCGCCAGCGCAACAGAGTCAACACGGAAACACTCAGCACATCCGGATTGCATCTGCCTTTCGAACAGATCCGCACAGGTATCACACCTTACTTCCCAGGCCATGCCCAGACATCACGCGAACCAGTTGGTCACTGCCTTCTTCCTACAGTGGATGACATCGACGATCCATTCATGTTCAACCGCACCAAGTACGTGGTAGGGACTTTGAACGCCACAATGGGATTGCTAGCCCACTTTGGAGCATACGCAGTTCCACCAACTATTCGCATGGGACCAACGACAGAAGAAGCACGTGAAAGTGTCCGCAATATTGGTTGGTGGCTACACTTGGTTTTTCACTTTCCTTCCCGGTACAAGAATCTCCGCGATATCAGCGCCGAGTTGTCGCCATTCCTACTCGCTTCCCCATTGGCTGGACATTTGTTCTGGTTCATTGAACATCTATCTCATCACCCTACACAACAGGCGTGGATGCGCTTGAGACCTGCTCTACGTCTGCGCGTAACCGCGGCTGCTTTCATCGGCCTGCAACATTTATTCAAAGTTTTCACCGACTGGGCGCAAAATTATTTCCCTGATGAACATTGTGTCCCTCTACTCCTGTGGTCTTACCCTGAACGATCCGATGTCTGTGCCTTTGACAGTGCCATACGGATGCGAGATTGGAAAACATTAAAAGAAGAATTAACGGTCTGGCGCAGTGAGTGTGAGGCAGCCTTCAATGTCAACGTCTTCACCTCGACAGCAGACTCTCCAGCAACCTTTTACAGTCGCCCACTCCCTGCCGACGTCATGCCAATTAGGCCACCGCCAGTGCTCCATCACCAGCAGCAACACCAGCCACCGGCGCGGCCACTGCGGCCACTACTTGCGCCAGAACGTGGACCGCATTGTGGCACATTCTAATAGAGTTACAGCAGCGGTCGCACTCCAAAACGCGGGCCTCACAATCGAGGAAATCGCGTTTCGCTTGCGTTGGTCGCCTCCCTCAGTGCAGCACTACTTGCGCGAGAGCACTCATGAGGTTGGCCGCCTCACCATGAAAGCCATTGAAGGAGCAGTTTTATTATAACCTTTCATTTATTACACATTATTCATCTACTCGATTCGAGTTGGTAGCTATTGCTTTGCATCCGAGTCGCCTGGTCCTAACGGTCCAGGTTGCTTATGCGCTCCTCGGCTCTAGCTCCCTCCCTTTGCTCAGAGGGAGTCAGGATGCTTTGTTCTGCGGGACACATCCTTCTTCTCGTTTCCTGTTCTTTCTTCCTTGTTTCTTTTCGCGGTTCTCGCCACACGGCCTTTGTTGTTGTGTGGCGGGACGTCCATCCAGCTAGCTGTTGTCGTGTGGGTTGAGGCGACTCCTGTCAAGACAGGACTCGCTGCCAGTCATCATCGATGACGTGGTTGCTCAGGGACCCGGATTTCCGGGTCACATAGCATACGCAACCTACATGGACATCGCTGCCTCCTGTTGGGCAGCTAGACCGGACAGAGCCTTGCACCGCGGAAAGAAACAGCCGAGCGACGGAGGGCAATCTGCACTTGTGCTGATTGTCCGGCTCAGGGCGGATGCTTCGAGGAGACTGCCTTGGGGACACTCATAAGATACCTTATGAGTACACTCTGAGTGATACACATCATCGATGGTTCGGGACACGTCAGATGCGACATCAATGGAGGACCGACAACCACAGACCGAGTTGCCGATCCCCATCCGATGCCTCTCATTCCTCTTGCTTGCTTGCTTGCTTGCCAACCCTGTTGTCTAGCCAGCTTGTTTGTTTGTTTGTAGGCATCTGTGGGATGAGACTGGTGACAAGTTGTCACCAATCACATTGCCATCCCCTGAGACACCAGCCAGGCATATCATCTTGTAGCACAGCCTAAATAATGATGTTGGCACCATTCTGGTGTAAATTGGGTGTATACATGGTGTGCTGTAGGAGCGTTTGAATGTCAAGGCATCTGAGGGCTGAGACTGGTGACAAGTTGTCACCAATCACATTGCCATCCCCTGAGATACCATACAGGCATACCGTCTTGTAGCGCAGCCCAAACAATGATGTTGGCACCATTCTGCTGTAATTTGGGTGTATACATGGCTTGCTGTAGGAGCGTTTGAATGTCAAGGCATCTGCGGGCTGAGATTGGTGACAAGTTGTCACCAATCACATTGCCATCCCCTGAGACACCATCCAGGCATACCATCTTGTAGCGCAGCCCATATAATGATGTTGGCACCATTATAATGTAATTTGGGTGTATACATGGCATGCTGTAGGAGCGTTTGAATGTCAAGGCATCTGCGGGCTGAGACTGGTGACAAGTTGTCACCAATCACATTGCCATCCCCTGAGACACCAGCCAGGCATACCATCTTGCAGCGCAGCTCCAATAATGATGTTGGCACCATTCTGGTGTAATTTGGGTGTATACATGGCATGCTGTAGGAGCGTTTGAATGTCAAGGCATCTGCGGGCCGAGACTGGTGACAAGTTGTCACCAATCACATTGCCATCTCCTGAGACCCCAGCCAGGCATACCGTCTTGTAGCGCAGCCCAAAAAATGATGTTAGCACCATTCTGGTGTAATTTGGGTGTATACATGGCGTGCTGTAGGAGCGTTTAAATGTCAAGGCATCTGCGGGCTGAGACTGGTGACAAGTTGTCACCAATCACATTGCCATCCCCTGAGACCCCAGCCAGGCATATCATCTTGTAGCGCAGCCCAAAGAATGATGTTGGCACCATTCTGGTGTAATTTGGGTGTATACATGGCGTGCTGTAGGGGCGTTTGAATGTCAAGGCATCAGCTGGCTGAGATTGGTGACAAGTTGTCACCAATCACATTGCCATCCCCTGAGACACCAGCCAGGCATACCATCTTGTAGCGCAACCCAAATAATGATTTTGGCACCATTCTGGTGTAATTTGGGTGTATACATGGCGTGCTGTAGGGGCGTTTGAATGTCAAGGCATCTGTGGGCTGAGACTGGTGACAAGTTGTCACCAATCACATTGCCATCCCCTGAGACACCAGCCAGGCATATCATCTTGTAGCACAGCCTAAATAATGATGTTGGCACCATTTTGGTTTAATTTGGGTGTATACATGGCGTGCTGTAGGAGCATTTGAATGTCAAGGCATCTGCGGGCTGAGACTGGTGACAAGTTGTCACCAATCACATTGCCATCCCCTGAGATACCATACAGGCATACCGTCTTGTAGCGCAGCCCAAACAATGATGTTGGCACCATTCTGCTGTAATTTGGGTGTATACATGGCTTGCTGTAGGAGCGTTTGAATGTCAAGGCATCTGCGGGCTGAGACTGGTGACAAGTTGTCACCAATCACATTGCCATCCCCTGAGACACCAGCCAGGCATACCATCTTGTAGCGCAGCCCAAATAATGATGTTGGCACCATTCTGGTGTAATTTGGGTGTATACATGGCGTGCTGTAGGAGCGTTTGAATGTCAAGGCATCTGCGGGCTGAGACTGGTGACAAGTTGTCACCAATCACATTGCCATCCCCTGAGACACCAGCCAGGCATACCATCTTGTAGCGCAGCCCAAATAATGATGTTTGCACCATTCTGGTGTAATTTGGGTGTATACATGGCGTGCTGTAGGAGCGTTTGAATGTCAAGGCATCTGCGGGCTGAGACTGGTGACAAGTTGTCACCAATCACATTGCCATCCCCTGAGACCCCAGCCAGGCATACCATCTTGTAGCGCAGCCCAAATAATGATGTTGGCACCATTCTGGTGTAATTTGGGTGTATACATGGCTTGCTGTAGGGGCGTTTGAATGTCAAGGCATCTGCGGGCTGAGACTGGTGACAAGTTGTCACCAATCACATTGCCATCCCCTGAGACACCATCCAGGCATACCACCTTGTAGCGCAGCCCAAATAATGATGTTGGCACCATTCTGGTGTAATTTGGGTGTATACATGGCTTGCTGTAGGAGCGTTTGAATGTCAAGGCATCTGCGGGCTGAGACTGGTGACAAGTTGTCACCAATCACATTGCCATCCCCTGAGACCCCAGCCAGGCATACCATCTTGTAGCGCAGCCCAAATAATGATGTTGGCACCATTCTGGTGTAATTTGGGTGTATACATGGCTTGCTGTAGGAGCGTTTGAATGTCAAGGCATCTGCGGGCTGAGACTGGTGACAAGTTGTCACCAATCACATTGCCATCCCCTGAGACCCCAGCCAGGCATACCATCTTGTAGCGCAGCCCAAATAATGATGTTGGCACCATTCTGGTGTAATTTGGGTGTATACATGGCGTGCTGTAGGAGCGTTTGAATGTCAAGGCATCAGCTGGCTGAGATTGGTGACAAGTTGTCACCAATCACATTGCCATCCCCTGAGACCCCAGCCAGGCATACCATCTTGTAGCGCAGCCCAAATAATGATGTTGGCACCATTCTGGTGTAATTTGGGTGTATACATGGCTTGCTGTAGGAGCGTTTGAATGTCAAGGCATCTGCGGGCTGAGACTGGTGACAAGTTGTCACCAATCACATTGCCATCCCCTGAGACCCCAGCCAGGCATACCATCTTGTAGCGCAGCCCAAATAATGATGTTGGCACCATTCTGGTGTAATTTGGGTGTATACATGGCGTGCTGTAGGAGCGTTTGAATGTCAAGGCATCTGCGGGCTGAGACTGGTGACAAGTTGTCACCAATCACATTGCCATCCCCTGAGACCCCAGCCAGGCATACCATCTTGTAGCGCAGCCCAAATAATGATGTTGGCACCATTCTGGTGTAATTTGGGTGTATACATGGCGTGCTGTAGGAGCGTTTGAATGTCAAGGCATCTGCGGGCTGAGACTGGTGACAAGTTGTCACCAATCACATTGCCATCCCCTGAGACCCCAGCCAGGCATACCATCTTGTAGCGCAGTCCAAAGAATGATGTTGGCACCATTCTGGTGTAATTTGGGTGTATACATGGCGTGCTGTAGGAGCGTTTGAATGTCAAGGCATCTGCGGGCTGAGACTGGTGACAAGTTGTCACCAATCACATTGCCATCCCCTGAGACCCCAGCCAGGCATACCATCTTGTAGCGCAGCCCAAATAATGATGTTGGCACCATTCTGGTGTAATTTGGGTGTATACATGGCGTGCTGTAGGAGCGTTTGAATGTCAAGGCATCTGCGGGCTGAGACTGGTGACAAGTTGTCACCAATCACATTGCCATCCCCTGAGACCCCAGCCAGGCATACCATCTTGTAGCGCAGCCCAAATAATGATGTTGGCACCATTCTGGTGTAATTTGGGTGTATACATGGCGTGCTGTAGGAGCGTTTGAATGTCAAGGCATCTGCGGGCTGAGACTGGTGACAAGTTGTCACCAATCACATTGCCATCCCCTGAGACCCCAGCCAGGCATACCATCTTGTAGCGCAGCCCAAATAATGATGTTGGCACCATTCTGGTGTAATTTGGGTGTATACATGGCGTGCTGTAGGAGCGTTTGAATGTCAAGGCATCTGCGGGCTGAGACTGGTGACAAGTTGTCACCAATCACATTGCCATCCCCTGAGACCCCAGCCAGGCATACCATCTTGTAGCGCAGCCCAAATAATGATGTTGGCACCATTCTGGTGTAATTTGGGTGTATACATGGCGTGCTGTAGGGCGTTTGAATGTCAAGGCATCTGCGGGCTGAGACTGGTGACAAGTTGTCACCAATCACATTGCCATCCCCTGAGACCCCAGCCAGGCATACCATCTTGTAGCGCAGCCCAAATAATGATGTTGGCACCATTCTGGTGTAATTTGGGTGTATACATGGCGTGCTGTAGGAGCGTTTGAATGTCAAGGCATCTGCGGGCTGAGACTGGTGACAAGTTGTCACCAATCACATTGCCATCCCCTGAGACACCAGCCAGGCATACCACCTTGTAGCGCAGCCCAAAGAATGATGTTGGCACCATTCTGGTGTAATTTGGGTGTATACATGGCGTGCTGTAGGAGCGTTTGAATGTCAAGGCATCTGCGGGCTGAGACTGGTGACAAGTTGTCACCAATCACATTGCCATCCCCTGAGACCCCAGCCAGGCATACCATCTTGTAGCGCAGCCCAAATAATGATGTTGGCACCATTCTGGTGTAATTTGGGTGTATACATGGCGTGCTGTAGGGGCGTTTGAATGTCAAGGCATCTGCGGGCTGAGACTGGTGACAAGTTGTCACCAATCACATTGCCATCCCCTGAGACCCCAGCCAGGCATACCATCTTGTAGCGCAGCCCAAATAATGATGTTGGCACCATTCTGGTGTAATTTGGGTGTATACATGGCTTGCTGTAGGAGCGTTTGAATGTCAAGGCATCTGCGGGCTGAGACTGGTGACAAGTTGTCACCAATCACATTGCCATCCCCTGAGACCCCAGCCAGGCATACCATCTTGTAGCGCAGCCCAAATAATGATGTTGGCACCATTCTGGTGTAATTTGGGTGTATACATGGCGTGCTGTAGGAGCGTTTGAATGTCAAGGCATCTGCGGGCTGAGACTGGTGACAAGTTGTCACCAATCACATTGCCATCCCCTGAGACCCCAGCCAGGCATACCATCTTGTAGCGCAGCCCAAATAATGATGTTAGGCATCTGTGGGATGAGACTGGTGACAAGTTGTCACCAATCACATTGCCATCCCCTGAGACACCAGCCAGGCATATCATCTTGTAGCACAGCCTAAATAATGATGTTGGCACCATTCTGGTGTAAATTGGGTGTATACATGGTGTGCTGTAGGAGCGTTTGAATGTCAAGGCATCTGAGGGCTGAGACTGGTGACAAGTTGTCACCAATCACATTGCCATCCCCTGAGATACCATACAGGCATACCGTCTTGTAGCGCAGCCCAAACAATGATGTTGGCACCATTCTGCTGTAATTTGGGTGTATACATGGCTTGCTGTAGGAGCGTTTGAATGTCAAGGCATCTGCGGGCTGAGATTGGTGACAAGTTGTCACCAATCACATTGCCATCCCCTGAGACACCATCCAGGCATACCATCTTGTAGCGCAGCCCATATAATGATGTTGGCACCATTATAATGTAATTTGGGTGTATACATGGCATGCTGTAGGAGCGTTTGAATGTCAAGGCATCTGCGGGCTGAGACTGGTGACAAGTTGTCACCAATCACATTGCCATCCCCTGAGACACCAGCCAGGCATACCATCTTGCAGCGCAGCTCCAATAATGATGTTGGCACCATTCTGGTGTAATTTGGGTGTATACATGGCATGCTGTAGGAGCGTTTGAATGTCAAGGCATCTGCGGGCCGAGACTGGTGACAAGTTGTCACCAATCACATTGCCATCTCCTGAGACCCCAGCCAGGCATACCGTCTTGTAGCGCAGCCCAAAAAATGATGTTAGCACCATTCTGGTGTAATTTGGGTGTATACATGGCGTGCTGTAGGAGCGTTTAAATGTCAAGGCATCTGCGGGCTGAGACTGGTGACAAGTTGTCACCAATCACATTGCCATCCCCTGAGACCCCAGCCAGGCATATCATCTTGTAGCGCAGCCCAAAGAATGATGTTGGCACCATTCTGGTGTAATTTGGGTGTATACATGGCGTGCTGTAGGGGCGTTTGAATGTCAAGGCATCAGCTGGCTGAGATTGGTGACAAGTTGTCACCAATCACATTGCCATCCCCTGAGACACCAGCCAGGCATACCATCTTGTAGCGCAACCCAAATAATGATTTTGGCACCATTCTGGTGTAATTTGGGTGTATACATGGCGTGCTGTAGGGGCGTTTGAATGTCAAGGCATCTGTGGGCTGAGACTGGTGACAAGTTGTCACCAATCACATTGCCATCCCCTGAGACACCAGCCAGGCATATCATCTTGTAGCACAGCCTAAATAATGATGTTGGCACCATTTTGGTTTAATTTGGGTGTATACATGGCGTGCTGTAGGAGCATTTGAATGTCAAGGCATCTGCGGGCTGAGACTGGTGACAAGTTGTCACCAATCACATTGCCATCCCCTGAGATACCATACAGGCATACCGTCTTGTAGCGCAGCCCAAACAATGATGTTGGCACCATTCTGCTGTAATTTGGGTGTATACATGGCTTGCTGTAGGAGCGTTTGAATGTCAAGGCATCTGCGGGCTGAGACTGGTGACAAGTTGTCACCAATCACATTGCCATCCCCTGAGACACCAGCCAGGCATACCATCTTGTAGCGCAGCCCAAATAATGATGTTGGCACCATTCTGGTGTAATTTGGGTGTATACATGGCGTGCTGTAGGAGCGTTTGAATGTCAAGGCATCTGCGGGCTGAGACTGGTGACAAGTTGTCACCAATCACATTGCCATCCCCTGAGACACCAGCCAGGCATACCATCTTGTAGCGCAGCCCAAATAATGATGTTTGCACCATTCTGGTGTAATTTGGGTGTATACATGGCGTGCTGTAGGAGCGTTTGAATGTCAAGGCATCTGCGGGCTGAGACTGGTGACAAGTTGTCACCAATCACATTGCCATCCCCTGAGACCCCAGCCAGGCATACCATCTTGTAGCGCAGCCCAAATAATGATGTTGGCACCATTCTGGTGTAATTTGGGTGTATACATGGCTTGCTGTAGGGGCGTTTGAATGTCAAGGCATCTGCGGGCTGAGACTGGTGACAAGTTGTCACCAATCACATTGCCATCCCCTGAGACACCATCCAGGCATACCACCTTGTAGCGCAGCCCAAATAATGATGTTGGCACCATTCTGGTGTAATTTGGGTGTATACATGGCTTGCTGTAGGAGCGTTTGAATGTCAAGGCATCTGCGGGCTGAGACTGGTGACAAGTTGTCACCAATCACATTGCCATCCCCTGAGACCCCAGCCAGGCATACCATCTTGTAGCGCAGCCCAAATAATGATGTTGGCACCATTCTGGTGTAATTTGGGTGTATACATGGCTTGCTGTAGGAGCGTTTGAATGTCAAGGCATCTGCGGGC
The DNA here is from genome assembly GCA_027923505.1 of Mayamaea pseudoterrestris. Classification (NCBI taxonomy): domain Eukaryota; phylum Bacillariophyta; class Bacillariophyceae; order Sellaphorales; family Sellaphoraceae; genus Mayamaea; species Mayamaea pseudoterrestris. The sequence goes on along the minus strand of BROI01000018.1, from coordinate 251,793 downwards.
TGAGACTGGTGACAAGTTGTCACCAATCACATTGCCATCCCCTGAGACCCCAGCCAGGCATACCATCTTGTAGCGCAGCCCAAATAATGATGTTGGCACCATTCTGGTGTAATTTGGGTGTATACATGGCGTGCTGTAGGAGCGTTTGAATGTCAAGGCATCAGCTGGCTGAGATTGGTGACAAGTTGTCACCAATCACATTGCCATCCCCTGAGACCCCAGCCAGGCATACCATCTTGTAGCGCAGCCCAAATAATGATGTTGGCACCATTCTGGTGTAATTTGGGTGTATACATGGCTTGCTGTAGGAGCGTTTGAATGTCAAGGCATCTGCGGGCTGAGACTGGTGACAAGTTGTCACCAATCACATTGCCATCCCCTGAGACCCCAGCCAGGCATACCATCTTGTAGCGCAGCCCAAATAATGATGTTGGCACCATTCTGGTGTAATTTGGGTGTATACATGGCGTGCTGTAGGAGCGTTTGAATGTCAAGGCATCTGCGGGCTGAGACTGGTGACAAGTTGTCACCAATCACATTGCCATCCCCTGAGACCCCAGCCAGGCATACCATCTTGTAGCGCAGCCCAAATAATGATGTTGGCACCATTCTGGTGTAATTTGGGTGTATACATGGCGTGCTGTAGGAGCGTTTGAATGTCAAGGCATCTGCGGGCTGAGACTGGTGACAAGTTGTCACCAATCACATTGCCATCCCCTGAGACCCCAGCCAGGCATACCATCTTGTAGCGCAGTCCAAAGAATGATGTTGGCACCATTCTGGTGTAATTTGGGTGTATACATGGCGTGCTGTAGGAGCGTTTGAATGTCAAGGCATCTGCGGGCTGAGACTGGTGACAAGTTGTCACCAATCACATTGCCATCCCCTGAGACCCCAGCCAGGCATACCATCTTGTAGCGCAGCCCAAATAATGATGTTGGCACCATTCTGGTGTAATTTGGGTGTATACATGGCGTGCTGTAGGAGCGTTTGAATGTCAAGGCATCTGCGGGCTGAGACTGGTGACAAGTTGTCACCAATCACATTGCCATCCCCTGAGACCCCAGCCAGGCATACCATCTTGTAGCGCAGCCCAAATAATGATGTTGGCACCATTCTGGTGTAATTTGGGTGTATACATGGCGTGCTGTAGGAGCGTTTGAATGTCAAGGCATCTGCGGGCTGAGACTGGTGACAAGTTGTCACCAATCACATTGCCATCCCCTGAGACCCCAGCCAGGCATACCATCTTGTAGCGCAGCCCAAATAATGATGTTGGCACCATTCTGGTGTAATTTGGGTGTATACATGGCGTGCTGTAGGAGCGTTTGAATGTCAAGGCATCTGCGGGCTGAGACTGGTGACAAGTTGTCACCAATCACATTGCCATCCCCTGAGACCCCAGCCAGGCATACCATCTTGTAGCGCAGCCCAAATAATGATGTTGGCACCATTCTGGTGTAATTTGGGTGTATACATGGCGTGCTGTAGGGCGTTTGAATGTCAAGGCATCTGCGGGCTGAGACTGGTGACAAGTTGTCACCAATCACATTGCCATCCCCTGAGACCCCAGCCAGGCATACCATCTTGTAGCGCAGCCCAAATAATGATGTTGGCACCATTCTGGTGTAATTTGGGTGTATACATGGCGTGCTGTAGGAGCGTTTGAATGTCAAGGCATCTGCGGGCTGAGACTGGTGACAAGTTGTCACCAATCACATTGCCATCCCCTGAGACACCAGCCAGGCATACCACCTTGTAGCGCAGCCCAAAGAATGATGTTGGCACCATTCTGGTGTAATTTGGGTGTATACATGGCGTGCTGTAGGAGCGTTTGAATGTCAAGGCATCTGCGGGCTGAGACTGGTGACAAGTTGTCACCAATCACATTGCCATCCCCTGAGACCCCAGCCAGGCATACCATCTTGTAGCGCAGCCCAAATAATGATGTTGGCACCATTCTGGTGTAATTTGGGTGTATACATGGCGTGCTGTAGGGGCGTTTGAATGTCAAGGCATCTGCGGGCTGAGACTGGTGACAAGTTGTCACCAATCACATTGCCATCCCCTGAGACCCCAGCCAGGCATACCATCTTGTAGCGCAGCCCAAATAATGATGTTGGCACCATTCTGGTGTAATTTGGGTGTATACATGGCTTGCTGTAGGAGCGTTTGAATGTCAAGGCATCTGCGGGCTGAGACTGGTGACAAGTTGTCACCAATCACATTGCCATCCCCTGAGACCCCAGCCAGGCATACCATCTTGTAGCGCAGCCCAAATAATGATGTTGGCACCATTCTGGTGTAATTTGGGTGTATACATGGCGTGCTGTAGGAGCGTTTGAATGTCAAGGCATCTGCGGGCTGAGACTGGTGACAAGTTGTCACCAATCACATTGCCATCCCCTGAGACCCCAGCCAGGCATACCATCTTGTAGCGCAGCCCAAATAATGATGTTGGCACCATTCTGGTGTAATTTGGGTGTATACATGGCGTGCTGTAGGAGCGTTTGAATGTCAAGGCATCTGCGGGCTGAGACTGGTGACAAGTTGTCACCAATCACATTGCCATCCCCTGAGACCCCAGCCAGGCATACCATCTTGTAGCGCAGCCCAAAGAATGATGTTGGCACCATTCTGGTGTAATTTGGGTGTATACATGGCGTGCTGTAGGGGCGTTTGAATGTCAAGGCATCTGCGGGCTGAGACTGGTGACAAGTTGTCACCAATCACATTGCCATCCCCTGAGACACCAGCCAGGCATACCATCTTGTAGCGCAGCCCAAAGAATGATGTTGGCACCATTCTGGTGTAATTTGGGTGTATACATGGCGTGCTGTAGGGGCGTTTGAATGTCAAGGCATCTGCGGGCTGAGACTGGTGACAAGTTGTCACCAATCACATTGCCATCCCCTGAGACCCCAGCCAGGCATACCATCTTGTAGCGCAGCCCAAATAATGATGTTGGCACCATTCTGGTGTAATTTGGGTGTATACATGGCGTGCTGTAGGTGGAGCGTTTGAATGTCAAGGCATCTGCGGGCTGAGACTGGTGACAAGTTGTCACCAATCACATTGCCATCCCCTGAGACACCAGCCAGGCATACCATCTTGTAGCGCAGCCCAAATAATGATGTTGGCACCATTCTGGTGTAATTTGGGTGTATACATGGCGTGCTGTAGGAGCGTTTGAATGTCAAGGCATCTGCGGGCTGAGACTGGTGACAAGTTGTCACCAATCACATTGCCATCCCCTGAGACCCCAGCCAGGCATACCATCTTGTAGCGCAGCCCAAATAATGATGTTGGCACCATTCTGGTGTAATTTGGGTGTATACATGGCGTGCTGTAGGGGCGTTTGAATGTCAAGGCATCTGCGGGCTGAGACTGGTGACAAGTTGTCACCAATCACATTGCCATCCCCTGAGACCCCATCCAGGCATACCATCTTGTAGCGCAGCCCAAATAATGATGTTGGCACCATTCTGGTGTAATTTGGGTGTATACATGGCGTGCTGTAGGAGCGTTTGAATGTCAAGGCATCTGCGGGCTGAGACTGGTGACAAGTTGTCACCAATCACATTGCCATCCCCTGAGACCCCAGCCAGGCATACCATCTTGTAGCGCAGCCCAAATAATGATGTTGGCACCATTCTGGTGTAATTTGGGTGTATACATGGCGTGCTGTAGGAGCGTTTGAATGTCAAGGCATCTGCGGGCTGAGACTGGTGACAAGTTGTCACCAATCACATTGCCATCCCCTGAGACCCCATCCAGGCATACCACCTTGTAGCGCAGCCCAAAGAATGATGTTGGCACCATTCTGGTGTAATTTGGGTGTATACATGGCGTGCTGTAGGAGCGTTTGAATGTCAAGGCATCTGCGGGCTGAGACTGGTGACAAGTTGTCACCAATCACATTGCCATCCCCTGAGACCCCAGCCAGGCATACCATCTTGTAGCGCAGCCCAAATAATGATGTTGGCACCATTCTGGTGTAATTTGGGTGTATACATGGCGTGCTGTAGGAGCGTTTGAATGTCAAGGCATCTGCGGGCTGAGACTGGTGACAAGTTGTCACCAATCACATTGCCATCCCCTGAGACACCATCCAGGCATACCACCTTGTAGCGCAGCCCAAATAATGATGTTGGCACCATTCTGGTGTAATTTGGGTGTATACATGGCGTGCTGTAGGAGCGTTTGAATGTCAAGGCATCTGCGGGCTGAGACTGGTGACAAGTTGTCACCAATCACATTGCCATCCCCTGAGACCCCAGCCAGGCATACCATCTTGTAGCGCAGCCCAAATAATGATGTTGGCACCATTCTGGTGTAATTTGGGTGTATACATGGCGTGCTGTAGGAGCGTTTGAATGTCAAGGCATCTGCGGGCTGAGACTGGTGACAAGTTGTCACCAATCACATTGCCATCCCCTGAGACCCCAACCAGGCATACCCTCTTGTAGCGCAGCCCAAACAATGATGTTGGCACCATTTGGTGTAATTTGGCTGTATACATGGCTTGCTGTAGGAAGGTTTAAATGTCAAGGCATCTTCGGGCTGAGACTGGTGACAAGTTGTCACCAATCACATCGCCATCCCCTGAGACCCCATCCAGGCATACCACCTTGTAGCGCAGCCCAAATAATGATGTTGGCACCATTCTGGTGTAATTTGGGTGTATACATGGCGTGCTGTAGGGGCGTTTGAATGTCAAGGCATCAGCTGGCTGAGATTGGTGACAAGTTGTCACCAATCACATTGCCATCCCCTGAGACCCCAGCCAGGCATACCATCTTGTAGCGCAGCCCAAATAATGATGTTGGCACCATTCTGGTGTAATTTGGGTGTATACATGGCGTGCTGTAAAAGCGTTTGAATGTCAAGGCATCTGCGGGCTGAGACTGGTGACAAGTTGTCACCAATCACATTGCCATCCCCTGAGACACCAGCCAGGCATACCACCTTGTAGCGCAGCCCAAATAATGATGTTGGCACCATTCTGGTGTAATTTGGGTGTATACATGGCTTGCTGTAGGAGCGTTTGAATGTCAAAGGCATCTGCGGGCTGAGACTGGTGACAAGTTGTCACAAATTACATTGCCATCCCCTGAGACACCCTCTAGGCATACCACCTTGTAGCGCAGCCCAAATAATGATGTTGGCACCATTCTGGTGTAATTTGGGTGTATACATGGCGTGCTATAGGGGCGTTTGAATGTCAAGGCATCAGCTGGCTGAGATTGTGACAAGTTGTCACCAATCACATTGCCATCCCCTGAGACCCCAGCCAGGCATACCGTCTTGTAGCGCAGCCCAAACAATGATGTTGGCACCATTCTGGTGTAATTTGGGTGTATACATGGCGTGTTGTAGGAGCGTTTTAATGTCAATGCATCTGCGGGCTGAGATTGGTGACAAGTTGTCACCAATCACATTGCCATCCCCTGAGACACCATCCAGGCATACCACTTTGTAGCGCAGCCTGAATAATGATGCTGTCACCTTTCTGGTGTAATTTGGGTGTATACATGGCTTGCTGTAGGGGCGCTGGAATGTCAAAACATCTGCTGGCTGAGACTGGTGACAAGTTGTCACCAATCACATTGCCATCCCCTGAGACACCAGATATTTTTTCTAGCTTATTTGTAGCCTGGAATAGTTCTGGCTATGCTTGGAAACACTTATACTGAGAGATTTGTGCACAACAATCATTTCCAGCTCACGTGTAGCATTAGTTGTTTGGGAGGGCAAACCTCCACACAGTAACCAGCTCCACGGTGCTACAGTATGTGGCCTATAAAGACCACCCCCCCAATAGTCTTGTTCCATAAATTCCGTTCTGACTATTCTTGGGGACACATATGCGGTGAGATTGGTGCATAACAATCATTCCCAGCTCACGTGTAGCATCAGTTGTTGGGGAGGGCAAAGATCCACACAGTAACCAGCTGCACGGTGCTACAGTGTAAGGCTGTCAATGACTACCCCCAATAGTCTTGTTTTATGATTTCTGTTCTGGCTATGCTTGGGGACACATATGCAGTGGGATTGGTGCTTAAAAACAATCCCAGCTCACTTGTAGCATTAGTTGTTTGGGAGGGCAAACCTCCACACAATGAACAGCTCCACGGTGCTACAGTGTGTGACCTTCAAAGACTACCCCCATTAGTTCTGTTATGGCTACACTTACGGACACATGTTCGGTGAGATTGGTGGAGTTATTTCATTTCTAGCTCATTTGTAGCCTGGAATGTATGGGAGGGCAGACATCCAAAGAGTAACAAGGTCAGCCAACAGCAGACTTTACAGGTAATTAATATTGTTTTGATATAATGTTAACTAGCTAATTCTAAAGATGCCTTACAAAGATGCACCCTCAAATATAATTTATACTACATAGAAAATGCGAATGTGAACCTGATTGACAGATTGAAGATGGCCAGTCTCAAACATATCGAATCCATGACTCTGATTATAAATGGTCCATCAGATGTGACATGGTCAACAGCAGACATTTGCAATTTGCAGAAAGAGCAGTTGTGACGCAGCACCTGCAAGAAGCGGACTTTGGAGTGTAAATGCAATGATGAAAGTGAAGCGTCGTCCAAAGTGATTCGGCGATCAGAAAACCACTTAATGTCGCACCGTTTTCGAAAGATCGGCCAATCTTCGGATCCGCGAAGCAGCAGGCAGCAGGCCACCACAGGTTCTGCTTTCTCCATGCAGCCGCACTGCAAAGATAGCATTCTTCATCCAGACTAAGCTTCGAAAAAGCTTGTAACATGGTCAGGAACTATGCCATACATGATTATACTAGTAGACCTGCAGTTAATTTGATACAAGATGAGATGCGAATGCGGCAGCAGCTGCCGCCACCTTTGAGAAAAAGCGTTCGCGGCGTATCAAAACAGTTTCCATCATTGCTGCATATATTTGCTATACTGCTATCATTGATATCTGTCTTTTCTAAAGTTCAAGCTCATGAGACTCATTATTCAAACTTTACACTCGAGTCGCTGGAAGGCGACTTGTCGGTGGTCGTTTACCTTCCAGACGGCCTCAAGCCAGACGAAGACACTTACTATTACTCGTCTCGATTCGACCATGGCTCCATGATTGGATCCATTCGCTACAAGGGACATGTCCTCTTTGATGCTCGCACGTGGAAGCAGCCACATAATGTGAATTGGCCAGAGTCGGGGATTGGGCTTGCGGCGGAATTTGGAGTGGGAGATGATGGAGCATTTTGCTACTTTCAGTGCGGATGGAAGGCATCAGAAGGCGTGACAAATGGCGTACTAGGTTATCAGCAGGCGAAACTGGGCGAAAGCTTTCTAAAAATTGGTGTCGGCGAGCTTATCAAGGGAACATGCCCCATTTGCGACTCTGCGGAGGATTATCGATTCAACTCGCCGTACCTGTTTGCCTCGCCACCTGAGTGGAAGATCACAGGCATGGCCGAGACGCAATTGAAACTGGAGCATCAAGCATTAATGACAGATAAAGATCATGTACAGTACGGTTACAAATTGGACAAGGAAATAACACTGCGGGGTAACACATTGGAAGTCACTTCAACACTGACGAATCTTGGGCAACAACCATTATCAACGGCATGGTATTCGCACAACTTTTTTACTTGCGATGGAACAGCAGTCGGACCAGGATATGAGGCTTCATTGTATTTACAAGGCACGCAGGGATTGCCGCTCTATGAAGAGCCTGCTACATGGAGTTGGTCGACACCGATCAAGCAGTATGCACAAATCAAGGAACGTTTGGGAAGCATTTACTTGAATCTTTTGAGGGACGTGGATCCAGGCATTCGCATCAAGTCTGAATTCATGGACGACGGTCAAACCAAAGGAGGCTTTTTGATTCGTGCGTGCGATACGCAAATAACGAGTTCGCTGCACATGCACAACGATGACATCCGCGAGCAAATGTACGCGTACGGCTTGTACGTGGAACGAGGAACGTTTTCGCCCGAGCCAATGATTCTCATTCACTTGGAACCGGGAGAAGCCAAGTCGTGGACGCAGCGGTTGCTGATTGAGAAGAATGACTATAGCGACATTCGAGGGAGCAGTGAAAAGTTCAGCGATGAAAATGGAAGGCAGGTGAGCTACTCCATGAACCTCTGGCAAATGATTCGAGGCCAGGAAACAGTCGGATTGATTTCATCAACTGAATCAACGCTCCCGCAATTTGCGTGTGGCGGAATAGCTCTGGTTTTGTCTGCGTATGCTGTCATGTATCTTATACGTGGAGTCGCGTGTCGCCCGAGGTTTAGGTATACACCCATACCGGATGCAGAACTTGGGAGTCAATGATGGATGCCGATTTCGCCTCGAAAAGCTACTACATGAAGTAATATATATATATGTGCAAAAGCCTCGGTTGCACCAGTTGTATTGTAAATCGCCATGCTAGCTGTGCGTTACACTTTCTATGTCTTCATTGTCAATCACTTTTAAAATTCTTGCTTTCGCTACCCTATTACAAGCCAACGGGCCGGCTTACGTTTGCACCGAAAGCTTCATCAAGTGTTCCATGAAGACACGCAAGGAGACGTCGTCAGTATTGACCTGCGCGCCACCGCCATCGAGATTGGAATTGTGCGTGACACTAGGATTCAATTTAGCCATAAGAAAACGTGCTTCACTCTTGTGCTGATCGCAGACAATGTAGCGAGGAACTGGGAACCGAGCATCCATGATAAGTTGCGCATCAGACTGAGGGGCCTCGAGCAAAGCACGAAACGCCGCGTGCTCTTCCTGCTCATGATAGCCTTGCTCGCGCCAAGCAGCAATGGTTTCTCCATGAAACACAACGACATGAAAGAACGTATCCAATAGCAAAATCGTATCCGGACGTACGCTCTCTGCATCCAATAAAGCAGGCTGTGGAGGTCCATTAAACGAGTAGGACAACAGCGTCGGCTGCAACATAATGAGCGAGTTTGTCGTCGTCTCCCTTGCCAATGTGTAGCGATAGTAACACGCTTCGTCCGGACTCGAGTTGAATAGCTGCAGAAACTGCGATCTACGCAAATGGAACATGTATTGCGGATATAAACTAAACTCCGGCGATAACCTGAACGTCTGAGGATTATCCGGCTCGTACTCGGCAAACTTGGAACACAAGCGGATCAGACTGCGATCAACCCAACGAAGGACGTCGCCTACATCATCAGTTTCCGTCTGATAAACTGCCATGCGCGCCACCAACACTGCAGCTGCATCTTGATCAAAACTTGCTTTCACCGGGCTGTTAATCATAGCTTGACGTTCCGCAATCGGATCATCCTTCGGAAGAACAGGCGGGTTAAACCATTCGCCAGCAAGCGTAGTGGCACGAAGACGAGTTCGACCGTTCGCATGCTGATACTTGGTGAGAAACTGCATGTAGCGACGCTTGCCTTCTGGAACTGGACCAGTATTTGAAATATCAAAATAAACGCCAACCGTCGTGTCGGGATTGACTCCACCTAAACCCCAGGCGTTTGTTCCGCCTTTGCCGACTTCTACATCAGAAACATTCGGTCCATGCCGATTCAAGCTCGTGACTGGACCAATCGCTCCCGCAATTTTGAACTCTCCACTCGTCAAAACCTCCAAAGTTGCGTTGAACGCCATCTCCATCTGCCCACCATCCTGAGGAATCTCGTCCGGAAAACGATTAAAGACGCGACGCAACGACTCTTTGAAAACAGATTGACCAAACGAGTCACCTAGCACTACCAAGCCACCCGTCGCTTCGACAAGCTCCCTCATTTCTAGCAAACCAACTTGATCCAAGCTACAGGCAAAGACATCAACGACATGATGCGGGGCCGTCGTTGGCGCCACCGGCTTGGTCTTCTTCTTTTTTGTTCCATCATCCAACTGGATTGTCCCAGGAAAAGCCAAAGCCGCATAAAATTCACAGGCAGGCTGATGCAGTGGCTCGGCGCCCTTGGCCAAGTCCTGATGCGAGCGAATATCATCCTCCTTCAAGCGACTGACAATCGCACCAGGTCCACTCGTGCAGGGCCCGCTCGTGAAGAGCATGATGCGAGCGCCACGCCTCGGAATGGCCAAATGCAGCAAGGAAGTCGCCACGCTGAGCGCGCATCCAGTGGCGCGCGCCGGACGCTTGTCGCTGGGGACGGGCCATGGATCGCGGCGCAAATCCTCCAAAATGCTTTCAAGCGCCAAGCTGCATTCGGACACTGGAAGCAAAAAGCGTTCCAATACTTCCTCGGCTGGACCCGCGACTCCAGCTGGCATCTGGGGCTGTCCGTTAGGTTGCTGTTGCTGCTGCTGAACAGGTCTACGGGTGCAGCCTAGCAATTCACCAACGCGGCCAGGCAAATACTGGCGGTTTCCACGGAAAATGTAGCTCTTGGATACATTCTCAGACGCTCCCAGCTCATAGACGGAAACGTTCGTACCAAAGGTAATTAATCCAACCAAGCATTCCGACGGCATGAGATTGAGCGCCTGCTGAATCGAGTCGGCCAATTCCTGCAGCTCCTCCTTTGCGTTGGTGCAAGTATCAATCACAAACAAAAAGCACGGAGGTCCTTGGTCAGGCACTGTCTGAAGCTCATACTCGCACGTCACGTACTGCGGAATGAGCTCGGCAGGAAGATTGGCTTCGGAAATATTGTCATTGTAGTGAGGCGGAAAGTGATTGCGACCCGCGCAAAAGGGACAGATCCAAAGCTTATTGGCCGCGTGATAGTCCACCTGACAGTATGGATTCAAGACTGCGTGACAGGTCTGCGTCGAGCAGCGAATCGGGTCATACGGCAGCGTCGTTGGAGGACAGCACTGCGGCGGAAGCTTTTTGAGAGGCGAGTAGAGCGCTCCAAAGGGTGCGACGGAGCGGTTCGCCTCGAGACGATTGGACGGCCAGCAATGAAAGGATAGACGGGTTCCCGTCAACTCTTCGGTCGATGTCACGTCCCAGCCACCAGACATGATATAGTGATTGTTATAGATCTAAACTATGTATCAGCGAGGCAAGATTAGGGTCATTGACAAGTGTGCGGCTGCTGCAGTCTTCATCGTCATCGTCGCCGTTGATTCATTTTGGAGAACCCCATCCCTAGGAGGATCTGACGTCATCAATGTCGCATTCAGTACCACTGCGAGTTTCAGAGCTTCGCTTCTTCGTTCCGTCGCCACAAACAAAAATGACCATGGCAAACAATCGTCGTCGAACAGGCTTACCGCTCTTGCTACTATGCATACTCCAGCTATCTTGGCTCCCATTGAGCTCTGGATATGCGTCATGGCTCAAGTGCTTCATTGATCTAGACGAGGAGGAAGTCATTATGAATTACAATGTCGTTCCATTCGAGGAAGCCGATCACAAGGTCTACCTACAAATCAAGCTTGATAACGACGATGACATTACCGACTGGACCACCGAGTCCCTCACATATCCAGCCGAAAATGATGAAACCAAAATACGGATTAAACTACGCGTTTCTGACGAATTAGCTCGACATGACATTCAGTATGTCGTGGAAGCCTCCCAAGGCGCTTCATTTACGACGCGTCGCATGTGCGAAGGCTCTCGCAGCCATGCATCAAACCATGATGTGGAAACGTTACTGACGATTGACGGATCACAACCATCAGTGCAAGTATGGGCTGGCTGGGCGAATGGACACTCGGCAGTGCACTTGACGGAACGTTTGGTGCTTCATCGGCAAGGAGATGGTGATGCGACGCCTGCTGCCGAGCTATAGACTGATATAGACTATTTTTTGGCGAATTCAAATTGACATAATATAGAACGCGAAACAAAGTCTATTGGGACAGGCGAAGCCATTCATTATTAAGAACAGGGTGCTCGGTTCCTCGGTTCCGTCGACTAGGCGCAGTTCATCGTCTGCAGTTGTTGCTCTGCACACAAAATACAACCGCATTTAACAAGGCAGTCTAAAAAATACTATATATGTCACAACTTGTAAATCGTAGTAGCAGAGCTTTCGGGCAGACTTTCGCGCGCTGTGCACTCATGACCTCACGACCATCGAGCACCTTCACTGTCGCAATTCAACGCACATGCATTGAAGAAAGTGTAAGGATATGGCCGCCTATGCTCAACTGGCATCATGTTTATCCGCTTCTTCTCGTTGACAACGTCAAATGTCTATTTCAAACCATTTGGCGCGTCGAAACGACTATTGCCGAAACGGCTCAACGCTCGCGGACCGTTCCAAAGGGGGACCATGAGAGTAGGCTGCTCCGTTCCGCCGCGCACTGACCATTCCAACGGTAAGATTCCTCAACGCCATTGTGCGCGTCAACGACAAATTAATTTGGATCATTCGTTGGTCACACATCTTGTTCCCTTCTGCAACAAGCTTCGATAAGGGTACTGAGTAGAACGAAAAGGATTATCGACATTTGATTATAATCAAATAATTTGCGTTTGCTATAATCAAACGACTTGACACGCAAAATGCTGACAGGTAAGACCCTTTTTTGATTTGCATGCCAATCAGTCGTCGTGCATAGTGCACGTACCGCTAGTCGTTAAAGCGCAGGGCATGAGTAACGCAATTTGGAAACCGATTCGCGATGCATCAAGACGATTGAACTTCATACAGTATGTTTTGCATGCTTATCCCGCAACCATCTCCGGGCTTAGGTCCACGATGGTCGGCGGAAACGGATTCTCCATGGTCGTGTTTGCACGAGAGGCGCGAAACGAGCGGGAGCGTTTCAATTTTGATTACTCATCGGTTAATTAGGCGAAGAACATCCGTTGAACTTGCCGGGCTTAAGTGATCGAGCATTCAAAACGGTTATGAAACGCATCCGGACCTTCGGGTTACTTAAGTGTCATGCGGTTTGCTCGTTGCGCCCCGACGATGGTGGGAGCTTCCGTCGTGCGGGTCACAGTCTGATTTAGCTGCACTTCATTAATTTCTCACACTACTCATTCATTGCATTTTTTAATCAATCATCTGCATGTTCCAATCGCAACTCAGCACAACCTGAATCTTCCAACATACAAAGGTCGTCCAAAGAGTCGAGCCGTCGCAGCAGCCGATCGCTTCGACAGAAACAATTGGAAGCTTCTGCCAACGGGGACTGGGCAAGTGCTGGCTCGGACGAGCGCGAGTCGAAGCAAATTGTCGCTCGCAGCAATACAGCATACTCTTCACGTAACCGACGTGACCGCGTATCTCCCGAAGCTTCCGTGAGAATGATGACTGCTGCTACGCATGAATCCAACAAGCTCCGAACGACGAGAAGCAGCAGCAACAAGACGCTCAAAGTTGACGTTTCGACGGGCCAGGATCCCGACGGAGAGTACACTGGCAAGACGTCGAGTGGAACGTCGTCTCCACCCACTAGTCTCCGAAACAATAAAGACCTTCGGTCGCCTGGACAACGGAAGTCTCCCAAGGTTGCGTCGGAAGAGACTGCGGCAAAACCCGACTTTATTACCCAGACGGATCGTTTCGGCAACGCGTCCACTCCTCGTTCGGGTGACGCCATTGTCAAGGCGCGTCAAGTTCATCCAACCGGCGTCAAGCCTCGTTTACATGTCGGCAAGGATGGCAAGCTGCACGAGGACGACGAGGCGGAGCAAGGGGCGCTGGAGGCATGCACGGAAACGCTGCTTGACAGCTTTCGTCTCATGTGCTGCTGTTTATCACCAGACGATCGCCAGCAACCACGCTTGGTCAAGTCGCAGGCGACTGCGGAAGAGGAATTTGAGCCAGAGGAGGATCTGAATCGTCCCAAGCTATTGCCCAAGTTGCATCCGGATGATCATGGCAAACCCTGCCTGGTCTTGGACCTAGACGAGACATTGGTGCACTCGAGCTTTCGGGCCGTCCCTGGCGCTGATTTTGTCATTCCTGTACAGGTACGTTGTCTCTATTCGCGCACCGCGTATCAGCGTATTTTCTCGGTGTCGAACTGTTTGCTCATGCATGCTCATTTTTTTACAGATTGAAGATGTTGTTCACTTTGTTTATGTTGCAAAACGACCTGGCGTGGATGAGTTCTTGGTGGAAATGGCCAAGCACTATGAGATCATCATTTATACTGCCAGTCTTAACAAGTACGCGGATCCGCTACTTGACCTTCTTGATCCACACAAGACGATACGGACGAGGCTATTTCGTGAGTCGTGCGTCTACTATGAAGGCAACTACGTTAAGGACTTGTCACTTTTGGACCGCGACCTATCGCAGTCAATTATTATTGACAACTCTCCGAGTTCCTACAGTTTTCATCCAGAGAATGCTATTGACTGCTCCTCGTTTATTGACGATCCCAGCGATCGCGAGCTTGACCAGATTGGCGCCTTTCTCAAGGGAGTGAAGGATGCGAAGGACTTTCGCGGCCTCATGCCAAAGTGGCGCGACTGGCCCAATGTCAATCTGGAAGGCAGACTGAAGGAGAAGCTTCCCGCTGAATAGAATCGAACTGTATTTTTATCGTGCATACGCGGCCGCACATCATACTATTATCATCACTCATTAGCGTTAATTATAATATTTAAAAATCTGTAAGTTAGTATGGTGAAGCCGCAATTGAGCCATTTTTCGTTGCCGATTGCCATTACTACCATTCTAGGTCTTGCGGCAGCACTGGGTGCTCAAGCGGAACCATACTTAACTTGTCCGGATCCCTGCACCAATCAAAAAGATATAATTGAGCAAAACATTCTTACTTCTAACCATGACTGTCTCAAGCGAATACGTACCTTGGCAAAGCCTTGCGCATATCCAGCGCGTCCTCTGGAAGCTCCCCACTATAGTAGCCGAGTACCCGTCGATAGGTTCGATAGCCAAACTTTTCGTACATGCTGATTGCCAAGTGGTTTGACTGTCTCACAAACAAATCCACAAAGTACGCATTATATGTTCGTATCGATACATCCTCAAAGTAATCCATTAACGTTTTGGCGAGACCGAGACGTCGATACGCCGGAGCGACGGTCACGGCCGAAACATGTCCGTGCCAAAGGTTGCCTTCACCTTCGCTTTTCCCCAAAACGTAACCCATTATGGATCCATGAGGAGATTCGGCAACGACAAATGACTCGGGCCACTTTGATAGATAAGACATGTAGAA
The DNA here is from genome assembly GCA_027923505.1 of Mayamaea pseudoterrestris. Lineage (NCBI taxonomy): Eukaryota > Bacillariophyta > Bacillariophyceae > Sellaphorales > Sellaphoraceae > Mayamaea > Mayamaea pseudoterrestris. Next base: position 236,689 of record BROI01000018.1, on the reverse strand, counting down.
GGAGCCTGCGAAAAATGTAGATTATAAATGTGAGAGGTGCGATTGGGCCATCATTAGTTCAACACTCGTTGCCTACCATTATATGTCTCAGTTAACACGTCCAAATTGACTTGGTTGAACTTAAGACAATCTTCAATGCGAAATTGGCGAAGAGTAGTCATGTTGTCGAGGTATTTTGGTTGTCAGGGCCGAGTCGTCTTCGCACCATCCGTCATGGTCGAATGTCGCAAGTTATCATGAAAACGTCATGAAGTCATAACGGTACTCTTCTTCTTTTTTTCGAAATTTTCGACGCGTGACACGACCGACGAGTCGACGCTCCATTCGCACCAACGCGCTGCTGCGTACTCTTACCTCTTACTTTATTCCCTTTCCAATCATCTTCGCTACCAACCGTGCTAACGCTGTCGTAGTTTCTAATGATGAGGCAGACTCGGTATCTGTCCCTGCTTTTCTGGCTCGTCCTTGCTCTTTCACTGCGACGAGCGCACTGCAAGAACCGATTCGGAATGCTCTTTCAAATGAACACGCATGGCCAAGGACAGTCGAGGAATGAAATCAAATCTGATGATACGGATGATATAAAAATTCAACCTGTTCATGTTAACCAAACATTATTACGGGAGCAACTGGAGCTTGCGAAAAATCGAATCCAGGAACAAGTCAAGATCAACCATCAACTACAGCAGCTTCAACAAAATCTTGGAGCAGAAAATAGCAAACTGCCAACACAAGATGCACAAGAAGGTCAATCGAGGCCCGATCCGACGACAGACTCGATCACACTCGACGAAGTGGAGTCGAGACTCGCGGCTCAGCGGCAAGAGCTCGAGAAGGACTGGGCTGCTGAGGTTGGAGCACTCAAGACTCGCCTCGCAGAAGCGCAGAATGAACTGCAGGAGTTAAAGTTGACAGGTTACAAGAAACATGATATAGAAACGCCACCCAATTCACAGTCGGTTACTTTGGAACAGCTGGAGGCGAGGCTCTTGGCTCAGAGTCACGTCGAGCAAGAACTAAAGTCGGAGAATGAAGAGCTTGAAAATCGTCTAGCAGAAGCACAGAAAGAAATTGAACGATTGAGAAAATTGAATGACAACAAGGACCAAGAAATAGATGCTGACGTGACCGCAATTGAGGAGCTCGAGTCAAGGCTGATTGAGCAGCGCGAAGAGCTTGTGAGAAATTTAACATTGGATTTTGAAGCGAGTATTGCTGAGACTCATAGTGAACTTGAAGAATACCAGGCCATGGCCGAAGATCTGAAAATTCGCTTGGACAATTATGAGGAAGAGTTGAACGACGCTCGGACTAGAAGCGAGGAACTGCGGAAGGAATCTGAATTGACAAAGCAAAAGCTGTCGGAAGTGATGAAACAACTCGAGCAGACCGTTCAAGCTGCCAGAGTAGACAAGGCGTTATTTGAGCATATGATGCGAGATTTAAGTGTGGTAAGGGTGATCAAATCTAGGGCTAACCGGGCGTTGACACGTAAATGAAGATGCGCTGACACACTTCCCCCTCACATGCCTCAGAGTGCTACATACTGGGAATCATCCTTTCAAAATCGAGCTTACCTTAACGTTACACATCTTGGGGAATTTGCTGAAATAATTTATATAGCTGTGACAGCTCCCGTCGTTGAGACAACGCATGCTTTGTATCGCGACCACGTTAAGGATAGCGTACACACGATATTGGAGTCGGCTCATTCAGTGTATGCGAAACATGTTGCTCCCCACTTTACAAAGCATGCAGCGCCACTATATGAAAAGCACGTCGCTCCAACTGTCAAGTCCATTTCCAACATCGCACGCTCATTTAAGAGTAAGGTGGTCGATACAATGAGTTTGGTACGGCAAGATGGAATGAATTATCTAGTAGAAGCAGCTGAGTCATCTTGCCGGAGGTTGTTGGGACATGTGGAGGATGAGCAAAAGCGAGCTAAGGTTGAAGCTGTTTGTAATGATGCAGAGCCATTTGTGACGACCATCCTTGCTCTGCCACTGGTGCTTCTGTTCGGTCGTCTTTTCATTTGGCTGCTGCTCCTTCCACTCAGATTCTTGTTGCATCTCAGTCCCTTGAGGTTTAATGAGCTTCAGTCGGTGAGTTCAGATGACAAGGAAGCGTCCTAGTGTACTGGCTCACCATCAACGTTAAACCGGACATGTCGCATACACGGTTTTGGTTCTGCACATGCTGATTGCGATACGCATAACTAGCCCGCAGGCGTACCTCGCCTATATATAGCTGTAAAATAGTTGAATATTATTTGCTAACTCTCATCAGACTTCTGCAGGTTCTACGGCGGAGACAAAGCTACTGACTTGTCCATATTGCAGCCTCATTCATCACGTTCAATCATAGCAGAGCCTATGATAGTTTGTAGCAAGTAACTGGTCAATTCATCTTGACTTTCTCAGCAGTTCACCGTTTAGGCTTCCGCAGGGTTTAGCGTCCTGTTACTGGAATGAAGACTGTTAGAAGTGGTTGGCTCAAGCGACGTAATTATGATTTCTACGGTCAAATGAAACGACGACGTCAAAATGATCCGTTGTCGGCAATCCGATGAGCGAGAAAGGTGTTCCAACTCTCCTTTCTTTTTGAAATGAGAAATGAGAAGGCGACAATGTTGCAAGCACAAATGGTCCATAGGACTCCACTAGCATTCTCTTTCGGACTTTGTATAAGATGGTCGTGGAACGAGTCCGTGTCTTGTGATGTTTACGAGTATTAGTAGCAGACACGACCATCTGTACACTCGTTAACGGTTAAAGTTACTATAATAATGAAACATTATTTACGTTAAGAGGCTCTGCATCAAGCTAGAATTGGCAGACGATGGCTCGGGAGCCTTCTTCTCAAACTCCGTCTTTGTGACTTCAACTTCCTCATTGACCAGCTCGTACACGTAGCAAACCACCTTCGTTTCCTGGACGGCAAGTAGAACAAATGAAGGAGTGACATTCGCGGTTATGGATGAATAGGCGCCAGTGATGGAGCCCTGGAGAATGAGAAAAAGGTGGAACAATGTGAGCCGCTAGAAAGTCATTGCGAAAGATAAGCTAGCACGCTGAATCAATCTTACCGGATTGATGTACATATGTGTTTCATCCCTAATAGAAATTTCATTCTTGTGCGTATGGCCAGTAACGAGAATATCAACGCCAAGCTTTCGTCGCATCATGGCCGCAGCTTCCTGCGATCCCCATGGCAGAAGTTGATGTCCATGAACTAACCCAATCCGAAACGATCCGACCTGAATGACTCTTGTTTCTGGAAATGACGCTCCACTCGTCTGCGCATCATCATAATTCCCAGAAACGATATGAACGTTGGGAGCTAGGCTTCGGAGCTCATCGAAATCGGCAGCCGAAATATTGCCCGTACAAATCACGTGCTGCATCTTGTTTGGCACAAGCATGCGTTTGAAGGGAGCCGGAATACTTGATGCTCGACTAGGAATGTGCAAGTCGCCGAGAATGAGCACGAGTTCACCAAAGTTGGATGACATGGTACCAATCGCAATGTCGATTTTTTGTGTTGTCGTGCGCTCGTCGTCGTCGCGGGTAGGACGTCACACCGAGAACCGATGCGATTTCTCAGCCATGATCCCGCCTACTTCTGCAAGTAGAGACCCCGGCTAGTACACCTACCAGCTAATGAGTGCTCTACTGTACAGTCTAACTATTTTGTTTAGATGGCTAGTACAGTCTCTTTTCGAAGCTGTGAAGTCCATGAACACTGCCTTCCTTTTGCGCAGCAGGTGATCGAATCTCGAATCGCAACTGGTCATTGTACAGCTTTTCACGAGCAGCGTCGACGCTGAGACAACCAGCATCCTGTAAGCCATGACGGACTCCTTGCATCAAATACGGAATGTATCGACGAAGTGTTCCTTTGTCCTGCACGGCACCACTCACACCCTGCGCGACCTTGATGGCTGTCGCACTATTGGTGTCCCAAACGTAGCGCTTTTCACTGCCTTGGCTCATTGCTTCCAAGCTTCCCATTCCACGGTATCGCTTCAAACGAACGCCATCCTGATAGAAATATTCGCCGGGACTCTCGTCAGTGCCTGCCAACATGCTGCCCATCATGACTGCGCCAGCGCCGAGACACAACGCCTTTGTAATATGACCAGTCGACTTGATGCCACCATCGGCAACAATCGGAACACCAAACTTTCGGGCAAACTTGGCAACATGGTAGACAGCACTCGCTTGCGCTCGTCCGACGGCGCAGATTTCTTGCGTCGTGCAAATGCTGCCGATACCCATACCGACGCGCAAACCATCCGCGCCAGCTTCTATCAAATGAAGAGCCTGCGACGGAGTTACGACATTGCCAGCAATCACATCCACTTGTGGATAGCTTTCCTTCAAATGCTTGACAATTTCAAGCTGGTAGATTGAGTCTCCTTGACTGGAATCGACAACAAGTACATCGACACCAGCTTCCACCAAGGCCTTGGCTCGATCGCGATCCTCTGGCCGCGTTCCAATCGCAGCTCCGACAAGCAACTGCTTGTTCTTCTCATCCTTGGACGCCAATGGATTGTCTCTGTTCTTTTGCAAATCGGTGCGAGCAATCAAGGCGACCAACTCGTCATTCTTGTTCACCACTGGTAGTTTACCCTTTTTCGAGTCTTTCAAAATATCATTGGCTTCCACAAGCGAGACACCTTCCTGTGCAACCACAAGCTGGCTACGAGGTGTCATGAATTCCTTAATTTTAGCGGTCGGGTCCTCAATGAAACTAGTATCGCGATTTGAAATAATGCCAAGCAACTTGCCTCCCATCTTTCCATCCTCGGTAATGGGAAACGAAGAGAAACCCAAATCCGCCTTGGTGCGAAACACATCCTCCGCCGTTTGCTCTGGCGACAAGCAGACTGGATCCATGATGAAACCATTCTTGAAGCGCTTGACTTTGTGAACTTGCTCCGCCTGCTCATCGACTGACATGTTGGAATGAATGATACCAATACCACCCTGCAGCGCCATGGTGATTGCGAGTTTGTGTTCCGTGACAGTGTCCATTGGACTCGAAACAAAGGGTACTTGAAGCTTAATGTTGCGCGTCAAGTGCGAGGAAATGTCAATCTCGTTCAAGCCAAAGCCAATGTGCCCGGGCATCATAATGAGATCGTCATACGTGTAAGCGATACAAGCAGGATTGCGAACGAATATTTGGGATGGAGTGAATCTGTATCGTTTAGTGCAGACAAGTTTAAGAATGAGAGAGTGTATTTTGTGTCGACATGAAAGCGAAGGCCGATTGAGCTAATATGCAACATGCAGTCTTTCAAGGAACAATTGCATGTCCGTCTATTCTCGCCACTTACCCTTCAGCTCCGGAGAGTAGCGTCTCCTCGTCCACTTGGGAGAGCTTTAGTCCGTTGGATGGTCCGCTCATGTTGATCAATGCTAAAATAGAATAATGAGGTTGTCGAGGGAGAAAATGAACGATGCGTCGCTGCGGCAGAACAAGAGATGGTGGAAGCTGGTTTTTGCGTGGTGGTGACGAGGTTCGACGCAGTGGCGGACGACGGTCTGACGGTGAAATTCCGTGCAGTGACGTCGAACTCGTGACTTGAGAAAGCCGTTGGAACGGGGAACGTCAAGACCCCACAATGATCGCTTCGTCGCTGGAACGGATCGGCTACTTCATCTAATACTCAACTGTTTACCATGCAAGCACCCATGATGGAGGCTGTTAAAGGCTCTTTGGCAATGATAATGTCGCCTGCTCTAGTTGCAGCTAAGAAAGTTCTGCCTGACTGGCCGGAATGGTACGTGACAGCCACGTGGTGTTGGAAATATGATGCATGGTAGTCGGTCGACGATGCAGATGAGTTTACGTGCAGCTCACGTTCCTGTAATCCTTGCATACAGGTCACTTGACTTTCTAATCATCATGACAATCATGTTAATTGTGGTTGGCGGCCTGTCATTGTTTCTCACAAATGAGGAACAGGATGCAGTCGATGTGGACAGCACCAAGTTGGAGCAAGCCTCCAAGCATAAACTGAATGCGGAATTTTACAAGTTTCGACGTCAGTACATGATCGTGTACTGGGTCATCATGTTGGCCGACTGGATGCAGGGAACACACATGTGTGAGTTACTTGTTGCAGCGACGAGTGGATGCTTCGATGTGACTCTTTTCGTCGACATGCCCTTCTCACACTGCCTGCCTGCATGCATGCACTCGTCATGCGAATGAACAGATACTCTATACTTGTCGTATGGAGTCAATATTTCGGCTCTATTTCTTACGGGCTTCCTGAGTGGAGCGATTTTTGCGCCATTTCTAGGAAGCTTTGTGGATCAGTTTGGACGCAAGCGATCGTGTATTGTCTATTGCGTATTGGAGATTGTCATTAACGTCATGGAACACTCGACAAACTTTACGATTCTTATGACCGGACGTGTTCTTGGAGGTGTCTCTACCAATCTACTCTTTTCCGCGTTTGAAAGTTGGATGACGACGGAACATCGACGCAAGGGTTTTCCAGAATCATGGCTGTCGCGCACCTACTCGCAATGTTCGATTGTCAATGGAACTACGGCAATTCTTGCTGGAATCGTTGCGCAGCTGCTGGAAGATGCATTTGGGCACATTGGTCCGTTCCAGGGAGCTGTGGCTCTCACGGCGATTGCGTTGGTTCTAGTTCTTGGGTGGGAGGAAAATTACGGAGAGAAGCAGTCGGGTGACCATGAGTCTTCGTCTGTGTCGAGTCAATTTACAGATGCTTGGAAGACGACTGTCAGCGACTCACGGGTGTGGAGAATCGGTTTTATTCAAGCCTTATCCGAGGGCGCCATGTACACGTTTGTCTTTATGGCAAGTATATCTTTCAGTCGCAATTTTTGGCCAACCAGAGAGTCTGGAAGCTCACGCATTTTTCATTTTCATCCTATTTTCACTCATCATCATAGTGGGTACCAACCTTGCTTTCACTTAATCCGCCGGGTGGCTTGCCGACTGGCTGTGTCTTTTCTGCTCTCATGATGGCAATTACGATCGGTGGGCTTGCGTTTTCTCCCCTCCAGGACTATGTTTTCGCCAAGATTGCACCTAGCAACGAAAGCAAGGAGGAAACTTGTGCGTCTTTTGTCTATCTTTTGGCATCGGTAGCCATGGGCGTACCAGCGCTGGTCTTGTCCTGGGAACAATCAACGTGGCAACTACACGTAATCCTAATGGCGTTTCTGACAATGGAGTTTTGCGTGGGTCTCTTCATGCCGGTTGCTGGAACCCTGCGCTCAAAATATGTTCCGGACTCGCTGCAAGGTGCCATTCTGAACATTTTCCGCCTCCCACTGAATGCAATTGTAGTGTCAGGGACGTATGCGACCGATCATTTGGATGTAACATTATGTTTCAAGCTGGTAAGCGGCTGCCTCTTGGCAGCAGCCCTTCTACAAGCAACCATGATTGACCAACGATCAGTAATTAGTAAAAAGAAGGCGGAGTAGCGTCATTATTTGTATTCTATTTTGGATGATTGCTGTTAGCCCCGCCGTCAATAATCGAATGTCAGGAGTAGCAACGTTTATGCTTCCATTTGCCTCAATTGTCTTCATTGATAGTTCGAACTAACGAATTCAACTAGGCAAATGGCCACCATCCCCGCTTCGTAGTTGCTTCCTGTCGCATTCGATCAAGCTCGGCCTGCGACATGGCAAGTGCCTTCTCGAGCTCCTCGTTTGCTCGGCTCGTATTCTCCTTCTCCATGCGAAGATTGACGAGCTGCTCCACTTTGCCACTACTTAACGTGTTGACGAAATCCAGTCTTTCTGCCAGTAGCTTCGACTTTTGTTCCTCGAGTCGAATTTCCAACTTGTATTTATAGTCGGTGATGATCTTGTCCTTTATTTTCTCAAGCTCACCTCGCATCCGTGTGTCATACTTCTTTTTGAATCGATCGGTTTGATCTTCAAACTCCTTGTCCATGACGAATAGTCGTTCCTCAAGTTCTGTAATTTTGGAAACCATTTGTTGCTCCGACTCGGTGAGAGCCGTTTTGGCGACAGTCAATTCTCGTTCCAGTTGCTGAATGCGTGGAAATTGGGCAGCAGCTCCAGCAGCAGCCGAGGCTACAGCGATTCCCATGTCCATGGCAATGCTCGGGTCGATCGGCAGGACGTGTCGATGTGTCTGAAAGGCAGCGTAATGTGTAGGGACTCGGCTGGAGAAGCAGCCTCTTTTAATTGGCATTTGAAACGCCGTCGACGTCAATGGCGCGGAAACAAGCAACGCTGCCAGTCTCCGCATGCTAATAACTCTTCTGCTCATAGCGATAGTGAAAGGCGTATTGGCAGGCGACTTTGCTGGTGCTTTACTTTGCTTGGTCCAGAAGGACGCACAAACCATCGAATCTTCGACAAGATCGCCTTTCAACCACGGCGCGCGCAGGAGTGATAACCGGTCCGACACTACGCGCGCACGCGTCGTCGGTCGTGCGAAAACAAAAAATCGAATCAAACGAATTTGGTGACAAGATTTTGTTGACATCTCGTCACTGGTTAACTTTTCAAAGCAAATCATCCGCTCATCAGTCCAGGAATCCAACCAAACTTAATCAATTGAACAGTAGTTGTTACTTCATGATGGTTTTGCTTCACCTACTCACCATCTTTCTTTTATTGGGAGCTGTTGTCGCCCAGTCTATAAGTCCTTCAAGATTCCCAAGCATGACGCCGAGCAGACGACCGACAATGACCATGCGTCCGAGCCGTCCACCCACGAAACCTCCAACGCGTAATCCAACAATGAAGCCAAGGACTCGTAAACCTACAATGAAACCTACGCGTAGACCAACAACAATGAGGCCGACTCGCCGCCCGACTCGTTTTCCTACACGGCGCCCCACCATGAGACCAAATACGAAACGCCCAACAATGACTCCGACGCGTCGCCCCACAATGATGCCGACTCGTAGACCAACCATGTTTCCAACGCGCAAGCCTGTGACTCGCAGCCCGTCGGCAAGTATCACGCAGAATCAGTGCCTCGAGCAGCTCAAGACGAAATGCTCCTGTGCTCCATTTCGCTTTTTGGGGACTACGACGAGGAAGTGCATACGCAGCAGGACGCGTGCATTGTGTTCGACGGATACAAATTACGTAGAGGATATGGTCAGGAGATTTGTGAACTATTGCAACAATTTGTAGCAAGGCAAGGTGTGCAAGGGGACGATGCTTACTTCGAACTGCGAGTCTGCGAGCAAGGTGCGTGGCATCAACTGGGAGGTGCGGCGAGACATGAGCGAGTACTTACTTTAATTATCAAACAGCTGCTTTAAATGCCCAGCATGTATGTATGATATTACGTAAACTGTGTGGTTGTTTGAGACGGCGCAATAGCTTCTTTAGTATGTTACTGTACCGCACGTTATGACCTCTGCGGACATCACTCCGGTACTGACTGGACTGATCATCCGTTTTTTCGTCGCAGCGCTGGGTATGGCGATTCCAACGCACGACACAATCGCATGCACTCGTTTTTTGGACAAGGACGGCGACCTTTCGTGAGTGCCGGTCTGAAAGGTGCGAAACGTCAGTATCCCTAACCGTAAGTACTTATTTGTCTTAATGGTTTTCAGTGCGACAAAGGTTTCCGCTCAATGACGCTAGTGCTAGCAGCAACATGTGCTTGTCATGCTCTGGCACATGTGGCTACCTGTGCCTATAAGGCTCGTTTTCCTCTCATTTATCTGGTCCAGTCCTTGGCTCAGGTTTTGCCTCCATCAAATGGCAACTCATCCAGTCCCTTTTCAGGTTGCTTTTCTAACAGTCCTTCCAGTCATCCCAGCAGCAAACCCAGTAGTTTACCCAGCTCGCCAGCCACTGCTATGCCAAGCTCTGCTCCAGCTATACATGCTCTCCTACTTGTTTCTCAACCCAGCTGACAATCCCAATCTTGGGCCAACTTAAGCTTATCCCAACAAATCCTAATGATGAACCTTATGAGGGTTGTAGCATGCCGTCTCTCCCACCCACTAGCTAGTGGAAACTGAGGGAGCTTGAAATAGTCTATATGCCTATTAGCATGCTGCTGCTACTGCTGCTGCTGCGGTGGCGGGGGTGGCGGCGGTGGCGACGGTGGCAGCTAGTGTTCAATCCAATGCCTGTTCGTTCAAGTCAGTACAAAAAGGAAATCAGTGATGCAGCTCAATGTCCACAGTGGCTGGAGTGATGCCACAAACTCCAAATCCTATCAAGTCATTATTCCTGTTTTCACAAGGCAAGGCTGGCGGATGCAGCTTTAAATCTCTGGAATGACACTCAGTCACCTAAGTTTGTGCCACAGCTTGAGGCTATTGGAACCCACTAAAGTGGCCTTGTTAAAAAGCTGAACATACCTTACTCCCAGAGTTTGGCCCAGGAGAAAAGCTTTGCCCCTTTCTGTATGCATGCATACTGTTGCTTAACACTTATTGGTGTTGTCAAGGATCTGAATGGGGGAGGGGAATGGAGTTTTACGCTAGCGCAGTTGGCAGAGTCAATCTACAACAATTTCAATGTGCGTAATCCAGAGTTAATGGATCCATCAAACGTATCACCAAACAGACTGATCCAGAATCAGAGGGCAAGCTATTATGCCAGATAGCAGAGCATGGCTTTCACAGCAAAGAGCACGGACACAATTCTGGAGCACTGCTTGTGAGTGTACAAGTTGACATGGCTGATGCGCTCAGTCTGATACGCAGTACAAAACAGGGGCATTCACCATCAAAGTCTCCTTATGGCTTGTTGGATTCAGCTACTGCATCAACCGGCACTGTGAAGTTGCCAGGCAGTACCAATGATGAGCGCAAGCGCCCAGCAGAGGCAGTGAGGGACCATGCATCAACTGAAAAAAGAAGAACAATTTGGAGAAGTCTTTGAATTGGGCCAGTGCATCCGATGGAGCTGGCATTGGCTATATACAGTTCTTGATAGACTGTATTTTGATTGGCGCCAATGAGGTAAAAAGGAAATGTGCACGACAGTTTCATTCTCAGATTGGGGTGAAACAAGCCAACTGCGAGCACATCTCAAACTTGTTGTCCTTGAAATGCCAGATACATAATGGCAGAGTATATTGCAGGAAGGACTTGAGGGGCAACCTGTGGTTAAAGTAAGTGTACAAGTAGAGCGCATATGGATGAACCGGCCGTGAGAATTGTGTGTTGCCAGCAGAGCAGAGACTGCACCAAGAAAGAACAGTACAAGCGAGCTTCTGTTGCTTGCATTGGAGTGGGCACAAAGATCCAGAAACAGAAGAGTCACACAAATATAACAACACTCAAGGACATTGCTAGTTCAAAGTCAGCGTCAGCATGCGAAACACTGCACCACTGTGTCATTGTGCAAAGCAGAATCGCAAAAATTCTTAATTTAAAGTGGTTGAAATATATTTTTTCACTAACATTTCTTGCTGCTATTACATAAGCAGTCTCGTTTGCTATGGTGACATTAGTTTGGAGCCCGCGGGGAGACATGTCGAGTTGCCCGAAAGGTCGAGGTTTCGGCGCGGCGCGCTGCGTGACCTTTCGCCCGAAAGGTCGCGCTGCGCGCGAAAGGTCGCTTTTTTTGAAGGGAAAACAATTCGACTCGATACATAAATACCGCAGCTAGTGGTAGGCTTTATCACAACCTTAAACCATGTCAAATATCTTTTACAGAGATCACTCTGGACCAAATGTCGACCACCCAGACAGCTGCATCCGTTTGGCTTGCGCCGTTCATCGCTTCAAGGTTCCCAAGATGGATCGACAGGTTAGTTTTGCCAAGTCTTTCAAGACTGCCGGCCAAGCCGACAAGACTCGTAAACTCATGCTAAATGCCGACGACGTACGCAGTCGATTGTATGATGCCTTGAACGCTGAACGGACATCATCGGAACGAGTTATTTTGGAAGCCAAACACTTTCAACCAACGATCAATACAATTTTACTTTCCTGCAAAGTTCAACCAGAAGAAGCTCAATTGAATGAGAGATTGGTGTTTGGCTGGAAGAGTGGTATCGAAGAGTCTCCACAGTCTTTCAAGTCGGAGGCAATCATGTATGACTTGGTCATGACGATTGTGAGCGAGGGGCTGGGAAAGGTTACTAGCGCCACAGAGAATTCAGTGCAAGGCGAGTTTGCAGCATCATCAAGAGACTATGCGGCTGCAGCTGGAATTTTTACCTTCTTGGCTGAGGATTTGCTGCCAAAGTGGATCAGCAAGGGCTCATCAGTCGACGAGCAACAACTTCCGAGTGAATGTCATGCCGCCATGGCAAAGGCTCTGGCCAACTTATTCATGGCCAATGGACAGCAAATGGCAATTGCTACTGTTCTTATAAAGCCTGGTACACCAAACTATTCACTGCTTGGCAAGCTATGTCTTGGCGTGTCAGATCAGTTGGAGGAATTTGTCAGCCAGCTTCGTCATGATGCTTTCGTTCAAATGTCACGCATGGACAAGGAATTTTTCACATTAACCACATTCCAAATCAATGTGCAAAAGTCGTTGAGCTTGTATTTTCAAGCGCGCGCATTCTGGGACGCATGCGAATATGGAATCGCCATTGCTCTCATGTCGGAAGCATCCGTCGCGTTAAGGACTCGAGAATCAGACGCTGCCCCTGGAATACCCGACGTGGCTCGTAATTCCATTTTCAAGGTGATGCAAAAGGATTTAGATGATTTACGACAACACATGGCACTACTGCTACGTACCTGGAAGAAGGATAATTCATCTGTCTTTTTTGACACAGTGCCCCAACGCGTACCTTCCAGCAAGAAGCTGCAGGAAGGTTTCAAAATGATGAAAAAGACGGACTTTAAGCTCGATGAAGTGGAACCTGTCTTGTTGAAACTACCTCAAGGTGCATTACTGCGATCTGATAGTGACTTGGCAAGAGAACTTCAGGAACGACTGAATTGTGGCGACGAGTAGTTTGTTACGAGCACTTATAATTTGTTAACTGTATAGCTATAGCCTTCTTGCTTTAAAGCGTCTGGGGGGATTTTCAATATCATGCTTACTTTGCACAAGTTTCAATTCACAGGATTGTTTCGTCTCTCCTGACGATTCATGGGTTCGCTCAATGACGACTGACATGGTATTTATGACCATCTCCAGTGCGTCTGGTAAACTATCTAAGCGATCCGTATGAGCCAGCAGCAGTGCGGCACATAAATCTCCCGTCCCAGTAAAGTTACCAGGAAGACGAGGGAACTCAATGTACCATACTTCTGCTCGTCCATTCGCCTTGGTCCTTTGGGACGCGACGATGTACATTGTTGCGTCATTACCTGGCAGTCCTATACTTGTAATGCAGACAAGCGAAGGCCCAATCGCATGCAGCGCTTTGCAAGCTGCTTCAGCAGATTCGAGTGAATCTACTTTGAGACCAGTTAGCTGTTCCACTTCAAACTGGTTTGGCGTGAGCACGTCGGCCAACGGCACGACTCGCTCCTTGTAGACCGCGACAAGTTCCTTCGGCACGTAGAACTCGCCTCGATCACCCAAGACTGGGTCACAGACGTATCGAATATCTACATTGTGCTTTCGCAGCAGGTGCAAGACATCAAGCACGGCTTCCAAGAATGACAATGAACCAATGTAGCCAGTCAAAAGGTGCCCCGTCTGTGACAGCAGGTGATTGTCTTCGAGTCCCTGCATAATGGCACGAAGCTGATCTCCCTTTAACACATCACCTCCAAAACCTTTAGAGTAGCCGGTATGATTGGAGAAATGAACCGAGTTGATAATATCAACGTCGAAGCCTAGCAACTGAAGTGGAAAAACACTTGCTTTATTGCCGACATCTGGTGGACAAGAAGGGCGCGAAAGTCAAAGCTAAAGTAACAAGGTTAACCTAACATCAACAACATGCAGAACGTACATCCGTATACAACGTGCGACTGTATTGAGAGTATTCTCTTGGGCTCCGGCATGTTCTTGGTCCCACAAGTTCTGTGGTAGCGAGATTTCGTGATGCCGATGTCGATTCACGCGACGCTCGTCGCGCTTCATTCGCGCCGATTGACACTGGCACTCGTTTCGCGATATTGCCCTTGTGACGTAATTGACACTGGCACTCGTTTCGCAATATTGCCTTGTGACGTAATTGACACTGGCACTTGTTTCACAATATTGCCTTTTGACGCCATTGACACTGGCACTTGTTTCGCACTATTGCCTAATGACGTGGAAATCTTTCGGGCAAGCGCCGACGGATGATGGCGACAAGCGACAATGGAGAAGGACTGGCGACCGTCGGCCGTGAATCACCTTGGTGCTGTACTCATTAGACGTGGTTGCTGGACACAAAGAGTAATCTTGCAGATCTGAAAAAGCAATATGCGCGTCTTGCTCACAGGAGCCTCGGGATATCTCGGCCAGCATGTGCTTTACTCGTTCCTGACAAAGCCTCCTCCAAATAATGTTCACCACATTTATGCTTTGGTCAACTCTGCGACAACACTGGACGGCGCCGTGAGGAAACTGATTAGTGATTTGGGCGAAAGATGTTGCGTTCAAGTGTCTGTGGAAGCTGTGGACCTGACAGATCCTGCAAGCGTTGATTCCTTCTTTCAGCGACACCCATCGATGGATGTTTGTATTCATGCAGCCGCATTGTCGGTTCCTCGTCTATGCGAACAGGATCCAGACAAAGCTATGAAAATCAATAATCCTACACTCTTTTTTGATGCTTTAATTCGTTCCAATACTGCAATCATTGCAATGTCCACCGATCAAGTTTACAAAGGCGACCCAAGCGAGGCTCCTTACTCGGAGATAGACCCCACGCATCCCGTAAATGTATATGGTCAAAGCAAACGTGCCATGGAGAAGTACATTTTAGATAATTACCCGCATCGATCAGTCGTGCTCCGCAGCAGTCTCATTATCGGTCCAAAGGCTCCCTTGGCAAAAGCGCACGATACTTTTCTGCACTTTATCGCCACTCGCGACCAGCAGGAAACAACCTTTTACACGGACGAATGTCGAAGCGCAGTCTATGTCAATGATGTGGTATCTTGCATTGCATGGTTTTTGCAGAACGCGCTTGAATCGTTGGATAACAGCGGCGGAGACCGTGATTGCTCATTTGCATCGGCCGGCGTTTACAATCTCGGCGGACCTGCATCTTGCAGTCGCATGGACATGGCCAAGGCTGTCTTTGAATGGCTCGAATATGATTCAAAGTTTCTGATACCTGCCAGAAAGAATGAGGAAGTACCACTACCGTCGGCAGATGCACAAGTGGCCGCCGTCACGAGCCCCTTGGATATTAGTATGAAGATGGACAAACTACAACGAACGACGGGCTTGACCATGACTACACTAGGAGGGGTCGTCACAGCAACCTTTTCCAATTAGCAAGGGCACGAAAGCAGGCATGTGTACTTAGAATTTATTTAAAACGGAATTACGTATTTTAGTTGACTGAATGATGTTTGATATTGTGTGGCCGACTTCGCCGGTTTCGACCACCAACAGTATCAATAATAATGTTTGTTGGAAAATGATGTTCAGAATCAGTTAAAGGTCGCCGCCGCCTTGACGCGCCGCTGCGCCGCGTCGCGAAACTGCTTCCACTGCAGCATGGGCGCCAGTGTCGGATCAAGCTTGACAGCCCGAGCTGCAATCTCGACGCTCTTGAGTGCATTACCATGTCGCATTTCAAAGAGAGCGTAAGCTCCCAATACCTTGGCCGAGCAGGCGCACTCTCCTTCGGGACTCTCCAGTATGGCAACGCGGAAAAAGTGCAGAAAGACGGCACGAGTCTCCTTGGCTGGCGCGTGCATGCGCTGCAATAGGAGAGCGAGCAGCAGAGTTGTGACGGCAAGCTTGGCATGGTCGCAATTGTCATCGTCCGTTAAAAGCTCATCAATGATGCGTCGATAGATGCGTTCGGCGTGTCGAGGCTTGCCGTCCTTGATTTTTCGCAATGCAAAGTAGTGTTTGTTAGCGAGTTGCGTGAAGCCGTCTTGGTACTCTTTCGTATCATAGTCTTTCACTTGTCCTCCTTTCAAGCGTCGTTCCTCTCGCATGACCTTTCGGTAGTAGTCAAGGCTTCGGTCAATCCACTCTTGCTTAATGCTTTGCGAAGAAGGAAGATGAGAAGGTTGATCGTCGAATTCTCGCCTATTGCTGGCTTGTAGAGCCAATGCTCTCAGAATTTGACTGCCATGATTGCGAGCTTGCCGAGTCTGAGCATGCATTTGGCTTGAAAAGAGTCTCAGTCTGTCGAGTTGGCTTGGCATTGACGTCGGAACAAGCGCGAATGCCAAACAATGACACCATGCTAGCAGACAGACGAAGAACAGAGGTGCAGAAGAGGAAGAACGACGAGCAGCAACAGCAATAGGGACCATACTATTGATGAAGAAAGACGCTGAACAGAGAATGTTCGAGTCGGGGTTGCTTCCAAACAGATTGACCTCGTCAAGTTGTGTCTCTGTCTTGCCTCGCAGCCAGAACAACACGAAGCTGGTCGCATCGCGTCGCGTGTCGGCAACAGAACAACCGAAACGGAACCTCGCGCCGCACGCTCGCGTTGCGGCTAGCGCGTGCCAGCGCGCGCTGATTGAACTTTCACAACGCAGTTAGCGTTTGAGGTAATTGATAGTTAGCTATTGTGTAAGAAGTCCCGCCCGCCATCCTCTACTTTACAGCTAGTGCGAAGTAGGATTGCAAGACAGTCATTATAAGTGACTGACGAAATAGCCTGGCAGCAAGCATTCATGTATCCTACCTTTACAGGTACAAGCTGGATTCGCGCGCGCGATACCTCACGTAGCCCTTACCAAAGTCGCACCGGTTGAATGGGCTTCGCTTATCATCGTACCGGTACTCCGTGTTAAATCACACGATAATTCGACGGAGAGCTGCTCTTGAGTCAACTATAGACCAGTTTGACGCGTTAAGGCCACTATTATTGGACCGTAACATGCGTTAATATGCCACGGATGAAATTGATGAATAATAGTTGTCTTAACGACATAGGGATCATGAGTAATTCTCCTCGCAGTGGTACGTTGCCTCGACCATGCTCGGCAAAATTTGGTTCGATCAAACCGAAGAGGTCTTTCAACACCGGCGCAAAGTTGTCCATACTCAAACGTGATCACGGAGATGTCATATCTAGCGATTCGTCAGCCTAAGGATCGGCTAGTGCGTCAAAATCATCGTTTTGGGCAAGGGCTCGTTCCATGCCGCCGCCACAAAACTGGCAAGATGAAGACAAGTATGAGGCGTTAAGGCCACTATTATTGGATGAAACGAGTATACACATGCCATGGATGCAATTGATGAGTAATAGTGGCCTTAACGACGTTGGATGGTGAGTTTACTTGCCTCAGAAGAGCTCATCAAATTGTCTCTCTGGTTGCTGCCTCCATTTACGACCTGAAAGGGTACAATTTTCAGCATGTTTTGCGTCAACGCTGTCTTAATTATATGATGAGTAATGAGCTGATAGCTGGATTTCTTACTTGGATCATTATCTGAGGCATTTAATTCCATTTCGCCGGCAAGGGAGCGCGCAAATGAATCCTTCACATTGCAGCGGGTCCCACATACTCAAACAAGCTCCGATTGACTTAATTTTAGCGTCGTATACACTGGATGATTGTATTGTGTAAGCCTGTATAGTTTATATTGCTGCTTCACGTAGTTATAGCGTTTCCGGCGGGATCACAATCAGCTTGTCGTGGCGAGAGTCCGTTATCGACTGTCTGCCCTTGGTGCGTCATGATTGAGTTGTGTGGTGGCGAATCAGTGCCGGAACGACGTTGGTAAGGGCTACGTGAGGTATCGCGCGCGCGAATCCAGCTTGTACTGACAGGGGCTCGATCCAATGGACCATGAAGCCACTCCCTAAACGTGCTGGGTTTGCGCAAAAAAGTCTCCCGCTTGCCTCCTGCCTCGAATTCATCCGCTTTGGCCGGTGTCTGCATGTTGTTCGGCCAATTTACAGAACCTGGTGGAAACTCAGAGGCTTCGTGCGCTCCGCGGCTCGACTTAGTTGCACTATATGTATGCTCGCTAGCTTATTACTCGTACCAACAACAACTCCCATTTTGCAGGTAAAAATGTAAACAAAATTAATAATATTACTCGACAGCAAGTATTAGAAAGCCATTTGCAAAGATTCTGCCACTGGCACAACTTGCTTCAAGCTAGTGCGCTGTTGCGCCATCAAGTGGTCACCCCAAATGGGAGACAATGGTGACGATGAGCCACCGTTCGACATAGTGCTCAAATCTCCCGTCGAGTCAACTTGCCGCATCGAAAGACCCGCGGCTTCACAAAGCGGATGCTGAGTTTCAATCCAGCCGCCTCCTCGGACAGGTGTAAATTTGATGACCGTATGCATCGGCACTTCGATAGACATGCAGTGCTCAACCGGGGAGTTGCGAAAGTACGCCATTAGGCATTGCAAGATACTGACATGGCTAACGACAAGGCATGGAGAGACTTGCTGCTCAATGTCAATGACCACCGGAACCAGTCGCCGAATCAAATCTCGATACGACTCACCGCCTGGGAATCTGCGAGGATAGATAAATAAAGTTAGGATATGCAACATTACATCTACGGTATTTGAACTTGAAAATGTAACGTACCTAGTGTTGTAGGGATCTTTGACGAGCTTCTCGTACCAGGCAGGGTTAATCTTTTTGACCTCCTCGAGTTCCATTCCCGAGCCATCTCCCTTGTCCAATGGATTGAGGTTCGACATTTGCGCGACAGAAAATTCATATTCCTCCCAGTTAACAGTCTCCAGAGCGCGAGGCATTGTACTCGTCATGATCTTTAAAGGGAATGGATCCTTGTGGTCGTGAGGCTCGGCATAGAGGCTATCATCCACGTGATCCTTGTCATAATTCCCATGCGAACCAACGCTCGTCAAGAGCTCAGCAGGAGCTAATCCACTGATGGATGTGCCAGTGTATGCCATGTCGTGAACACTTGCTCGCTTGTACATGAACGAATGCGCCTCCTCGTAGCAAAAGTCCAGCAGCTCTTGGCGAAACTTGACGCCTGTTCGTCCGAGACCATCGCCGCGAACATTTTTTTGCTTTGCTCGCGACGACAAATCCAGAAACGACGGGTGATTCATGTTTATCTTGTCCAGCGATACATAATCTTCTCCATCCGTGTAAATGCCGGAGCTGGTTTGACCCGGGCGGCAGAGAAACACTGGACGCGTACCAATGTGCCACGCCATGAGAGCAGGAATCAATTCTTTCGCCATGCGTCCGTAAATATGATTGACCATGAGCTTGGTCGACAAGTTGACTGTACATGCCATTAAAAACATGAGAAGTGTGTCAGCAAAAAGACAAGATTTGTCAAAGTAAAGTCCAGATGTACTTACAAATTTTGATGTACGAAAGGCTGTCATCCGTAATCGTCTCGTACGCATTCTCGTACTTTAAAACGCGCTGTCGGAGGTCAGCAAACGCTTCCTCCTCACTCATGCCATCAAAGTCTGGACTCTGCGAAATCTTGTAGCGATAATTCTCCTCCAACAGTTCCCGATCATCGCAGATAGACTCGACAAAAATGACTCCCGTCTGCTTATCGGGTCGTTGTACTGGCGATGTGCATTGCTCTAGGATCCACTTGCGACGCTGAACAGTCGAGTTAGTCGCATCGAATATAGCAATGCGATCGTAGCGCTTAAAGTCTAGTTTGGCTTGACCAAGCTTGAGAGATCGCGAACTGTCAGACGCCCTCCTGCCACCGTTATTTAACGAGTTCCGGCTTGCGTCCGCGTTTTCTTCCCCATCTGACAAATACTCCTCGTCCTCGTCGTCGAGCCATGCCAGCATGTCAAGCAGCGCCATTTCCGCAACCTTTTGTCTCAACTCGGCTGCCGCTTGATTCTTGGCATCGAAAAAGCTGGCATCACATGCTCCCTTTTCGTCTCGCTCGGATATGATATCTTGATTGCTGCGTTTCGAAAGTTCTGCCATGGCCTGGCGTCGATATCTGCCAACGTTAAAGATTTCGCACTTGCATCCGCTCCAGTTCATGTAGTAGTGTAGTTTGCGGGCGACAAAGGACTTTCCTCGAGCCGGGAGACCAACGAGAACAATAACGAGGCGGGTCGAATTCTTGGTAAGTTTGCGGCGCTGGGAACAATAAGAAAAAGTGAGACGGCGAACGACAATAAAATGCCATGCCAATACTGAAACAAGATGAAACAGCTCAAAACCAGAACTCCAAATCGCTCAGCACTACCCATCAAGAAATCCGTCGCAAATCGAATCACCAAAAATAGTGCACGTCACGCATGAAACTCACAGGTTCAAGGCGATTCAACGTAATGGGCGTCTCCTGCGCAATCTCCGTCGACCCTGCGTAGTAGCTGCTCGCATTTGTCCTTGGAGACGGCGGTGCCATGGTGATGCTTTTCCTTATCGTCTTGGTCTGCGTAATGGTTGCCATCATGCGAGATAGAATGATGTAAATGGCGATGTCTGAATCTTCCGGTGCCAAGGAGAGCAGTCGGCCGGATGATTGGTGCGTGATGTCGACGTCGACTGCCGACGCCAACACGTCGATGTCACTGCGGGACTGGCAAGGCGGTCGCTAATGGCCTCATGCATCAAAAATGCATGGGTTTACGAACGCTACAGAGCAGTCTGGATATTTTCAACCACGCACGACTCCTTGTTTGAAAACCGCTCCGACTCAAACTTGGGATGTCACTCGTCGCCAGGGTTTCGACGTCGAGGAGAGCCATCGGAATTGACAGTGAATGAATGAACAAGAACGTCGAAGTCAACGAGCAGCTGCAGTAACCATGCCGAAACAAACAACTAACATTATCAGCATCATCTTTAGCGCCATTGACAATGCGATTGAGCTTTATCTGGGCTCATTCATCAAGCCTTTTCTCCGCTGGCATGAAGTCTTTTACGCAAGCCTCAACAAGTTGCTCCGAAAGCTCCTGGATGACAATGCTTCCAAGATTCCGCAGTGGTTTACAGCAAACTTTATTACATACTTTCGGACGGCTCTAGTCATTCCGACTCTTCTCTTCCTTGCTTGGGAGTACTGGATACTTTCCGCCATTATTGTGCTACTGGTAGACTTTGGAGATTTCCTTGATGGGGTAGTTGCTCGATATTGGAGGGATCGCATGGAAATTCAAGTTCATAAGAAGGAGCAACCAGCATCTCCAGCAAGTTCGGATAATGAATTTGGTGAGTGCTGGAAGAGCGTTATCTTTGTCATTGGCCGCATCGCACCTCATGGCTCTAATCCATTTAATTCTGCCCCGTAGAGGTTGTCACCACCGGATCACCGCATACATTACATTCTTGGGTCCATTCTCATCGCAATCGCTCGTATGGAGGCTTTGTTGACGCCGTATGCGACAAGGCCTATGTGGTTCCAATTTGGATCATTTTGCTGTCCACTATACCATCGAGCAACCATTTGCGTATAATTCAGTATGCTGCCATTATCAAACTAATTTTGGCTGAAATATCGAGTGGATGTGTTCGATTCCAGGCTTACTTTTCGTCGGGCGGCGTCGCGGCGCCCAAGGTGGAAGGTTTTGACTTTTCGACATCGGCTGTCAACGCCGATCACGTAGGCAAGGCCAAGCAAACTTTTGAAATGGTGGGTACTGCTCTTTTCATCATGCCATGGACGCGATTCGTAGGTCTCTTTTTCCTTTTGCTCGCTTTGCCACTCGCATACGAGTCGGTGCGACGAAAGGTAAAGGATCGCGTCATATACGTCAATGGCGTTGTCAAGCCATTCGATTTCAAGACGCTAAAGTTTTGGACGCAGGCGAAAGCACTTGGATCGAAGCTCATTGTCGGAATTCCAGGCGAAAAGATGACGGATATGGTGCTGAACGCATGTGCGTCTACGAGCGTCGATGAAGTCATTGCAGAAGCACCTACAAGGGCCGATTTGATGTTCCTTGAAAAACAAGGCATTGACTTTGTCATCATGTCTACGGGACAGCAACAATGTGTGACGGATGAGGTGGTAAATGCGGGCCGCTGCCTCATCATTGGTGAAGATTGTGTCTGTCGCCAGGTTTTGGCCAAGGCTGACAAGAAAGAGTAGTCATAAGTTGTAGAAATGGTTTGCTTATTAAAAGTCGCTCGGTAGCGACAGTTTAGCCATCGTAGAAACTGTTTATCATCAAAAGGAAGGAATATATGCATTTCAATTCATATGTTTTAGTCGGCAAGCAGCGTAATCTTATTTGACAAGAAGCATCGTCTTCTCGGCTTTCATTGCTTGGCTTTGCGTAGCGACATGTTCACGTGCCCATGCGTCGCAGGCCAAAATATCTTCAAGGGTTACATCCTTGATCATATGGTCGTCCTTGTGTGCTTCCATGGCACTTTCGATTAATTTTGGAATGTCTAAAAAGCCTAATCCAATATCCGCACGGAACATTTCATTGGCTGCTTCGTTTGCCGCGTTGAGAACAGCCGTCATGGTGCCACCGGCACGACCGGCCGCATACGCAAGCCCAATGCAAGGGTATTTTTCGTGGTCTGGCTTGGCAAACGTCAAAGTTGACAGCTCTGCCAAATCAAGTGGTTTGTAAGGCATTTTCAACCGGTGCGGCCATGACACTGAGTAAACCAAAGGTAATCGCATATCGGCCCATCCTAATTGAGCCAGGCAGGAAGTATCTTGCGTTTCGATCATACTGTGGACAATGGATTGGGGATGAATAACAATATCAATGTCGTCGTAACTTGCACCAAACAAATAGTGAGCTTCAATAACTTCAAGACCCTTGTTCATCATGGTCGCACTATCGAGCGTAATTTTGGCACCCATGTCCCAGTTCGGATGCGTAGTTGCTTTGGCTTGTACAGCCCTTGGATCTTCCTCGCACATGCGAAAGAGCTCATCCTTTGATAAATCGCGGAAAGCGCCTCCCGATGCAGTGAGAATGATTCGTCTTAAACCACCAGGAGGAACACCCTGAAGGCATTGGAATATGGCGCTATGCTCACTATCAGCTGCAAGCTATACATTAAAAGGCAGCATTTATGAGCATGAAATGCTATGCGACGAAAAAATTCACCCATAGTTGTCACGTTTCTTACCATGTTCACGCCATATTTTTCAACGAGAGGATTAATGACAGGCCCACCACTGATGAGTGTCTCCTTGTTTGCCAAGGCGATATCCTTCTTCAGCTTAATTGCCTCAATCGTAGGCTTTAATCCAGCAGCTCCAACAATACCAGTAACAACCGTGTCGGCCGACGAAACAGTAGCAGCCTCGACAATGCCATCCTCGCCCCACACAATTCTCGGCATGTCGCTGCACCCACGTTCCTTCAATATGTGTTCCAATTCCTGCGCTGCTTCAGGAGTTGACATGCTAGCAACAAGGGGCGAGTACTTCATTACTTGTTCCGCCATGAGTTGAGCATTTGTTCCAGCCGATAGTGCATCGACGGAAAAATTGTCGGGGCAGGCATCGACAATGTCAAGCGTCTGTGTTCCAATGCTACCCGTGCTACCCAAAATGGAGAGTCGCTTCTGGAATTTGGAGCCTTCAAGGCATTTGGCAAGCGTCTTTTTGAGGCTTGCTTCAGTATTGACGGGTGCGCATGGGTCGATCCAGCCTTGGCCAGTACCCAGTGAGCCTGGAATGGAATTCTGAAGCGTCGTCGAAAGCCGGCTGGATGATGATCGAGACGAAAATGCGGATGCTCCCGCCGCGAACGTCAGTGCAAGTGATATTCTGCCTATAAAAACGACCATGGTGTATTGATTGTTGTTCTATGGATTCGTGGATGGTGGATGGGTCAAGTTGGTTGATCGAACAATCGAAGTAAGCGACGGGAGGCAGTTTCATTCGAAACGTCATCCCAATCATCGTCGACTTCAACTTGCGGCTCCTTTCATAACCGATGCGATAGAAACAACATTAACTATGGGCCAGAGAGTAGTGCCAATAACTTTGAAATATTGGCACTGTGGGCTTGAGAGTACCGCCAAAAACTTTGATTTTCAAAATTCTTGGCACTGTGTGCCAGAGAGTCGACGCAAAAGGCTTGGCTTGCGCGCTTTCAACAATCGACAGCGACGGCCTCACGTTCGCCTTCCTTCCGCGGAGATCCGGATCCAATTTGCATCCACTTTCCTTGGTTAATTAAACCAGATTGCGACTCTATTAGAGGGAGATTTGTTGTATCGCCGTTTCAACTTGACTGAGAAGAAATAAGTCAATTGTTGCGACTCAAATTTTCTGCATTCTGTAGCTCCCTTTCCTTAAAAACCAACGCCGACATTTTTTTACGCCAAGCAACATGAGTTTCGCCCCTCTTGCCGTCAAGGACGACACTTCCCTCAAAGCTGCTCAGATACGAGCCGTTCATCGAATGCTTGCATTTAACGAGGAAGCTCCATGTGATGACGATTTCAACCTTCCTCCCGCTGGCTCGTCTCACAATCAATGGAAAATTTTGATTTACGACGCTCCCTGCCGAAGCATTATTTCGCCCATTATGAGCGTTCAACAGTTACGACGACGCGGAGTGACTCTGCATTTGCTGCTCAATACGGAACGGGAGCCTATTCCAGATGTTCCTGCAATCTACTTTTGTCGGCCAACTCGCGAGAATCTTGCACTGATTGCTCGGGACTGCAGCAAGGGCTTGTATGGGCGAGCGCATTTGAATTTTTGTACCAAGCTGGATCGATCATTCATGGAGGAGTTTGCGAAATTAGTTGTGCAGACGGGTTCACTCGAAACGATTGCAAGTGTGCATGACCAGTATCTTGACTTTGTCTGCCTGGAGCGCAATCTATTCAGTTTGAGCAAGATTGACAGTTATGTGCTATACAACGGCAGAGGAGCGACGGAACAAATGATGGAGCAGTGCATGACTGAGATTGCGTATGGATTGTTTTCGGTAGTAGCTTCCATGGCGGCTATTCCAATCATTCGCTGCCCCCATGTAAGTATCAGAATCAACAGTATTCTTCAGGTATCATTCGTACGACGAGCTCACGATTACGTTCCCTTTTGTGCAGGGCGGCGCTCCAGAAATGGTGGCCCGCAAGCTAAACAAAATGATTGCCGAACATCCGACGCTCATGAGAAATAAGTCTTCCATGACGCGGCCCTTGCTTGTGATACTGGACCGTAACGCTGACCTTATAACACCAGTACAACACACAAGCACGTACCAAGCGCTCATTGACGATTTGCTTGTGCACAAGGCCAACCGAGTGGAATTTGAAGTGGTCCAGGACGAGAATGCGAAACGACCCAAAAAGATTTTGAAAAAGTATGACTTGGACCCTGATCAAGATCCTTTCTATTCGGTGCACAAGTTTCAGCCGTTTCCCGAAGCGATCGAGCAAAATGGAACGGAGCTCCAGGACGTTACATCACGAGAGCAAGCCATTCGATCCAAGGCTGCTAGAAGTGGAGGAGGGCCTGTTGCTGTCGACCCTCTGGCATCGGGAGCAAATGATTTGTCGGCAGCAGTCGACTCATTGCCTGCGTTGCTGGACCGAAAGAAGCAGCTGGAAGTCCATACGAGTATTCTGCAGGCCGTCATGAATGAAGTGGCAGCGAGGGATGTGCCTCAATTCTATGAGCTAGAGTCGGGTTTGACGACCGGTATGTACAGAAACGACCCTTTAAAGGCCAAGAAGGCTGTACTGGGGCTTATCGAGGACCCTTCAAAAGGAAATATAGAAGATAAGACTCGACTTGTGATAGTCTACATGTTGGCGTCGGCGGCAAAGTCGGCGGACTTGGAAGAAATTGAAGCGGCGTTGAGGCAAGTGTGTGAATCATTGGTGGCGCAAGACAACAAAACGAAGGACAAGCTTGCGGCTGCAGAAAAGGCGTTTGCGTACTTGAAGCAGTTGCGATCGATGCAAATGATACCATCGGCAGCCGATATGTTTCAAGAATTGCAATCGCCAACGGGTTCGGCACCGTCGGCGACCATGCTAAGTGGCTTCATGGCCAAGGCCACGTCACAGGCGACTGGTCTCTTGGCAAAGGCTGCTGATCGAGTAACATCCATGCTGGGCAAGATCCACAAGCACCATGCCACAGTTGTCATTGAAAATCTTTGCGAAATGAGGCCGCAGAGCGAGGACGAATCGTTTTTGTACTTGGATCCAAAAGTGAAGGGCGATGTTGATGTTATGAAGCTTCGCACCATGACGCGGGCACCCGTTAAGGAGGTGATTGCCTTTACCATTGGTGGAGGATCGTATGGCGAGTATCAGAATCTGCAAATGTTAGCGAATGAGCGACGCCGAGTTACGTATGGCAGTACGGAAATATTGGATGCCAGTTCGTTTTTGATCCAACTTGGCAAGCTAGTATAATCTGATATCTCGCTTAAAAACGAGTCCTTTTATTTATGTATCATTATGATGTGCGCACAAGTATCGCTAGAGTAACTTTTCCTATATTTCCCCAACTCGTTAGGTATGAATGCACACGCCAACAATCACGTTGAACGCTTTGTCTTGGTCGAGTCGATGAGAGACCGACAGTCATACGGATCTCCATTATTGAGCGGAAGAAAGTTATGCCCAAATTCGTGCCGCAACCGATGAACTAGCCGTACAAAGTCTGCGCGCTTGATCAAACTTGTTCCAAGATGTTGCTTATACGCCATATCCATTCCAAGATCCCAGACAGTAAAACCATTAGCAATCAACAAGTGTCCCAGTGCAGCAAGCTGGACCGATCCTGCTCCATCCTCGAAACGAAACCCAGTCAGGCTGGTGTACATGCTCCCCACCGTATACCCAAGCTCGCCGGCGACAAGCTCGCGTTGCTCATTCCAAACCTCGATACTATATAGTCGAACAGGACAAGGCTCGACTTGATGTGTTCGTGCATTGTAGACATTGGCTGCATTACTAACGTTCGAATGTATAGTTTCAAAGGCTTGAACCAGAGGTTCGTACAACCAGCAGGTTTCACCATGCTGCTGTCGACACGCTTCCACTACTCTTCGAAACGACGTATTGACAGTCAGTTGATATCGCTTTGCCTTTTTGCGCGTCGACTTGCTCGTATGCAGGGCTTCTTGATCGAGTCGAATGACACATCGCTCCTCATGCAATTTCGGCAGCAGGAAACCTTCGGTAGCAATCGGAAGAAAGCCTTCCGCCATGAGAGAGCTAATCAGTCGAGCGTCAAATATTGGTGTAAAGCAGAAATCACCATGATATGGAGCGACGAATCGGCGGAGATACTGCGGAATGTAGTCGTGGATTGAATCGTTGGTTGCATTGTTGTCGTCGGCAAGACGACGATCAGGTTTTGAATCGACGACACTTTGTTGTCGACTGCAGCTGCCAGCTAGTGATCGCTGTCCTTCTTTCCTGGGCTTTTTAGCAGCGTTCAATTGATTCATTATTACTTCTGTGTTTCTTGGAGACGGAGGACGAGTCGCAAGCCCGCGCCGCTCGCGAAACATGGATGAGGCACAAGTACCGGTACGATGATTTCATCAGGTCGTGGCGCAAAATCATGAAGGGTCTCACCACGACTCACAAATGATATTTACGCTTTGTACGTGGGTCAAAAACGGAATCGCGTCATATATCACAGCTTCATTCGTCAGTGAAATTAGACGGACTGGTGAGCCATCAATGGCCTGAATTGCAACACGTCACCCTGAATGGGGAAACAAACGGCCAATGAGGACCAACACGTCATCCTAAGCTTGACACCATTTTCTTGTTTCGTGTCGCTGTTTCGTTCGGCGAGTGATTTGCGGGGCGGAAGCCTTTCTCGATGCGGCGCGTCGACGATGATGGCTGATGGCTGTCTTGCCAATGGGATGCTTCAACGTGGGACTATAAAGATCGTCGGCTACGGAACTATGCTACTGGTAGACTTGAGTAAATTAAAAAGCAGCTATAATCAAAGCAAATTAGTTGTAAGAGGCTTTAGCGAATGTACAGGGTGGAAAGCCATAGCGAAACGGATGGTGCGACAGAATAGGTAACACTTCCACAATGCGGAAGTAAAGAAAAGCGGCAAGAAAGTTTGACGAGAAAACGGGCACATCATTCGACCTTCAATGGATCGAATAACGCTTAGATAATATCTTGCTGTGCCGAATGATTTCCGCTTCCGCTTCAGCAGTGTCGACAAACTGCCCCCAAATGCCTTCATCAGCCTCGGAGTAAGACATCCATCGCCCGCCTTGCTGAGACGAAGCATTGGATGACCGACGAGACGGCAACGCTTGATCTCGAGGTGCAAGACTCGAGGACGAGCTGCTAGTGGAAGGTGAAGTACTGGTAACGGAAGGCGTTGCTATTGGTTGTTGCTGGCCCGTCCACATTTGCCACAGCGCGTTCATGGATTTATTCATAGATTGCTGAGAAGATGTTTGTGATCTCAAACTACTTCGCCGTTGAGGTTTGTGTAGGGATGCTGATCGGCTCAGTATGCGAGGCATGGTTGCTGTTTTCAATGGCAAGGAATCCTTTTGATGGCTTGAGCCGAATGATTTAATTTTGTATTTTGTGGCATGCCTCGGATGCCGTGCTGGAAGAGTTGAAGGCCAACGCCTGTGGATCCTCGTGGGTCCACGTCCCGGCTGTTTCGTGAGTGCGTCATAGCGACGCAAAACAAGTGGATGACGATCTCATACGTCATCCATTACACTCCGTTAAAATGTACATAGAAATGTCACGATCAAACTACAACTAAGATATTTGTTGCGGGGGGAACCCCCGCTCTTCCTCTAACCCGCGCGAGCGGGTGATCACGGGACTGGATTGAACTGGGTCGTGCCGCATCCCATGCTAAAAAGCGCGGTTCCTTGGTCTCCGGGTTTGTTGATCGATTTTCATGGCATCGCCATTTTTGCGCTGGATTTACGGGACCAAGGAGGTGTTGCATTGCAACCAGCAAGATGTCATGAGAACCACAAGAAAGCAGGGAATACGATTCCGTTGGAACATTTGCCACGGGACCAAAATTGAGTGAGTGAGTCGCCTTTGTTTGAACGAGGTGCAAACTGCTAACATCTTCAATCGTCGACGCGACGACCTTAACATGCATGCTTTTGGCTGAAACAGGCGCAATATACCATTTGATATATACTTGATACAATGGACGAGTCAATAGCCTG
Source organism: Mayamaea pseudoterrestris (assembly GCA_027923505.1). NCBI lineage: Eukaryota > Bacillariophyta > Bacillariophyceae > Sellaphorales > Sellaphoraceae > Mayamaea > Mayamaea pseudoterrestris. The sequence goes on along the minus strand of BROI01000018.1, from coordinate 207,553 downwards.
GTATTACAACTGTGGCCAAAGTTGTTGTAGTGTTTCTATCAAGATGATTTGAGTGATTTTGCAAGAATCGTCCCAGCATGACCAAAATTAAAAGTTATGTCGCAATTTCGCACCGTTGCATTCTTCAATGATAGACGTAGACGATGGTATGCTCAGATTCTCTGTATCGTCATTCTGGACCGAGTTTGATCCCACAGAAGGACGACCATGCGTCTGTTCGTGCTCTTTTAGAGCCGATGCGACACTCATTCGGTTCATTCATTGGCCATCGGCATGTACCGGTACTCGCATAGCTACCTTAGCCATGCCTACCGGTACCGGTAGTCAATAGCATTAGCCATGCCTACCGGTAGACAATAGCATGAACAATACAATTGTAGAAGCAACAGCTGTAATGTGTTTGGAGGAATGAATATGGATGTTAACGCTAGAAATGCTGGATCCTTGGTGCATTTAATGTCCTGCAATGGGATCCTTGCCAGTGGTTAGCAAGCTGCCAACCGCGACACTGGTTTTCAATGTCCCGCTAGCTGGTATTCTCATAGTATAGTTCATTGGTGATTATGGAACATTTCAGCTTGCATTCACTCTCTTATTTTGTTCGTCAATTCTTTCAGCTCCTGCCATATGAGCTTGCTGTTCGTTGCCTTGTAGTTTATGCCCAGCATACAAGTTCGCCCCCGCAACTTGCCGTAGGTAACCATTTTATTGCCTTGTACGCAATGACCTTTCAACAAAGACGCACGAGTAACCGATCCGACCCGAACACGGTTTACGGATTCGACACCCGACGAACCACAACTTGAAACGCGATCTTCTCGTGATTCTACCATAGCCTCCACCGATCGCCCCTCACAGCCCATCATTCTGAACCTACGGATATTATAGCCATGAAGACGTCAATGAAGATTGTAAACATTCTCGCACTGCTCGGTCTAGCTCTCGGCTTTAGCCCAAGGCCAGCACTGACGCGACAAACTACGCGAGCATTCACGACCGAGCCGCTCCAAATTGGAGGCATCTTGCAAGGTTTCTTTGGCAAAAAGGACGCTCCGATAACGGAAACTGTATATTTCGATATTGCTATCGATGGTTTTACGGCAGGGCGAGTAGAAATGGGCCTCTACGGTTCGATAGTGCCAAAAACTGTGGAGAATTTCAAGCAGCTTTGTTTGGGATCCAAAGGATTTGGATTTAAGGACTCAATTTTTCATCGAATTATTCCTGGCTTTATGATGTAAGAAGCTTACAATCGTGATGTCGCCTGTTGCTGTGAAGTTATGTGTGTCATGACTCTGACCGAACTCACTTTCGAATTGCGACAGTCAAGGCGGAGACATGACCAGTTTCAACGGCACTGGCGGTAAATCGGTAAGAGCAAGACATGCGGCCAGTGTCCAAAATGAAACGCGATTATGCGTACGGTTGGTATCTGCGATGAGACTGTAGGGTACTGAGAATTCTGACACAATCACACCTGTTTGCTCCAACTTAGATTTATGGCGCTCGCTTTGAAGACGAAAACTTTGACATTGCCCATGGTGGACCAGGAACTCTGTCGATGGCGAATGCTGTAAGTTCTGGAGCTGAATTATGTACGATGAGCAGTTATGCGGCGGAACCTTGACTTACCCATGCACCAATCTTATTCGCAACCAAAAAGGGCCCCAATACCAACGGCTCGCAGTTTTTCTTGACAGTGGGCGATACGCCATGGCTCAACGGGAAGCATGTTGTGTTTGGAAAAGTAACAAAGGGAATGGAAGTCGTACGCAAGATTGAAGCCAAGGGGTCCGAGAACGGAAGGCCTAAAGTTGAAGTCAAAATCGTAGGCTGTGGGCAAGTTTAAGTGCAACGTTATCGCGCTATAATTATACTCGTAACCATTATTTTGTTAGATGGCAAGTCTTTGTCCGCTTTGTCGTGCCGGATTGCAATTACAGTTGATTGTTTATACTCCAGTACCGGTAGATCCCACCAAGTTGCCAACTCGTACGCGTTTAGTGTGATCCGGTATTGCTGCGACACCAAGATCCGTCGTGCATTCGTCGACGCCGCCCCTTGGACGCCGCATTGTCCATACAACGATCCATTGCTTTTGAGTCATTCATTCTCCATGATGAAACGAGTGGAAATATTGTACAGTGCCAGAATAATCATTATGGCAGCTTTATCATCCCTAGCTAGCCGTCGGTTTGCTACTGCTGCATGGTCAAGTCGAGCAAGAATGTTCAGCATGCCATCAATGTTGCCATCAATCCAAGGCATTCAAACTACCGGTAGTCGCACTTCCAGTTTACGCTGTGCGGGCTCACTGAACAGCAATTCACTGTATTCGTTCAATCCCGGCGACAAGATACAAGTTGAAATTCTCTCGTTCGGACCGCTTGGAGCGTCGGTTGACGTACTGGCCTCCTCCCACGAGGAAAACGATTTGATTCCCGAGGATGCTCCAGCTTTGGGTAGTGGACTAGTTTTGCAGCGAGAAATTGAGTACTTTCGACAAGCAAGAGGAAACATTGACGTTGTTCGAGGCGAAATCTTGCCTGCGTATGTAGAACGTGTTCGCGAGACTGGAAAGATCGATGTGAGTCTACGAGCCTATGGCGGCGAAGCCAAGGCCGACCTCATTGGTCAACAAATTATGACGTTACTGCAAGAGAGAAAGACGCTGCAAGTAGGAGACAAAAGCGATCCTCAAGAAATAGAAGCACTCTTTCCGGGCGTATCCAAGAAAAGCTTCAAGCGCGCTCTCAGCAGCTTGTACAAGCAGCGACTGGTACAAGTAGACAAGTACTCGGTCTCCATTATTGAATAATATAATGTTATTTTCAATGAACAATTTAAGGAATCCATGACTCACTAAAAGGGTCCCAGTCCGTTTCGCCGACAGCCTTTGGCGTTAGTGCAATGCCCAGCTCGAAGGGCACCCCATCCCATCCATACTTCATAAAATTGCGAATATTCTGGTGGCTATCACCTTCTGGGTCGGCCTTGACTTCGCGGTAATACTGTCCCCATAGTTTTAAAGTTGATTCCTTGTCGAGTTGTGCAAGAGCGGCGTATGACAGAACCTTTGCTGAACCTTCATTCTCACCCTGACGATTCAGCATGTCACCATTCTTGAATTCGAGTAGCTGACTCTCATAGTATTTGTCAATCAAGTCAATGACGTCTTGGAACATGATACTGTCTCCGTCCATTTCCAAATTGGCGTTAAAAAGCTCGCACTCCTCAGGGATGGCTTCTCCACTAGCGCGAATGTCTTCCAACATGCGAGCTGGTTTGGCAACCTCAACTGCTCCTCCAAGTGCTGTGGATCCATCCCAGCCAAAGCGAAGGACTGTTCATGTGGAAAAATCTATGTTAGTCATGTTTTGTGCAGAAAACCCAGCGATACGTCGACGGTAGGCAATGCTCAATGCTGCTATATGTTGCTTCATGCTCCGAACGTATGTACCTTCCGACTTATCCGAAGGCGGCCGAATCTCAGCCTGCAATGCTGTTGATTTTCCGACACCAAAAGGCTTGGATGGCACAAAGGCCGATGCCGACGTAGCAGCCAGCAGATAGGCAAGCTTCATCCTCATGGTTGAAGTCGGAAATGAGGTCAGTGTGATTCGAGAAAACGGACGACTTTTTCGCGCCAAAGTTGAAGTCCGATCTGATGACGTCACCGCTCGTCACGCTTCCGATTGTTCATCCATTGATCTCGACCATGACGAAGACGACGAAGCTGATGCATGGGTTGCTACTGCGGCGATGGCGGTCTCTTCTGTTCCCATTGTTAGCATTACTTGGATGTGATGCTCTGGTAACAAAATCTAGAAAAGCTTCTGTGACATCTACAGGTTTTGTCAATCCAGATGTCTCGGCCATTACCGAGCCTCTCTGCCTCGACACGGCAAGTCGAATGCAGTGTATTTCTGTTCCAGTATCTACCAATGTGCATCCCGATGGAGAAGTTGGAATCTCTTTTGTTCATTGGAAGGCCGAATCCGTGACTTATGACAAAGACAAACAACAACAGCGGCGATTAAAAAGTACTCCACCGTTAATTTTGGTACATGGATTCGACAGCTCCTGCCTCGAGTACCGACGGCTGGGTAGTATTTTGGCGCAACGAGGAATTGATACTTACGCCGTCGACTTGCTTGGTTGGGGATTTACGCAACTGGATGGTGTATCATCCTTCTCGGCGGCAGCCAAAATAGAGGCCTTGTCGAGCTTTATTGACACTGTCATATCTAAGGATGCGCCATTTTGTATTGCCGGCGCCAGTCTCGGCGGTGCCGCAGCCATTGAAACAGCAGCGGCACGGCCAAACACATGTCAAGGCTTGATACTGTTGGATGCGCAAGGATTTGTGGATGGAATCGGTCCTATGGCCATGATGCCGGCACCCATTGCCAAGCTTGGAGTTGGTGTGTTGAAGAGCGTTCAGCTTCGAAGTTCGGCCAATCAGATGAGCTACTTCGACAAGGAGCAGTATGCAACGGATGAAGCTGTCGTTGTGGGTAGGCTCCATTGCTTACGCGAAGGATGGGACGATGCACTTGTTAGTTTTATGAAAAGCGGAGGCTTTAGTCCAAGCAGCAAGGTGCCGACTATACAAGGTAAGAGCTACAGGTTGGTGCGCCATGTCACACTCGTCTTACATGTTAACGCTTTGCAAATGGATACACATTAACACGTGATTGATACTTTTGAACAAGCGCCGTCTCTTGTCCTCTGGGGTCGCCAGGATGGAATTCTCGACGGTAAAGAATTCGCCAACAAATTCGTCGAGACGATCCCTGATGCTTCTCTGCAATGGATTGAGAACTGTGGACATGTTCCTCACTTGGAGCAGCCGCAAGAAACAGCTGATGCTATTGCGAGGTTTTTACAGGAGCGCGTCGTCGGTAGCAGCAGTGAAAATAAAGTTGGACTAGCGTCCTCGTCAGTGGCGGGTGTCGTCGGCGTTGCAGGCATTGCTGCCGCCATTGCTGCTTTAGCTGCAGACTTCTTACCTGTTCACTAATACCATGACCAATGACCCAGTCCATGCTATTGCAAAATACAATTTTCAGCTAATAATCTATGTTAACTCACAAAACGTACACCAGTGACCCAGCACTATCATGCCTTGCCAGTGTATGATTCGATGGCTTCGGCACCCACTCGAAAGCAAAAGTCACCAAAAGCTTCAAACTGTTGTCGCTGCTCAGACCACATTTTTAGTATGGGACCGACAGTCGTCTCCAAATCGTCCGCCTTCATCTTCGATAGAAATGGATAAGCAGTACGAGTCAAGACGGGGCTACCACCGAGCCAAAGTTGATAGTTCTTGGGTCCGTCACCAACAAAGGCAAGCTCGGCCATGTAAGGACGGGCACACCCATTGGGGCAGCCTGTCATACGGATAAGTATCTCTTCGCCTTCCATGCCAAGATCGTTCAGCATGTTGCGAATTCGCTGCAAATATGCAGGAGCGATGCGCTCGGCTTCCGTTTGCGCAAGACCACAGAGCGGAAGTGCTGGGCAGGCCATGGCAAGACGATTTAAGGGATCGACTTGTTCAAGCAGTGCGACGCCATGTGCGGCAAAGATCGATTCAATATCTTGCTTGTCCTTGGGGTCAATGTCTCGTAAGATGATCGATTGTGTCGGGCTCATAATCATGGACAAATTGTACTTGTCAACTAGCGCTCGTAAAGCAGACTTTAGGCGAAAGCTGCCCTCGTCCTTGACGCGGCCATTATCAACATGCAGTCCATAAAAGAGCTTGCCATCGCCCTGCTCCCACCAACCGAGCCAATCCATGTACTTCCACTCCGGCACTGGTCTCCATGGTTGAATTTCCTTGCCAAAATAGCTCTCAACAAGCTTTCGGAAGTTGTCAATGCCAAGAGTGTGTACAAGGTACTTCATTCGCGCATTTGCTCGAACGTCGCGATTGCCATGGTCACGCTGCGCCGCCACAATACTCTTCATGAGTTCCATAGCATCATCCTTTGGTACAAAACCCAAATGATCGGCCGCTCGTGCAAACGTGTTTTCCTTGTTGTGCGTTCGGCCCATGCCACCGCCGACCATAATGTTGAAGCCTTCCAGCTCATCATTATCGTTCATAATGACAACCACACCAATATCATTCGTGTAGATATCGAGAGAATTGTCACCTGGCACTGTCACTCCAATCTTGAACTTGCGGGGCAAATATCGATCGCCGTAAATGGGTTCAACCTTGTTGTCATTCAAGATAATGCCTCGGCCAGAATCCTTCAGCATGGCTTCGTCGACATTGTACGCCTCCACTTCCTTGGCCCAGGTTTCGATCGTGGCAGCCTTTTCGCCGTCTAGCCAAATCTCGGAAAAGGCTGGAGACAAAGGACGGAACAAATGGGCAAATACCTTGCTCCATTGTCGGGCCTCCTTGTAGGCTTGGTTAGTCTGAAAGGGAGCAGGCGTGCACATGACGTTGCGATTCACGTCACCGCAGGCTCCTACAGTAGACGATCCAACGTTCATAATGCTGGAAATGACATGCTTCAAGTTCCCCTTTAAGATGCCGTGCATTTGAAAGCACTGTCGAGTCGTGGCTCGAAGGTCGCCTTGACCGCAGGTCTTGCTTAGGTCGTCGAGAAGCTTGAATAGCTCGGGAGGCAATTCCCCTGCAGGTTGCTTGAGGCGAAGCATGAACTGATAATCCTTTTCCTTGCTCTTGATCTCTCTGTTTGTCTGTTGGTACGAGCCGTGGTATTTAAGTATTTGGTAGGCATCCTTTGATACACCTCGGGTCTCTGTAACGAGTTCCTATGGTTGTAAAGCAAGAAGTGTAAGTCGCTGACAATAACATCATGTGCGTACTAAAAACTTTAGACTGATTCGATCATAGTTCACCACAATAGTCCACTGGCAAAGGGACCGGGCCTTTCTAGTCTTCGTCATGTATCGGTATGACGGGGAAAGAATAAACTTAATCACTTCGAAACACACCATCTCTCTCACTCGGAGACAAGAAATCAAGTCTTACCTCTCTTAACGGATGGATCAAGTAATCAGATTCGATTTTAAGCGTCTCCAGCTTGCTAATCTCCTTGGTCAAGGGCGGCTTCTCCAGCACCATGTGAAGCGCCGAGGTACGCGGGCGAACGTGAGCCGGCAATGCCTGAAAGGCTCCGCAGCCGCTTATGCAGAGCAGCGAGGCGACTGATACAGACTTGACCATGATGAAACGTACGACACGACAATCTATGATCTCTACTGCTAATATCTCCGATCCGGCACGAATGGCGGCGAAGTGGAAAGATCTATTGGCGGTGCTGCTGCAGCCGGCAGCTGACTTTGATGGCTTCGTTCGATCAACGAGATTCGATGGCTCCCACGACCAAAACCTGTCGGCAGACAGACGTCAACTAAAAGGTGCATGTGCTCTGACAAGCTAGCTACCCACTGATTGTTTACATGCTGGACTGTATTCGCTGACCATACGTATAGGAAATGTTATTGCTTATCCAGGCGTGTACAAACATGTAGCTGCCTCTTTTTGGCGGCTTTCTGCTCATTCATTCAGCAGTTGAGCACGCTCGGGCCGGATAATATACGAAGTGCTTCCAAGTAAGTGACTGTAGTGGGACAACAGCAGCCTACGTTCTTAAATAATGTAGAAACGTGTGATGAATCTCTCTCCTCCACGCTAATTGTCGTGGCATCTATGATCAATGCTTTTCATTACTAGTGAAGCGGGAAGTACAGTTGAGTTACAAGTAGTCATATGGGCATTGCTTAGAACTTTCACATCAGTTGCTAAATTAGGCAGTTTCAATAATACCAGATTCAATCAAGGTCTGGATCTTCTGTCGTACGCCGGCGTTGCGCATTGCTTCCTGGGCGGCGTTAGGATTCTCCTGGAAGTCGCGAAGCACTTGCTGAATCACTGGGTCAGTAAGGATGCTCTGAATCGCTGGATCAGCCATGGCATGGGCTGCTTGTTCTTTCTTCTCCTCATCGCTCATGTTGTGGCGACCCCAAGAAAGCTTTTCAACAACCTTGCGCATGCCTTCCTTGCATGCGGCATTGTCGTTGTCCAGCTCAAGTCCCATCTGATATGACTCCTTCGCCTTGTAGTATTCTTTCATGAACACCTCAATGTCTGTGCCAAACGGAAAAACGCATGAGCATCATCATTTTAAAATGATAGTACATTAGCGCATGAATATGATAGAACTTACCTCCTTTTCGGGCCCACGCCTTGACATATTTCGGGTCAATCTCAAGGGCAGTCTCGACCTGCTTCTTCGCTCCAACGAAATCCGACACTTTAGTGAGCGCAGCAGCCAGATTGTTACGAATTGCGGCGTTTCTGGGTGCCCGTTTAACAGCTTCTTCGTACTCATGAACTGCCTCGCCGTATTTGCCTTCACGAAACAATTCATTGCCACGTTGCTTCGCTTCCTCCGCCTTCGCATCGTCATGATATGCCAGCGTATCCGACTTGCGCTTCTCGAGTTCCAAGGTCTTCAAAAGACGCTGCGTCTCCTTGTCAAAATGCTCCAGCTGCGCCTGCTTGCAATACTCCACGGCTTGCCCCAAGTCGCCTAGCTTCTGGTACGCCTTAGCGACGCGAGTCAAGGCTTTTGCGCGATCTTCGAAAGATGCACGATTTTCCTTTCCAATTGCAACCGCCTTTAGACATTCGTCAATGCACTCTTGGTACTTCTTCTGAGTCATGTAGACGGCTGCCTTGTTGTTTAGAAATGTCATGTTCGTAGGATCAAGAGCAATCGCGGCGTCGTAGCAGCCAATGGCATCCTCGTACTTCTTGAGCTTGTAAAAATTGTTGCCTTCTTCTTTCTTTTGCAAAGCCGCCTTTTTGTCTTCCTTGAGCTTGCGCTCTTCCGGTGTCAAATCCGACGTCTCCATCGGCTGTGGGTCTTGACGCTTCGGTTCAGAAGGTTTGGGCGAAGCTCGATATTGCATCTCCTCGTCCTCCGCATCATCATCTGCACCTGGTTTACCAAGCTTGCCTCCAAGCATGGCTTCGAAAAGCTTCATAAACTTTGGATCCTGCAAGAATAAACCAATATTGTTTGGATCTTGCTGGCAAAGCTTAATCTTTGCCATGACATCCGCATCGTTCAAAAAGGGGCGCAATTTCGGATCCATTGCCATTTGTGCCATCATATTTGGACCAAAAAGACTGTCCCGTAGGCCTCCACCCATGCCAGCCGGTGGTCCATCCTTGTCACGCTTAACCTCATCGAGACCCTTCTTCAGCGCCGCATCATTCGGGTGCTTGCGAATGCCTTCCTCGTAAGCAGAAATCGCATCATTATAGCGCTTTAGCGCATGGAGGGCTGCTCCTTTGCGCGAGTAACCTTTGGAAAAGGTATCTCCGGCTAGTCCGATGCAAGAGTTCGCATCTTCCAGGGCGTTGTTGGCGTCGCCCTTTTGCAAATAAGCGGCTGAGCGGTTGCTGAAATACACGTGATTGGCGCCATCCAAGTTGATAGCCTTTGTGTAACATTCAATTGCTTCAGATATGTTTCCAGCTTTGAGCGCAGCATTTCCCTTGTCTTTGAACTGTGCAAATCAAGCGAACGAGTGAGAAAAGAAGATGCGACACTCGCTTTGCCACATTAGTTTCGGTTCGATGTACAGCTCTGTATCAAACATAACGTATCATTAATGTATGAAGCCAACAATTACTCACTTCCTCGGCACTCATAATTAGTTCTTGCACAGTATCTCCAACTTCTATTCGAAAAGTGAAACGAAAGCGTACCGCAAGGGATTCGCTGGCTGTCGTGCACTTCCACGTGTCAAAGTCGTAGCGGTACTCAATGCGATTAGCTACCGGTAGTTCGACAATCACTTCATTCACTGCCAGCGAATCTGCAGGTGTAGCTCCTGCTGAACAACTGTCGCAGAGTTATCTGTAGCTGCTAGTTTAAGGCAGCATGGGAGGAACACCCTGTCACCCAGCATTTGAGGTGCTGGAATGATCGAGTTGCCGTTTGTACAGCATTATTGGATGCCTGTTAACTGCCTGCATTTCAACACCTCCACCTATTTCTAAGCAAAGCGATATCTTTTCATTCTATACGTACATGATATAGACGAGGATTATAAGTATTTTTGCTAGGCAACTGATTTTACAACTTTGAACTCCTGAGGATTTTTGCAGGTGGACTCAGCAATTTTGCTGCCGGCGTCTTAATTTTTGGTGATCGCGCACGCCTACGTCCCTTAGCCGTTTTTAAATCGTAAACGTCTTGACGCTTGTTTCGCTTGGTATTGTCGTCTAGACGACCAACAATTTGCTGCAACATGTTGTCGACGTCCATAAAATTACATCCCTTTGTTTGGGCCATGGATACTTCCTTAACCGTCGCCTTAATGAGCAAAAGCAACCGAGCAAAATCTCCGGTATTTACCTCATGAGCATGATAGTGAGGCAGGAGACAGTCCAGCATCTGGCGAAGAAGTACATTGCGCACATTCGCGTCACTGTAGATTGGCCGGGGTTTGTAGCCAGGAAAATAATCGCCATACTCAACAATACCCGTTCCGGCAAGAGCAGTTGGATCAATTCCATAATCTGTATCATAGTCGAAAAATCCTAGTCGATCCCTCTTCAACTCTGTATCGTGAGAGGCGGCAATCTCCATCTCGCCGCTTCGACGAACGATACGCTCAAAGAGAGGCAATTGGCCAGGGAGAATATTGAGGATTTCATCAGATGTGGATCGACGTTTGCGCAAATCAAAGATATTCTTCATTCCCGACATAAAGGATGAGTACAAAGTTCCTGATTGCGCTAGAAGATGTTTCAATTGATAAGAATATTCTCGTCGCCCTCGCAAATCAATGCCTCCAGGCGACTCGACTCGCATGAGAGTCTGCATCAAATCGTCGTGCATGTTTAAGACACGAATCCACTCCTTTAAAGCATACTGAAAAAATTCGCGTGAGCCACTCGTTAGAAGGCCTTGTGCGCAAATTTCTGCGACAGACTGCCAGATCTGCTCAACCTCATAGAAATGGAAAATTTCAAGAAAATCGTCTGGAGCTTCGCCTTCCACGATGGCAGTTGACAATCGATCGTGCAGCGCATTTAGAATCAATGTGCACTTGTCAGCAATTTCCAGCAAATCCTCAACCGGTGCTTTTTTAGCAATATTGCTCCATAATTGCTTTCTGTACGCCGACACGAGTGTCAGCATTAGTCGGGCGTCAGGCCGAAGCTCAGGGTGCTCTGTTGTTAAACCCTCAAGGCGGTCAAGTAGTAATCGTATTTTGTCAGTGGAATCGTTCTCCTTGGAGAACACCCAGCTTCTTGTCAATGGACGGAAGGTTTGCAGGCTCGGTGATACATCATAAAGCCCTGGTTCAAGCAGATCTTCGGCAATGCGTTGCGCTCGGTCAAGGCCAATACGCGTATCAGTTCGAAGCCAAGCTTGCATCAGTGCTTCATAAGTTACTATGTCTGGCTGTACCCCTTGCTCGCGCATGAATTCAATCCAACTCTCAACAGCTTGTGCTGCAACTACGGCGGAATCATCACAGTCAAATGGTCGCATCCCATCCTCTCCGACAAACAATTTGTCCCATGGCAAACATCGAGTGTATGGCCGGATCTGCCTTGTACGTGAACCACCTGTCCATCGGAGTGGTGCGTTATACACTTCGATATCCGGAACCAGCGACAAATCCTCGGGATTCGACTCGGACAATTCTCGCATCCGACGGATACATTCAGTGGCAAACGCAATGTCGAGACCTCCAACTTCTCCAGGTACCGTTGGCGTGTAACAGCAAGACGACAATATGGATAAAAAGCTTTCTCTATTAGGTTCAAAAGCCGGGTCGACATTCTCATACCGACCGGTAATGCCTCCTACTTGTGCCCAGAGTTGGATCAAAGCATTTATAACCTCGGTAGTGGGCTTGGGTAAAACTCGCCCACTCCATGGCTGTCCATCTCGCATGGATAATACAATGGATTCCGCCTTCTCAGCAATGGCTTTTGGGCTACTACCTTCCAAGCAATGGAGCAAACATTTGTATGCATCAGCGTCGGGCTCGATATCTCCATGCTTCCACATTATGTTTAATACGCGTCGCGCGGAATGCTCACAGCCACGCAACCCAGGAATTGTGATCGACTGATTTGCTTCGGCCAAACCTTCCAAGATTGTCTTGCCTATCAGATGCGTTTTGGTAGATGGCAGCATGGGCAAGTGCATGCGATGCGGATTGTAAGCAACTTCGTCAGCCAGGCGAGAGTGAGCTTGCACCCATGACTTTGCAATGTTCATTGCCATTTTTAGTCGTTGTATAGGCATTGCAATCGGCATGCGATGCGAGTCAAAGTTCGTCGCAGCTGTCGGTTTTTGTGCATGATGTTGTCCCGAGGAGAATGCGTGCAGCAGCCGCATCGATGGAGCACTGTCTGCAGAGGGAGTAGGAATATCTGCGACGCTGTAATCGTCGTCGTCATCGTCAATAACGTCTTCCAATATTTGATCCAGGCGTCCGTCGTGATCAATACGATTAATCGGCAGCGTCAACTCGAGTGGTTGTTCGACTGCTGGCGTCGGCGATGGTGAAACAAGCTGCTTCTTATTATCTCTTTTCGTCTCTGCCCCATCTTCGTTTGCTTCGTCTTCTTCTTCGTGCACCTCTTGCATACTCAAACGAGGCTTTTGAAACAACGCTGGATCTTCCTTGCAAAGTCTGGGTTCGGTAATGTGGAGCTTTTCGTACTGAATGATATCCAACACTCGCGCAGCCGCCGCGTGAATAGCTGTATTCTTCTTCCTATATGCCGGTGGTCCATGAACGTAGCTTCCATCAATGGATGATATTTCCACAGCAGCGCCTTGCTCGTCGCTTCGAAGACTTCCCTGACTATACTCGACTCCAGTTTCGGGACAACAAAAAGTAGCAACCCACTGATAATTGATAAACTCCGTTCGAAAGTGCGCAGAAACACTGGAAATTCCGTACTCATTCGTGTAATAGTTATTTAGCTCATTTAAAGCCGATGTCTTGGAAATGTCAAACATTCCTTCCGCGACAATTTGAGGCTGTGATTCGTTTTCGTCCTCGTCGTCGTCGGATTCGTCTTCAAAGGGAATATGGTCGTCTTCGCCATCCTCATCGTCGTAGATAGCGGCTAAAGGTGCACGCGAATGTCTTTCTGACGTATGTCGTTCTTGAAGAGGCAAGCTTTCATCAATATCGCCATCCGTAGTTGAAACAAAGCGCAGCAAAGTCGGAATATGGCTGCGGCCGTCAGATTTTCGTCGATACCCCGTAGCGCCAACAGCCGACGTGATGGATCGAAATCTTCGCTTAGCAATATTTTGAGGCTTTGCTTGTTGTACCAAGTGCGATAGTAAACGCCGTCTGCCATGTTGGTAGGTCCTTGCGAGAGAGCTCATGGTTGTTTGTTTGGTTGAAGGAAGAAAAAATTGGTTGGTTTTGGTTCGACGAAGAACCAGCAAAAATAAAAACGTAGAGTTTAGTCGCGCTTCGTGTCGCTGCGACTCATTTCTGACGCTTGATTTGAAGCGGTGCTATTCGACCATGATGGAAAGCGAGACCATCCCCACTCTATTATCTAATCGACACTTCAGATACATGCTTGATAACCACACAATGACCGAGGCTTGCGCTGTTGATGAAAGCCCCGGTGAAATGATGGAAGTTATGGAAGAGGAAAGCGAAGATGAAGCGGACGTTTTCGTTCCAGTCCCAATCGCTTGGTGCACGAGCGAATCGCCGAGCGTAGATGAGGCGAAAGCTGAGATGGAACAGAATAGATCCTTTTGCAACGATTTCAGCGAACCAAATTCGATCAATGACCCCTCTGGAACACCCTTGCCGCATGTCGCGCCTCCTGCTATAGTTTCGGTCGACCCTCGATGCACTCTTTCGTTGCAAGTCTTGCCATTGGCGGCACGCGAACTATTGGCGTCATCGATGCAACGAATTTGCTATACGGCGAGACTGTCATACTCGCTCAGTAGGAGGTATCGCAAGTATACGGAGATTGGAAATAATTTTACTGGCTTTTCGATTCAAAACGAACCAGTAAACAACTACGTGTACTCGACAATCAACAGCCTTGAATCACAGATACACGACGAGGAAGATAACAGACTCTCAAAGCTTCCTTGCTTCTCAAATTTGTCATGGGTCGAGCGCCAGCTTGTGGAGGAATGGCGAACATATCGTCCTCACGACAGCACAGACGCAGCAGCTGCAGTGTATGACGATAGCAACAACAATGCAATGGATGACGACGATGTCAATTTTGCACTCGCTCGATCTCTGGTTCCGCCATTAGCTCCGCGTCCTGTCTGGCAAAAATCGGACGCCTGCTTTAGCTGCCGCCAGCTCTTTGGACCAGCGCGACTCCGACACCATTGTCGCTTGTGTGGGCGCAGCTACTGTCAGCCTCACTGTGCATATACACATTCGTTGCCGCAATTTGGTCATGATCCCAGTGTTCCGGAACGTGTTTGTGATTCATGCAAAAGTTTGTTGCTGGAGCAAAACTTGGCGGAGCGAGTGGCATGGCGGCTTGCGCGTTGTAGAGACTTTCAGCAAGGGCTCTTGCAGCCGTATTTTGAAACTGGGCAAGACAGTATAGAGCAAATTTTGCTGCGAATCACTGAAGCAGCACTTGCCGTTGGGAGGAGTATTCCGTTGGGTGCGCAAGCAGCAGTGGCTGTGGAAACGGTGGACGTTCTTCGAAAGTACGGCTTGAATGGCATGTACACCATCATGCTGCGACAAGAATTCTTGGCGGCAGCCGATTTGCTTCAAAAGGCATTGGGTATCAATCAATCGGCATGGCCACTTTCGGTCCATGAGCTTAGCGCTGCAATTTTTTATGCACTGGCCCAGCATCGAGCGATGCGTGGATTGAACCCTGAGCGCGAGCATTTGATCCACTCGTATGCCAGCAACAGACACGAGGACAGTCAGCCAGGAGTAGCTGCTGCTTTATGCACCGAGCATGCAACTGAGGAAAACAATATATATCAAAGTGACGCAGCAATATCCGATCTTGTCAGCGATGGTCTTACTAGCAGTGAATGCGACCGGAGGGCAAATAAACACTCGCAGGAAACCTCGCGGACAGATGAAATGTTACCTTGTCGTCCAGTTTGCGAACCTGTCACTGACGAAACGTTGGCATCCCTTATATTCTATGCACCCATGGCCTTGAATTTCATATACGCTACAAAAGAAGTCGACATGCAGCTTCTAGCCGCCCAGCAAGGATGGAGGTTGGTGTATGCATATATGGAACAAGAATCGGGTCACAAAAACGCGGAGCGCCCAGCTTCTGCGCTATTTGTGCATGAAGAGCAAAAGATCGCCTGCATCGCGGTCCGTGGAACGGCAACGATTCATGATGTCATTACTGATATTCGACAGACGCCAGTGTCTTTCCCTGATGAAGAGGAAGCTCCGAACAAGAAGGTTGAAAGTGATTGGACGACTATTTTTCGTGGACATGGGCTAGCGGTTTGCGGTATGGCTGGAGCTGCTCTTAATCTGCACAGAGAACACATTGACTCGATTCTTCATTTTGCTCGTCGAGGTTATCGCATTCGCTTGACCGGACACTCGCTGGGAGGTGGCGTGTCGGTTCTGCTTGGGGCTTTGGTATACCGCGATTTAGAGCGCGAATTAAATGCAGCAACGGTCCCGTTAAAGGTGTATGCTTATGGAACGCCGTCTTGTATTGATGCCAGACTTGCTGAAAGTGTGGAGTCGTTTGTTGTCACTGTTGTTCTCCACGACGATGTAATTCCACGCCTGACTCCAACAAGTTGTCGACAGCTATTAAAACATTTGCTGACGATACGGGAGACCTGGGTGAAAGAACATTTTCCTGAAGATTTTTTGGCGTTGCAGGAAAGAGCAAAGACAGCTTGGGCTCCTACGTTTCGGAATAGCTTTACTTTGAAGAAATCGTCAATCAGGACTTATTGCCGCAAGACATTTCGATCAGGTCGGAGGAGATTGTTCACCGTAACTGAGAAGCTTCTAAACGATACTTTCCTTTCGGCAAATAATGGCAGCAGTGCCTCGGATTCTGCGGACGATGTGGAAAGGACGGCATCCGTTGAGTCTTCTATGCAACAAGCATTGCACGACACTCTTGACTCTGCCGTCACTGTCGTAAATGCAGATTCTGATGCAAACGAACCTCCAAGATTGCTATTGGATTACATGGGCGGCATTGACGATAGATCTCCCGGTCTCGTTATTGACGGAGATGAATTCTTTGACCCTACTGATGATTTGATTGAAGGCAGTGACTGCGAAAGTGTTTCGTCGGTTGCAGATGTACAAGAGCTGGGTGTACAGGCGACGCAAGGATCGAGAGAATTATTTGATGGCACAACGGACGCACGAACGGAGACGGCTGCGAACGGAAGTGATGTTGATGTGGAGGAGAATGATTGTGACGACGAAGATAGCCCTGGCGCTGTCATGCTTGATGAGACGCCATTACCTCGCATGTTTGTTCCAGGCAAGATTGTGCATATATATGCTCATCGTGGTGTTTACAAATGCGCCTACGTTCCTCGCGCATTCAAAGAACTTCGCCGCATTACCATGGCTGGAAATATGCTGTCAAATCACAAGGCTAAACCATATTACGAAGCATTGCTGGAGCTGCGATCAGTAAGACTGGCGAATGAGCACCCACCTCGGTGGACAGCGTTTGACGAAGATGACTCATGCTCGTGCTGCGCCAGTCGCTTCACATGGGCCAGTACGTCAAGCAGTCGAGCGCAAGAAGCCCGCGACAAGCACAACTGTCGAAGTTGCGGCACTTTGGTCTGCGACCCTTGCTCAACGAATCGGCTGGCATTGCCATCCATTGGGCTCTGTGCTCTTTCGCGCGTGTGCGATCGCTGTTACAATGATATAAGTGGCGTAAGCACTTCGGAGCTGACGAGTAGCTTCATTGCCCCAAAGCAAACTGTGGCAGCACCGCCTGTCCAGACGTTGTTCGCGGTGAACAATGATAAAAAGCCAATTCGCGAACGCGAGCGTCGATCAGCTGTGGTGGACGAACTAGCGTCGCGCGTTCATGCGTCCCCATTGACATGCTCGTAGCATTTGGTGTACAGTTAATACATAGATGAGACAAGTTGAAAACTTATTGTAATAGCCAGCTACTTTTCTTTCGTTACCATCAGTCCCTCATCCTTAAGCAGCACGTGAGACCACTCAACATTAATTTGGTCACTCATCGCAATAGTCGTTGTGCGCCGCATTGTTTCCAATTGCACAAAATTATCGCCACTTGCATTCAGACCAATGCGCGCAGGCATGCGGCACACTCCAGCATTATGTATGAACGATGGCAGTGCTCTGTTGTGGATTTACAATACTATGCAGTCATTTTTGGTTTGATGTCGCGACACAAAGCCTGATGATCGGTCACGTAATTTCAGGTTGTATAGTCAAGTAATTTTGTTAGTGCTCATCTTGCCGGTGGTCGAGAATTCTCGGCCATAGGGCCACTCTAGAATTCTGTATGTACCGGTAAACAAGTGTCGTATGCACAAAATTAGTCTACATCTTGCAGTATACTTCCACTTCGACGACACGAAACGATCCTCGCACTGGCCACTGATCGGTCCATTCAAAGTTGACGACGGAACTCTTGCCTTGCCTCAGGTCCCCCGCGTTGGTCCGCGTGTCCTCCATGTCTGGACCTGCAAATCCACCCATGAAGGCTGCTTGGAGAGGGCCAATCTGCAAATCAGTCGTTCCAAAGCAAGGACCTGCCGTCGCATAGTCAAATAGAGCGGGTGCATTGCTGCCTGGAATGATTGGGAGCTTGACAATGTTGCGATTGCTGTTGGTTGCCGTGAACAAAAAGGCTTGATTCGACAAGTAGTAATCATCAGTCGATCGCCATCCATTTGGATTGTAGCCTCCAATGATGGAGGATCCAATACCCCTAGATACTTGGGCAATAACAACGGCAGACCCAAGATTGTCCACCTTGTCATGAAAATCTTGCGCCGACCAATTGTCACGTGAAGCCTTGTACACGCACTGGAGCTGGTCGACGCTGTTTTGAAGAAAGGTCCCTTGCGTGATTTGCTTTAGTAGCGCGTCGTTAACAAGCCTAGATCGAGGTCTTGAATTGATAACAGCATACACGCCTGCCACTCCGAACAAGCTTGCAGCAAGGGGAGTTGAGAAGAAATCAGTTGCCGTTGCCAATGCCGGCGCCGACGCAGAGACGACTTGGTCAATAAAATCTGCTGCAGTCAATTGGAGAGCTAGTCCATAATGTCCGTGTCCATTATTATGCACAAATGAGCAACCGGAAGCAATGCATAGCAGAAGAATCAAACCCGAATCCCGCGCATTGCTTCGTCGAACGGTCATGGTCAACCTTTCGAGTTGAAAGAAAAAGTGGTCGAAGTTGCGTTAAAACCGATCAGACACGGAGAACCCGGAGCAGCAACGTCACCATCGAGCAATCGCAGCCTGCCCGCCATGGTTGATGGTTCATTTTCAACGCAACAAGGATCCACCATGGCGCCTCTCCGATCCCTATTTGCTTTGCTATTGAGCCT
This sequence comes from Mayamaea pseudoterrestris, assembly GCA_027923505.1. Lineage (NCBI taxonomy): Eukaryota > Bacillariophyta > Bacillariophyceae > Sellaphorales > Sellaphoraceae > Mayamaea > Mayamaea pseudoterrestris. The sequence goes on along the minus strand of BROI01000018.1, from coordinate 188,933 downwards.
GGGTGCCGTTTCGGCCTTTGCGCCGCTCAAGACTGGCGCTCCGGTCAAGTCAAGGTGCGTCGTTTGCTGTTTCGTGGCGTTGAGGGCTCGCCAGATGGCAACTTGAAGGCGTATCTTCCGAAGAATCGATGCTGCATCTCTCTCCTTTGACGCCTTTTTGTACTTGAAAAAGGATATTGAAGAGTCCAATGTTTTTCAAGCCAGCATTAAATTGATTTGTCGAAATCAACGCCAATATCTAACTCTAAATCGAACACTTTTCTCGACATTGCAGTCCATTGGCCGACGCCAAGCAGTACACTCCTCCTATTGTCTACGACGACGCCGTCGCTGACTGGAGCAAGCAGTTCCCTGCCTTCGCCCAATGGGGATGGGGACCTTCTGTCCAGGCGGAGAAGTGGAACGGACGGTAAGTCAATGCGAACGATGGAGTTGAATCTGCATCCATCGAATTGGGTCTGATGTAACTTGTAACTTGTATCTCACCTGTTATCATCGTTTACAGCCACGCCATGTTTGGATGGTTCTTCATCTGCGCCACTGCGTACTGCAAGGGCCATGGACTCATCCCTAACCCAGAAATGGCGCTCGACCTCAAGCAGTGGGGAACCCTCGCCATCATTTCCGGCAAGGAGACCATTTCCAACGAGCGTGCCATCATTCTTATTGTCAACGTTCACTTTTTCGCCATTTCGCTCATGGCCACCATCTGCCCGCCAGTCTTTGGAGGAGACTCGCTCTTCCTTGACCCGAACCACCACAACTATGAAGCCATGAAGGCCCGCAATGACAACGGATTCGGATACCTTCCTGCGCTCAAGCTTGGACTCACCGAGGAGGCTGAAATTCTGAATGGACGACTTGTAAGTACAGACGTTGCCAAAGTAGTTTGCAGGATGAAGTACCTTGCCGCTTTTCATCTTGATCGTGTTCTTAATCCTTCTCTTTCTCGATTTTACAGGCAATGCTTGGTTTGGCCATGCTCGTCACGGCCACCGCCGTCGAGGGCAAGCCCATGCTTGACATTGTCAACGAATGGGTTGGCGGAGCTTACTTTTAAGTACATTAACGCCTAAGCACCGAATGTATAAGCTCAATGTGAGGCTCTGCTTACAATACGCTAGGATGTAGAGTATGGTGCAGACAGAGAGCTGCACCCGTTTCACTTTCCCACCTTATTTCGTTGTCGCCGGGGTCCAGCACTCTTATGCATTACAATACTTAGTTGAACAAAAGTCTTGTTATGCGTAACAGTAAATTTAACAGTACCATGTTGGACGAGAAGCATATCGAGTCAAAGCTGAAGGCGGTTTCGCTTATGCGAGCAGTTTGTATGTAATGCGGTTCCTATGCATGCCGACGATGTATAGTAATGCAATACAGCATCTCATAGAAATTAGTGTTAAAGTGTGTTATTTTTGGTTCTTTCTTTGGTCGTAAGCTACGTTTTCCAGCATAGAGAGTCCTTGATAAATCTTGCACTATTCATCCTTACGCCACCAACGTACTCGCCGTCGCACTCTCATACTTCCAGTTGGACGGAAGCTTACGGGTGGTTCGGTAGTATCGGGCCAGTCGGTGAATGCGCGATTCAATGAGAATAAGTCTAAACTTGCTATCCTTGTCCTTGCGGTTGATTTCCAAATGTTTGCGGACCTGGACAGCCTTCTTGATGAGCATGTACAAGTCTTCCGGAATTTCCGGAGCAAGTCCATTGGCCTTGAGAATGCGAACAATCTTTTGTCCAGTGACAGACTTGACTTGCGCGACGCCGTGTGAGTCGCGGAGAATGACTCCAATCTGCGATGGCGTGAGTCCCTTCTTGGCAAGCTTGCAAACGTGGTCCTGAACGTCGGCGCTCGACGTTTTGAGCCACGAGGGAGGAGAGCGCTTGTACGGAAGAGCGCGGCGGGAAATACCCTTGCCTGGTGCGTGCATTCGACCCATGATGAAGGTGTTGGTGCTGTTACTGTGTAAAAGGGGAGCGAGCAAAGGTCAACAAAGGAGTTGGTGAATGTTGACTAACTTTGGTCGTCAAATTCTCTAGTCCTGCGATTCAAGTCGCATTCTGAGAAGCAATATTGAATCATTCAGAGCTACTATGCTTACTCACAATCGAACAAGTAAAAGAGTCAACTACAATAGCAAGGGTAAAGGGCTTGCTGCTCTGGTTCTTTATTCATGGTGAGGCGTGCGTGTCACTTACCGCGCTTACTAAAATATCTAATAGCGCTGCGACAGTTCCGCTCGCACCGCAAGTTTCACCACTCGCCCGCAAGCACACTGACAAGACGAGCTGCAGACTCTCCTCATCTTGTTGCGATTGCCTGATTAGTAGTAAATTATAGTCATGTAAGTGACAAAGACGCATGAATTGATCTTGTTGATCGTATTAGAGACAACTATGAGGTTCGAAGAGGAAACTTGCATCATCACGTCGGCAGCATGCACGAGCATGCGTGCCTTCGATGGACTGATTCTTACGTAAAGAATAATTTTCGAGATATGCATCAGCCCTCGCGTAGAACTCTGGCATTAAATCCAATTTCGTGGAAGGTTTGCAGGCTGATTACTTTTCAAATTGATTCGCCTACGCAACTCGGCGTTTCTTGTTGCTCGGCTCGTTCCACTTCACAAATAATCTCACACACATTCTCTATCGCCTTTCCTTTAACAGGCCTCGCGGTCCCCCAAAACATCTCAAGCGCTTGAATGCGCCTCGCAACTGGAACCTCGGAAAGATGGGCGGAGTCTTTGCTCCTCGCCCATCTCCAGGCCCACACAAGCTCCGACAGTGCATTCCCATTGCCATTATCCTTCGCGAGCGACTCAAGTACGCTCTTACCAATAAGGAATGCATGCAAATCTGCATGGAGCGTTGCGTCAAGGTTGACGGAAAGGTCCGCACTGACCGCAACTACCCAACGGGTATCATGGACGTTGTCCAACTGGAAAAGTCGGGAGACATGTTTCGCATTCTCCTAGACACCAAGGGACGATTCGTCTGCCACCGCATCAAGCGCGACGAGGCCGACTACAAGCTCTGCCGCGTCAACAAGGTTTACGTTGGACAAAACAAGGTTCCGGTTGCCGTCACGCATGATGGGCGCACCATTCGCTACCCAGACCCTGATACCAAGGTCAACGACACCATTAAGGTGAGCCTTGAGACTGGCAAGATGACGGCCATTATCAAGTTTGAGGTGGGAGCCTTGGTCATTTTGACGGGCGGGCGCAACGCTGGCCGCGTCGGAACACTGATGCACATTGAAAAGCATGAAGGTAGCTTTGACGTTGTCACCATCAAGGATGCCAAGGGACACGTTTTTGCCACGCGCATGCAGAACGTCTTCACCATTGGAACTGGATCCACCCCGCAAGTGAGTTTGCCCAAGGGACGAGGTATCAAGAAGACGATTCTTGAGGAGCGAGCGGATGCGGAAGCTCGTGGCGAGATTTAAAATGTGCCGACTGTGAGTGCGAGCATTTTGGAACAAGTACGCGTCTTGAACTGTAGTGCTAGGGTCTGATTTGCTTATAGCATATAAAACAAAACTTTGAACTATTATGTTACATCGATTATTGTCTTATTCTGTCAATTACGAGCGCGCAATGTTAGGCCAATGATCGATGGATCAATCGTGAAAACACCGAGAAGCACTACACTTGAGCAAGTCGCGATGGCATCGATTGCGATCGACTGATGGGTTTGCTCCTGCCAAGCTCAATGTCATCTCGATCTATATTCGATTGCTCTGGTTTCGACGCATTCGCAGGCACGACTGGTTCCTCTGTCGTTTTTGCGGCCTTTCGCGCAGGAAAGAAAAATCCTTCGTCATTTAACCACCAGATCACCATGACATGAATGAGCAAAGCCGTAACAATGATCAACGCAATCAGAAAGCTGCTCCACTTGTATCCAATCGCCAGCAAGAAAACCAAGGCGACCATGGACAAGATGATGTTGCACTTTGAGAGCGAAAAGTTGATGCGGCTTGAGCCAAGGTAGGCGCAGACATCTCCATTTACAGTTCCAAAAACAGTAGATTCAGAGCAGTCAGAATGCAAACTCACTTCCTCCAAGTCATGGATAATCTTGTCGCCCGTCCACGTTTCCTTGTGGTTCGAAGGAGGCAGGCTCACGGTCACGGTCGACTGGGACATTTCGCATTCCGTCGCCTCCTCCGCAATGGTGGTAAGGCGACTGCTGTCGACCGACATATTGTCCAAGTCTAGACTGCTCACGCTGGATGCCTGAGATGCCTGTGAGCTTGCCTTTGGCATGTTGGGACACGACTACTTGGGTATATTGTGGACGAGGAGCCGCTGCGTCGGCAATGCGTTTGGCGAACGAGTGAGGCGTCTCGTGTGCATGACTCCCGCGTTAGCTTTCATTCACGCTTTCACATCAATACGTCAGCGAAATGAATCATCGCGACGACGACAAAAGCTGTAAAGCTGCCTCGGCGTTGACCATGACATAGGGTAAATTGCTGATCAGTAATTACTCCACTTGGCTCTATACAACTGTTATTGAGCTCTAGAGTAGACATCGACCTCTCAATAATCAGACCGAGCAGCTATCTATTGACAATATCAGATCCAAAGAGCGCAATTGCACCACATTTTTGTTGTCACGGAACAAATTGCTTTTCTCACAATGATTCCGCATCGAATGTGGGCGTTATTGTTGATCGCAGCTCCGACAGCTATGACTTTCCAAGCTCTCAATCAACCCCAGTTTGCAACCATCGTGCGATCCGCGACCAGAAACTATGCATGCTCATCGCAAGGCGACTACTCATCGCCTTTGCTTCATAATCGAAGAAGAACATTGTCATCATCTTCGACGTCCCTTTTCGGCGTCTTTGAGGACTTTATGACCGGAACGGATGAATCAATGAGAGCGAAAGAAAACACAAAATACTTGGCCAAGCTGCAGAACCGTGTTGACCGAATCAACGCTTTGGAGCCGGTCATTGAAGACCTTGGCGATGACGAACTAAAAGCCAAGTCGACGGAATTTCGAAAGCGGTTACAAAACGGCGAAGATTTGAATGGTCCATTGTTGGAGGAAGCGTTTGCGGTTGTTCGGGAAGCTTCATGGTACGTTAGACGGAGCGTGCATCTACATGCACAATGTCAGGCTCACAATCGCCTTTCCATTTCGTTTTATTAGGCGCGTCCTAGAGCTCCGCCATTATGACGTTCAAATTGTTGGAGGACTTATCCTTCATGACGGACGGCTAGCAGAAATGGCTACCGGTGAAGGAAAAACGCTAGTGTCGACCCTTCCGTGTTACGCGAATGCACTGACCGGCAAAACATCCTTTGTCATTACTGTAAATGACTACTTGGCACGGCGCGATATGGAAAAGATGGGGCAAATACATCGCTTCCTTGGCCTGACGGTTGGTCTTATCCAGTCCGGAATGACGGAGGAGCAGCGACAAAAGGCATATGCATGTGATGTCGTTTACGTTACTAACTCGGAGCTCGGATTCGATTACCTGCGCGACCACTTGGCGCTCAGTCCCGAGCAGACAGTATTACCCGGCGGAGCTGGAGAATTCAATGGATTCTGCGTAGTAGACGAGGCGGACTCTGTTTTGATCGATGAGGCACGCACACCTCTCATTATCAGCAAACAGGTGCCAGCCCCGGGCAGCAAGTACAGGACAGCCTGCAAGTTGGCCGAAGCCTTGAACAAGAATGTACACTACACGGTTGATTTGAAGAATAAGAACTGTATTCTTACAGAGCAGGGATATCGGGATGCCGGTGCTGCCTTGGGCGTCGACACTCTGTTCTCGATTGGACCTGACGGGGAAGCGTGGGCGCCATACGTCACTAATGCCATAAAGGCGAAAGAGCTGTTTAACATTGATGTGGAGTATACAATTTTGAAAGACAGCTCAGGCAAGTCAAAGGGCGTTGGCATCATTGACTCATTTACTGGACGCGTCTTGGATGGTCGGCGATGGTCAAACGGCTTGCATCAAAGCATTGAAACAAAAGAAGGAATTGAGGTGAGCGAACAAAGCAAAGTGATTGCCAAAGTTACGTATCAGGCACTCTTCCGACAATTTACGCGATTGTCGGGAATGACTGGTACGGCCTTGACGGATGCTGAAGAGTTTGCGCAGACTTATGGTCTTGGAGTGACTCCTGTGCCAACAGCGCTTCCGATCGCACGACGAGATTACCCAGATGTAGCGTTTAAAACAAGGGCGGCTGCTAATCGAGCACTCATTAAAGAAGTAATGGGCGTGAAAGGAGGACAGTCGGACGGTCGACCGTGCCTCATCGGAACGACGTCAGTCGCTCAAAGTGAAGCGCTCGTGAAGGAACTTGCCGAGGCTGGCATCCAAGCCGAAACCCTCAATGCCTCACCAAAAAATGCACCCCGCGAGTCTGAGATCATTGCTCAAGCGGGTCGCGCAGGCGTCGTGACTGTCGCTACGAACATGGCAGGTCGCGGCACTGATATTCTTCTCGGTGGGTGCGCCAGAACCATGTCTCGAATCAAGACTAGATCTGTTTTGTTAGAGGAGGGCGTGCTGAAGCCGGACGAGGTCAGTGCTCTTCCACCATCTCCTACTGCAGCTTACTTTCCGGCCGAAATATCGGATGATATTAAGTTCATGCTAAAGGATGCTGCTGTATCGATCAAGAAGGCGCTTGGGCCAGACATGACAAGCATTGATTTAGACGAGCTACTCACGGTTGCTTTTGACACTACGGAGGCCGATGACGACGCAGATTACGTAGTCAAGCTTCGCGATGCCGCCGATGCTGTTAAAGAAACGTATGCGCCTGTTCTTGAGGAGGAAAAGGCAATTGTGAAGAAGCTTGGTGGTTTATATGTCATGGGCACAAACCGACATGAGAGTTCCCGAATTGATCAGCAATTAAGAGGACGAGCAGGGCGACAGGGCGACCCTGGGTCATCTCGCTTCTTCCTTTCGTTTGAGGACGACATGTTTGTCATATTTGGAGGTGATAAGCTCAACAAGATTTTGGAAACATTTCGTGTCAGCGAAGACATGCCGGTTGAAGCACCGCAAGTGTCGGACGCGCTCGACAAGGTTCAAAAGGCAGTCGAAGAAAAGTACCGCGAGATTCGGCGCGAAATCTTTAATTTTGATGAGACTCTGAACAGTCAGCGTCGTTCCATCTACTCGCGCCGCAGATCAATCCTCTTTTCTTCTCCCGACTCTCTTGTAGATACGATGCAAAAGTACAACCAAAGAACTGTTGCCGAAATTGTTTCTGGTCAAACCGACAGCAGCGGTCAGGTCAACGTTGACAAAGTTTTGGAAAAGATGACACAATTTTTCCCACCAGTGGCACCTTTGATACAAACTGACGATCTTGCCGGAAAGTCTGCGGATGGCATTGAAACGTTTCTCACCGTTGCCGTTGATGAAGTGTTTGTCGCCAAGTCAAAAGAATTGGATGCCAAGGTGCAAAAGCCTGGATCACTTGGCCGATCGGCCAGTTACATAACCTTGGTGACGCTGGATAATGCTTGGAGCGACCACCTCCAAACTATGGAGAATCTGAAAGAGAGCGTGCTTCTGCGCAAATATCAGGGTCTTGACCCAGTGCAAGAATATCAGCGTGAAGCATTTGAGCTATATCAAGGCCTTGAAGATACTATGCGTCGAAATGCCGTCTTTTCGCTATGGCAAAGTCTGAGCCAGCAACAACCTGTTGCTCAAACGGCGTAAGACTTTAAGTCTATACTAACTATGAGAAAGTTCTATATATACTGCTACCGTCAAGTTGAAAAGTCCGAAGACGAGGAGCTTGCGCAAGGCCTACCAATAGCAATAGTTACCAGAAAAACAATCTGAATAGCCTACTACACCCGTCTATATCTGCTGGGTGTAGTACACTTTGTCTGGTTTTAATTGATTGACTGGTCCCGCCGGACGGCGTACCAGTAGCGTGGGGGCTTAGCTAATTGTAGTTGCGGTGCGACACGCATTGTCGATCGACGGCTCGGGCGCCCATGGCAATCGACGACGATCCTCACAAAAGTTTGCCGCAATTCACGCCCAGCAAATAGTGTTCACAAGTCGCATTAGGTGACCTGGCATACTAGAGACTTACACAGTTAGTAATGGATTTGGAATGGGAGCTATCCGAGTCATTAACGTCCGACGGCGAAGGCGTTCGAGCCGTCTGCGTTTTGCCCTCGCTAGATGACGACAAAAAGAAGGATTCCAATGATGCGACTGTACGAATCTTGACAGGAACGCAAGCAGGAAGTTTAGTTCTTTACAATCTATCGAGTCAGAAGGATGAGGCGAGTAACAATGGGAGTCGGTTCTTGTCGTGCGAATCTCTGCACCGGCATCCGCACGCCGTCACGACTGTCCTCTCAGTAGACGCATTAAACATTTACGCGACGGCCTGCAAGGACGCAGTCATTCGGATATTTGACAACAAGACTCATGAATTGGTCAAGGAGCTGACAGGGCACGACAAACCAGTCACCTCGCTTGCTTTCGCGCAAGCAGGATCTTTGTACCTTCTAGTTTCTGGTTCTTGGGATGGAACGGCTCGCGTCTGGAACTTGAGCAATTACTCGCTTTTGGCAACGCTTCCAGATCATGAAAATTCTGTCTGTGTTGCTGCACTACAAGGCAGCGACAAGGAAGTTTGTGTCGTGACTGGATCGGCTGGCCTTGCGCAAAACAATTCAATTGTTGGACATGCGATTCGCGTTTGGTCAGTTGACGTCCACTCAGGACAAGTTAATATGCAGCACCATGTTGCAGGCGATCATGATGGTCCCATTCGAGGACTTTGTACTTTTAAAGTAAACGAAGGGACGACGCTGGTTGCTTCGTGCTCCAACGACGGAACAGTTAAACTTCGCGATTCGTCTACTGGTCATGCCAATAGCACCCTTTCCTTTCTAATGCCGGATCAAGCGCAGCAGCAACCTCCCATGCTGCTTTCTGTTGCTCCTGTCGCGGAGGACTCACTGGCGGCCGCCGCAGAAGACGGAGCTGTAGTAATTTGGAACATGCATCAGCAAGAATCTGAACCACAACTCTTGGTTCACGGATCCACTGTTTGGAGCGTATATGGATTGCTGGATGGTGACTTGGTTACGGCTTGCCAGGACGGGCATGTTCGCATCTTCACGCGATCGACTGATCGCATGGCTCCTTTAGAGGTGAGACAAGCGTTTGCGGATGAAGTACGGGCGAAGAAGCAAGGGTCTGGACCGTCAGCAGAGGAGATTGCTAAATTGCCTCAATGGCAAACCAATCTACGATTGCGTGGGTCGAGTGAAGGACAGGTTCAACTGTTTCAGCGCGACGGCATTGCTATTGCCGCGCAGTGGAGCGCTGCTTCGCAAACTTGGATTGAAGTAGGCCAAGTAATGGGCAACCCTGGCGGCGGCGGTGGCGATAACGTCATTGATGGCATTACATATGATCATGTTTTCCCGATCGAAGTCGACTCACCGAGTCATCCTGGGGGCGTCGCGAGTTTGAGACTGGGTTACAATAATGGCGAAAATCCTTTTGTTGCTGCACAACGATTTATTGATGCCCATGTATTGCCGCAATACCATTTGTCACAAATTGCGGATTACATTACGCAGAGATCAGGACATGCTGGAGTGACGCTAGGAGGTCCAGCTGGTGGCTTCTCAGGTGGCAGCATGCCTTCTGCCGTAACGGGCGTGCCTTTTGCTGCATACAATTACCTGCCTATGAAGACGTACAAGGTGTTTGACTTGTCAGAGAAACAGGCGGCTACGACTATGGAGAAGATGAAGGCTAAGATTGAGGTTGTCGGCAATCTGTCAAATGATCAGCTGGCTTCGCTCTCAAGCTTGATGAATACGCTCCAGGCGACGAGCCGGTATCACGCCAGCGAAATCTCAGATGCAGAACTACAAGTCATTTTGGTAATTTTAAACACCTTTCCACCAGCAGAAGCATTTCCGGCGTTGGATCTTGGTCGCATGGCAGTGCTACATCCCGATGCGGCTAGCCGGGGTCGCTCAGCCTACTGGAGTCAAATTATTCAACGTGCCATTCAATTGTGTGAAACGTCGGCGACCGAAAATATCGAAGGCCCAGCTGCTGTCGGTATTCCTATGCTGTCGCTTCGCTTGTTTGCAAACGCTTTCAAGGGCGGTGCTGGTTCACTGGAAGCTGCAGCAACTAACTTGGAATCAATAGTGGACTGTGGCAAATCGTATGCAACATCGCCGAACAAGAACGTTCGGCTTTCCATTGCTACGCTAATCGGGAACATTTGCTTGTACCTCCATTCAGTAGCACAAGGTGGTTCAATATTCTTTCCATTGCAACTTCTATCGATCATTGACGAAATACTCAGCAACTACAAGCTGTACGAAGCAGAGGCCATTTTGAGGACGCTCATTGGACTTGGAACGCTTGTCATGGGTGTACCAGAAGCGAAGAATGCCGCGCAGTCCTTGTTTCTGGCGCCAAAAGTACAGCCTGCTGCATCGCAGCATGGTGACGATGCGAAGAATGCAGCTCGAGAAGTGTATTCCGTGTTGCAGTAAACGTAGAAATTTATTAACGTAAAAATAAGAATCATTTACCGCATGCCTTTTTTTGTTAAACTATGGCACGCCATTTCTTGGCATCGTAGGCCTTTACAACGACCATGGGGCACCGCCGGCGGACTTTAACACTCTCGGCCCCGTATTCTTGCTCATTTAAGTTCCTAGCCAATTGCAGCCAAAGAAAGTATGCATCGTATTCTTCCTGCAATGCTCCACAAAGAATTTGAACTGCTTTGGAGCTCAGCTCCCTCGTCACTGGTAAGGTACTGTGGTGCGACGTATTGCGAGCCTGCTTGGTTTGATTTACTGGTATTTTTACTGGCTTCGTCTGTCCCAGCAGTTGATTGACACGAGTCCAGTCATCCCACAGACTACCTTGCCGTGACGCATAAATGACTTGCTGCCTAATGTTTGGCATGAATGACAATATACGTCGAAAGGAGAAGAACAAGTGCGAAAAGATGCGCACTCGCCCATGAAAGACAGCCCTCGCAAAATCCTTGCATGATGTTGGCACGACATCATCTTGCGAGTAGGGATAGTAATAGTCTGTGTGGTTCCCTTCGAGATATAAAACGAAGGATTCCAGCGATGCAAAGCAGCTTGATGCAACGGCGTACTTTTCTCGCTTGTCCTTGATGTCAATGTCACCTCTGGCGTCAATGTTTCGTACATGTTGGTAGACAAACGCCGAGACGAGTCGGTCAAATGGATCTCGTGTCGATATCAAGTAGAAATCATGATGAGAATGTTGTAGAAGGGCAAAGTCAGGGACATGATAGTAGCTTTCAATGCGCCTCGAAGCCTCCGTTTCATCGACGACTTGGCGACACGGATGCGGCATGAATGAATGGCAGCCGTTCCGAAGCAGCAGCGAAATGGCACTTCCGCCAGTCTTTCCCATGTGTATAAAGGCACCGCCACTTGGTGATTGAGTTCGTAGTTTTTGGAAATTGTGCCGTTTGCTTCGAGCAAGGCCTGCAGCAGTCTGTCGTATTTGTGCATCATGACTAATCGCTTGCTGTTGTCTGGATCGTCGAAGATTCGCTCTTTCTCGAAGCGACATATGCGATATGTTGTATCGCTCAATCGATCCAATTTGGTCTAAATCATTTAGATGCTTGAATGACGAATGCCCATGCTGTATAACTTCATCCTGCCGCGAAGGCGACGGTGCGAGGAACACGGTCTCTCCGAGGTGCAGCAACTGAAAGCTTGCAAGGATAATTACAAATACCGAGAGCGCAAAAAAGGTCCATGGTACTGAGCAACAGCAACGTCGATGTCTCTGGTTTCGGCGCACAGCCGTCATATCAGCGCTGCTAATGAGTCTAATGGCAGCATGGTGAAAGAAAAGTGAATGTGGAGGTCACAAAATTAATCTCGTCGTGATGTCGAGTCGCAGTCGTGGTGAGACACACAATATTGCTACGTTACCCTTGCATCTCGCTTCCATTCTGTACTGTACTTTTGCGGCATGCTTGATCCCACAAGTACATGCGTCAGCCCGAAATTAATGTAAGATCCTGTTCATTGCGTGTATTTCGCTGATTCATACCTGGCTTGTGAGATCAATTCGCTGTTCGCTGGGCATCTATTGGCAAATGGCAAAGTATAAGACGTTGGCTGGCTTCCAGATATTATGTATGTCGATAGAAAACTACTTCTGTACAGTAACAGTACTAACATGAGACAAAAGTTAAATCATTTTATGATTAAAGCCATGGCTCGTCAGCAAGTTGGCTAATGAACATTCACCAGCCACCAAAGCGTCATTCGCACATGCTTTCGTCGTTTTAGTTCTCACGTATTGACGAGAATGTCATTTAAGTCTGCGTTCCAAGCATGCATTGGTTGTTTATAAGTAAAGCAAGCTTGGAACTACGGGCCTCATCCCCTACGAACCGTTCGACGGGCTGGTCTGAATCAGAGGCACAACAAGCATCGATGAAATGAGACGAACGTAGCTAAAATATCATATTCTACATACACTATCACTCACCTATATCCTCTAGACGTCCCACTCCATGGTTGCATTGGATTGAATACAGTCGCATTCAAGGTGGGTTGTCCTCTGCCGAGTGTATTGCCAGAGCCAAGACCCTTGTCGTCGGGTTTTGCAACCTTGTTTCTTCGTTCCTTTTCCTGAACTTCCTTCTCCTTTCGCTTGGCAGCAGCTTCCTTGGCCTTTTCATTGGCAATTTCCTGCTGCGCGGCTCGAATGCGAAGCATTTCCTCGCGATAATGTTGCTCGTCGACCGGCGTTCGTTGTTTCAGAGCTTGCGAACCGCCTCCGCGTGTTATAAACCTGTCTCGTACATCATGGATAGTTCGAATGACTGCGAACAAAAGAATTAGATTGGTCAAAAGTCATAAATCGCTGCACGATAGTGCCCTTTTGCTAATGAGGAATGTCACAAATTGCAACATTGATTCGTCGACTGAACAAGACACATGACTCACCAGGCTCCCGAAACAGATAGACGAATGCTAACGCGAGAACGACAGGAAAAGCATTCGTTTTAATTGCTCGGAAAGCTCCATTGATTAATAGAGCCAGCTGATTCAGCGGGCCAGTGTGCAGCTCCACCATGGTCACTCTTGTGCACGAATATAATATGTCGAGGCGCGCTAGCGCGGCGCTAGCGGGCCGTTTCCATCTTTTTCAGTCACGATAAGACAATCTGCAGTCATGATGCGACATTTTAGTGACGTTTCGCGAAGCTTCGCGGCTGCCCATTATCTGGAATCTCACCATGGCGGCACCTTCCGCGCGGCGGCTGGCCGTCAGTGGATTATCAAATCCTTTTGCATGCCAGATACAAGCTAAAAATGAAGTCCTGTTAGTCTTTATGCAACAAAGTATAATACGACGACGTTTCCTCCATGGCTCGCGATGCAGAAATCGGACCGCTGGCCATGCTGCGATTCCATCATGTCGCCACTTTTCCACTGAAAGTGAAGGCGACACCCAATCAGACAGCTTTCGGACAAACGAAGGAGTCGTTGAAGGTGTCTGGATGTTCATACGACACGGCGATCGAGCGCCATCGAGACCTCTCTGCCCGCCGCATCGTCGTGACGAGGAAGCTGCCTACTGGGTGACTCGGCTACCTTATCCAGATACAGCCACGGCCTTTGCCAAATTTTCCAAGCGATTTCCACTACTCATTCAACCAGGAACTAACCAAGGGAGCTTCATTGATGTGCACCGAAATCCCTTTGGATTTCTCACGCTGAGCGGACTCGATCAACTACGCGAAACCGGGCATCGCTTCTTCAACCGCTACAATCACCATGGGTATCACTTGCCCGATCATGATAAATTCAGCTACGAAGGTGCACAAGACTTTTTGGATGCTTGGAATGTGGCTGTATACTCAACCAACTATTTGCGGACAATCATGTCGGTGCAAAGCTTTTTGGACGGAATGCTTGGAACCAAGTGCTACGAATTCACACAAAATCAGCATACCCGGTCATTGCAACTTCATGTACATAAGGAAGAGAGAGTTCCAGATCATTCCTGGGCAAAAGTTGAAGAGCATGGGACGCAAATGAAGAATAAAGCTGCGATGCAACGCCATGACCATGACGACGACGACACTCTCGTTGGTATACGGGTACGCAACTTGGCCAACGACCCGCTCAACGCGTTTGATCGCAATCCCGATCTAATTGCCGAGCTTGTTTCCGAAGTAATGTTGAGTCCAGATTTTTTGAACAAGGACGCTGGAGCTGCCCCGCTCGCGGCGAGGCTGGCCAACTTTTTACCAGGCTTGGTGAGACCGTTTCGATCTGATTTTAGCGCCAAGTCCCCATCAGGGATAAATTGGGTAGAAGCAGCGGACCATTTCGTGTGGTACGTAACAAAAACAAAGTCGTTATGTATGTTCACAGAATGGACCTGGAAGGATCGTGTACGCTCATGCGATATCCTTACGTAATGAATTGACAGTCGGCAAGCGCACGGCGTTGACCTGGCCCTCTTTACGGACTTTGAGCACGACAGTGGAGTTGAACAAACCCTCGCCGCTATGGCCTATCAAACTACTGCCCATTTGGCCTGGAGGTTTCGTATGTGGTACGAAAATAAGAGACTTCTTGCAGCCATTGCAGCTCCTCCGTTGCGCGAGATTTCGAATCTGTTACGCGATACTGCCCAGCTGCCACAAGGAGAAAGGCGTCCTTTTGTGATCTACAGTTGCCATGATATTGTAAGTGGAACCTATTTAACGTACATTTCGTCCATATGTTGCTGAAAATGTCGCGTTCACACTCGCAACATTGTTTCGCTCAGACCATTTTGGGGTTGCTCTACGGCATCGGCGCTGACTTTCTTTTTGATGGGACGAGCATCGACGCACGCTTTTGGCCAGAATATGCTAGTCATTTGGTTTTTGAACTGGTGCGGATCAAGGATGGGCCGTCGACTGATGCGAGTCGCACCCATGTCGTTCGCGTCCTTCTGAATGGTAAACCAGTGCTTTCTCTCGACTTTGATCAAAGAGAAACTAAGTCACATTTAGGCAGAGGCCCAGAGCGTCTGTTGACAATAACAGACTTTGAAGAGTTAGTTACGAATTTGGAAAAAGCCGGTGGACATAATTATGAGCAATTGCTTGGAGGTCACTCCTTGAGCACAAAGTAAATTGCCGTCGCTACATCTTGCTAAATCACGCCTACAATTACTAAAATAGACAACACAACATAATTATCTCGAGCCGTTTACTATTTGCATATCCGACACAAGCATGATATGATCCGAACTAAACTGAGTCGACGGCAACGCCTGTCCCAATCGCGTCAGCTGCTCTTCCGTAGGTACTGCGGCGACGGAAAGCGGCATCAGATTCTGCGCCGAATACCAAACATAGTCAAGAACTCCCTTGAAGTTTTCCGTGTAATTGGTCGTCCACGGTTCTTCGCCAAGAACACTTTGGTACACACTGCCAAGCTGAAACGAGTGTGTGATGTTCATTGCATCTGGTAGAACATTTGCGACATCATCACCCGTAAAATTGACATCCGGATGACCAGGGTGAACGGTTTGTCGCATCATCAGATCGTACACTGCTGTATCCGGCGTCGAGTTGAAGTCTCCGCATATAACGAGCGGTAAGTTTGAGCCACGACCAATAATGAACGACTCGAGCTCCTGCAACAATTGCCAGGACTGCCAAAGCTTGACATCCGGGAAGTCCTTATTGCTATAAAGGTGCGTATTTGCAATACAGACTTGATTAATGTCGCGTGATGACCTCGAAGGCTGAATAAACTCAAGGACCACCAACTGCGCTACATTGTCTTTGGATAGGCGATTGATAAAAGCCGATCCCTCCTCACTCCGCGGATTAAGACCTAGCACTTGCGTCGCCTGTCGCTGCGCCACTTCGTTGAATTCAATGCTGTACGATTCAACCAGATGGAACCTTGATCGCCGCCAAAACAACGCGCAACCGTCCACCTTGCCAGCCAAACCCATGCTCTGTCGCGTTTTTTGCTTATAGACACCTTCGTAACCAGCATCACTTAAAGCTGCGTAAATGTGATTCTCATAGTGATCCGCTTGAATCTCTTGCAAACACAATACATCAGGTGCCGCATCCACAATTTCTCGCAAAATATTGTAGAATCGATAGTCCCAACTCAACGCCCAAAAGTCACAGTACGGATACTGCTGCTGCGTCGCATAAATTTCGGCAAGCACATTATACGTGGCCACACGAAAGCGTGGACCAACTCCAGCCTGCGCCTTGGCCGTGACAAAGTTGCGCTTGGCTGGTGGCGGCGCTCGGGCCAGCACAACGTCCGTCTTGACGACGCGCGACATTAACAGCTCGCCAGTCTCCAACGAGTAGGCGGCCGCTTCCACCTTGAACTTGCGCCCAACGTCGTCTTGCGTAGGAACGTATACTTGGTCGCGTGAGATTTCAACGTACTCGTCGTGAGCAGCGTCCGCCGCGCTGTAACCTCCGTGCGGCGTATTGGCATTCTGCATGCTGTGATTGTTGCTACTGCTGCTCTGTCCGCCATATCCAGCCAAAAATCCTCGAGGTGCTGGCGTGACAGGATTAGCAATTGCTGACGGATGTGTTGGACTTTTGGAGCCGCTGGATTGAATCGATCCAGTGTCATCGTAAACATCGATGTCGGAACCGTAGGACGCCGATCTGGATCGAGACGGAGTATTGCTTCGGCTATGCATGGTGATTCCTTCACTCATCAGCTGCTCTTTTGGTACGGTGTACTGCGTCTTCCAGGCATTGATAAAACATGACGAGTTGCAAAAGGTACACTTGTAGAGTGAACTTTGTGTTGATACGCATTGCAACGCGCAGTCCGTTCCTCCAAGCGCATGCTTGCTCCAGTCATGGGGACAAAAGGATGTTCTCCTCGGACACTTTTCGAACGCGCACGCCTCATGCAAGGGTCCCTTGAACCATCTGTAGGAAAACTCATGCTGCGGTGGTGGTTCCTTCATTTTCTTCGAGTGCGGTTGCATAATTCCGCCTTGCTTGTCAAACTCTCGCTCGTCCAGCTTCTTGCCGTACATGTAGGCGTGCGGCTGCATGGGACAGCCCTCGAGAGGACGATCCACTCGAAGCGATAAGTGCCACGAGTAGACGTAGTCCTTGGTGTTCATAATGTTCCCCTCAGTTACTGAAATAATAACAAGGTCGAGCAGAAGACTTCCGATGGATGAGTGCTTGCACCTCCCCACTCCAAATATATCTTCAAACTGTTATCCAGATTAGCAGAGCCAAAAAACCAGACACGCTCGCCTTTCTCGTGCTTGCTGAACTAACTACGCCAACAATAAACTTTCTAGAATCCCATGGTCCCCTTTGTCAATTGCTTCTCTGCTGCTGCTGCTGCTGTGTCCTTGGCGCAGCTCGCACGCGCGGACGGTCGCGAACGAACCGAATACGTCATGTCCGATCTTTAACAGAGCGGCACTGAAAAGTGGGGAGCCGCCACGACCCTCCGATCGATGCGCGCGGAGCTGCCACCATGGGAATTGAGGTACACATTTGCTCCATTCTTCAATCATCTATTGCAGCCTACTAAGAACATCTTATTCATTTAACCCTTAGCAACTAATTTAGGTGAAAAAATGCCAGTACAATCGGGAGCCGCGCCGCAACCCGATCCATTGCCGCCGCACAGCACGAATGTCGATGAGGAGATGCAGCGTGTGCGCTTGGCTTTGGAAACAATATTTGCCTCGCCCTCCAATGTCCAGCAGCAGCAACATGGCATTTTCCAACAACGACAATTAGCGGATCGTTACTTGACGAGTTTCCAGACGCAGCAGATTAGCTGGATGGTTTGCGATCGCTTGCTGCAGCAAGGCAATGAGCAGGAATGTTTTTTTGCGGCGCAAACACTGCATACAAAATGTCGTCTCGACGTGCAGGAACTTCCGCAGGATGCAATGGGTTCACTCCGAGACTCGTTATTAGGCCATTTGAACCGATACGCAGCTGTGGCTGCTCCATCCGCGGCGTTGCTGACGCAACTCGCATTGGCCGTTTCAGCCTTGGCGGTGCAAATGAATTGGACCACCATTCTTTCCGATTTGCTGGCGAATCAAGCTTCCCATCCCATGCTCATGCTTTCGGTGCTGACGGTCCTGCCGGAGGAATGTGCTTCGGATAGATTGCTTTTGCAGGATGAGCATGCTCGCTTCCAAATGCGCGATCACTTGGTTGCCTCGGCTCCTCATGTATTTCGCTTCTTGGAGGCGCAAGTACAATTGCAAACAGCGCGCGTGCTGCAAGCCTTTTGGTCATGGATACGATGGGTTCCTGTCCATCCGTCGTCGCTGCTGGACTGCGCTCTGCTGAAAATGTCCATTCAAACTCTGCACCAAACCCAATTTCTGGAGTCGGCCGCAGACATTGTCGTGGAAGTGCTGCGCATGTATCCGAGCCACAATCGTGGCAATGAAACACTTGTGCAATGGCTCATTCCAATCTTGTCGCAGCTCCCTATCCAAGACGCGCTACAAAGCAACAATGAGGACGTGTTGAGGGCATATACTCGCGTCGTGACGGAAATGGGCGAGAGTTACATGTCGTGCATCCTTGCGCCGTCGTCCAACGATCACGTCCACGAACGTGCCTTGGTGGAGAGCGTTTTGCAATGCTCGACGATTCAAAGCACGGAGATTGCTAGCATTACGCTGCACTTTTGGTATCGCATGATTATCGACTTGGAGTGCATTGATCCGTACGAATGGCGCGAGGAGTTGATTGCCGTCTATGAGCCACAAATTTTGCGGTTGATTGACGTTTGCGTCAAAGCGCTTATGAAGTATCCAACTGATATTGATGATTTACCGGATGACCTGGTGGAGGACTTGCATCGGCATCGATACTACGTGACGGAGACAGTGGAAGATTGCTGCCGACTGCTGGGAGGCCGCGTCATTTTGCAGCGCCTAGGAGACTTGTTTCGAAACGAGGTTGAGCAACTTGGTGGCACGCATCCACAGCAGGCAGAATGGCGGGGTATTGAATCTTGCTTGGCGTGCTTTGCGGCAATTCATCGGTTTGTTCCAAGCGACGAAGCATCGTTATTGCCTCAAATGTTTCAACTTATTCCGCAGTTGAGACGCGATATCAAGCCTTTGCGCTTTACGGCAAGCAAGGTGATTGGTAAATTTGCGTCATGGCTGTCCATGCATCCTGCTTTACTGCAGCCATTGCTCCCGTTCTTGGCGGAAGGTCTTGACATACCCGAATGCGCTCCAGCAGCAGCGGTTGCCATTAAAGAATTATGCCAGAGCTCGAACCAGAACTTTGTTATTGCCGAGCCAGTCATGCATCTTTATCAAAACATTATCGACAGTGGCAACGCTAAACATTTGGAGTTAGAGGATGAGCTCCATATTCTTGAAGGGTTGTGCCGAGCGCTGTCACGCCAAATAATTGGACAGCACTCGAATGGGTCGGATGTTCTCATTAGCTTGGCAAATCCAGTTGGCAGTCGTCTTGCGGCAGCTATCGCCAATCCTAGTGCATCGGCACGCCGCATTACTCCAGAACTTGATCGCCTGACCATCATCATTCAGCACTTGACAATTGTCCCGAACCCAGGCACGACACACCCTGTCATTGATCTCATGTCTTCGACATGGAATCTTTTAGATCAAGCGACGACTCGCTTTCCTGCCGACAACATGCTGGCTGAGAAGATTTGCCGCCTGCATAAGCATACGATTCGGTCGGTGGGTGCAAGTCAATATGCGCCAGTGCTCGATGCGCTGATCAAGCAGTTAGTTACCAGCTACCAAGTGACGAGGCAATCACCGTATCTATATGCGGCAAGCATTGTCGTCACTGAATACGGGCAAAATCCTGCGTTTGCGACAAAAATATTTGAGATGGTGGCGTCCATGGCATCTACGTCGTTTTCGTTTCTACAAAGTATTCAGGACATGACGAATCACCCTGACGTTGTTGAAGAATTGTTTTACTTGATGGCTCGGGTTATTAGCTGTTGTGCCGACCTGCTAATTGTCAACCCATTGTTGGCTTCCTTGTTCCAGTGCGCTGTTGTTGCCATTCAGCTGGACCATTCTCGCGCTAACAAGGGAACAGTTGATTTTCTGAATAAGACGTTGTCATACGGATTGTCGCTCCGAGAGCGTCAGAGCCCGGAGTGCTCAGCTTCTCTGCAGAATGTCTTGACACAGCAAGGTGCTGGACTCGTTCACAATCTGGCGCGCGCGTTAATGGGCGATTTGCCGATCTACACAAACCAGATCCCAGAGCTCATTTGGAAGTTGAATTTGCTTTGCCCCAACTTGCTGAGCCAGTGGCTGGCGTCGGCGTTCGGATCGGTGGCTGTACCGGAGCGGGCGAAGAATGATTTTATGGGAGCCTTGAGCACCAACTTGGCCCGTGATGAATTCAATCTTGCCGCATCAGCGTTTCAATCTGCCTGCCTCCGCGACCGGCGTTTTCGGATGAAACGTCGACCTTGAGTGGTGACAGAGTTTAATGAGATGAAATGTCTGACTGGGAGTTGCACTACTTGGGCTTTATTATGACAAAGATAGGTTATGAAGAAATCGTACTTAGAAGGCTGAAAGAGCTGTATGTAGCAACAGTGTGATTGCGTTCGTCTCATGCAACGGACGATCGTGATTGCCTCTACTCAGCACGTTGAAAGTGGCTTCCAGCGCGACAACTTATCAAAAATAAACTTCTCCCTTGACGCCACTATCATTTGGTCGATTAATCCACAAAGTAAGCGCCCTTCTGA
Source organism: Mayamaea pseudoterrestris (assembly GCA_027923505.1). Classification (NCBI taxonomy): domain Eukaryota; phylum Bacillariophyta; class Bacillariophyceae; order Sellaphorales; family Sellaphoraceae; genus Mayamaea; species Mayamaea pseudoterrestris. Next base: position 168,088 of record BROI01000018.1, on the reverse strand, counting down.
CCTTGCTCTGATGCTTCACCTTTTGCACCGAATGAACCAAGCAGGAATCAAACACGAGCAGTCGACCATGCTTAGGTGCCACATCAACGTAGTCCATACTCTGCGCATCGTCAACATTCCTCAAATGCTGCGTATATGGCCAAAGCCGAAGAGCTCCTCCGTCCGTTTCAAGGTTCCACTCTTGATCGTTCATGTACAGTATGCAAGTGTACGCGCGAAAGTTGCTTCGAATAAGTTGATTGTCTTGTTGCGCTCGTTCATTCGTCAAGGAATTGTCAGAATGCGCTTTATAGAAATCACCATGTTTGTATTCGGCATATTGAATCTCCTTTGGCACAGTGAGTGGTCGTTCTAGAGTCGCTGGATGAATTGGTGTGTATGATGGGCTGGGCGGTAAATGGAGTTGATCGTTCAGAATCGTCGCACAAGCCATGAGCAAGTCAAACGGCTCGGCCCAACCGCGTGTCTCGGCTACTTGTCGACTATGGAAATGCACATGATCAGTACGGATATGGTCTCCTTGTCCGGTATTTTGTAGTTGTTCGGTCCAATCTTTTAAACTCGACAAGGTCATCAAGTCACTTGGCAAAATGTCGTTTAGCACTACATAGCCCTTACTGCGTAGCGCCTCCAGAGAATCCTTACATTCAAGCAGCTGCTGTAGGCGCTGAAAGGCTGGTTGACTTGGTATCGTCAATGGCGGCTGATGCCCTGGTTCGGGAGGCGATGCATTCAAGTGCTCGACAATGGCGACTCGCAACGGTTGCAGGTCGAGTTCTTTTTCAACGTTTCGTCGGTTAGCATATAGCTGTTGACATAACCATCCAAAATCTGAGCCTTGTTTGCAGTCAAACCGGAGCAGCATTTCTGCATATCGTTGTTTGTTCATTCTTGTTTCTTTCATAACAATGCTAGCTTGCAAAGCTGGAACTGTGACTGCCGAGGCATCGCGATCTATCTGGGTGTATTCGCAGTTCACAAGACGAGCGAAAGCTGCCTTGAAGTCGACATCTTCGTGAAGAGCAGGAAGTATAACATTCTTCTGCAATGCTGTGATCACGTTTACTTGCAGTATGAGACAGCATAGCGCTCGCAATCTCATGGTGACCATTATGGTTGCGTTCATGATGGAGGTGCAGAAAATAACCGCTACGACAAATTATCACCGCTACGACATTATCTGGCAGCCACCGATTTTCCATCACGCAGCAGCGTGACACGAGGATCCGAGATCGGAGAGCGAGAATCGAAGCAGCGTGTACTCATCTCTAAGGCGACGCTGTGAACGCATTTATACTTGAAATGACTCCACGTTCCTCCTCTCGCGGAGTCATCTCGGCGCATGACATGCTAGCTGAGCTCGCAGAACATAATGCCTTTTTCGACATGGTGGTTGACATGATTCCATCGAAGCTTTACATTGCCGGCCAATCAGGCGACGACTTTAATCCTCGCTACCAAAAGATGCCAAACAAGGACAGCAAGGAGTCGAGACGGGCCGAGGCCAAAGCTTCCAAGCGTCGTAAGCTTGATCCAGCGCAAACGGAGTCAACGGTGCAAGTCAAGCAGCGTCTAGAAGAAAGCAACGGCACAACGACTCTTCGCATTCTACCTGCACCAGCATCATCCCCAGTAGCAGCCAAGGCAGCCACTAGCTCGACACCAAAGGCCGTTTCACCTCATCAGTCTCGCATCGAAGCACTCCGCGAGAAGCTGCACTCCAAGATTGCCGAAAAGGCTGGCCATCGCCCACCGCCCGACCAAGTCAGCAAGCGTGCCGCGCGCCGCGCCATGAAGGAGCAACGCAAGCAGGAGCAGCAAAAGCGAGCTGCGACGAGTCAAGTCAATCGTAACGCGAGTCAGCCGACGGTGTACAAGATGGATGCGAATGGATCGCGAGACAACAATGTGGCGAGTGACTTGCAGACTTTGGATTTTGGCAGAATTGCTGGATGGAACCACAATCAATCGACGAGCAGCAACTATATGGAATCAAACAAGGCTTTAAAGAACTTGTCTAAACCCAAAAACATTAAGAAACTACTTGAGGATGCAGAAAAGAAGCGCGAAAAGCTGGAGCAACTAAAGCAAGGTTCCGAGGACGACCAAGCCAAGGCCAAGGCCATGCTTTGGAAGGACACGCTGGCGGAAGCTGATGGCACCCGCGTCAAGGATGATCCGCACAAGCTCAAGAAGCAACTCAAGCGCAAGGTTGCCAAGAAGAAGCAGTCAACCAAGGCTTGGAAGACACGCGCGGAAGGTACCAAGGAGGCGGCGCAGGAGCGTCAATCGATTCGCTCGCATAACTTGAACATGCGCAAGGTTGGTGGCAAGGCGGGCGCCAATTTGAGCAAGAAGGAAATCAAGACGCCTGGAACGACAACGCCCGGCAAGTCGGAGGACGAGGCGGGTGGTCGGCGTCAGTCACGCGCTGGTTTCGAAGGACGCAAACAAGCGTTTCTTAATAGCGGCAGCAAGAAGAATGGCAAAGAGTAGTAGCGAGCTTATTACTTGAAATGTCATTTATTGCCGTTTCAATCACTGGTTAATTGGTGATCTAGCCGCAAACGTTTCCCTTATCGTCCTTCACAAACTCAGCCGCGTGGTGTACTTGCTACGCCGAGTAGTTGAGTCCTCGTAGTCGCGTTTCGCGTGCAAGGACGCCAGCCATTTTCTCAGTCCTTTGCCTCCTTGCCCATTGGTCCATGAGTTTCTGTTGCCAATCATATTTTTATATATATTCCTAACTATTCTATGAAAGGGCACCAAAGTCCCCGGTAGTGATCTTGGTTCAAAACTTGCACCTCCTCCTAGCCGATTGCCCTATTCGTCCAGCATGCCCAGCATGTCCAGCATGAACATCTAGGAGTGCTTCCACTTGTACCGGACTTTCTGTATCAAAGTTAAAAGGTGCTAAGGTATGGTAGCTAAAGGTGACACCTTTCATCAAAGCAGCAAGTCGTGGATGAGTAGTGACGGTGCGACTTTATAAATCAGAGCAAGCATTGGCAGTGACGAGAGTCGACCATGGGATTGTCGCCGTCTCACTACCGTCGTAATAGTGTTACTTTGACAACAAAAGCCATCTGAACATGTCAGGGAAAGGGTTTGCTAATATAGGCAATAATGTGCAAGTAATTACAGCGGGAGGAGCCGGCTCTGGAGGCGCCAAGCCGCAGCGACGCACGCCATCGACAAACGCGGCCCAGAGCGAGCGATCTATTTTGGATGAACCAAGAGCAAAATCAAGCAATACATTGGAATATGAAGACACGGAAGCAGCGGAGGATGCCGAAGATAATATATATGGGAGTGATCCTTTGCAACCAAAGAGACAAAGTCCTTACAAGGACAATGACCATTTCGGAATAACGGATACATCACTTGATCATCACGAGCTGGGTACATCGCCTTCTTCACCCTCCCATCAATCACCAAAGTCACAAGAACTATTTTGGTTATTCATATGTTTCATGGGAATCATGTTTTCCTTTGTCGCCTACGGCCTCTTGCTCGAGTACACGACGAGTGGTGGCCGCAAGCTCCACGAGCTTTCCTTTCTGTTTGTCACGTCGGGATTGTACACGCTCACGGCTGCTGCTGGACGCTATGTTCGAGACGAAACTCCAACGACCATTCCACCGGCTCGATTTGCAATTCTTGGCTTGACGAGTATGGGAAGTACATTCTGTTCGGTGCGGTCTCTGCGGTGAGTAGACTAAACTCGGGCAGTTTCCTACGATTTTCTTTCACGTCAATGAAGGGCAATGTCTCACATCGCCTCCCCTGTTTCTCTGTTACACTGTTTCTAATCTCTTCAACATGATACAGCTACGTTATCTATCCCATTCAAGTCCTCGCCAAGAGTTGCAAGCCCGTCCCAGTCATGCTCATGGGCACACTCATGGGCAAGCGATATCCAATGAAAAAGTATGTCAACGTTGTCATGATTGTATTGGGAGTCGCCTTGTTCATGGGAGCGGGCGACAAGAAAAAGTCGAGCGACGCTGACGGTAATACAGACTCGGCGGCTCAAGTGATTGGCATTCTCTTGCTCTTTGTGTCGCTATGTTTCGACGGCGGCACTGGAGCCTACGAAGACAAGCTCATGAGTGTGCACTCGGTGCAGCCGTTTGATTTAATGTATAACATCCAACTCGGCAAGACTATCTTGGCAGGTGTTGGTCTCTTGGTGTTCAACCAGGTGCATGTATTCCTTCAAATGATTCAAGACATGGGATTCTTGCTGGTCGCACTTGGCTTGACCGGTGCGCTCGGTCAGGTGTTCATCTTTGTCACGATTGCAAAGTTTGGAGCACTGACATGTTCCATCATTGGGCTGGCCCGAAAGGTCACAACGTTAATTGCAAGTATCTACTTTTATGGCCACTACTTGAACTCGACGCAATGTTTTGGGCTTGTAGTAAGCGTTGGCGCCATGGTAATGAATTTCATGGGCAAGTCGAAGAAGGGTGGTGGCCATGGTGGCGACCACGGCCCAAAGCTATTGGAAGTGTCGGAGGAAATGACCAAAATGTTGGACGAGCGCGACGACGAGGACGACGGTGTCGAGTTGGCAGGTGGCAAGTTTCGCGATGACAAGGTTTTAGTGTAATGGCTTATCGGTCTTAATATGCTATAACACGGGGAGTAAATTAATTCCGCAACTATTGCAGTCACGTATTTGTAGAGCATTCTCTGACTGTGTACCGTCTTCCAATGCTTTGAAGTGCTTAAAAGGTTGAATATTAAGCATGGTACATAAATGCAAATGAACAGCTGCTTTACATTTTAGTCAAGGCATGGGAAGGTGCGCTTGGCTATTATATCAACAGCATTACTGGTAGAATGTACGTTAGCTAATGAAAACCTCTAAGACATTGAAAAATTTGGAAGCATGCGACGTTTCTCAACCTCGCACAATGCAACACACGAAGGCGAGCAGACAATAACATGAAGGCATTAATCTATGCTCTACTCGTGCTCAGTACTCTTGCGGGAACTAACGCTTTCCATGTATCTAACATTATAGCACCGGTAGTCACACGGGCCAGTCGAAACAAGCCAACGACACTTCCTGGAGCGTCCGGTAAAACGTCATTTTCGCCGAAAATGTCGCACCGCTTCTAAATTTTAGTCGTGGATAAGATTTGATTGGTGAAAATGCGCGCGTGCCAATCCAGTCTATGCTTGCGCGCCAACGGATCGCCGAATTTACTTTCAGACGTTGTCTGAATCAGAAAGATACTTTCAGACATTGTCTGAATCAGAAAAGTACTTTCAGACACTGTCTGAAAGTGAAAGATACTTTCAGATTCTATCTGATTAAGCCTAATTTTTCTGAAAGCGAAGTCAATGATATTTTATAGCTTATGATTGGTCGTGGAGGCAGCTGTTTCCATTGAAATGTCTCGATGGTATGACTGCCACCACCAAGTTTTCGACGACGACGACCATGGCACCTTCGACAAGCACTGACTAGCCATACAGCTTGTTGCAATACGTGTTATAAATGGTCATTCGTGTCAAGAACCTGGCAATATAGTAATGGTTTCCCAGGAAAAGGATGATGTGTTGGCTGCATGAAGCGGAACTGGCGCCTGGGCCCCCATGAACACAAATCGTGTCGTCGTGAGCTCCACAGGCCCCTCACGACCAAACCAACTTGACAGATCCAATCGCCATATATTATTTAGTCTATTTTGAAGATGAAATTATTAGAATTGGCCTTCTATAGCTTGAGCTGACAGTGGTAGTGCTTGTAAGCGTATGCACGGCAACGAGCGTTGTCGAAGGCATCAAGTTCACCGTCATGGATGGCTGCACATAATAAAAATGACTTTTTTGACCATTGATATTTACAGCATCTGCAAAAAGTACTTTAAACGTAATAGTCACATACTTTCAGATTCTGTCTGAAAGTAAAAAGTACTTTCAGACATTGTCTGATTAAGCCAGATACTTTCAGACATTGTCTGAATCAGAAAGATACTTTCAGACATTGTCTGAAAGTAGCAAATCGCAGACTCTGAAACAGCTGGACGGGCTGGCGCGCCGCGCCGGCATTGCCTTCAACTGATCTTCGAAGCGTCAACGGAAACTTGAGTGCCAGTATGACATTTAGTCACGAAAAGTCATTTTACCGGACGCCCCTGTGGCGTCGATCAAGCCGATCAGAGTACCTTTGTTGGATGCCACCAACAAGAAGAAAGCTGTTGACGAAATTAAAACTGATCCGTTTCAATTGGATTGGCTGCTGCCAACGAAGAATCCATACATGCTGTTCGTCTACCCGATATTGTTCATCTTTGCCGTCGACTTCTTCCACCTCGGTCCTTCTTCGCATTGAGAGTCGATGAAAGCAAAGTACTTGTAACTTTTATAGACAAATCTGTGTTACACTTTGACAATCTTTTCTTAGATCGAATCGACGCGCAGCGGCTAGCCTGGAAAATTGTCCGCATTGTCAGCTCACTTTAAAGGATCAATTGTCTTGAGTTCTGTTAGCAGATTTTCAAGTATCGACCGCTTTCCAACCACCGAGACCACCCAATGGACAAACTTGGCGATGAACGCAGACGCCAAGACGAAGGAAAACAGAAACAACATGGGAAATGTGACCAAGTCAATTCCAAGAAAGACCTCGGGTTCCAAGAATATATCACCTAGGCCAATCGATGTTGAACTAATATAGCCAAACCAATACCCATCCGATAGGGTAAAGGTTGAAGCAGTTCCATCGAGTCGTTCATGTTTCCACCGCGTCGTGAAACTGGCAATCGACAGCATGGATAAAATGTACAACCCGCCCCAAAGAAAGCAGCTTGTCCAGGTTCGCGTAAGGAAGCGCAGCTTGTAGCGAACAAGAGCGTCGTCAACAATACTTGCGACGACGTAGCCAGCCGTCGACAAGATTGCACCAAACGCCAGAATGGACAAGAAACCAAGCACGTAAACTATACGGCGACCCATGGCAGTTGTAATGTTTTGATTTCCGTAACCCACCGTCGACAAGATAATGAACCAGAACCAGCCGCTCGCTGCTGCATTCAACTCACATGCAGTGCCTCCAGTCGCTTGGTCAATGCTTTGTTGGTAGGCATGCAGTTTAGCTTTTGTTAGATTCACCGGGTCGCTACCATCCCCAGAGGCAATAGATGCATTCAAATGCTGCTGATATAGCTGTTGCTGATCCGCCCACCAAGTTTGCGTAAACAAGTCTCGCTGGGCTTGGGGCTGGATCTCACTGAGGTTGGATCTCGTCAACCATGGAACTGAAAGTGATTCAATGCCACGTGCACCTGGAAAACACCGAATCCAGTTGAAGGTCATGCTAGCCGAGTTTGCCGTTGAGTTCTTGAGCTTTCGAAAGAGTTGTTCTACCGCTGGAGTGGCCGCTTGACCACACTCCTTCATGAATTCGTACAGATCAGTCGTATTGATCGTCACCATACTTCCAGAACTGCTTTGATCATTGCGATAGACATCTTGAAAGGAATTGCTATCTTGACTAGCTTTGAGAATGTAGTCTGACAGTTTCTCCGTCAAATTATGAGACTGCGTGTCATTGAAAAAGAACAAATTCATACAAAGCTTGGGAATGCGCGACGTGATTTCGCCAAGAGTCATGGCAGCCGACAAACTCTTGGCAGTATTTTCAAGGTTCTTGTCATTAACATGAACTTCATTGGGAGCCTCCGACTTGGCCAGCATGAGTCCAACAAGTGTTGCCAGCACCACGAGAAGTCCCAATGGAAGCAAGACGCCGTAGCACAAGGCTGTAATCCGAGGAAAAGACTTAAGACACCGCCATAAGCATCTATTTTTGGTAATGAGTCGATAACAGATACCACCTCTTTCGCTGATATTACTTTGTCTCGGGTCTGCTGACGCTTGTATGATAGACTCTGTCGGTGCTTTCGCTTGTGGATTGTCAACGACATTTTTCAACGAGCTGCTCGCATCTGATGCTGGTGCTGCGTCTCCTTCGCTGTTTGCGTCGGAACCATTTGGAAATTGCTCTGCAACAGACATCTGCTGCTCCTCATCCTGACTGTCACCATCATCCTCATGTGAAGCTTCACGATGGGTAGTCATGGTGGTCTTGATTCATCTCGTCGTATCAAGTGCGAAGCAAAGTGATCGAGTTGCTTTGGAAACGGCACGCGCGGTTGCCGCGCCGCGCGCGCAGGCGCGCCGTCACGTTTTCGTTTCATTCACAAGATCGCGTGGCTCATTCATTCCTCAAGGCCTGATGTATACACAATGAAGCTACTAGTCTCGTTATGTTCATGCGCTGTGATAATAGCAAGGAGTGTGCAAGCCTTTCAATCTCTCCATGATACTAGACGGTCGGCAATCCTGACGCGGCTATATGGCAAGAAAACGCGAGACGAATCGGAAGACTTGAATCCTTTGACAAAGGCTTCATGGTACGCCGTTGAAGCCTTTGGCAATCTATTTGGAGACAAGAGTAAGCAGCAGCAATCGCCTGGAGCAACGCAAGCTTCACTAGTGTACAGCATGGATCAGCCGCCATCGTCCTTGCAAGAAACTTTGCAACGCATCCAAGCCGACAATCAGCGTCAGTACTTTTTATCCGGCAGCATTGATGAACTCATTTATGACCCCGACTGCGTCTTTAGCGACCCTTTCGTCTCTTTTCGGGGACGAGATCGGTTTGTACAAAACCTGGCCAACTTGGGATCATCCATTACCGAGTACAGCGCCAGGCCGCTCCAGTACGACGAGTCGACGAAAGAAAATGCCGGCAACACTGCATTGGCCACTCCACCAGTCGTAACGACAAAGTTCATGGTCAAGCTGCAGCTCAATCTACCGTGGAAACCTGTATTGGCGTGGCCATGGGGAGTCATTTGCGAGATTGATCCGGAATCAAACTTGATTGTATCGCACAAGGAGACGTGGGACATTGAGCCACTTGAAGGCGTGAAGCAAATCTTTCGCAAGCCGACGACGCAAGTGTAATGACATAAACATGCCAAGACTGTCATAAACCTAAGACTAATAGTAACTGCGCGCCGTTCATTGATTGCTCGGCAGCGCCGACGCCTCATGCAAGGGCTCTCCAAATGTATTGCTAAATATCAATTCCTCCATTGGATGCCTAATTCTTGTACCTTTCGTTGACGAAATGGAAGATTCGCTTGTATCGTCTGCCTGGTGAAGCGCCTTCCAGTGCTGACAATGACCGGTACCGCGTAGGGCAACAAAAAATTCAAAATGCGTTGTATTATACCACCCGCAGGATAACCCTCCAAAGAAATTGTGTCTAGACCGCGCGAGGCGCACGCTAGCATGAATGTCATGGCAACCATGAGTATTTGCTTTGATGCCCATGTTTTCGAGAATAATATCCTCTATTGTTTGTTGACATTTTGAGCCAATGCTGGGGTGACTATCACCCCAATATCCACCAGCCTGTCTGCCATGGTGAGACTTGGCAGATATAAAAAAAAATGGTGGAGCTGCCAGCAGTGCACCTCAACTGGTACACAGACTGCCAGATTGTCCTTCAGATCCAAGAATATTGAAACCAAAATACATATGATACAATTGGACCAATAGTCATGTCAATTGTGGTGTGGAACCCAGCATTGCGCCATGAGACTCCGCACATTCAACAACTTGTTGAATGTGCAAGCAACGCATCATGCTTTGGCTACAGGATCAATATCCTTGCCTGCTAAGCCATCCAACCCCTTTCCTCTTAGGTTTGTTGACATTTTGAGCCAATGCTGTGGTGACTTTTGCCCCCATATCCACCAGCCTGTCTGCCATGGTGGGACTTGGCAGATTCAATAACTTGTTGGATCTGCCAGCGGTGCACCTCCACTGGTACACAGACTGCCAGAATGGCCTGCAGATCCGAGAATATTGAAACCAAAATACATATGATACAATTGGACCAATAGTCATGTCAATTGTGGTGCGGAACGCAGCATTGTGCCATGAGAATCTGCACATTCAACAAGTTGTTGAATGTGCTAGCAGTGCACCATGCTTTGGCTACAGGATCATCAGCCTTGCCTGCTGAGCCATCCAACCCCTTCCTTTTATGTATGTTGACATTTTGAGCCAATGCTGTGGTGACTATTGCCCCCATATCCACCAGCCTGTCTGCCATGGTGGGACTCAGCAGATCCAATAACTTGTTGGAGCTGCCAGCGGTGCACCTCCGCTGGTACACAGACTGCCAGAATGGCCTGCAGATCCAAGAATATTGAAACCAAAATACATTTGATACAATTGGACCAGTAGTCATGTCAATTGTGGTGTGGAACGCAGCATTGCGCCATGAGACTCCTCACATTCAACAAGTTGTTGAATGTGCTAGCAGTGCACCATGCTTTGGCTACAGGATCATCAGCCTTGCCTGCTAAGCAATATAACCCCTTTCTGCTTATGTTTGTTGACATCTTAAGCCAATGCTGGGGTGACTATCACCCCAATATCCACCAGCCTGTCTGCCAAGGTGAGACTCGGCAGATCCAATAACTTGTAGGAGCTGCCAGCAGTGCAACTCAACTGGTACACAGACTGCCAGAGTGCCCTGCATATCCAAGAATATTAAATCAAAATACATATGATACAATTGGACGATTAGTCATGTCAATTGTGGTGTGGAACGCAGCATTGTGCCATGAGACTCCGCACATTCAACAAGTTGTTGAATGTGCTAGCAATGCACCATGCTTTGGCTACAGGATCATCAGCCTTGCCTGCTAAGCCATCGAACCCCTTTCCTCTGACGTTTGTTGACATTTTGAACCAATGCTGTGGTGACTATCACCCCAATATCCACTAGCCTGTCTGCCAAGGTGAGACTCGGCAGATCCAATATCTTGTAGGAGCTGCCAGTGGTGCACCTCAACTGGTACACAGACTGCCAGAGTGCCCTGCAGTCACAAGAATATTGAAACCAAAATACATATGATACAATTGGACCACTAGTCATGTCAATTGTGGTGTGGAACGCAGCATTGCGCCATGAGACTCCGCACATTCAACAAGTTGTTGATTGTACTAGCAGTGCACCATGCTTTGGCTACAGGATCAATATCCTTGCCTGCTAAGCCATCCAACCCATTCCTCTTATGTTTGTTGACATTTTGAGCCAATGCTGGGGTGACTATCACCCCAATATCCACCAGCCTGTCTGCCAAGGTGAGACTTGGCAGATCCAATAACTTGTAGGAGCTGCCAGCAGTGCACCTCAACTGGTACACAGACTGCCAGAGTGCCCTGCAAACCCGGGAATAATTTACCAAAATACATATGATACAATTGGACCAATAGTCATGTCAATTGTGGTGTGGAACGCAGCATTGCGACATGAGACTCCGCACATTCAACAAGTTGTTGAATGTGCAAGCAGTGCACCATGCTTTGGCTACAGGATCATCAGCCTTGCCTGCTAAGCCATCCAACCCATTCCACTTATGTTTGTTGATATTTTGAGCCAATGCTGTGGTGACTATTGCCCCCATATCCACCAGCCTGTCTGCCATGGTGGGACTCAGCAGATCCAATAACTTGTTGGAGCTGCCAGCGGTGCACCTCCGCTGGTACACAGACTGCCAGAGTGCCCTGCAGTCACAAGAATATTGAAACCAAAATACATATGATACAATTGGACAATAGGCATGTCAATTGTGGTGTATAACACAGCATTGCACCATGAGACTCCGCACATTCAACAAGTTGTTGAATGTGCTAGCAGTGCACCATGCTTTGGCTACAGGATCATCAGCCTTGCCTGCTAAGCCATCCAACCCATTCCTCTTATGTTTCTTGATATTTTGAGCCAATGCTGGGGTGACTATCAACCCAGTATCCACCAGCCTGTCTAGCATGGTGAGACTTGGCAGATTCAATAACTTGTTGGAGCTGCCAGCGGTGCACCTCCACTGGTACACAGACTGCCAGAGTGCCCTGCAGACCCGAGAATATTAAAACCAAAATACATATGATACAATTGGACCAATAGTCATGTCAATTGTGGTGTGGAACGCAGCATTGTGCCATGAGACTCCGCACATTCAACAAGTTGTTGAATGTGCAAGCAGTGCACCATGCTTTGGCTACAGGATCATCAGCCTTGCCTGCTAAGCCATCCAACCCCTTTCCTCTTATGTTTGTTGACATTTTGAGCCAATGCTGGGGTGACTATCACCCCAATATCCACCAGCCTGTCTGCCATGGTGAGACTCGGCAGATCCAAAAAATTGTTGGAGCTGCCAGCAGTGCATCTCAACTGGTACACAGACTGCCAGATTGGCCTGCAGATCCAAGAATATTAGAACCAAAATACATATGATACAATTGGACCAATAGTCATGTCAATTGTGGTGTGGAACGCAGCATTGTGCCATGAGACTCCGCACAAGCAGTGCACCATGCTTTGGCTACAGGATCATCAGCCTTGCCTGCTAAGCAATCCAACCCCTTTCTGCTTATGTTTGTTGATATTTTGAGCCAATGCTGTGGTGACTATTGCCCCCATATCCACCAGCCTGTCTGCCATGGTGGGACTCAGCAGATCCAATAACTTGTTGGAGCTGCCAGCGGTGCACCTCCACTGGTACACTGACTGCCAGAGTGCCCTGCAGACCCGAGAATATTAAAACCAAAATACATATGATACAATTGGACCAATAGTCATGTCAATTGTGGTGTGGAACGCAGCATTGTGCCATGAGACTCCGCACATTCAACAAGTTGTTGAATGTGCAAGCAGTGCACCATGCTTTGGCTACAGGATCATCAGCCTTGCCTGCTAAGCCATCCAACCCATTCCACTTATGTTTGTTGACATTTTGAGCCAATGCTGTGGTGACTATCACCCCAATATCCACCAGCCTGTCTGCCAAGGTGAGACTTGGCAGATCCAATAACTTGTAGGAGCTGCCAGCGGTGCACCTCCACTGGTACACAGACTGCCAGAGTGCCCTGCAGACCCGAGAATATTAAAACCAAAATACATATGATACAATTGGACCAATAGTCATGTCAATTGTGGTGTGGAACGCAGCATTGCGACATGAGACTCCGCACAAGCAGTGCACCATGCTTTGGCTACAGGATCATCAGCCTTGCCTGCTAAGCAATATAACCCCTTTCTGCTTATGTTTGTTGACATCTTAAGCCCATGCTTGGGTGACTATCACCCCAATATCCACCAGCCTGTCTGCCATGGTGAGACTTGGCAGATCCAATAACTTGTTGGATCTGCCAGCGGTGCACCTCCACTGGTACACAGACTGCCAAAGTGCCCTGCAGTCACAAAAATATTGAAACCAAAATACATATGATACAATTGGAGCAATAGTCATGTCAATTGTGGTGTGGAACACAGCATTGCGCCATGAGATTCTGCACATTCAACAAGTTGTTGAATGTGCTAGCAGTGCACCATGCTTTGGCTACAGGATCATCAGCCTTGCCTGCTAAGCCATCCAACCCATTCCTCTTATGTTTGTTGACATTTTGAGCCAATGCTGGGGTGACTATCACCCCAATATCCACCAGCCTGTCTGCCATGGTGAGACTCGGCAGATCCAATAACTTGTTGGAGCTGCCAGCAGTGCACCTCAACTGGTACACAGACTGCCAAATTTGGCCTGCAGATCCAAGAATATTGAAACCAAAATACATATGATACAATTTGACCAATAGTCATGTCAATTGTGGTGTGGAATGCAGCATTGCGCCATGAGACTCCGCACAATGTGCTAGCAGTGCACCATGCTTTGGCTACAGGATCATCAGCCTTGCCTGCTAAGCCATTCAACCCATTCCTCTTATGTTTGTTGATATTTTGAGTCAATGCTGGAACAACTATCACCCCCATATCTGCCAGCCTGTCTGCCACGGTAGGATTCGGCAGATCCAATAACTTGTTGGATCTGCCAGTGGTGCACCTCCACTGGTACACAGACTGCCAGAATGGCCTGCAGACCTGAGAATAAAAATACATATGATACAATTGGACGATTAGTCATGTCAATTGTGGTGTGGAACGCAGCATTGCGCCATGCAACTCTGCACATTCAACAAGTTGTTGAATGTGCTAGCAGTGCACCATGCTTTGGCTACAGGATCATCAGCCTTGCCTGCTAAGCCATCCAACCCCTTTTCTCTATGTTTGTTGACATTTTGATCCAATGCTGTGGTGACTATCACCCCAATATCCACTAGCCTGTCTGCCAAGGTGAGACTCGGCAGATCCAATATCTTGTAGGAGCTGCCAGCGGTGCACCTCCACTGGTACACAGACTGCCAGAGTGCCCTGCAGTCACAAGAATATTGAAACCAAAATACATATGATACAATTGGACCACTAGTCATGTCAATTGTGGTGTGGAACGCAGCATTGCGCCATGAGACTCCGCACATTCAACAAGTTGTTGAATGTGCTAGCAGTGCACCATGCTTTGGCTACAGGATCATCAGCCTTGCCTGCTAAGCCATCCAACCCATTCCACTTATGTTTGTTGACATTTGAGCCAATGCTGGGGTGACTTTCACCCCAATATCCCCATGCATGTCTGCCATGGTGAGACTTGGCAGATCCAATAACTTGTAAGGTCTGCCAGCGGTGCACCTCAACTGGTACACAGACTGCCAGAGTGCCCTGCAGATCCAAGAATATTAGAACCAAAATACATATGATACAATTGGACCAATAGTCATGTCAATTGTGGTGTGGAACGCAGCATTGTGCCATGAGACTCCGCACATTCAACAAGTTGTTGAATGTGCAAGCAGTGCACCATGCTTTGGCTACAGGATCATCAGCCTTGCCTGCTAAGCCATCCAACCCATTCCACTTATGTTTGTTGATATTTTGAGCCAATGCTGTGGTGACTATTGCCCCCATATCCACCAGCCTGTCTGCCATGGTGGGACTCAGCAGATCCAATAACTTGTTGGAGCTGCCACGCATCACGCGATCGTGAGGCTGTGGTGAGCCGCGAGTGCCGCTGTGTCACCCTATCGGACATTCGGTGTGACTTGCCCGATTTTCGCTGTTTTCGTTCGCATCCTGCAACTCCCCTCAAGTCATACCTAATAGTTAGATTCCTTGAAGAGCAGGTTCTTTAAGTGCTTGCTTGCCGTAGCCCGTGGAAGAAACTTGGTAAGTACATCCGCCGGGTTTGTCGTTCCCATGATGTGGTTGAAATTAATAATTCCCGCCGCAATCGCTTCGCGTACACGGTGAAATGCCAGTGCATTGTGTCGCTTCGTCAGACTAGAGTGCGGTAGGTTGCTGCTTTGCGTTACCGACTTGTTGTCTCCAAACATCCATGAAGGTCCGTCGAGCGGAACTCCCAACATGCGTAGCGTGAAGCGAAGATCCATGATCTGCTCCGTGCTCACTCTCGCTGCTACAAACTCCGAGCCGTACGTCGCCGTCTCGACCGTCGCTTGGCGTTTCGAAAACCAATCAACGACTGTTCCATTCAACATGTGTAGCATGCCCATCGCTGCCCGTCCCGTCGTGTAATCGTGGTACAGGTTCGCATCTTCGAACGTTGACATTCGCACCGCCTTGCCGCGCGGCGTGGGCATGTTCCACGGAAGCTCTTCGCAGATCTTGCCGTACACACTGTAATCCCAATCCATCTTGTCAACTGTCGCGTATCGCTCGTCCGTTGGAATCGAAACGTTGAATCGAATCGCTCCATCCGGGTATCTTCGTAAGTATCCGCAAATATGCTTCAACCGTTCCAAGTGCCCCGCTCGTGGCGCAGCTCGGAATCTCCCCATAGTCATGACAGCACAGTGAATGTCGAATCGACATAAACTTACTGCCCATTGCAACGCACCAATTATCGATTGATACTTCGCAATTCCGTCGTCGTCAAGTTCTTTCGTTTCGTCGAGTTCCGGATGATCGCCGTCGCGTAGTGGACTTGTCTGCGGTCGCGGTTCCTCGCCGAACATTTCTTTGTAGTTCGCTAGTAGTCTTGTGACGTACTTCTTCGCTCCGAAGCAGAGTACGCCGTCGTCGTCTCGCCAAACGTCTGCGCCCAAATGATATGCCAATGGACCGACGCCCTTCAACTTGTAGTTGTAGTTCTCAATTAAAAGATCCGTTAGTTCCTTCCGGATTCTTCATCGCTATCGCTAAATCGTCGACATACACACAAACGTATTCGTAGTGCGTGCCTTTATCGCGCATCCACACGTCCGGTTCTGCGATACACGGCATGAAGCCAATGTCGCGGAGCGTGTCTGCAAAGTGCTCGTGCCAGCGTGCGCCTGACGTGCGAAGACCGTATAATGCCTTCACGATCGTGAGCGTGTGACCCTCGAGCTCCCCGAACTCCGGACCTGCCACGATATAAACCTTCTCTTTCGTTTTCGCTTCCAAGTATGCGTTGCCGACGTCAGCTGCCCACAGTTCCAGACCGTTGAGTTCCGCTAACATCGCTACCATTCGTAGACTTCGCAATGACACAACGCCCGAGTAAACTGAATCCTTCGGCGGCTCTGTCATATGTCCTCCTGCAACGAGTCGTGCTTTCCGTCGCAAATCGTGCTTGACATCGAATATCATGTGCACGTTTATTCGTTTCCACGGCGCCGGCATAACCTTACCGACTCCTTGATCTGCGAACGTGTCGTAATCATTTATCTGATTTAATTCCGTTCGAATCGCATCCGTCCACAGCGTGTTGCCGTTGATCTCGTCGAGAGCTTTCGCATCTTTATAATTGCGCGGCAACCTTACGCCGAATTTGTAGCGTACGCCGTTTGCTTTCGATTTTCGTTTCGCCGCTGTTACCATCTGTCGAAACTTCTTTCGCTTCCGAGTGTAATGCTCCAGCTGCTTCCATCCTGGCTTGTCGAGTAAGCCGTGCTTGAGTCCATACTCTGCGATCGTTATCGGATCGTCCTTCTTCATGATCGCGAGAGGCTCCCACGTCGTCGTTCCGTCAGTCCATTCGACGAGAACGTTACTTGAACTTCCTTTGTATGTCGGATCGTTCGGTTTCAAATTAAGCTCGTGTCCGATTACCTTCGTGAATACCCACTGAGTCGCCGGATCGTTTCGTATATCTTCGTCCATCTGTCGTTCGATTAAATCCGACAGTTCGTTGTAACTTATTAAGTCTTTCGCTGGCTCCTCTCCCATTTGGATTAGGGAAACCTTTCGTCGTTTCGAGTAGCTCGTTATCGCGTACTTCGATATATTCGCATACAGTCGCTCGCATTTTCTGACCGTTTTCGTGTTCCCTTACGAACGTGCGTCCGATGAGTTCGCTTGGAGAGAACAGAGGGCATTTATTCCTGATTCTTGCTCAGCCCTTCTGAAGAACTTCGCTGGTACGTTGGCGTGGTTCGCCATCGGAATTGTTTCGTCGTCGTTTCCTTCGTAGTTGTCGTGACTACTTTCTGTCGCATGCGTGCTATGGTAGCGTCCTGTCGCGAGATCTGGAGTTTCAAAATTTCGCTCGCTTGCGCGTGTAGCTTCTTCAGAAATCTCCTCCAGACTCAGGGAAGGAAGGCAACTCTCGTGGTAACAAGTAGCTGCGCGAGACCACGTTGGAGCGCGGAATCGCCTGAAGCGTGTCGTCCGTCAGAACGGAAAAGTCATGTGCGGACGCTATTCTCTGCGATGCCCACGAATCGGCCGTTGCCAGATCGTACCGCCGAGGGTAAACTCCCCTGCGCCTCAAGCGTGACCGGTTCCCACCACTTGAAATGTAACAAAGGCGAAATATCCGGCAGATTTCCGAACGCAACTTCCGTTGGCGTGCGCCATCCCAGCGATTTCGTCGCGAGGACGTTCAGTATCATGATTACGAATTTAATCAGCAAAACCCAGCAATGGCCTGGCGAAGCCGAATCTCGTTGGAGGTTCTCCATCATTGGCTTAATGTGCGACGTGTGACGTTCGCATGGATTTTGTTCTGGATGACCCGGTTCTGTGGTCACTTGAGGAATATTGTACATCCGACAGAGATCCCTCACAGCCTTGCCAGTCTCCGACTTGGCATTGTCGCTGAGCAGTCCGTTAGGCGCGCCCACTTCGCGGATAAAATACTCTAAAGAGTTTGAAATTTCGCTCTCCGACTTCATCGGGTAGCCGCAAGTGTAAAAACTTTCTCGTCCAACAAAGAGCTGCATCTTAGTAGCTCCCACCTGCCCTAGAATTCCATCATCCAAAGCTGGCGTGTCAGAGTGTATCGTGTCCGTGGCGAATAGTTCGCGCAACCGCTGAACGTTCGCGGCCGGAAATCGTGATTTCGTGAGGTGTCGAAATGGTAATCGCGGGTGTGCGCTGAGATGATACCATGCTTCCGTGTGACGTAAAGTCTGTTGAACGCGCTCAGTCGGGACCCATCCGAGGTACGGCCGAAGAGCATTATAGTCCGGTTCCTTGCTTCTTAGCTTCCGCAAATTAACGCGTGAAAACTGAGCGTGTCGCACGCACCGATTGATCAGTACGTCAAGTTCGTCGCCAGTGCGTGTCGGCGTGTGACGATTGCGGTGCGTGATACCGTCATCATCGAATCGTTCGTCGAAAGATCCATAATCATGATCTCGTTCGTCGAAATCGTCGTGCGCGTGCTCGACATCGTAAACAGTCGGGTCCCACGGCACGTCCGACGTCATGATGACAGTCGGATACTTATCCAAATCATCGAACGTGGGTTTCGTCACGTCCAAGTACACCAGGCCATCGCGAATTGCCAATGGCAAAACGTAGCCTCAATGTTCGTCGTAATTCGTTGCGTTCCGCCAAACATGGTCGGAATATCGTCGACGCGATGTCCCATTGCGCGCAATTGATTCGGGCAATGAATCGTCGGTCCGTCTCGCTTTAAAGCATACTGGTGACACAGAAGCAGAATGGTTTCGCCACTAAGGGTCTTTGCCAGTCCAGCTGCAGTGCCAATCTTGAGAGCTGGGACAATATGATCGTCAATACCAGTCACATCCACCTCGGCGTTCGTTTCCGAAACGACGAGCATGTCTCCTCCGCATAAGCCTCCGTTCGCGCCGCTGTCGATGAGCGCGCCTTCGTTGATCCGCTCGTAGTGTGCGCGATTGACGCGCATCGACGATGCATGTTGAAGCTGAATGTACCTCGTCCGGTGTTATCAGTCGTCAACGATCCTGTCACTTGCTGAGTTGTAGTACTCGCATTGTTCGCTTGCAGAACCGATCGTGCAGCCGTTTGGACTGACATTCCACTATTGCCGGGCTGAATATTAATCGTGCCAGGAACGCTTGCGTGATCGTTCGCTACAGATTCCGTCGCGTGACGCTCTTGATGCGCCGCGTTGACTTGCGTCTGCGTCGTAGCCGTGCCTCGTTGGTTGCGCGGTCGCCATCCGTTTTCGGGTGTCTTGGGCGCCGTCGCTCGCTTGTCCTTCAACTGCTTTCGCTGATCAAACTTCATCTCCAACCAGACTTCATCCTTCACGCTCGCGTGAGGTTTCTTCATGATCGCTGCAAATCGTTCCGCCGATAAGCCGCTTGGAGTCGCGCCGCCATTGCCGCCGCCGCCTCCTTTCGTTCCACTAGACTGCGCTTGATTGATTGTGCGCTTAGTCTTCGTCGTCGATGGGTGTTTCTTGTCATACTTGATGCAGCACTCTTCTAAGTGCGCGTACAACTGCGCGAAATTGTCTTCCGAGTCGTGTTGCCCCATGTGTTTCTTGATGGCAATCATTCCGTCAAAACCTGCTAGTGATGCGCTGAATCCTGTGTGCTCGGAGGAAGCGTCGCGTAGCATGTCGTATCGTTGTAAACCTGTCAGAGCTTCTGCGTCCATTTCGAGCAGCCAGATGACTTTCTTGTAGAACAGTGCGAGAAATTCGATCGTCGGCCGTGACCACTTCTCGGTCAGCCGCATTCCCTGCAGTTCCTTTCCGGCGCGTTCCTTCTCGATGTGAGCAGTAGCGCCTTCTTCGTATCGCGTTCGCAATCGTTGGTAGACTTCGCGTCCGTCCATCGTCTTCTTGAACTGCTGTACTGCGAGTGATGCAGACGGAGTTCGACAGTGCGTGAGAAAGATCCTGTATACAAACACATTCTTCTTTGCATACGCCTTCTGTTCTTTCGGTCCCTTTTCCTTCGGGTCATAATCGTCGTCAAAGACTTCGTGGAAGTCATGCAATGTAGCGATGACTTTCAACTCGGAAATCCACTGTTTCCACGAGGAATCCAGCTTCATTTCTTTACAATCCCTCGCCGAGAACTTGATAGACTTCGTAAATTGGTCTGAATACTTCTCGTCGTCTTCGTCGTCGCCGAGGTCCAGTACGGATGTCGGTGACTGCTTCGTGTCCACGTCCACACTCGTCGGTGGCACCTTGTCGGCCGAGTCAGGCTTCGACTCGTTGCCTTCGTTCGTTAGCGTGGAGTCCTTGGATTCGTCCTTCTTGGATTCCGTTTCGCTTTCCTTCGCTGGAGGTTTCGCTCCGCTTCCGCTGCCCACGCTCGCAATGTTGCGCGCTTGGACTCGTTCCTTCGCTCGTGCTGTGACGAACGTCGCCAGCGTTTCGGTGGTCAGTTGCGACCATGTCTTGATGTCCGGCGACTCTTGCGCCAAATACCATTCGATCGCGTTCGTGATCGTGCGTTGTTTCATCTTCGTTAGCGAGTGTTCGCTCGTTTCCTGCGTGACATTGTCGCCATCGTCAGTCGTCGTCGTTGTCGTCGTCGTGACGTTCCACTTCGTCGCGAAATCGTCGTACTCCATCTCGATCAGTTGCGTAAGCGATTCTACTCCGAGTTCGTCGAATAACTCCTTGAACTGAGGATCTTGGAAAACGCCTACGTTCTCTTCGTAAACATGCGCAAACGCCGCGTCTTTCTGCGCGCGAGTTTCCGCCATCGTTGTCGTCGTGACAATGTTCTTGCTATCACCTGCGGAACTTTCCGGGCCAGAACCAACGTGCGTCCACGTTACTTCGTAAATCAATAGTACTCTTCGTCGATAAAGTCTCTATGCCGAGGCAATGAGTCTCAAGACAGTGTTAATCTTGTAACTTGTAAATCAAATCGTTGCACCTTTCGCTTGTAGCTGTCCTTGGATGGCCAATCCAAGCTTGCAGTTGCTACAATACGAGAGACGAATAAATCGCTTTCTTAACTCTTCAAGCGTAAGTCTGCTTGTTTCTACTCTATATCGCACTAGTTTCAGCAATATACTTGTTGAATCGCTTCGAAGCCGTCGCTGCCACGCATCACGCGATCGTGAGGCTGTGGTGAGCCGCGAGTGCCGCTGTGTCACCCTATCGGACATTCGGTGTGACTTGCCCGATTTTCGCTGTTTTTCGTTCGCATCCTGCAACACCAGCAAACGTACTGTACGCAAATAGTCAGCCGCAAGCCAACCTGCAAACCAATGGTACCACTTAGTCCGCCCCAAACGTATGGTACCAATTAATCAGCCGCAAGCCAACCTGCAAATAATGGTACCACTTAGTCCACCCGCAAGCGTATGGTGCCAATTAGTCAGCCGCCAAGCCAACCTGCAACATAATGGTACCACTTAGTCCACCCGCAAACTCGCGTACTGTACCATTTAGTCAGCCACAAGCCAACCTGCAAACTAATGTTACCACTTAGTCCACAAACTGCGTACTGTACCAACTAGTCCCGGCCAATCTGCAAACTAATGGTCCACTTGTCCACACACACACATACTGTCCCAATTAGTCAGCCTCCACCAATGGTGCCACTTGTCTGCCCGCTCAAGCGTACTGTACCAATTAGTCAGCCGCAAGCCAACTGCAAGCTAATGGTACCATTGGTCCGCCCATAAGCGTACTGTACCAATTAGTCGGCCACAAGCCAACCTGCAAACTAATGGTAGCCCTGTCCACCAGCAAGCGTACTGTACCAATTAGTCGGCCCAAGCCAACCTGCAAACTATGGTACCCTCGCCAGCGTATGGTACCAATTAGTCGGCCGCAAGCCAACCTGCAAACTAATGGTACGCCCCCCACCCCACATTTGGTGCAATGTCACGCAGCCAACCTGCACGTGTCCCGCCAAACATCGTCCTACGCCTCTCCCTAGTCCCTCGCTAGTCAGCCACAAGCCAACCTGCAATCTATGGTGCCCGCTCACCCAGCAAGCGTACTGTACCAATTAGTCAGCCGCAAGCCAACCTGCAAACTAAGGTACCACTTATCCGCCCCAAAGCGTATGGTACCATTTAGTCAGCCGCAAGCCAACCTGCAAACTAATGGTACCACTTGTCCTCCCCAAACATATGGTGCCAATTAGTCGGCCGCAAGCCAACCTGCAAACTAATGGTACCACTTAGTCCACCCGCCAACCGTACTGTCCAACTGTCGCCCAACAACCTGCCTCCACTTAGTCCGCCCACAAACATACTGTCCAATTTGTCAGCCGCAAGCCAACCTGCAAACTAATGGTACCACTTAGTCCGTCCCGCAAACTGCGTACTGTACCATTTGTCGCCCCAAGCCAACCTGCAACTATGGTCCACTAGTCCGCCCCACGTCTGCACCAACTGTCCACCCACGGTACCTGTCCCCCACATACTGTACCAATTGGTCAGCCGCAAGCCAAATGGTACCACTTAGTCC
Source organism: Mayamaea pseudoterrestris (assembly GCA_027923505.1). Classification (NCBI taxonomy): domain Eukaryota; phylum Bacillariophyta; class Bacillariophyceae; order Sellaphorales; family Sellaphoraceae; genus Mayamaea; species Mayamaea pseudoterrestris. The sequence continues at coordinate 145,484 of BROI01000018.1, read as the reverse complement.
GCCCGCAAACGTAACGTACTGTACCAACTAGTCAGCAGCAAGCCAACCTGCAAATTAATATGCCTTCAAACCCTCCAGGAAAATGACAGGGTGTGGGTCGAGTAAAGTCATTGCTGGCAGGCAGGCAGCAAGGGTTTCAGTCAATTTAACACACTTAATTGCCATACCCATGGGCCAGCAAGCTTCAATAAGAGTCTCTGCGGTTGCTAGGCAAGCATACAGGATGTAGGATGTGCAATTCATTCAGTGATATATCTTCAAACCTTCCAGGAAAACGACTGGGTTGGATTGAACGTGAGTTATTATTATGATTGGCAACTCCAACCTTTTGTTGAATCTACCAAGTCCCGTGGCCCGGTGATGATGGACTCCACACTAAACTTGACAATGCAATGCGGGAACATTCGGAGGCGATCTGAACTGGAAACCGCTACGACCTCTATTCCTGATGACTCTGGGGGTTAATGTACACAATGCAACTTGACGCAGCGTGACGTGACTGCACTTCCGTGAGTTGTGGACTCGACCATGGTACCGTCGCTCGCCCAAGACAGTCAAACAGCAGTATGACTGTAATAACACATCCTCCGCCTGATCCAGTGGAGGGAAGTGCGGAAGAACTCATTCATGCCGCACATTTTGGCTACGGCACTGACGACGAAGAAGATGACAATGAAAATGGCTCGCAGCGTTCACACGAGAGCGACGACGACAAACCGAAGCGCAAAAAGCCGCCTGGAAAGTGGTTTCTCATGTGTCCTCGCTGCTGGGCGCTGCTACTTGGTGTGATTCTGCCACTATGGTCTTTGATTTTTGTCTCATTTGCGTTCGGTTATGGTCTTGCCGTTTATGAAAGTGGACCAGAATTTGAGCAAAACGACGCTATTCTAAAGAACCAAGCACTCGCAACCTTTCAATCTACAACGTTTGCGAATATAACGCAACGTCTTCCTACCATGTGTTTAGAGATCTACATCTCGAATAAAACTATTTCGCAAGTGGCGAACGATCGAATCGTTGACATATTGCCGAGCGTTCCTGACGATGGGAGTTACGAGCAAGGCTTCGTGGCTCCCGGTCCGCCATCGCGGGCGGCACAAAGCGGATCTTTATTGACGGAATACATCCGAAACCACACGAATGAGACGCTCAACTTTACGGAGTTGTTGACCTTTCTTGAAAATTGCAGTGCTTCCGCGGAGCCGTACGTTCGCGAATTGGTTGATGGCGTAACATCAACTGCTAGTCGGATTCATGCAACATCGGACTTGACCTTTAGCTGGAACCGCTGTCCTCTCAAGGCCAATAGCACGTTGTGGAATCAAACTGCACTTGAAGGAGCACTTGAGGATTCAGTCATTTTGAAAGGAGCGAGTAAAGCATATCGAAAAAGTTTGCTGCCAGTAAGTATGCGAGAGTGAGACTGAGTCGTTGAATGCTCACTCGTCGCTGACTTACACACAACCATTTCAGGCCTCGCAAAATCTGCAATATAAGAATGATTGGAACAGAGATGCCCTCACATTTTACTTTGATGAACTAAATCAGATAGACTTGTCGGCAATGAACTCATCAGAAGCAGCTCAAGCAAAGCATGACATTTTCTTGCGATCAGTCGACCAAGCGACTGGTAGAGCTGGATGCTACCCGAACAGTGTAGCCAGTGTTTGGTTTTGGTTTACTGTAATGACAACCATAGGGTATGGCAATGCTGTCCCAATCACTTGGCAAGGGCGGACGATGTTCTTTACCATTGGCTTTTTGAACATTCTCCTCTTTGGCGCAGTCGCTGCGAGTGCTGGTTATGTTTTAAGTTCACTTGCTAATGATTTTGCGTCTCGGCAAGGAATTCCAATTGAGTCCAAACCTTGGATTTCCTGCATTTTCTGGGCAGTGTTGCTGTACCTTTGGATGCTTGTCATTGCTTATGTTTACCAGCAATGGAAGTATGTGCGACTTGGTGTGGATCTCTCTTTGAGTGACGCCTACTGGTGGTCCTTTGTGAGCTTGACTACAGTCGGCTTAGGGGACTTGTCATTGGAACCGGAAGCCCTGGTTGCATCTGATCTTCTCACATTTCCAGTCATGTTTCTAGTTGGGTTTTCACTTTTTGGCTCATTCATTGCTGATCTCACAACGGTTTTATTCAAGCCATTCGAAGGATACAGCTCGCTTGCGGATGTGCTAAAAGAGAATGGTATTCTGCAAACGGAGGAATCTATTCGCGCCGCCAAGCTTGCAAAGCGCTTGGAAAGCGAGACGATGCTGACTGCTGCGGTGACTGAAGATGAGCCAGCTTTACCCACCATATCCGAGACGCTCATCAGTGACATATGGCATCAAGAAACACTGGAAGAGAATGTGACTACTTCTACGCTCGTCTCCGCACTGGATCTGGGTAACTTAGAGCGATGAGAGTTTGAGCAACATTGCCTTGCGAGTTAGCTGGCGCCATCACATGACGAATTGATACAGCTCACCTTTGTGGCGGCATAGGCGGTGACAACGATTCGGACGCATACAAAAGGCTTTTGCTGTCACGGCCTCCCTGGCTTGGTTGCTCGCGCTTCCATAAGTATAGAATTCGAACATGTACAGTTCCAGCTTTTTGTGTCATGTCGCCAAAACTTGAAACACATTCTAGCGATATGCTAATAATACGCTAATAAAGCAGGTCCATGCATGCATACTTTAGTTAAGATAGCTGATCAATCAACGACGAGCGCATGTCCGTCACCATGCTTGCGCCCTGTGTACCCGCGCCGCGCTGCTGCAGCTTAAAGATTGATTCAATGACAGATACTTCCGTACCCGTCGTATCTAAACCAACAAAGGCGCTCCAATCGTTAACCACCATGCCACCTCCAAGCACGTCTGAACCGCGGTTAACTGTTCCAGCAATCAAAGGTACTTGCAAAAGTCCACAAAGTTCTTCAATGTCTTCAACTGTCGTCCTGGGATGCACCATACCTCCTTGATTCGTAAACTTGCAGTAACTTCCAACAAGAGCTTGTCCTCCTACTGTTTGTCGAAAGACTTCGACTCCAAGCACATCAACAATCACATCCTCCGTCTCCCGATCTGTATCAGGATGAATGAGAGCAACGTGATCATTCGTCGCAATAATATTTCCAAGCGCCGAGAGTCGCTCTTCAATTCTTTGAACAACAACTGAATCTGGAAGACTGTTCCGTAAATGCTGCAGCTCGATATCGGTCGTCGTGCTTGGAACAAGGAGTCCGCGGCGATTGCCAGCCGTGGTGCGACCAACGAATCGGTTGCCTCCAATGGTGGCATGAACGACGGGAATGTGTTGCGAAAGCTCGGCTTGAAAGATGGAATAAAAGTTTTCGGAACCACCAATGCCTGAAGTAGCACAAAATATAGACGAATTGGAGCGTTAGCAAGGAAAAAGTTTATACATGGAGATGTACATACTTTCATCGGTGTAACGAGAGAGACATCACGACACCACACATACCTGTCAGGCAGTAAGCGTTCGTGAGCGCCGCAAAGACGCCTACTTCGTTAGAATTCTCAAAGGCACACCGAGTTGCCATGTTAGTCTCTTTGCTATCTCGTTGATTAACTTATGAGGTTCCACACGAGATAGAATCCAAACCCACAGGTCTTTCGCGGAACAAATCCAGAAATGAAGCAGATGGATGGTTGAAACGCGCAGCTTCAGTGAAGTCGCTACGGTACTCGGTTTAACCGGTCCGACACGCGTTTGATGAGCTGGCGACGACGATCGACCATGGCGCTCGCGCGATCTTCTTCGATGTTTAACATGCCATTCCGACTCGAACAAGTTATCGGAGCCAGTTTAAACTTAACGGTACGCCAACTACTTATGCTTCGTCGACTTTCACAAGAGCTGTTACGTTCTACTACTAACAAGTCTTCAATCGCTTCGACTGCAACAAAATCGATTGCCGCCTACCTTTCGCCATCTCATCGTATGAACAGCACAACGACCGATAGCAGCAGCAACATGATTCCACTCTCCAAGACTCTTGCGTTGGGCGCCGGCTGCTACTGGGGTACCGAAAAATATGTCGTCAAGGACTTTCAAAAGATGTTTCCCGGATCCATTGCCTCGGCCGCCGTGGGTTTTATGAGCCCCGATCCAAATGCCATGAAGAATCCGTCTTATCGACAGGTACGATTGGCGTTTGCACACTTCCATTAGATAATTTCTAAAACACGATGACTGACTAAACATATCGCCATATTGCAGGTTTGTTCTGGTTCAACGGGCCACGTGGAAGTTTTAAACGTTGAACTCAACGAGCCGGAGAAGCATTTCGAAGAGTTGATCAAGTTCTTTTACATGTTCCATGACCCAACGACCAAGGATCGCCAAGGCAACGACACGGGATCGCAATATGGTTCGGCAATCTTTTGCAGCGATGATCAGCAAAAGGAGATTGCTGGAAAGGTCAAGACGGAGCTGCAATCGTTGCTCGATGCCGGCAAGATAAAGTATTCCGGCAAGAAGATTGAGACTGGAATTTACGACATTCAGACGTTCTATCCGGCGCACGACGAACATCAGGCCTATCTCGAAAAGAATCCATCAGGCTATTGCAATCATTTCATGCGTTTCAAGGAGTGGCCGGTCATGAATTGAATCGCGAAATCAAGCGGTCGTGGCAGACGAGGATTGCGTCGGTTTCGAATTCAGTTTTCTTTTGCGCGACTAATGGAAGCACTCAAAAAGTCACCGCTAGGTACTCCAAACATAGTTTAGATGCGTTTACTCGTTACTTGTATCTTGGTACCCATTTATGGATAATCCTTGTCCACGTCGCTTACATGATACCAGGCTGGTTGAACATGGCATCGACCGCTGATCCGAAATGAGCTGCATTGGAGCTACTTTCCAAGTACACCCATGCAAACGCGACTAGGGCAACGGCAGCTGACAAGGCAACAATATTAAAAAGAATCCGAAGAGGCAAACGAACAAAAATGCTCCACAGCAACCAAACAATGCCAGAAATGAACATGCTAAAGAACTGTGTCGCCACATCGGGAACGGCCTCCGCCGGAGCAGGAGGAGCAGTTTTCTTCGCAACTGTCTTTGGTGCTTTTGGCTTTGGCAAATCATTCGTATCGACTCCCACATCTTTGCCGGGCGACATTGGTGCAACGTCATTCGCAGCAAGCGGAGTATGGGCGACACTCAAGGCCTTGCCTCGCTTCAAACACGTAGCAGCGGAAAGGATAGTCTGACAATAAAACTGCCGGGTAGCAATAGCCTTGTCGAAAATGTCATCCAAAGAGTACATTTTTTGCGTCCCCTCGTCCCTATCCACGTAAAGGATTGACCCAAGTGGGCCGCTACGCTCGTAGACATTTCCAAAGTCTTCCCAGTCACCAAGTGCATTCTGATGGCGGACATTGCCTTCATCGAACAACGACAAGACACTGTCGTCAAACGGGATGCGAGCAACCAGCTCGATCGATCGACACTGCGTCACGCTCGCCTTGTTCGCGTAGCCTTTATTGGGAAGCTGACCACCTGACAACCAAAGCTCTCGGTCGTCTTCTACGCCATATGGGCGGCGAACAATAAATACGACACGATGATCGTCGTCGACAAACTCGTGGGAGCACTGCGTTGTCGTTTCAATTAAAAGATCCATCTCCAAATCCATTTCTTGGGCTGGTTTGGGCCGGGGCATGGGCGTTTTTCGGTGCATATGCTGGTTCGCAATCGCCGGCTCCAAAAAGGAGTCATTGACTCCATTGCTGTGACTATTCGCAGCTTCTTGACGAGCCCAATCTAACGCCACATCAACGCCATACTGGTTAATCTTGTCAAACAAGACTACGTAATTTGCCGCGCCATTGCTGCCGCGATTGCTTCCAGGACCCAACTCGTCGTGACGCGTCTGCTGCACTTCAAACAGCCTTTGCTCCAGCTCCGTGACTCGCTCCATGGCTTGCGCCTTTTCCTGTTCGGCCCGCGCCAGCTCCTTGGCGAGGCGCAAGTCGACGGATGCTGCATCTGGCGGCGCGCTTACAGTTCCCGCGTAAATGTTGTTATGGTGATGCTGCTGCTGCTCATGATCCTGCCCTTCAGATACGCTTTGCATCAAGTCAATAGTGTTGGGCGTCTCTGTTCCATGTCCGTCCAATGCGTCTTCTTCGTCTTCTTCATCATCCTCCTCGCTCAAATCCAAGCTCGATCGCGCAAAGTACGGAGTATTGCGTCGCTTGGCTGGCTTGGACGCTTCAGCGTCTGGCGTTTGCATAGGAGCCGGAGCATCCTCTGTTGCCATGGTAAGAAAGTCGGCATCATGACTGTCGCTACCAAAGTCAATGTCCATGGACGACGTCTTTGTATGAGTTGCAGCAGCAGGTGGAGACAACATGTCTGGATCCAAAACAAGTTCTGGGAGAGTCTCTGCTGCTGCAGCAAATGAGACGGACGGAGCGGTCGGAGTCGGTGGTGGTGGCGGCGGAGGTTGCTGCTGCTTGAAAAAGACTGGAGGTGCTCCAGCAGCGGCAGCCGGCTTGGCAACTCCCACTGGCGGAGGAGGAGGTGGAGGATTTCCTTGCCGAGGCGGAGGAATATGGCTTGGACGGGGCGGCGGCGGAGGAGGGCGAGCTTTCTCTGGATGCTCCGATTGCGTATTAGGAGGTGGACCTGGCGGCGGAGGTCGCTGGGGAGGAGCACTCTTGGATCGCAAGGCAGATGTTGGCTGCGGCTGCGGCTGCGGCTGCTGCGGACTCACACTCTTGCGATTTGACGCAAAAGTAACATCCAAGCGTCGCACAACCTTTGCTGTCTCAGGCGTCGTCCCAGGCGGGGAAGGAGAAGAATTTCCGTGCGGAGGTCCCGGACGGATTGCCGTCTTTGGAGCTTCTGGAAACAAATCACTGGTGCGACGCCCCACCATTTGCTGTTGGCCTGGAAATGGAGGAGCTGGAGGCTGGCTTGTCGTGGAGTTCTGCAGAGACATGCGGGCACGGGCCAAGATATCAGAATGCGCATTATTCTGCCGACTGCTTGATAATTGATTCTGCAGATTGGCTAACTCGGCCTTCCTTCGAGATACTGCGTCATCCACTTGTCCAATGAACCGATCCGGCGTATCCGTGGCGCGCTGCTTCTTCAATGGCTGCTGCGCCGGAGGCGAAAACAAGGATTGTGGGGGATTCATTGCGAAATATCGTTGCGTAGTAAGATGGCTATGGAGGAGTAATAGCAGCACCACTGTTTACGGCAGCAGATTGAATTATTTCAAAGCAGCGGCTGTGCGCCATTGTGCGAACGCAACATGCGGCCCGATCCTGCGTGGAGCACACGCGCCGCAAGCTGCAATCTACGCAACGGTTGACGACGGACCATGGCGCGCTTCACGCGATCCTCCCATCACACACCAAGCTCACTTCACTTGCCCTTCTCTTCAACTCGGCTTCCATTCACGTTTAACCAAATACATAGTAAGGCAGAGCTTGCAGCCTTCGCCATACTTAATTGACATATCGTTTAGAACCATGAGCGAATTAGTAGATGGCGTCGACCAGGATCAAAAAATGCCAGCATCCGACAAGACTTCATTCTTGCCTGACAGCGGGAGTGACACGGACGAACATCATCATTCTCTTGATCATGAACTTGCAGCAGATGGACACAAGACTGCTGCGAAACCTGCATTGAAAAAGAACCGCGAGCAGCAGCAAGAGTCGGACCATCAAAAGAAGCAACTCAAATTTGACGAGGAAACGATTGCCGAACACAACAAGCTGCGAGGCACGAGACAGTCGATTGATGAACCAAACACGCCGTATCACGCGCAGTATGACTCTGGAGCCGAGTCGGATGGATCGGGTCGCTGCAAGTCACCCGCCAATCAGAAACCATCGGTTGACTGGGACTTGCTGCAGACAAGACTTGACTCTGTCGCTGCCGTCCAGCAAACGTATCCGTCCAGTCCTTCGGCGAGTAGCTGTCAAGCGGATGATGAGGAAGTTGTCGATGATCGCAAGAGTGAAATGCGCCAGTTGGAGTTCAAGGAGCATAGAAAGCGACACTACAACGAAATGGAGTTGGTGCGGCGCTTTCGGTCGCAGCATTCGGATGATGCTGTTGCAGAGGGCGACGATGACGCAAATTTTGGCAGGAACGGAGATGATTATGATAGGAATGCTGATGCGGATAATGAGCAAGAAGACGACGACGAAGATGAGGATTGAATGAGGAGTTTTGACGAAAAGGGTGGTGTGGGTCTTGCAAAGTGTCATGCCGCGGAGTTAATGAGGAATTTTAAAAGCTTTAAATGCAATATACTTTTGATCCATAGATTCTTGTGCTGCCGGTGGATTGCTAAAACTATTCAAAGAGTGCGTGTTAGCTTTTGCTTGCAACGTTCTCAGTAGTTAACTTCGTCTCGCCTCGAGTGAGGCTGATAACCATTTGAAACGTCATAAGACATAGCATTCTCTCATACCATTGCGTCATCTGCGCACGCGGGCCTTTAATCATCGCAACAATACACTGAGCACAATTGCTTTGCTAAAGAATGTAACGCTGCAACGTGCCTGGCGAGCACTCCATCTTATTAAGTTTCTGTATTAAGTTTCTGATCGGAAACTGCCGCGCGGAAGGCCGTGTCTTGTAAGTTTGCCTCTACATGAGATTCGAATGCTTCCTTGCACGTTTAAGCTCAGCAATCAAATCCTCCCGTACCGCTAGCCAGGTTCTCCCCCATGTCCTTCGCGCTTACTAGGTAGCCAAAGTGTCTATATCCGACCAACGATTGACTTCTCCCTCGGATTTCCCTACCCATGGTACCTACAGTTTACAGACGTGGCGATTTCAAGTCGGCATACCATCGATGGCAAACGCTACCCGGTACATGGCCGATATCATCTTGTCCCACACGACTACAAGCAATGCAAAGGACAAACTCCATTGGCAACGTCGCCATTCTCATCGAAGTGAGCGATGAAAATGGCTCCTATGGTTTCTTTGAGCTTTTATACAAGTTTGGGAAGCTGTAGCTCTCAAAGTTGCGAAAACGTGCGCTCAACATCGGGGTTTAAATGGCCTGGGCCCCGCAGGTGTCGACACTGACCGTGCCTTCTTTGACTCTTTCCAGCTTGTCCCTCAAACATGAGATTCGACAACTATGCCTCCATGCCTGGAGCAAGTTCGCTGGAGCGTCATGCGTTTGCCTGGTTAGTTTTCGCCTCCCTAGCTTGGTCGCCTTGAGGCTCTTTCAGACAAAAGAATTATCTACCTTCTTGTCGGAGGGAAAGCGCAGGCAAAATGCGCAAATAAAGTGATTGGACCATTGCAAACATGCAAACAGTGACCCCTGTTGCAGTTAGTATATTGTGAGTGTGCCAACTGGATAAGAAGGAAGCTAAAAGACATTGAATTGCCAGCAGGAGATGAAAATGGAGGCATTGCAAATGCTACGGCAGTTTCAAAGCCAAAAACGCCATGTAGACGGTTCCATGAGTTCACGCCTAACCGCAGACTTTATCTCATGTATATGTAATTACTGTTTACAAGCTACCCCTTAGCATGTTTTGCTACCACTCTCCATTGCTATCAAAGCTGTAGGGAGTTTTGTAAAACCGTTCTTCCGCCGTCTTATTCATCCAATTTTTGCACCACTGCTTGTCAGACTCAAACTTTGATGGCCAATCCTTGCACTCGCAGAAGACGTCTCGGTGGAGGAGGTGGGTGTGCGTCTCCCGACTTAGTTCATAGAGTTACCATCCTCGAAAGTCGGCCTGCGGTGTCTACCTCACAGCGGTTGGATCCGCTTGTAAAAATTCTCAGGCCAGCGGCCGATAGCTCGCTATCTGCGCGGATGGACTTTAATCGGGTCCTTCAACACCCGCCAGTGTACCACCTCCCAACACGGAGGAACGACTTGCGTGCCTTCGTACCTGAAGTAGTATTCGGTGTTGGCTTCAATCAGCCAGTCAAATGTGCCATAGTCGACATCAGCATAGTCTTCCTCGTGCACCATGGACTCTTGAAGTTTTCGTTGCCGTTGGTAATCTTGTACGTGCTCATAGTAGGCATGCTCATCAACTGATCCATCAAAATTCTCTGGGCCAAGGAGGAGGTGTCGTCCATAAGCGTCAGCTTCCTGAGTGCTCGATCGGCTCTTACGCTGCAGCTCATTGGCGTCGGGACCGCGTAAATTTCGGCGAAGCGCCGGTCCCACTACCTGACTCTCGGCGCAGCAATAGTGCTGCAGGATGTGGGGTGACGATAATGGTCAGAAAGCGCCATTGTGATTATTGGCATAATAAACACAGCCAACTCTTACACTTACACATATTTGTTCCATGTCTTCACCGAACTGGTCGTATATCTCCATGCAATAAGTGCTAGTCGAGCGGGGACTGACGCAACAACTGTTTGGCTTGCAAATTCGGTATGGACTGTCTATAGCAGAACATTGTACGTCTTTGGCTTCAGGCAATGGATCAGCCGGTGGGCCAATGTCTTTGGGAGTTGCGCAGCGTTGGTGGCAAGCGCTCAATCAAAGAGCCAGGGAAAACATTCTCGTAGATATCCCAGCAGAAGGTTGTCTCCGATCGAGTAGATTCACAGCATGGCTGCGACGATGAACACATTCGTTCAATGCTCGACGCAGGATATGCGCTGCATTCAATCGCGGCCGGTACAGAGCCTGTCGTGACGTTCTGCACAGCGCCAGGTGCCATTGAGGGAGGGCGGTCGGTGTCGGAACCAAACCATCTGGTCGACCCCAAGCTTGCCACCAAGGAGTTCTATCCGAAGGAGCTGCTTCGGAAGAAGGAGCGACCGTTTTCTCAGAGTGCGGTTATTGATGTACCTCGGTGTTGGGGCCGCTGATACAGGCAGTTGGGACGGAGTGGACGTCACCTGCATTGTGGGTTCCGTAGTCGCTGGGATGCAAATGGGCCTCTGTCTCGTTTGCTGAGGCAATGGGCGGTTTGGTTGTTTTTGCGTTCGGCGATCTTGTGTAAGCGAACAATTCTCCCTTCAATTCCGCAGTCCACGCGTCGTGGGCTCCTGGTCTCGAAACAAGGCGCACGTCCTGCGGCGGCGATGGTTCAAGTCCGCACCCACTGCGAGCCTCCTCCTCTACCTTGCGCCATTGACAAATGAGTTTGTCCAGCATGGGCCAAGGTGCGGTGTTATTGTAGGCATCGAGAAAGACTGAGATGCTACCCAACTGGTAATTTTCGAACAGCGAATGTTAGCGTATGTCTTGCCACCATTCTCGCTCATCGCCGGTCAACGTACCTGGTTCTTCGGGTGTTCAATCTCATAAAACTGATTGAGCTGTACTTCAGCATCGTAGCGCTTGCCCTCTTGAGTGTGCTGAGATGGTACCTGAATGCTGGTGTGGTCCATCCACCACCAATCGGGGAATCCTTTCGAGTAATCCGTTCGAGGAAACCTACGCAAGCCGTCTGTGTCAACGCAGTCAATCTCCCCATCATCTTGAACTGGAATCTTCAGCTTTAAAGCGTGTCGTTCAATTTCAAATTGATCTAGCAAGTCTTCCCAAACGCAACTCCCTTCTTGCGCATGCATAAAGTGCCAATCAGGACACTCTTTTTCCATGGGATCGCCGACAAGGCCACGATTGCGTTCCAAGTTGATGGGAGACTGTCGGTGCAGTCCACAGTTCTGAGGCCCATTCTCAGGGCACCACAAGCAATTGCTGCTACCACCGACGGAAAATCCTTTGCCCTGCAAGTATTTGTCGGGATATCCAGACTTTGATGGAAACAGAATTAATGTATGTGTGAGCATATTCTCAAATGTTTCAAAAAAGTGACTCGCTTTGCACTTACACACTCTTCCAAATTATCGCAGGTCACATCTCCCCAATTTTGTTGCCCATAGGCCGTCCCTCCTTCAATGTCTACGTCGCTGAATCCGTAGTAGAAAAGGTCGTTGTTATTAGCCTCAATGGACACAGCCAAGCTCGCTACCACGAAAATAATTTTCATGACTTTTGCTATCGCTATGTAGAGTTCCCTCTATGATGGACGAACCTACCGGTGCTGTAGACGAATGAACTTAGGACGTTGAGAGAGGTGCAGACAGGTTCGAAACTGCTTTTGGCGATGATCATGATATGCGCAACGGGTGCCTCGTGACTGCAATAAATATGCCCCATGACGCCATGTGCCAGACTTTGACCTGTCACACCGCGACACTCATCATGACGTCATATCGGTTCCGTCTTTCCGTTCAAATCATGGCGCGCCAAACACACAACCAAGAGGAAGACAGCGGGCGAGGGGCGAGATCAGAAGCTACAAGTCAAAGCAGCCGGTAGATACTGGCTGCATCAACATATGGAGAGTCAGGCAGCCTCTGAAGGTATTTAGCTATTCCACTCCATTTTCTGTTGCGCTATCGGATTCCGAACAGCATGAAGAAGCGAGACATTGCCTGCGACTTTGACAACTTTGAGCTGCATGTTCGCCTCCAATCCAAGCATTTCGGTGCATCAAAAGCAACAATTGAAGAAAATAGACTTTACTTTGGGGGAGGAAAGTATGAAGTCAAACCAAAGGACATTGCAGAGTTGATCATTGACCAAGATGCGGAATCCATTCGCATCCAGCATGCGAAAAAGGATGAGATTTACGTCATGAGCGGACCAGCAGATGCCGTTTCGTTTGCCGCCTTCGCAGAAAAATTGTCGTACTTGTACAGGAAGAAGAATCCGCAAGCCGAGTCATTTCTCGAGCAATCGAGTGGCAAGGCATTGGGTGCTCGCAGAAAGCATCAACCCGCCCGTCCACGAGTAGCATTTGGAAGAGGTGCGCGACCGAATGCAATGGGCAGCAACACGGCGAAGAGCGAGCTGGCAAAAAGAATATTTCCGGATCGATTAGACAATTCAATTTACACAAAGAAAAAACAGCAACAACAGTTGGATCTCAAACTCGACTTTTCAGATGACGAAAGCCTTCAAAGTAGGCCTCAGCAACAGCAGGAGTCATCGTTGCATCACACGTCTCCTACCATTGACGATCAACAAGAATTTGAACTCGGTGATCTCTTGGGGGAAGATTCGGACGAGGAGGTAAGCCGTCCACCGACGCTGAGTCGGACAAACGTGGTCACGAAACGCAAGCACCGAATCACAAGCAAGATTCAAAGCGACGCCGAATCCGACGATGAGGATTTCTTGTTTCAAAGTCACCTGACCACTCCAAGTAGACCGGATCGGAGCGTCACTCCTGGAACTAAAACTTTACCGAAGAACGAAAAGGGAACACTGACATCATACTTCCTTGCCAAACCAGCTTCTTCGACGCCGTCGAAACCTTCACCAAGAGCACTACTTGAACGCAACAGCACATCGACTCAAATTGACACACCGTCGCCATCACCTACACGCTATGCAACTACACCACGATCAGCTCAGATCATCAAGCAATCTTTGCGAAAAAATGAGCTCCAGCGATCCGATAAGTGGCTCCACACTAGTCCGACTCGAACGTCGTCATCCGAGAAGGCGGCCATGGCTCTTTTCGGCACGAAGTCACCTTTTTCGGCCATTACAAAAGATGACATTGTGAGTAGTCCCACAAAGCCACTTCTTTCATGTTCTAAACGGGCCAGTTTTTGTTCATTTGGACCGAGTACGGAGCGGGGTCGAAGACTTTCGCACGGCGGCAAGGAGTACAAGCGCTTTCGATCAGATAGCTTTGAGCGCTCGCGGCTGCAATTTCGATCCAATACCAATGTTGAAAATACTAATGATACCGTCAAGGATGATGAATTGGTCAAGGAAAAGCCAATCTTTAAGTTTCGAGGCATGTATAACCTTGGTAACACTTGTTATATGGCTGCGTCGCTGCAAATGCTTTTCACCGCACATGCACTCTTGGCGCAGCTACGCAACAGAGGTGGCCCACTCACTCAACAGGTTGTTCAACTTGCTGAACGAGTAGCTGATACAACTGATAACAAGTCCGTCCGTCTCGATGGCGTCAAAGCTGAAATCGACAAGCTTACTGATAAGTTTGCCGGCAATTTGCAACGAGACGCTCACGAGTTTATCAGTGATCTCGTCGAGAGCATGCATGAAGAACTGGAAAAGGAAGTCTTGGCGGGAAAGGCAAAGGAATCTCATGTGGACTCTGCTGCGCTCGATGGAATGGCAGCGCCGATAGCCGCAACCGATGATCCAAAGTCGTCTACCATCGACTCTGCCGAGGTCTTGCTTCCTACGGATAAGTTTCGAATGACGGTTGAGGTTAGTTTAAAGTGCAACTCATGCAACTATACTAGGTGAGTCCACGCACATACACGGGTGCTTATGCGTAACACTTCGATCCTCATCTTGTACACTTCGTTTGGCAGGTCAAAAGAAGAGTTTTACCGCCACGTCTCAATTGACGTCTGCTCAGAAGAAACTACCGACAATGCTGACAGCAAAAAAGCATCCGTTGCGGCTGGTTTGGTGAAGTTTTTTCAGGCGGAAGTTCGCGAAATCAAGTGTGAGCGTTGTACGGACGGTACGCATGCTTTGCAAACAATGCGCGTCATTTCCAGGTAAGTTTTGCTGCTGACTAGCGCAAGCCGAGAGATGTTGTAGACATTCTAATCCCTGACTCATATTCTGCGAAACAGACCGCAATTTCTCATTCTTCACCTTAAGCGATTCATCTGGTCGGAGAACAAGATTACCGAGCCCGTCACGGACGAAAACACAGAAAACAACAGTCCGAAGCCACCGCGAATCGAGTATGTGCTAAAGAAGAAAAAAGATCCAGTCTCGCTCTCTGAAAAGCTCGACTTGGACTTTTTTTGGGCACCACATGTGGACTGGGCAAGTGCCTCGAAGGTGTACTCACTCAAAAGCATAGTATACCATCACGGTCCTCGTGCAGAGTCGGGCCATTATTCAGCCGATGCGCTACGCGTCATCCCTGAGGGAACCCCTGCAACCGATGGCGTCCCTTCAACAGCTGCAACTCCCGTCTGGGTTGGATTTGACGACACATCGACTGCGATGACCTCGTTAGATAGAATTGTTTCGTCGGAAAGCAAGCAGGAGCTCGCTTACATGCTACTGTACGGCCTCGATTAGTGAGCAAGTACGTCTTCATTGTTGAGGAGCTCTGGCGGAACCAGTTTCCCAGTGTCTGGACTCTAAGATGCTAGTAGGTAATACAGGACCTGGTTGGAAAAACCTCTGGATGCATGTACTTATCTTTGGAAACATGGATCATGGCGATTGGGTAGCATGCCCTATTTAAGTAGTAGGTCTTGTTTGCGTTCTATGTGCTGAAATTGTCTTATTATAGCGATTGGACTTGACTGCGCGTATTTTCATACTTCTTATACAAGTACTGATATGATGCGTTTGACACTGTTCAGCTTGCAAGCGGATAGCTAAGGTGGGCGAAAGGAGTGTTGTCGCGGTGCGACCAGCGACAAATTGGAATCGATGATGACCTTCCATCCACCACTACTTGCGCGATCATCACCATCATAATACTTTCGTGCCTTCTCGAAAGAAATCCACCATGAAGCTCTTTGCCCTTACCTCTGCCGTTATCATCGGTGCTGCCGTCGCTTTTCTCAACCCTGCTCGTCCTGTGCAAATGGGCATGAGTGAAATCAAGTCTGCGAGCATGACGGGCCTCGACAACCCGAGCGTCGTTTCAGACCCCAACATCAATCCTGCGCGCAAGTGTAAGTCACAGCAAAGAATTGTGAAAACCTGCACGAATTACTGTTGATGGACAGGTTGTGGTGTCGACCTCTCGAATGGTAGCGCAAATAACAGAACCGCGCACGCCGAGATCATCGACAACGCACACCGCACGCATACTCATCCATCATCCATTCTCTCCTCTTCTTGCACAGGCGGATTCTGCTTTGGATGAGCCGGGCAGACCAATTGCCCAGTCTCTGGTCTCTAGTAGGCCTAGGCTGGGCCTGCTGGATCATGCACCTCCGATGATGCGCTGCTGGCGTTGAAGCGATCCGGATTGATCCAGCAGGTCCTTCACTATGATGCCTGTTAGATGCATTGTGGTGTTCGAATTGGGAATAAAAGGAAAGGATCGTGCTTGTTGATAATCAATTGAAACTCACGGCTGAATGACGTTTAGATGGTGCATTAAATGAATGCATCAACGAAAACTGATAAGCCAGTCGGGTGATTGAGCGTTGCAGCCATGCATCCTTTTCTCGCGAAAAAGGATAGGACGCTAGCGTGGCGAGTATAGAACGTAACGGAGTTGGTTGTTTTTGTATTAAAGCGCTAGTTAACAATCTCATTATTCCAGTGTATGGATTTACATTCTGCCTGCAAGCACAAACAGCATGTAGTGACATACACTTACTGATGCTGCCACACTGCGACCAGTGTGCCCCATCAATCTACAACTCAACACTCGCATTAGAGCCCGACTCAGAATCAGAAGAGTCCGGCAAGGTCGTTCGCAATCCAAACCTTAGCCTGTCAATCGAGCGTCGAAAGAAACATTTTTGGGACAGGAACAACTCCGCCCCACCTAGCTTCATTAGCATCCTCCTTTGACGCCAGGACTCGAGGCAAGCCAGTAATCACATTTGGAAAGAGCCGCTTCGTATTCTTTGTAATGACAGTATAAAAGGCTTTGGCCGCGCCAAAGTACCGGCCACGCGCATTGTGCGCATCCAAGTAATCAGGGGCAATATCTACGGTAGGCACTTGGCGCAGCTTGCTTTGACAATTTTAAACATGTTGGCCATGTAGTAAACCTTGACGTGCGCAACATAGATTGCGCACAACAGGGCATGCACGCTCTTTTCCTTATACTCGAGGATGACTTCATGCTTTTTGAATCATACTACCGGTAGATAAAGTAAAAATATTTCCTGAGCAGGACTCGAACTTGCAACCTTGACATTAGGAGTGTCACGCGCTACCATTGCGCCACCAGGAAAGGAGTCGACCATAGTCTGACGTAATTGGGTCATTTGGTAAATAAACAAAAGCATCTGTGAAGTTGAGCACGAACGTTCGCACATTGTTTTCAAGTGCTCTACTGCGCTCGCATGGACCGATATTTGTTAGTCTTCCATTCCACTCCACACGCCATCAAGCACCGCTCCCACCGCGCCGAGGCTGTTGCATCATCATTGCTGCTGACAGGCAAGTGAAGCCTCACTTCTCTCAACGAGACAGCCCCGACACCACTGATCAAGGCCATACGATATCAACCTATTTGCAATCTCTCTTTGACATCATCGTTATCTCTCTTGCTCACACAAAGCCCACAACGACAATCACAACTTGCACTACCAATACAACTCGCCGCCATCCAAACAAGTTTGAAAGAATGATTGCCCACGCTTCCAAGGCGCTCCTCTCCAAGATTTCTAGGTGCAGCTCCGCGACCGCTCGCACCTTTAGCTCCATGCACTGGTCGTCTTCCTCGCACGTTGGAGACGCGGCCTTGCACCGACCCTTGTCGAGTCTTCAGGAAGCCTTGTACCCGTCCGACCATTTCGTCGAACCGGAGGACCCGCGCGACGATCCATGTCGATATGGATATCGCTTTGTATATCCGGGACAGATTGGATCCATGAATCATCATGCGGCCTCCAC
This sequence comes from Mayamaea pseudoterrestris, assembly GCA_027923505.1. Lineage (NCBI taxonomy): Eukaryota > Bacillariophyta > Bacillariophyceae > Sellaphorales > Sellaphoraceae > Mayamaea > Mayamaea pseudoterrestris. The sequence continues at coordinate 127,878 of BROI01000018.1, read as the reverse complement.
CTTTAACGAAGATGGATCCATTGGCATGAATAATCGAACTACGGAAGATTTCATGCAAGAGACCATACCAAACAGCAATGAGTCCTACTACAATGCATCCTTTCGACCAGAGATTGTCAATGAAACTTCTGCGCCGAATGCCCTTGAAAGGGCTGCATTCATGGACTCTCATCGAGACTGGGACCGCCAGTTACTTGAGGAGGAAATGTTGCGTTTCGTCTCGACGGATTGATGTTGTGTTTTCGAGCCCTTCGATGCCTCGTCCTCGTGCTTCGACAGGCTGTTCGCATGTTCATTTGCTACCTTTTCGGTTCTTATTTGCGCCTAGTAATGTCCAACATTGCATATTATAAAAAATACGCTACAACACACATAGACATAAATCAATATTCCCTTTTGGTATCGACACAATGAAGGAGTCTGCTACATCTACAAAGTTAACGATTCTTTGTTATTCACTCATCCTTGGTGGTCTATCGGTAGGTAACGTAGCAGGCTTGCCATTAGCTGGAACATGCTTCGCTTATTGTTTGGGCTTGTGTGTATGTAGCTTGATACAACTAACTGACGACAGTCTTTCTTAATTGTCATCTGCAATGGATAGCTAAAGCTGCTTGACGGAAGACGTCGCAGTTGCTCCTGAATCTGCCACGTGGCACACACGTAATTCGGGGAAACCAAAGTGCGTCAGTCAACCAGGCCGGCGCGCTCGGCCACCTGCCGTTTCTTGAAAGACATCATCCATGATATCGCATTTCGTCGTCGATTCCATTCGCATCTTTGCACCAAGACCACCCAAATATTATTGATCGGCATTGCTGCGCCATTATTTGAGAAATTAACTTGAATTTCTCGTCAAGCAGGTCTCCGAGCGAGAAGACGTCAATCAGTGGGTATACTTCTCCGACAACAACAGCAAGTCATGCCGTCCGAAACGAGTCGGCTCCTTCTGCCATCGCCAAATCTCACCGATGAGGTCTCAACGAAGAGTTTGCTCGCCGACACTGAGCCTGGTCTCGGATCCAACGGAACTTCCTTTCAAAATTCGGCTGCTCGACCTCAGCAGAGCCAAGGAAACGGTGCATGGTGGGCTGACGAAAGTCAAGGCGGCAAGACGACGAAAAAGTGCCGACGTGCCGTTGTGGCAGTGCTTATCTTTGCTACGCTCATCGGAGCCATTGGATATGCAAGAAGCGACAAGCAACAAGACGAAGGATCGGATGTCCCACCAAAGCACTCGCTCATTCCGCAAACCTTTCACCACGTGTCGACTGGAGCCATCCCGCTTTCAAATAAGGATCCTGTGCACGATCTTGGTCTCGCTGCCTTCAAGCGTCCCAAAGATTCTCGCCCGCCCAAGTTTCTCTTTCACGACGAGAAGCACTCTGGCAAATCTCGAGTTTTTCCCACCAACTCGTGGTACCAAAACTTACTCATGACCTCCGACGGCGAACCATCAGGTCTCAACCGCGTATATTCGATTCCCTACTTGATTGACATGGCAGGAGCCATTCCTGGCCTTCAGTTTTTTGCAAATCACATTGCTGCGTCAACATCCATTGTGCAGATTTACTCCATGGATGAATACGGCATGGTTCTTGGCGCTGGAGTTGATCATCATGGCGAAAAGCGTAACAAGAGCAGCTCACACAGCGACAAGAATAGTGACGGTAGCGACAGTGAAATTGAAAAGATTCTTTCCAACCAATACTTTGTTCGAAACATGTCGAGCTTGAGCGTGACACTGGAATGGGTACGTATTATATAATGCTGCGTGTCTCCGTGGCGCATATACTGATTTGCTAATTTATTTACACTCTTTCACCGGTACAGAACGACTTTCCGATGCATGCATCAATCGCCAAGGGAATGCCTTACGTTACCATGGTATATGATGCCATTGAAGCCAAGACTAAGGACGGCAAGCACATTCGTCCCACCATCAACTCGATCAAGTCTCTGGCCGCCGATCCCATTGTTGATCAACACAAAATCAAGTGCGACGATTCAAAAACGTTTCGTGTAGAAAGAGAAGTCGAAATGCTTATTTCGGAGAGCGACTTTTCATGGTTGGCTTTCTTTTCAGAGCCTGTCAATGTTCGGTGCGTCTCCAGTAAGGAATCTGGGTTCAGCTTGCAGGTGGTGGGAACGGTCGACGCACGTGATGATTTCAAGACAAAGCCACTTGTGGTGCGTGTCGCGTGGCTCAAGTCCTGCAGTACCGGCGGCAACCCTATTTACTGTCATCAGGAATTGATGCACCCGAGCGCTCTCATGCTCGGCCAAGGGTTGTATGGCGACATTCTCCGAAACCATTCCAACTACTATCCTGGACCTGACGCCAAATTTAGCTACGCCGTGGACGAAAGCAAGGACAAGATTGCCTTGACATTTGACTGGGATGTGCAGCGCATGTCGCCGGATCATGATGACGCTGATGTGAGTAACAGTCAGCTTATTACGTTCGCCTTGCCCCATCATTACGACTTGTTCGAAACCATGCCGAAATTTGACTCTCAAATTTATTGCGTGCATTCAATGATTGGGCCTGCCTGTCTCACTCGTGGGGCGAAATGGGAAATCGACGAAGATGTACCTGATATTGGCATGCGAGCCATTCGACCACCGGCGCCTTGGGCGATGGAGTCCTTGGCGGACAGTTTAAAGGATGACATTCAATTCACACTTCCCAAGTACTACAAAAAGGGTGCCGGCGACACGTACTTTTCAGGCAAGCGCCTTGCCAAGCTTGGGCGCATTCTCGCAATAGCCGAAGAAACAATCGAGATATGCAACGGGAAAAATGCTCTTTATTCAGACGTTTGCAACCGCATTTCGCTGCCATCATCGAAGGACATGGACAATGCTGTGTCTGAGCTACGTAGCGCAGTGGAAATTTGGGTCAATGGAAGTGCCATCACACCCTTTGTGTATGATTCGGAGTGGGGTGGCCTCGTGAGTTGCGGCTGTGACTTTGACGAATCAACCAGAGACTGTAGAAATCGCTTTCCCAACTGTCCGACATTTACGGATCCTGGTCTTGATTTTGGTAACGGTAAGTTTATTATTGCGCGATACATTTTGTATGCGACAGATCTGTCTCATCGATTTGGCACACCTTCGCAGGCTTCTACAACGATCATCATTTTCATTACGGGTACATGATTTATGCTGCCGCGATCCTTTCGCATTTCGACCATGATTGGGCACGTGAGCACTTCGAGGATGTTCTCCTTCTTATCCGAGACATTGCCAATCCGTCGGATGATGACGATTTTTTCCCAAGCTGGCGACAAAAGGACTGGTATCAAGGCAATTCATGGGCGAGTGGTATTGCTATGCTCTACCTGAACGGCAAGAATCAAGAGTCATCTAGCGAGGCTGTTGCTGCGTACGAAGGCGTCGCCCTCTACGGTAAAGTCATGATTGCTGTCGGGGAAGAGGCCCATGATTCAAAGCTGACGAGCGCCGCGCGTGAAGTGTATGCGGCTGGCTTGGTCGCGACTGCGACCGAGCTTCGATCGACCAAAATGTATTGGCATATCATTAGAGGAGGAAACGACAATATCAAGATCTATCCCCAGAACTACGTGGAATTTGCTGTCGGTATGCTTTGGCAAACGATGACACAGTTCCAAACATGGTTTGGAAGCGCTCCGTACCTTGCATATGGAATTCAGCTCATGCCTATCACAGCTATTTCAGAGGCGCGTGACGGCGCTGAATGGGCGAAGATGATGTATCATTCGTTGTCCGACAGCTGTTATGACAATGAAGGATGTACCGAGACTGGTTGGGGAGTTGGTGTCCAGGCAATTCTTGCAACGGCAGGGCATCAGAAGCTGGCTCTGAACAAGACGGAAATGATGCCGGCCGAAGCCTTCAAAGGCCCTGCAGGTGATGGTCACTCGCTCACAAACACACTGTGGTACATTGCCACACGTCCAGCGGTTACGCCTCTTGAACTCAACCGGAACAGAGGAAACGATTTGGGAGATGAGCCTAAGCCGCCGTCGGAATTTACCTTGACGGATTGCGGAAGGCCCGCGAGCTGTACCGATTTTGTGCTGGACACCATTGCTGGTCTGTACTCGTGCCGTCAGAGAATACAATGGCTCATTTGGCAAGAAGGAAAGTCAGAAACGGAGGCATGTGGTCAAGTTGCAGGCATTGAGAACCCCCACGAATGCGGTGCTTGCGATCCGGCAGAGGCTAACGATGATTCGGTGACGGCAGAAACTCCTCAATGTGGAGCATGTACCGAGTCGGAATGCCAGAACGAACTCTTGAATCGCTGCCCTCGCTACTTGAAGACGTATGTTTGCACTGGCGGATCAAGCAGAGGAGGCTGCTCGTCGGTGCCTTGGGATTTGCATGGCCAGTGTTCGTCATGTTGCGAAATAAGCGCCTGCAAGGAACATCCGATTGCGCTTTCGGTGGACAAAGACAGCAGTGGCCATTCATCCAAATCTGATGAAGAGGACGATAGTGACAGTTGCCCCATTTGCGAAAAGGATATTTGTCAGTCGAAGATGAATTTATGCCCAATTGGTGGAGGAGCGCCCTACTTATGCTACGAGGGTGAATCCAAGGGTGGATGCGCGCCTGAACCATGGGCTGTCGGCACGAAGCAGTGCGACAAATGCTGCAAAGTTGTTGACGAATGCAAGAACTAATAATGCTTTACGGAACTACGATAGCTTAAGGTTAATTTGAACTCCTTCAACTTATATAAAGTACAGTTGTGGGCGTACTTAAATACGATATACAAAGTCGCAGAAGTAGAAGCAAGGCCATCACCCGATCACTATGTATCACATACACACCTTTCGCTATGCACTGTCTCGCAATATCAAACGAATACGGATTAAGGGCGGCTACATCATGTAATCATTTCCGCACCAGCTCCAACGTGGCCAGCCGCACTAAACAGTAGCCTCCTGGTCCAAATTCTCACTGACAGCAGGCGCCTCGATAAGGTTTTCTTCCTTGTTGTCTTTGACTCCAGCGTCTTCTGTCTTTGCTTTTTTTGCTGCTTCTGTGTCTATCTCCACCTCGGCTTTCCGCTTCGTCTCGATGGTGCCAACGTTTCCACTCGGAGTGGTCGTAGCCGCTGGCGTCGCCTGCGGCCAGCCCATCATGTATGGCGCAGCCATTGGGAAAAAGCCGATTGCCATCGGCTGGCTTGATGAAGACGTCCCGGGCGGCATCATAGGCCAGCCCATCGCAGCCATCATCTGGGGGTTCATCATCATGTGTGGGTTGTAGTATGGATATTTGCTCGCACTGGCGCTCGCATCGTCCACCTTTGTATCTCCTTCTTCCTTTCCATCTGTTGCCATTTCTTCGCCATCCTTCTTGTCTTTCGTCGCTTCGTTGGCTTGCGCAGGATGTGGCATTGCTGGCATCATCATGCCTGGTGGCATGGCAAATGGCATCATGGAGAAGCCTCCAGGCATCATAAACTGCTGGGCGCCTGTCATCATTTGCGCGTAATCAACCTTTGGTGTCTTGTTCCGGGCTTGGGCTGGATGTGCTTGCGCCGGGACACTGACTGTCGCTCGCTCCTGCCGACGTGGCCCGCCGCGTTGAGCCTCCCAAACAAAGTCAACCTTGTTGAGTAAGTCAATCCGTTCCTGGGTCAAGCGTGAGTTACGACCCTTGAGTTTTAATTTATACTCCTGTTGTCATCGTTGCGTCACGGTGAGTCTCAATTGTCAAAATGTACTGATGATAAAGTCACTATCCATACTCACTTGTCGCTGCGTAGAAATCCAGTTGCTGAGCGGCACATTTTCCTGAGTGAGAGTGAAAAGGGTGATGATGATGTCGTGAGTGCTAATCAAATCTACAGCGAGCAAGAAGACGTAATGTCGGATGTTGTGTTCAGCTTACCTTCCAACCAATTGGTACTTGTGCATGCTGCAAGTAGTAAAGAGAATGTTAACGTGAGCAGAGATGATCATCCTTTCCGAACAGTCATTAGATTTCCTTTGCTTACTCCGAATCTCTGTTTGAATTCTTGAAGTTCTTCGTAGCGCTTGCTCCAAGGAACATGGCGAGGATCGCGAGTCGTCCACTGAAAGCCCACCTCCTCCAACTTTCGTGCTCGTGCCTGTGTCATTGGAGTCCCCTTGCCTTCTAATAATTGACGGTGCTGCCTGCGTTGCGTTGAAACCCAGCTGCCGAGATGCGGATCCCCCTGGTATCGATTTGGAACCAAGGCGTCTCCATGCTTCTCAATGTACAGTAGTAACCGAGCGAACGCATCGTTCCATTTGTTGTCTAAATTCTGGTGCAGGTCATCTTCATTGTCAATCTCGCCGACAGTTCCTTGTGCTGGTTCTTCGTCAGTATCAAGGAGCGCAACCGAGTCTTCAGCCTTGGTGGATGCCAGCTCGTTCTCGTCATCATTCGTCATGCTGAATGCTGAAAACAAAGCTCGTCTGGAGAGGTTGTAAAGAAGCCGTTTATGCAATGATGAGTATTAAACAGTGTATTTCGCCAATCAAAGTATACTAATGGTTCATTCAATCAGTACAGTATACGAATGGTTCATTTAATGAGTAATCCGTACACAGCCAGGAATTAACAGCGGCGACAGGAGCGACGACCGGGTGAGCTCGCGCTGGTATGTGTGATAACACTTACGCGAATGTCGGCAGTTAATTGGCTGAGGACACAAAGGATACTTCGTAACGCAAAGGACTATTAACAGAGATGACTACTAGTTGGCGATGGCAACACTTCAATCTTGCTTGCTCGTGTGTTTATTCTTGCAACTCGTCAAGCAAAACTGAAAAGTCCTTTGCGTTTCGTTTCGCGGAACGAACGCATGGGATCTGCACCGAGCGGCTGAAATTGATTGTCGCACCAGTTCTTACTCGAGTAGCTACTTGTACGTTACCACTGCCAACGCGCCATCTCCACGCACAGCATATTCGTCGGCGAGAAACTAGAATATGAATCAATGTCAAAACTGACATATAATTTGCGTTTACTGTTAATGAATCTCTTTAAGGCTGCTGACATACTGACTAACTCATGCAAACGCAAAACCATCGAACAAATAATTCCCCAAACCAATCACTTGACTAATCATCACCTTCGTCATCCTCATCGCCATACCCATCCTCATCTTCTTTATCGTCCGGTTCCGCGGGGGCGGATGGCGGCGTTGGTCGAGGCTTGGGAAGAATCGCCGGTGCCTGCTGCGCGGCAACAAGTGGAGAAGGCGCACCAGCACCGCCAGCGGTCGCTCCCTGTGTGCCTTGGAGCAACGCAGCCTGGTTCTGAGGATCCGATGCAGCCGTGGGCTGCTGCGGAATTGCTGCCATTTGCTGGCTTGGATCAAGCATTGGCATCGGCATGTTGGAGAAAATATTTTGCGGCATTCCTCCGGCGGTCGGCGAGAACGGATTATTCGACCCCAACGGCTGAAGCTGAAAAGGCATGCCGTTCGCCGTGTAAAGTATCGGCATCTGCGCAAACTGCTGCGGCATCAAAAAGGAACCGGGCATACCAGGCATGCCGAATTGAGCACCTCCCATGCCACCCATTGGATTCATGCCCTGCATGCCAAGTTGCGGCTGCATGGCCGTCAAGAGAGCCGCATTGCGGCGCTGCGACTCCAAGAGGGCCTGCTGCTGGTTGATAAGGAGCTGCAGAGTGGCATCGTTGGTCGGTTGTCCAGCACCTGGAACCGAGCCATTGAGTGCGTTGGCGGCGTCTTGCATCCGACTGACGACCGCGTCCGAGGAAGCAAGGCCCTGCATATCCGACTTTGGCATAGTTGCCGGATCAGCGCCTCCTCGACCACCTCGCGTGCGCGAAGGAGGCTTTGGAGTTGCACGAGCGGGAACGCTCACGCGGGCTTTCTTCAAGCGGCGAGGCCCGCCGCGTTGCGCTTCCCAAATGAAGCCAACGTCGTTAAGCATTTGCATGCGCTCTTCAGTTAGTCGATTGCTTCGTCCCTTCAGCTTTAATTTATATTCCTGTTGTTGTCGGCGTCATGGTTAGTCTCGAATTCAATCTATACTGATAACAAAGTCACTATCCATACTCACTTGTCGTTGCGTCGAAATCCAATTCGCTAGCGAAACGTTTTCCTTTCAAGCAGAGTGAGCATTTGGTGTTAGCCAAAAGAGTGCATCTCGGCAACGATCGGTGGCGTCACCAACTAATTTTCTTACCGTCCATCCAATGGGAACCTGCGCATGCCCGTAGCGCTTAACAAAGTTTGTTAACTCCTCCATGCGTGCCTCCCAAGGAATGTGGCGAGGATCCTTGGACGACCACTTGAATCCAATCGCCTCCAAGCGGCGAGCCCGTTCCTCCGTCATGGGAGTCGATAATCCGGACCCACTGACCATGATGCGATACTGTCGGCGCTGCGTGGCAACTATTAAACACAGACAGGATTAGTGTTTGGTATCGCTTTCCCAAAGTGAACATATTCAATGTTTTGACTTACCCCAACTCCTGTTCAAGTCGTCCCCAAGATCAAATTCGCGTTAGTTGGAACCAGACCTGTACATACTAAGAAGCAAACACTCTCAACTTACCCAAGGTGAGGATCTCCAGGGAATCGGGAAGGGACCGCGCAGTGACCGTGTTTCGCTTTAAACTTCTGTAAGGGTACAAAAGAGGTGTTTGAGAAGTATGTATTCGCAATGTCAAGAACCAATGCAGCATCTCTGCAGTGGTCCGGGCACAAGAGAAACAAGTTCACACAATTAAACGTACCTGTAGCTTGTTGAATCCTTCCTCCCAATTGTCGTCGAGGGCCTTGGCGGTTCGTTTGGGAGCGCCACTCTCGTCCAACTCCTCCGCTTCCTCCTCGCCGAACACTCCGTCATCATGCAACTCACCAGCACCCTCCTGCATGTCCGTTACATTCTTGGCCTCGGCTTCTGCTTCCTCTTGCTGGACAGCAGTCATGTCGACGGGAGCCTCGGTGGTAGCTTTTTCGACTGCAACATCGGAAGTTGCTTCACTCATTTTATTGGCTTGGCGTAGTAGTTTGATAAGTCAGTTGACTGTGTTGAATGCTTCAAAACGAGATAGAACATCCGCGAATGTGAGAGAGACAATCAAGTCGCAGCTTTTGTTATAGTAAACGTTCAATGCAATGTTACGGTTGACTGCCGTATTTCATCATTGTATTAAATACTTCATGCTCATCCTCATGAAAGGCGACGTACCGTCGATTCAAGATGAATACCTGTAAGCTTGTGAACGCCTGTTATGGAATGAGAGGTGGCACGATTGTAAAAATCACCATGCGGCGCTTGAAAAATCCGCACTGGAGGCACGCGCGCGGCAAATCACGAAGTGACGAATTCCATCTCCGAATGGGTGTCAGCGATCATACACTTCAACATTCAACGGCCAGTGGAAGACCCTCGCACGGAAAATAGTACATTTTGGCTTATACTAAAACCCACTATAACCTGCATAGTGGGAATAGTCTCGCATATCGACCAAGTTCTTCCGGACATGATGAGATCGTCAACCAATCATCGTTAGCCAGTTGGGAAGACTGACGTAAGTATATATATACTGTACGTGTACTGGCGTCATCATCGGGAAAATTATAACCGTCGGGACGCTCGCTATTCACGGCTTGCAAAGACGTCGTACCGGTAGAAGGTATTTCGTGAAAAGAAAAAGGTCGCATGCAAAAGAAAAACATGACGTCAGCTTGTGTGAAGATGCAGCTGGAGTTATCATGATACGAAATGGTGCACACTTGTAGATGATCTCAGTGGACAACTCAAGACAATTGCCATGTTCCTTGGAGCAAGTGCTACAAAGAACTCTAAGAATTCAGAGGGAGATTCGTAGTAAGCAAACACATCCGCAGGGCAGGGAGGTGGTAGGATCAATGGTTTCACATAGCCTGCAGACCTTTGTGCGCTCCGTATGCACAAAGACTGTCAAGCAGTAGTCACAGTCACAACAGCACTGGCCTTCAAAGCAACCATTTAATGGGTCGGTGCCAACAATTTTAGTTTATATAAACAGAAGTAGAGGCCAGAGATTGCAGTAATTGAGTAGTAATTGATGGCTTTTTGAGAGCAAATATCTAAAGTAAAGCAATGTGTTTGGGATAGCTAGCATGTTTATTATTAGGGGTCTTTGCATGCACCACAACCATGGCATCAAGCATGTCCGGATATATCCTACCACAACCAGCTTGCTACATGATGCTACAGAGTGTGGCCTTCAAAGTCTACCCCCAATAGTCTTGTTCCATTTATACTGTCCTGGCTATGTTTGGGGACACATGTGCAGTGAGATTGATGCATAACAATCATTCCCAGCTCATATGTAGCATCCGTTGTTTGGGAGGGCAGATGGCCACACAATAGCTAGCACCATGGTGCTACAGTGTGTGGCCTTCAAAGACTACATCCAATTGTCTTGTTCCATGAATTCTGTTCTGGCTATGCTTGGGGATACATATGCAATGAGATTGCTGCATAACAATCATTCCCAGCTCATGTGCAGCATCTGTCGTTTGGGAGGGCAGACATCCACACAGTAACCAGCTCCATGGTGCTATAACTTGCCCATGTCTACACCCAAATCACACCAGAATGGTGCCAACAACATTATTTAGGTTGCGCTACAAGGTGGTATGCCTGGCTGGTGTCTCAGTAGACGGCAATGTGATTGGTGACAACTTGTCACCAGTCTCAGCCCAGAGATGCCTTGACATTCAATTGCCCCTATAGCATGCCATGTCTACACCCAAATCACTCCAGAATGGTGCCAACATCATTTTTCAGGCTGCGCTAGAAAATGGTATGCCTAATTAATGTCTCAGTAGACTGCAATGTGATTGGTGATAACTTGTCACCAGTCTCAGCCTGGCGATGCCTTGACATTCAATTGCCCATATAACATGCCTTTTCTACACCCAAATCACTCCAGAATGTAGCCAACATCATTATTCAGGCTGTGCTAGAGAATGGTATGCCTGGTTAATGTCTCGGTAGACCGCAATGTGACTGGTGACAAGTTGTCACCAGTCTCAGCCTGGAGATGCCTTGACATTCAATTGCCCATATAACGTGCCTTTTCTACACCCAAATCACTCCAGAATGGTGCCAACATCATTATTCAGGCTGCGCTACAAAATGGTATGCCTGGTTAATGTCTTAATAGACTGCAATGTTATTGGTGATAACTTGTCACCAGTCTCAGCCAGCAGCTGCCATGCTTTTCAAATACCCATTCCTTGAGCCATATGTATGCCCAAATCAAGCCAGAATGGTGCTAGCATCCTTGTTTCAAGTTAAGTTTATGGACTGGCTGGTGTCTCAGTGGACTGCAATGTGATTGGTAATACCTTGTCATTTGATTGGCTAGATTGAAATCGCACTGGTACATTCTTTGAACCGTTGCACTCACGCGCGCGTGCAACGATAACGAGCGCCTCGCTCCCTCGCCATCGCCATTCGACCTCGCGCATAAAAGTCCAAGCAATCCGACGACCGTCGAAGCTGTTGAGAATCTGATCAAGGCTTTGCTGTTTGCAGCGCTTGTATCCATCATTCGATAGTCTCCGTAGTCTTTCTGGTATTGGTAGTTGTGTTTCGAAGGCGAATGAATTTTGCGCGTCGCAAGCTCCACTCGAATAGTTTTGATTCTGAACAAAGTATCAGCAACCACAGTGGTCATAGTAACTCAATGACCATGGCGAAGCAAGCAGTCAAACTTGATGCGCCTGGAGGGTCGGGCGGAGAGGATGGGATGTGAGTTTGCATTGATTGAGCGCATTTGTTCGTTGGTTTATCAACAGTTCATCCACCGGTACTCACTAAGCCCCGCTTACCCTCGCACCTCGCACCTTCCCTGCAGCCAAATGAGACCCCTGCTAGGAGATTCAAGTGAAAGCAAACTGGAACCAAAAATTATTCGAGAAGTCCCTCTCGGCTCGCCAGCTCCTCTCTCGTCGTTTGAAAACTACATGGACGTCTTTTTTGCGACGCACTGTCCGCAAAACCCCGAGTTCTTCAAAACGGCTTTTAAGTTTCTTCTTTGCTTTATCTCGCTACAAGCTTCCTACCTTACTTGGGGGTATATGCAGGAACTCATCATGACAACAGAGTTTAATCCGACTCCTCAGGTACCGAGCGGTCGCTTTCCGTCCGCTGCCTTTTGCGTCTTTTCTAATCGATTTTTGGCAGTCATTGTCGCTCTCATTGCCGTTCGCATCAAGCACGGCGCATTCTTCTCGAACAATGTAGCACCGCTCTTTTCATTTACGCCATGTGCACTCAGCAACACTGTGAGCAGTTGGAGTCAGTATGCCTCGCTCAAGTATGTTTCCTTTCCGGTGCAGACGGTATTCAAGAGTTCCAAGATTATTCCAGTCATGATCATGGGCAAGCTGCTCAAGGGATCGTCCTATCCTTGGTCGCAATATGTGGAAGCTTTGCTGATCACCATTGGAGTGGCAATCTTTTCGGTCCTGTCCAAGTCGGGCGATTCTGGAAAGTCCACCGAATTTTTGGGCTTGATCTTTTTGCTCATGTACGTTTGCTTCGACTCCTTCACGTCGCAGTGGCAGGACAAGGTATACTCGCAGTATGGGCGCAACAATGTCGATCAGTATCAAATGATGCTTGGCGTGAATATTTCGGCCATTATTATCACGACGGTTGGTTTGATTGTTAGTGGCGATGTACCGGTGGTCATGGAGTTTCTCGCAGCGAATCCAGTGGCACTCAAATACAATATCATCACGGCCATTACCTCGGCGACGGGGCAGCTCTGTATTTTCGTTTGCATCAAGGAGTTTGGTCCAGTGGTGTTTACCGTTATCATGACGACGCGGCAATTAATCTCGATTTGCATTTCGGCCGTCATTTTCGGGCACAAGATATCGGCCGCGAGCGCACTTGGTGCTGTCTTGGTGTTTGGGGTCATTTTTTACCAGATTCAGCGCAAGTACCGTGGCCGGCATGGTCATCAAAAGCGTGTCTCCAATGTCGACACGAGTGGAAAGGCTGCCATGACGACTGGACCGCAACAGTCCTCATGAAATGATGTGCACGCGACGCTTTCGTCACGTAGAAGGAAGAAATAATAAGCAAAGCGAGCGGCTCGATTGATTGATGGCTCATGACCAAAGTAAATAGTCTTTTTAAAATAGTGTCGCTACGAATGAAGATTACCATAATGTCACAAGCATATTACGACGAACGGTCGTCTGCCGCAGACGTTAGTAATTTACACTGCTAGCATTTCATTGCTGCGATTGCGTACTCATTGTACCATGTCATGTAATGGTATTCTGATAGCCTATAGCGCATCAGCTGCCGTAACAACAACCATTGCAGACAACTTTACCTCACTGCTCCAATAGTTCCCGGTTGCCCTTGATCAGCCGAAACGTCAAACCACAACCGGAGTCGATAAGCATCGTTCCAATTCAAGTAATACTTCTCCAATAACTCTTCCCGAATGAATCCAAATGTATCTTGGTACAGTTTCTGCGCATGCACATTGGTAACCTCCGTCTCAAGAGTAACTGATGTACATCCCAACGCTCTCAAACGATGAATGACCATCCTTACAAGCGTCTTTCCAATTCCTTGCCGTCGATATTGCTCCGAAACGGTGAGCATGCCAATGTATCCAGTGAGAACGGTCGTGTTTGTCTGTTGCTGCTGCGACGAATCGTTGACGGTTTGCGATGGAGCAATGGAAATATCCTCCTCATCAATTTTGGCGACAACGCATCCAATGGGAGTATCCTGTCCTTCAGGGACGGCAAGTATGCATAGATACGGGAAACGATAGAGGAAATAGCGATAAGTGAAGACTAAAATTTGGAAGGGAAACGAGCAATGAATGAGCTAATGCGACAAATGATTGATGGCGAAAGCAAGACTTGAATGCTCAATCATTTCGTATCGATACTACACTCACTCGAATATGGCTCTGACAAGTCGTCTCCAACGAGTTTCATGACATGATGTAGCTGCGATTCGTCCTTGTAACTTATTAATCGGATCCCCGAGATATCAGAATCCATGGAAAGCTTGGCAAGGCGGTCGTGGGCCTCCCTTAGCTCATTATCATCCTGAGTGTCTTCTTCAGACATATTAGCAGCACTCAATTGACAAAAGACTAGCAGTGTAGGGAGACGAATGTAACAATGTCAAGAATGCATGGAATTGTGCGATCCTCGTGGATCCGTGTCGCATTTGGTACCGGTGCGATTTCTTGTCACACATTATTTTGCATTCCACACACTCACCCGTCATTCGTCGATCAATCATCAATCAGCATGGCCTTTGCTCCAATCCTTCGCATTCTTTGCCTGCACGACGCCCGCAGTAATGCGACAGAGCTAAAGGAATCGCTTAAGCTCTTGGGAGAGCGGCTATATTTGAATCATGGCATTGATCTTGTCTTTGTAAACTCGCCATTGGTCGTCGTCGACACGAATGGATTGTCGTCTTCGTCTGCGGATGATGATGTAACTCCAAAGCGCGTATGGTGGCATGAGAGCAATGACAGCTATCATTCTCAACAATTTTCAGGCGTCAATTGCATTTTTGACAAGGAAGACGAAGGCGGCGTCGAAGCTGATGTTGAACATGTTTCTGCCGAAGATGGTCAGTTAATGAAGAGCTCCTCCGAGAGACACGAACAGCAGCAACATCAACACTCATACCCTGGCTTGGACGCCAGCCTACTCTTGTTGCAGCAACTGTGGGCAAGCTCGCCTTTCATTGGTATACTTGCTGTTGGACAGGGAGCTGCCATTGCGAGTCTCTTTAGTTTGCTGCCAACAACCTTTCCACCACCGCGCCTTGCCATTTTTGTTCATGATTATCAGACGGAATCGCATCTTTTGCTTCAGGAATCGACACGTCTACAAGATTCAATGCAGTGTCTGCATGTTTTATTAAGTGAGAAGCCTGCAGTCGAGTTGAACCACTGCCAGTCCTTGCTCGTGGCGCAGTTTGGCGGAACAGTCCTTGAGAGAGTGCGCGACATATCGCATGAAAACGTTGGCTTGACTAGTTCCTTAGCACCCGTCGACATGAACGCCATGGGCCGCTTTCTCCTTCAACAGAAGCGCACATTGAATGGTAAATTACATTTAGAAAATGTCACTGGCGAGAGCAACATTGTTGCACTTCAAACAGCTTTGCACTCCGCCCAGCTTCAAGCGGCCGACATGATTGCCGAACACATTGCGGCTCATCCACCAGCGGCTCTCATGGCCGTCATACGACCTGCTGGAGAAGTAGCAGGCTGGGCTGGTGACAAGCGGAGGCAGGCCAACGAGGAAGGAGGAGGCGCTCCTTGTCCGAGTGAGTTTTTGCTCCATCGCGAAAAGCGCCAAGGACATGGAGTGAGTAGACAACACCCTCGTCAACAAGAAGCAGATCCTACTGGCAGCGCAGATAATATTTGACAAGTTGACTTAATAGTACTATTATGACTTACTCGTCATTAAAAGTAGCGCCCGCCGTTGTCAAGCATTTCAGGACAGAAATCTCGACAGTATGATGGCAACTTCTTTTGCAGTGTCGGTCGCGACACATCCGTTGCATTGCTCAACATGACCGACGCCATGTCTCCCGCAGGGCAGTACAAATCCAAGTGCAGCTGAGGCTCTTGTACAAGGTCGGCCGTCACTTGCCCGCAATCGTCACAGTACCACCACTTGTCATCGCGCCACGGTGGAAAGGGCACGCAGGAAATGTAGAGGCACTTTGGACACGGCGAGCTTTCTCCGTCACCTTGCAACAAGACGACAAGAGTGATAATGATGGTTGTCAAGCTCATTATAATCCCAAAGAAGCGCATGACGAAGTGCTTCGCTCGAGTCGTCCACGCTTCCTCCAATCCAAAGAAATCTGTGCTCAACCGTTCCATGGTGCTCATGCCGCATAAGAATCCGTACACCAAGCCAGACAAATGCGTAAAATTGTCAACGTATGGAGTCAAGCCAATGATGCAATTGAGGAGAATGTCAACAACTAGTATCGCCACAACCATAATATGGCTCTGCTTCTCGCGATGTTCCGTCACAAAGTCGCAAAACAAAAGCTTCCAGTTCATGACAATATCTGCCAAGCAAGCTCCAATGAACCCAAATATACCTCCCGATGCCCCGACGGTAATGTAGCCGGGCAGGAAAAGGGCGCTAAAGATGGAACCTCCAACGGCCGAAATGATAAAGATAATAATGGCTGCGATCCAACCGTGGTTCGTTTCAATGGCACCTCCTACAAACCAAAGAGCAAGCATATTGATAAAGAAATGTACCAATCCAGCATGAAGCACCGTGCAGCTAATCAATCTCCATCCTTCATTCTCGTTCACAATCAAGGCGGTGTCCTTTGCTCCCATGACAATGAGTGTTTGAGCGCTCGGTCCAATCATGGGATTCTCTGAAATGGGCGCCACCTTCCATCCATTGACAGCAATGGAGGCAACGAGCATTCCGGTACAAACGACCAAAAGTAGGTAGGTGAAGTAGGGCCGATTGCTGCCACCAGTCTTCCTTTCATCAAACTCTGCCCACGACATATACGGCAATCCATTGGAACGTCGCCAAGCTTGATCTTCAGCCCATTCTACATCAATGCGAATGGAACTCAAGTGTTCGTACAAGCCAAGAATGCCCCATGGCTTTTCATCTCCGTATTTCTTGCGTCGTTTCTCTTGGGCGAATTGAAAGTCTCGAATGCGACTGGCGAAAGAAAAATAATTTAGTGAGTGCTGCCTGCCATCATGCATTGCGTTATACTCAAGGAAAGTGCATCTCACTTACCGCAATAGTGCAGGAGCTGCCATGGATCCAGGCTGCCATTCGGTCGAAAGCTTTCCTGCCAATAGGCGCAGTTGATCAATGTCATTCGCATTGTCCTCCATGTTTGGATGAATATCATGCGGCCCTAAAAAGACGGAGGAGTGCTGCCTGTCGCGTTCCTCCGGTCCAAAACTGTCATCATCCTCGCCACCTTCAGACGTATCGGTCTGTTCAATGTATACGGATGGCGATGCTGGTGAACTGGAATATTTTGGTGGAAAGAGAGGCGTCGGCGGTGAGAGGCGAGGTGCGACGAAGGTCCAGTCGAGTGGAGCTGTCATTTTGCATGCACTGACCTTGGTAAAATGAGTCCAGTTGCTTCCTCTTGCTCCCAAAGTCTCTTTTCATTCTCCCATGGATCAACGAATAAGCCATCAGACACTTCGCCTCCAGCTTTCTTGTCATTGACTGGCGTCAAATCGTACTTTCGCTCCAACTCGTGGTCAGTCGAAGGCGAAGTTTGGATTTGTCGACTGCTGAAACGACTGCTGCGCTTGTAGGATGATCTACCGTTTGGAGTGGTGGCAGGGGATGATTCGTTTTGTCTTCGCATGGTGTTTAAACACTTGCTTTGCCTCAGCAGGATGCGATCATGGAGCAGCTGAATTGGGCGTTTCCGCGCGGTTTGGAGAATCGGCGGCGATTCCAATCAGCCATGCCGGCGTGCATGGACCGTTTCATAAACGCCGGCACATTCAAGTCGTTCCGGTACCCAATAACGCTCCGACCATCCGCGCCATCGCGCGTACCATGATGTTTTCAATCCAACTTTATTCTTTCGTCCAACCATCAACTCTCTCATCCTGCTGCTATCGGTATTTACAATTACTTGATAGCTGCCTTTTGGAAAGATTAGCATTTTAGCAGTACTCCAGCAATTTGAAGCAGATCCAGCCACTGATCAGTCACAATGACAGCTACAACCCTGCCTGCCGCCGATGCTAGCATTCAACCTCAATCCATTCTCAACATTAACTTGGCAATCCTCGGCCACGTGGACTCAGGTAAAACATCCTTGGTGAAAGCGCTTTCGACGCATCTCAGCACGGCAGCCCTCGACAAGTCGCGACAGTCGCGCGATCGAGGCATGACGCTCGACCTTGGATTCAGCTGTTTTTACCTTAACCTTCCGACACATTTGCAAACTGCATTTCCTGAAAAGACGGCGCTACAAATGACTCTAGTGGATTGTCCAGGACATGCGAGCCTGATAAGAACCATTATTGGAGGTGCACAAATTGTCGACTTGGTGTTGCTCGTTGTGGACGCACAGAAAGGTTGGCAGGCGCAAACCACCGAGTGTCTCGTCTTGGCGGAACTCACGTCGCCATATCTGATTGTTGCGCTAAACAAGGCTGATTTACTGGTGGGAGCGGATCGAGAGGAGCAATTGCAAGCAGCTGCGTCTCGGGTAAGAATACGATTGGCTAATTCACGATTCAAAGATTCGCCCATCATCGATGTTGCTGCCTGCGTGGGAGGTGAAAAGGTGGCGGCTGCAACTGACGAAAGTCTAGCAGCCGTCGAGAAGCATGCGTCGTTAAATATGGAGAAGCTCGTCAATCTGTTACAAAGTAACATTCCAGTGCCCAAGCGTTCTTCCGATGGCCCATTTTACTTTTCCATTGATCATTGCTTTGCGCTCAAAGGACGTGGCACCGTACTGACTGGTACCGTTTTGAGTGGACAAGTATCTGTAAATGACGTGTTGGAGTTTCCGACACTTGGCCTGGACCGCAAGGTCAAGTCTATGCAAATGTTCAAACGGCAAATTTCCAGAATACAGCAAGGCGATCGCGCCGGAATTTGCGTTAGTAATTTGGACGCCAAGCTGCTTGAACGAGGAATCGCGGCAAGTCCAGGTGCTGTTCAAGTATGGAGAGGCGGTATTGCAGTCGTTCGTGGAATAAAGTATTACAATGGATTGTTGCCTAGTGGATCAAAGTTTCACATATCCGTTGGCCATGTGACTGTCATGGCGAATGTCACCTTCTGGGGCGCCTCGGAGCTACAAACGTTGCAAGATCAACTAGCCAGCAACAACCTTGTTAAGTCTGCTGCTAAATGTGCCGACAAGAAGCAATTAAATTCGTCGTCGCTTGGTGGCGGAGCAGACATTGCCGGTCTGCCGCGTTTGTCATACGATTTTAATCAACAATATCTACAACAAGAACATCTGGTCGAGAAAATCGAAGGTTCATCGTGCAAATTAATCGACAATCCTCCGCTTCAGTGGGCGTTTATCCATTTTCAGACACCAGTGCATTGTCCCATTCACAGCCTCATCATTGGTTCCCGACTGGACGCGGTCGACAATAATGCATCAGGCACAACCTCGTCCTGTCGCCTCTCGTTCGCCGGACGCCTAGTCGAAGCTCTGGACCCGATTCGAGATATACCAGAGCTACGCATCTATGTACCCAAAGAGAAACGCGGAACAATTGGCCGTCTTGGCGATGCACACAAGCGCTCGGACGACGACAAGGTAGTTCGATACGAGGTGTTTGGTTCTGGTCTATTCAAGAAGGAGACGAATATGAAACCATTTGTTGGCATGAAGATTGAGACAGAGCAGGGAGATATTGGTGTAATCAAGTCGTCGTACGGAACGGACGGGATGTTTCGGGTGTTTTTTCCGGCAGGGACGGAAGCTCGACAGGGTGATGCGTTGATTCTCCGCTTCAAGCGTTACGCTCACGACCCTTCCAAAAGCATGCATCAAGACATGCAGCTACCACCAGATCGACCAGGTGCACGAATAGAAGCTGTGAAGAAGAGCAAGAAGCTGCCCGACGGAGTAAGTCGCCATGGCACTGTTTCAGCAGTAAAGGGCGACATGTTGGCGAACGGCAAGCATAATCAGGGCATTATTGCAGGCTTGTTCGCTCCCGAGATCAATGTCAAAGACAGCGCCGGTGCTAAAGTCTTGGTAGTGAGCACCAAGGAGGAAGGTGCTATTGTTGGTCCGTTTGGTAAAGCTGGAAAATGCAAGGTTTTGTTCGAGCAAGGAATTTCGGCCGAGGTAGGTGCCAAGGTCGAGCTATTACTGTAACTGCATCAATTGTATAAAACATGCAACAATTTATTGTGTTACTTTTGTCAGTAAAAAATTAGTCGTTATAAATTATTCGCATTTCATCCAGGGTGCTCAAATAATGTGCGGCATCTCCCTGCCGACTGCCTACACCAAAGGCAATCGCAATGCGCAACAATTACTTGCTCTTCTTTGGCTGATTGATGTGTTGTTTGGGTGCAAAGCTCACAGGTTTTCCCTTCATATTGTGCTTATGTTTTGTATCTTCAGCCTTGCGTTGTTGTCGCGAAATGGACTTGTTGGCTCGCGAAGCCTTCTTATCAATCTCATGATCGACGTCGTCCGTTTGTGCCGCCTTGAGCTTTTTGGCCTTCAAGTGATTGTCCCATAAATTCAAGCCAAGAACAACGAGACCATCCAAGAGCATAAAAGGAACCCGTGCGTCCTATCAAGAAAGAAGATTCAAGCAAACATGATTGTTAGTTGTTACACTCAGTCACAATGAGGCACGCGGCAACGCTATTAGCTACGACAAATGACGGCAAGCACTGGCATAGCAAATGTCCAAGAACGAATTTTACAAGCGCAAGCGCTTGCTGCTGATCTCTCGTATCTCTTTGAGCGCGTACCATTACATTCTGTTTCACGCAAAAGGTTGCACGCATCCTCTCGTCGTTGTTGCTTTGTTTCGATCGTCACGCTGCTGCATGCTTCCTCTCAGTTGTCATCGTGTCGGTCAATCGTCAATATTAAGGTTCCAGCACTCATTTCTATATCATAAAGAGCTGTGAGTGCGTGCAAGTACTCACCGGAATATCCAAATAGAAGTAGTTGATCAGGGAAAGCGCCATGGTTGATCGAATAAATGAAGCGAAGCAGCACTAGCGAGGATCCAAGAGCTCTAACCTTAAGTTTCACGAAAGATACGATGGGACGAGGCGCGTGACGTGGTTCATTGGCTGTGAGGCCAAGTTGACAGGGTTGGATCGGCGCTCGCACCAAATCCTCGACATCCCTCCACTTTCATCGCTTGGACTGGTCATTGCGTTTGCTTCTTCCGTTCACTACAACCACCTTGATCAAAATGAAGGTTGCTACATCCACTGCATTCATTGTCGGCATGCTGAGCTGCGCATCGGCCTTTGGCTTGCACGGTGCCGAACGATCGACGGCCACCAGCGTCATGCGCAACGTTGGTTTCTCCGGCCGCACCTCCAAGCCCATGGTCCAGGCCGTGGACGTTCAGGGCAACCGATTGACGAGTAGTGCCATGGTAAGTGACTTTGGCTAACAATCATTATATAGAAACTTGAGGAGTCTGTCAAGCCAAAGCAGCGGTGGCGATAAATGTTGTCCACTCCGCATTCCCGATCGGATACCTCCAATCATTGTGCTGCATCGGGCATTGGTATGCAATTCAATGGCTTTTTGATTCTCCAATCATCCTCTCACCATCCTTACATAACTTCTATACAGACGCTTCAAAGCTCCGCATCCGACGTTCCTTCAGGAGGTGCTGTCGTTGCCAAGAAGAGCTCCGCCATTGACTTTGGATTGATTGTTTACTTTGCGCTTTGGTACCTGGGCAATTACTACTACAACATCACCAACAAGATGGCTTTGAACGCAGCCGGAGGCAAGACGGGATTTCCCATGGCCATTAGTTCCATGCAGCTTGGTGTTGGAGCCTTGTATGCCTTGTTCCTCTGGCTTGCCCCGGATGCCCGTAAGAAGCCAACCATTTCCAAGAACGATCTCGTCAAAATGCTTCCCGTTGCCTTTTGCTTCATGGGAGCGCATTCTGCGTCTGTGTAAGTTGAACCAAACTGCTGTTTTGTACTGCAGGCAATTGATGGATGCTGTAAAGCCTAACTTTATGTTGCCTTCTTTTCTACAACAGCTTCGCCATGGGTGCCGGAGCCGTCTCCTTTGCCCAGATTGTCAAGGCTGCCGAGCCCGCTTTCGCCGCTGTTCTTTCACAGTTCGTCTACAACAAGCCCGTATCCAAGGCCAAGTGGTGGTGCCTTCCCATTGTCATTGGCGGAGTCATTCTCGCCTCGGTCAAGGAGCTCGATTTCGCCTGGTCGGCATTGATTAGCGCCTGCATTGCCAACATGTTTGCCGCCGTCAAGGGAAACGAAAACAAAAAGCTCATGGAGACTGCCGGGCTCAAGGACCGCATTGGATCCGTAGGAAACCAGTTTGCTCTTACAACCATTCTTGGTTTCCTCATGAGCTTGCCCATTGTCTTTTTGCAAGAAGGAAGCCGCATGAAGGAGTTTGTAAACATTGTCAAGACGACTCCTGCTGTCTGGGCCAACATTGCTGCGTCGGGACTTTGGTTCTACGGTTACAATGAAGTTGCCACCATGACATTAAAGAAGACTGGAGCCGTTACGCAGTCCGTGGCTAACACGGCCAAGCGAGTCATTGTCATTGTTGGCGTCGCCCTTGTTTTGGGCGAGTCGCTTGATCCCATCAAGCTCTTGGGATGCTCCATTGGAATTGCCGGAGTCTTGCTTTACTCGGTCATTGATAACTTTGTCAAGCCAAAGGCTGCCATCGTTAAAAAGTAAATGGCTACTGGAGTATGAGTTTTTGGATGGCTGTAACATTGCAAGTTAAATGAACGCGCTAAATAACTGATAACAAGTACTAAATGCTATTGACAAACTATATGCTCCGACCAAGACGTAACCGTTCCTTTTAAAGTTCTGCGCCGATGGCATCGTCATTCAAACCATCCATGCCGTCTCGATCGGGGCGTGTAGGTTTGACACCGTGCACTTTTGACAAAACCTGCTGCAACCACTTGTAATTGCTCTCCGAGTGAAGGGACTGAATCTTGGAGTTGAACTCATCCGTCTTCAAGTCATACTGTGGAAAGTGAAGAATTCAAGGTGAAACGTGTTAGCTAAACCAAGCTCGCTCGAGTTGCCACTCGTTCAACACTACGAATGCACAACTTCAACACTCACCTGCTCGTTGATCTCATCAATAAAATCGTTCAAGTCGTTTTGGTAAGCTTGCACCTTGGTTTCAATGTCCTTGACCGTCGCCATGAGCTCGTCCTTGCTCTTACTTTTTAGATCGGCAATCAACTTCTTTTGTTCGTCGTCGCATGCGTCTTCGTTGGTGACTGTGCAGACCGGCTTGTGTAGAAACGTCTTGGCAAATTGAGACAGACTATCATAGTCGCGAGCACCCTGGTAGTCGTCTGGTGCCGACGGGTCGCCGTACAAAAGCGTCGGAAAGCCTTCCACGTTGAACTGCTCGCAAATATGCTCGCTCGCCGGATCGGTGCAGTCGACTTCACCAATGAGTCCGGTGCTGTCCTTCCAATCCTCAGCGAGCTTTTCCCAGTCGGCCGCCATGGATTTGCAGTGTCCGCACTATTATATACAGTGTATACGAATAGATGTGGATGTTTATCGAAGGCAAATGTCGATAGGAGCCAAAGGTGCACAAGTCACGCAGCGATAGAAAATGCGAAAGAAAGCATTTTACGAATGAGGAAATGTTGCATGAACTCTGTAATGAAATTGATTGCAATCCACTCATCAAACAACAAAAATACGCTTTGACAACGACTCACCCATGGCGCGAACATTTTCAAAAAGACTGTCTTGTCGTTGGTCATTTCGTGAAAGTTTTCCTCCGTGAGCTTGACGACGGCACTGCCGCTAGCAACAGATAGCAGACATGCTGCGAGTAAAAGAGAGCGCATCCTGCAGAAAACAGAAGCTGTAATAAAGCGAGACTATCAATCTTGCATTGATGCTTGGCCTGCCCGACACTTGGCGGCCTTTTCATGGTCATCGATTTCCCTCTGCTCCCTGGCATCTCACCCGGTGGGAGCTGAGTACCGTAGCGACCTCTCTTGCCGCGTCGAACGAATGAAGGCGCAATCTTAAATCGCAACAATCATTCCTTGCCACCTGACTTCTTCTATTGTCAATCAGTAGCATGATAGAACGACGGAAAACATGGAAACGAAAATGTAATAGCATCAGTGTCCTTTTCTGCTGCTGCGTAGTCGCACTTTCCTGTAAATCCAACAATGATCAATCAGTCTCAGTCGACGCTCAGCAAATTGGCAGTGAGACCACAACCAACAATCAACTAATCAGACTGACGACGAACAACTACAAACAAAGCACGAATGGCAAATCAGTGTTTCTTTTATTTTGGGACAGGAGCTGCTCCATATGCAAGGACATACTCAAGCCAACGTGGGAGCGACTGGCGGAGGAATGGAATTCTCATCCGATTGGTCTTGTGGCCGAAATCAACTGCAGTCACCCGCGCGGCAAGGTTATCTGCGAAAGATTCAAAGTCGAAACTGCTCCAACTATTTTATACGGCGATCCATTGGCACCGCAAGAGTATCATGGAGGCTATGACTACACGAGCTTGTCGCAGTTTGCCAAGGAACATTTAGATCATCCAATCTGCCATGTTCAGCATTTGGATGCGTGCGATGAAACGAGCAAAAGTACTATTGCGGCTTTACATGTCAAATCAAAGGACGTGCTGCTAGCGGAGAAGCAAGCAATTGATGCTACTATGGATCATGCTTGGGCCAATACTTTCAGCATGACTGACTACAACGCTTTCGTCACAACCACTGAACGTGATTTCAACTATAAATGGCTACAACAAGTTTTGCTGGTTGATTATAAAGTGCCGCTGGAGGAGAGTCGATTCATATGGCCCGAGGATTTGATTGAGCCGGATGATAGTGAGTTCGATGTGAATGAAGATGAATTAGAGGATGATGATGATGAATTCCTGGAAGAGGAGGAGGATGAGCCTGACGAAGAGTCTCACGGCTTCGACTATGAAGACGACGATTTTGTCGGAGACGATGGAGGTGACGAAGACGATGATGATGATGTTGATGACTCTTTCTTTGACAATGTTCTTGACAAGCAAGCAGTGGGTGACGAACTCTAGAAGCATTTTTAAAAGAATCTTATCTTACATGCCTAATTACAACCCATTTTGCCAGATCAGTAATCATCTTCCTCTCGTTATAAAGTCCTCCGTGAGACCATGGGTTCGGCAGGGGCAGCTGCCGAACGGGAATACGACAGATTGGCATGACGTCCGCTCCAGTACCTTTGTGACCTTGTGAAAGGGAAAAACCGAAACCGAAGCGACACACAAAGTACGTGGTCTGATGGCTCAGCACCCTTTGAAGGCCCGTCGATGATCAATCGGCCTTCTTCGTCATCGTTTTTGCCTTGCTGTCGGATTGGACGAGGACATGGCTTGGTCCGCATCATAACACTGCAGAGAAAGACATATTCGACGAAAACAGCCATGTTCCAGGTAGCCAAGAACCGATCCAATGAAAGGCAAAATGAGGAAGAAGTGGATGCCGACACGACGGTCCCAATCGAAACCATACTCGTTCCGCCGTCACATATCGCTCGATATTCATGTACCTCCATTATGGTTGCCATTCTAGCAATATGGGTAAAATATACATTTGTTCCAGAGAAAGAACTTGCAGTGGGTGAAGATATGCATAGCTGGAGAATTCCAACGTATATGACGCTTGGCTACCTCGTCAGCCTACCGCTTCTAAGGCTACTTTCGAGACGATTTCTAGCGCACAACGTCGATGTAAAGGTGCTACTTCGGGAATCTATGATTCTCTACAATGGAGCGCAAGTTGCGCTGAACTTATGGACGGTTTACAGGATCCTACATGCTCTCATAATCAATAGACATCCTTTCGTTTCTGGCCCAATTCATTTGGTCAACTCAGGGGCCTCGTTCGCGGTTTGGGTCCATTACTGCAACAAGTACTTGGAATTCATGGACACCTACTTTATGGTTTTGCGGGGGAAGATGAATCAGGTTCGTATAAGGCTTCACGTGTTTTTGCGTGGTCGCAGTAGCCTCTGCAGTATTGCTTACCCCATTCGTTCCTTCGAATCTCAGGTTTCCTTTCTCCACGTCTACCACCATACATCAATCGCCTGGGCATGGTGGATTGGCTTAAGGCTATACCCAGGCGGTGATATATACTTTGGTGCACTTCTCAACTCGTGGATTCACGTCATGATGTACTCATACTATACACTCAGTTTGCTCAAGATCTCATGTCCTTGGAAAAAGTATTTGACTATGTCACAATTAGCTCAGTTTCTGTCAGTGCTGGCTTACTCGGCGTTAAGTCTCTATACCATGCCTGACGAAGCCAACTGGACTCACTATCTTGCGTACAGCACGCAAGTGTTTGAAATGACGAGTCTTTTCGTCCTGTTTATGCACTTCTACTCGAAGGCCTACAGCAAGAAGCAGTCCATACGGAAGAAGTCTTCGTCGAACGACAGCGAGGCGTCTTCTGAAGCAGTCGCCACGGCATCAGTTTCTTCGGAGAGCTCTGACGAGCAGTTCTCTCCCACGGAATTGTCCTAGACCTACATTGGATCATGCGAGCGGTTGTGCAATCAGTTATTCGCTTTCAGATCTTTGCTACTTTATTAAACCATACAACAATGTTAACTTACACTGCCTGTTGCACAGAAGATGATGCATGTTTTGCTTCTATTTTTAACTGTAAAAGGTGAACTGCAATCGACTTTTGCCTACTGTGTTACAGTAATCGATCTCATTCACGGTGCGACGTACACGATAACCGGTGGGTCATTTGTGCTTCTCTCTTCGAATGACGGCGGTTTCAATCCTTTTCCATCATGAAGATCAAAGCGCTCCTTCCGACGCTCGTCGTCATAATCCATCCTTGTTCCTCTTTGAATATACCAGTGTCGCAATGGAGGAAAGAGTTACGCATTGGCTTCGAGCGTCGCGTCGCAGCAGATCCCTCCTTTGCAAAGAAATCGGTCATTGAAGTCTTGCTTGCTGGGGGCACTCAACTCTCTGCCGAGTATACGCAGCGCGGACCGCATCGCTTAGTAGCGGAGGTGGACTTTGTTGTTGCCGGAATCTTGACAGCAGTCATTGGTAAATACTATAGCATGTGGAGAGTCGCAAAAACAGAGCAACGAATTGGCGATGTAGCCGGATTGTCCACCTTCCATGAACCAAGCGTTTTTGGCATCGCCGTCCCCAGCAATGCCTTTCAAGAAGCAATGCTCGACGGAGTCACTAAACCAACTATAGTACAACGATTTGGGGCAATAATTGCTCCAATTCCCTCCTTGTTCAAAGCCGGTGTCTTGGCAAGTACCTTGGGGTATGGGTTGACGGCTGTGGCTATTCAATTGCGATCGATGATGTTGCCATCGTTCGCAACGGCCACGAGGCAAGTCAATATTATTCATGCTGCACTATACACAGGCGCGTTCATGGCGGTAGTCAGCAATCTTCGATATCAGCTGCTGCAAGGTGTCATTGAACCGTTTTTGGAAAGGTTACTATGCAAGTGGTCTACGCTACAAAACTTAGCCATTTACGCCACTCGCTACGGAAATGGCTGGCTTGGTTCTGTTCTGGCGATTGCAGGGATGAGGTGGCTGGGACTACAACAATTAAGAACCGAAAAGTGATATTTTGCTGGCCATTAATATATTCACTCTCATATCAGCCGTCGTTGGCATGCGTGTAGGAGAGGTAGGATCTATTACGCACACACATCCTCCTCATCCAAGATGACAACTTCTGATTGATCGTTGCCACCCTTCTCGCCCATAATATCATTAGAAACAATCGCGTCGTCGGTTAAAGCCTTCTTTCTTGACTTTATGCGACGTTCGGGCAGTAGCTCGTACGTGCCATCCAGCCGAAATTCGACGCGGTCACGAGAAGTCGTCGCGATGTCTTTGAACTCAGACAACATGTCGCGCGTCAATTTGCACAACTGCAAGTCCTCCACGGCAATAAAATTCTCACAAATGGCGCATCGCCAGCGCTGTCGCCCTTCTGCGACATTGCTCTCAAGAAAAGTGACAAGATTAAAGCACTTGACAAAGAATTTAAATTAGTCGTAAGTAGGGTCAAGTTATCAGGACAACACCACCAGCACTTACCTGCCAATGTTTGCAGTGGACGCCACGAACAGGACAAGTCAATAAGCGCTTAGATATTGGGCAAAGGAGCGAAAATGTAAATCTCGCCTCTGCACAAACGTCCTCATCATCGCCGGCATCAATTGCTTCGAAACTCGCTGAAAGATGGCGCTTGGCACGTTCAATTCCAGCACCTCTCAACAGCCGCAACATCCGCAACGGTCGCTCCCGTCGCCGATCCATCAAATCGTAAAGGACCTGAATAGGCGGCTGATATCTGCACACAGCCAGGCAGAAGTAAAACGGCATATCGTCGTGACAACACATTTCAATTGTCAACTCATCGAACGGGCTTTTGACCAAAGCTCCTAGATTCAAAATCTTGCAATTGCCTTCCCATTTGCCTTGGTTTGTCATTTTACGCTGCTGCAGTTGAACAGGTTTGCCATTAATTTGTAGAAACGTCCCACGCGGCCACAAATGACAATCAGCTCGGTTGGCAATCGCATCATCAACGGGTATCATGCGTAAAAGAACCCTTGGACTATAAGCAGATAGGGGGCGTGACGCCGAATCTCCCCAAGCAGACTCAGCTGACTGTCTATTGTTCATCACAGCAGACTGTCTATCGTTCATCAATAAATCTCTATCGGGTCTGATACGAAGCTGCATGGCAGACTTTAAAGATCGACTTTCGCTTCGTTTTGAAACGAACCCGAAGGTTTTACCTACTTGTACTTGAGAATCGAACAGCCAGTATGGATCCCAGCGTATCAGTCGTCGCAACAAGCGATCCCTTGATGCATCGCTAATGTGCTTCTGATTAAAGGTGATTGTCACGGCCGGTCTTTGTAAATTTCGTGTCGCGCATGAATACATGAGGTTTGGGCCCACTGAGGCAGTGTCAGCCGCCATGTGCATGACCACTGTCCCATTCGTATGGCTTTCAGCACAATCATTCCTCGTGGAGGCGGTTGGCGCCATTAGGTCTCGCTGACGGTTGATCTTTTCGCCGCGCGTGTCAATTGGTTGAGGGTCTTCCGGTACGCCCAAAGAAGGTCGGTGACCCAAAAGACTGTCAATTGTTTTGTTTCGGTGATGATCTCGATTCTGACAATTCCTATCATTATCGACAACAGATTCTCGTGATGTTTGATATTCACTTTGCCTGAACCCAGACACTCGATCCGTTGTTGACGCACGTGCAAGCTCATTATTGTTTGACATTACTGGACGACCCACAAGATGCATTTCATCTTGTGCCATTGGAGAATCACAGGCAGGCGTCGACTCCGGTGAGTCATCTGTCACTGCAGCGGCCGACTTGCTGGGAGGTTCCCATCGAGCACTTATATCCATTGAAGATGCGCGTTGTAACGCAGGAGCGTACGTATGGCTTCCACAATTGTTGCGAGAAGCACATCCATCATTATGTAACGAGTGCTGCTTGAATCCGTTGCTAGTACCATCATTCATTGTTTGCTTACTAGCAAAGCTATCGCTACGCTCCGAAGA
This sequence comes from Mayamaea pseudoterrestris, assembly GCA_027923505.1. Lineage (NCBI taxonomy): Eukaryota > Bacillariophyta > Bacillariophyceae > Sellaphorales > Sellaphoraceae > Mayamaea > Mayamaea pseudoterrestris. The sequence continues at coordinate 98,498 of BROI01000018.1, read as the reverse complement.
GGACAATGCATCTGTTCTTTCCGCGCCATCGCGCTCTTCTCGCAAAGGCGCCTCCAGTGAAACACTTGATTGTTTGGATGCGCGATCTGTCGATATTAATTTTCGCTGTGACAGTATTGATAAGTTTGGCAATCGTTTTTGTTGCTGCTCTTGCTGCTTTTGTTGTTCCTGGTGCGCAGGAGTGGCTCGGCCAAGCGCCGTGGAAGAAGCATCGGCGAGAGCGGCATAGGTTCGCTCTGTACCTTCGTCGAGTCGAGCGTGTTTGCTGTAATCTGCTTGTTCTTTTGCATTTAAAGGGGCGCCAGCAGCATTGTCAATTGTTGAAGGGTAGTCCCATCGCCGTTTTCTCATGTTTGACAAGTCCATATCCTTTTCAAAATGTTCGCCAGCTGTCGACAATTCGCCACTCGTCCTACACTGCCTCGCGACAGGTAGCGTAGCGGTCTCCTGACTCGCAGAAGGAGCCAAGCTGTGGAAATCATTACTTTCCGTGGTTTGAGGATTCATTGCTTGTAAATTGTTGCTTGCTTGGCTCATGCGTTCCGACGGGTCATGGCTTGCAGCGGAAACTTTAGTTGCTGCACCGACATCATCCGTTACGTGCGCCATTCCTGCTTGCTTGGCCGACCGGACAGCGTCATCAATCTTTTGCAACAGCCAATAAGTGCACATGTAGCTTTGTCTTCGGTCTGAAGCGCTCCGTGATGTATCAACCATGTCAAGCAAAACCTTTCGAAGAAGCGAATGCAGCTTGACGTGTGGATTGGTCACGTCGGTTTGCTTGTATTCCTTTAAAATCTCAATAATTGCAGCGTCTGGTAGAATCGAGCAATCAGCCTTGCGAGTCTTGAGGATCTTAATCACCATGGGCGGTATTGATTGTACCTCCTCGTCGCCCGTACTGTTGATGTTGTTTGTTGTCGCAGCAGCCGGCGGGTTGTTCATCGTGACGACTAGTCGTTTGTCGTTTCTAGCGAATGACGTCGCGTCGCTGCGAACCAACTTTAACAATGTTTCACTCTGTAATACCTTGACTAGTTCTAGTATGTGTATGGCAGCAGCATATGGCGAGTCGTCGCGCGCAGGTCTTGGGAACGCGCAGCTCTTTCGCCATGGAGCAGTGGTGGTCCGAAAAAATGTTGCATCGCAGTACCGGTACGATAACTATCTACCGTGAACGTGAAGTCCATCGCTCGACTCGTCTCAGCAAACGTTAGCCCCAATAACTGCTCAGTCTCACTGTGTCATACATGGCGATGGATGCTGAGGTGCAACTGACCATCTTATGGCCCATTATTGACAACAAATATGATGTGAAAGAAATTGGAGGGCTCAGCGGGCAATGCTGGTGATCCAAGCAGCCAAAACGGGAGCACGGCTGGCACATTCAACCATTGGTTCAATGTGCGCAGTGTCATGGCATGGTGATGGCTTCCACGCCCAAATGGACAAGTATTTGAGTCCCAATCAATGTTCAAGTCCATATTGGTTGTATTATGGGGTTCTGCAGACCATTTTGGAAGTCTCACTTGCCACTTGAGGTGCACCCCTAGCAGATCCAACAAGTTGTTGGATCTGCTCTGTCTCACTGTGGCATACATGGCAATGGATGCTGAGGTGCAACTGACCAACTTATGACCCATCTTTGACAACAAACATGATTTGAAGGAAATTGGAGGGCTCAGCGGGCAATGCTGATGAATCCTGCAGCCAAAATGGGAGCAGGGCTGGCACATTCAACCATTGGTTGAATGTGCGCAGTCTCAGGGCATGGTGATGGCTTTCACACCCAAATGGACAAGTCTATGAGTCCCAATCAATGTTCAAGTCCATATTGGTTGTATTATGGGGTTCTGCAGACCATTTTGGAAGTCTCACTTGCCACTTGAGGTGCACCCCTAGCAGATCCAACAAGTTGTTGGATCTGCTCTGTCTCACTGTGGCATACATGGTAATGATGCTGAGGTGCAACTGACCAACTTGTGACCCATCTTTGACAACAAACATGATATGAAGGAAATTGGAGGGCTCAGCGGGCAATGCTGATGAATCCTGCAGCCAAAATGGGAGCAGGGCTGGCACATTCAACCATTGGTTGAATGTGCGCAGTCTCAGGGCATAGTGATGGCTTCACACCCAAATGGACGAGTCTTTGAGTCCCAATCAATGTTCAAGTCCATATTGGTTGTATTATGAGGTCTGCAGGCCATTTTGGAAGTCTCACTTGCCACTTGAGGTGCACCGCTAGCAGAACCAACAAATTGTTGGATCTGCTCTGTCTCACCCTGGCATACATGGTGATGGATTCTAAGGTGCAACTGACCAACTTATGGCCCATCATTGACAACAAACATGATTTGCAAGAAATTGGAGGGCTCAGTGGGCAATGCTGATGATCCATGCAGCCAAAAAGGGAGCAGGGCTGGCACATTCAACCATTCATTGAATGTGCGCAGTCTCAGGGCATGGTGATGGCTTTCACACCCAAATGGACAAGTCTAAGAGTCCCAATCAATGTTCAAGTCCATATTGGTTGTATTATGGGGTTCTGCAGACCATTTTGGTAGTCTCACTTGCCACTTGAGGTGCACCCCTAGCAGATCCAACAAGTTGTTGGATCTGCTCTGTCTCACTGTGGCATACATGGTAATGATGCTGAGGTGCAACTGACCAACTTATGACCCATCTTTGACAACAAACATGATTTGAAGGAAATTGGAGGGCTCAGCGGGCAATGCTGATGAATCCTGCAGCCTAAATGGGAGCAGGGCTGGCACATTCAACCATTGGTTGAATGTGCGCAGTCTCAGGACATAGTGATGGCTTCACACCCAAATGGACGAGTCTTTGAGTCCCAATCAATGTTCAAGTCCATATTGGTTGTATTATGAGGTCTGCAGGCCATTTTGGAAGTCTCACTTGCCACTTGAGGTGCACCGCTAGCAGAACCAACAAATTGTTGGATCTGCTCTGTCTCACCCTGGCATACATGGTGATGGATTCTAAGGTGCAACTGACCAACTTATGGCCCATCATTGACAACAAACATGAATTGCAAGAAATTGGAGGGCTCAGTGGGCAATGCTGATGATCCATGCAGCCAAAAAGGGAGCAGAGGTGGCACATTCAACCATTCATTGAATGAGCGGAGTCTCAGGGCATGGTGATGGCTTTCACACCCAAATGGACAAGTCTATGAGTCTCAATCAATGTTCAAAACCATACTGTTTGTATTATGGGATCTGCAGGCCATTTCAAAAGTCTCATGACTTGCCACTTGAGGTGCACCGCTAGCAGATCCAACAAGTTGTTGGATCTGCTCTGTCTCACTGCGGCATACATGGTAATGATGCTGAGGTGCAACTGACCAACTTATGACCCATCATTGACAACAAACATGATATGAAAGAAATTGGAGGGCCCAGTGGGCAATGCTGATGATTCCTGCAGCCAAAATGGGAGCAGGGCTGACACATTCAACCATTGGTTGAATGTGCGCAGTCTCATGGCATGGTGATGGCTTCACACCCTAATGGACGAGTCTTTGAGTCCCAATCAATGTTCAAGTCCATATTGGTTGTATTTTGGGGTATGCAGGCCATTTTGAAAGTCTCACTTGCCACTTGAGGTGCACCGCTAGCAGATCCAACAAGTTGCTGGATCTGCTCTGCCTCACCGTGGCATACATGGTGATGGACGCTGACGTGTCACTGACCAACTTATGGCCCATCATTGACAACAAACATGATTTGAAAGAAATTGGAGGGCTCAGCGGGCAATGCTGATGATCCATGCAGCCAAAAAGGGAGCAGAGGTGGCACATTCAACCATTCATTGAATGTGCGGAGTCTCAGGGAACGGTGATGGCTTTCACACCCAAATGGACAAGTCTATGAGTCCCAATCAATGTTCAAAACCATATTGTTTGTATTATGGGATCTGCAGGCCATTTTGGAAGTCTCACTTGCCACTTGAAGTGCACCGCTAGCAGATCCAACAAGTTGTTGGATCTGCTCTGTCTCACCGTGGCGTACATGGTGATGGATGCTGAGGTGCCACTGACCAACTTATGGCCCATCATTGACAACAAACATGATTTGCAAGGAATTGGAGGGATCAGCGGGCAATGCTGATGATCCATGCAGCCAAAAAGGGAACAGGGCTGGCACATTCAACCATTCATTGAATGTGCGGAGTCTCAGGGCATGGTGATGGCTTTCACACCCAAATGGACAAGTCTATGAGTCCCAATCATTGTTCAAAACCATATTGGTTGTATTATGGGATCTGCAGGCCATTTCGAAAGTCTCACTTGCCACTTGAGGTGCACCGCTAGCAGATCCAACAAGTTGTTGGATCTGCTCTGTCTCACTGTGGCATACATGGTTATGATGCTGAGGTGCAACTGACCAACTTATGGCCCAACATTGACAACAAACATGATTGAAAGAAATTGGAGGGCCCAGCGGGAAATGCTGGTGATCCAAGCAGCCAAAACGGGAGCACGGCTGGCACATTCAGCCATTGGTTGAATGTGCGCAGTCTCAGGACATAGTGATGGCTTCCACGCCCAAATGGACAAGTCTTTGAGTCCCAATCAATGTTCAAGTCCATATAGGTTGTATTATGGGGTTCTGCAGACCATTTTGGAAGTCTCACTTGCCACTTGAGGTGCACCGCTAGCAGATCCAACAAGCTTGTTGGATCTGCTCTGTCTCACTGCGGCATACATGGTAATGATGCTAAGGTGCAACTGACCAACTTATGACCCATCTTTGACAGCAAACATGATTTGAAAGAAATTGGGGGCTCAGCAGGCAATGCTGGTGATTCCTGCAGCCAAAATGGGAGCAGGGCTGGCACATTCAACCATTGGTTGAATGTGCGCAGTCTCATGGCATGGTGATGGCTTCACACCCTAATGGACGAGTCTTTGAGTCCCAATCAATGTTCAAGTCCATATTGGTTGTATTTTGGGGTATGCAGGCCATTTTGAAAGTCTCACTTGCCACTTGAGGTGCACCGCTAGCAGATCCAACAAGTTGCTGGATCTGCTCTGCCTCACCGTGGCATACATGGTGATGGACGCTGACGTGTCACTGACCAACTTATGGCCCATCATTGACAACAAACATGATTTGAAAGAAATTGGAGGGCTCAGCGGGCAATGCTGATGATCCATGCAGCCAAAAAGGGAGCAGAGGTGGCACATTCAACCATTCATTGAATGTGCGGAGTCTCAGGGAACGGTGATGGCTTTCACACCCAAATGGACAAGTCTATGAGTCCCAATCAATGTTCAAAACCATATTGTTTGTATTATGGGATCTGCAGGCCATTTTGGAAGTCTCACTTGCCACTTGAAGTGCACCGCTAGCAGATCCAACAAGTTGTTGGATCTGCTCTGTCTCACCGTGGCGTACATGGTGATGGATGCTGAGGTGCCACTGACCAACTTATGGCCCATCATTGACAACAAACATGATTTGCAAGGAATTGGAGGGATCAGCGGGCAATGCTGATGATCCATGCAGCCAAAAAGGGAACAGGGCTGGCACATTCAACCATTCATTGAATGTGCGGAGTCTCAGGGCATGGTGATGGCTTTCACACCCAAATGGACAAGTCTATGAGTCCCAATCATTGTTCAAAACCATATTGGTTGTATTATGGGATCTGCAGGCCATTTCGAAAGTCTCACTTGCCACTTGAGGTGCACTGCTAGCAGATCCAACAAGTTGTTGGATTTGCTCAGTCTCACTGTGTCATACATGGCGATGGATGCTTAGGTGCAACTGACCATCTTATGGCCCATCATTGACAACAAACAGGATTTGAAAGAAGTTGGAGGGCTCAGCGGGCAATGCTGATGAATCCTGCAGCCAAATGGGAGCACGGCTGGCACATTCAACCATTGGTTGAATGTGTGCAGTCTCATGGCATGGTGATGGCTTCACACCCTAATGGACGAGTCTTTGAGTCCCAATCAATGTTCAAGTCCATATTGGTTGTATTATGGGATCTGCAGGCCATTTTGAAAGTCTCACTTGCCACTTGAGGTGCACCGCTAGCAGATCCAACAAGTTGTTGGATCTGCTCTGCCTCACCATGGCATACATGGTGATGGATGCTGAGGTGCCACTGACCAACTTATGGCCCATCATTGACAACAAACATGATTTGAAAGAAATTGGGGGCTCAGCAGGCAATGCTGGTGATTCCTGCAGCCAAAATGGGAGCAGGGCTGGCACATTCAACCATTGGTTGAATGTGCACAGTCTCAGGGCAAGGTGATGGCTTCACACCCAAATGGATAAGACTTTGAGTCCCATTCAATGTTCAAGTCCATATTGGTTGTATTATGGGGTCTGCAGGCCATTTTGCAAGTCTCACTTGCCACTTGAGGTGCACCGCTACCAGATCCACAAAGTTGTTGGATCTGCTCTGTCTCACCGTGGCTTACATGGTGATGAATGCTGAGGTGCAACTGACCAACTTATGACCCATCATTGACAACCAACATGATTTGCAAGAAATTGGAGGGCTCAGTGGGCAATGCTGATGATCCATGCAGCCAAAAAGGGAGCAGAGGTGGCACATTCAACCATTCATTGAATGTGCGGAGTCTCAGGACATAGTGATGGCTTCACACCCAAAGGGACGAGTCTTTGAGTCCCAATCAATGTTCAAGTCCATATTGGTTGTATTATGAGGTCTGCAGGCCATTTTGGAAGTCTCACTTGCCACTTGAGGTGCACCGCTAGCAGAACCAACAAATTGTTGGATCTTCTCTGTCTCACCGTGGCGTACATGGTGATGGATGCTGAGGTGCCACTGACCAACTTATGACCCATCATTGACAACCAACATGATTTGCAAGAAATTGGAGGGCTCAGTGGGCAATGCTGATGATCCATGCAGCCAAAAAGGGAGCAGAGGTGGCACATTCAACCATTCATTGAATTGAATGTGCGGAGTCTCAGGGCATGGTGATGGCTTTCACACCCAAATGGACAAGTCTATGAGTCCCAATCAATGTTCAAAACCATATTGGTTGTATTATGGGATCTGCAGGCCATTTTGGATGTCTCACTTGGCACTTGAGGTGCACTGCTAGCAGATCCAACAACTTGTTGGATCTGCTCAGTCTCACTGTGTCATACATGGCGATGGATGCTTAGGTGCAACTGACCATCTTATGGCCCATCATTGACAACAAACAGGATTTGAAAGAAGTTGGAGGGCTCAGCGGGCAATGCTGATGAATCCTGCAGCCAAATGGGAGCACGGCTGGCACATTCAACCATTGGTTGAATGTGTGCAGTCTCATGGCATGGTGATGGCTTCACACCCTAATGGACGAGTCTTTGAGTCCCAATCAATGTTCAAGTCCATATTGGTTGTATTATGGGATCTGCAGGCCATTTTGAAAGTCTCACTTGCCACTTGAGGTGCACCGCTAGCAGATCCAACAAGTTGTTGGATCTGCTCTGCCTCACCGTGGCATACATGGTGATGGATGCTGAGGTGCCACTGACCAACTTATGGCCCATCATTGACAACAAACATGATTTGAAAGAAATTGGAGGGCTCAGCGGGCAATGCTGATGATCCCTGCAGGGTTGAATGTGCGGAGTCTCAGAACTTGTAAAGCATCATGGTGCGTACAAATGCACAAGAAAGCATCGCTAGCAAGAATGTCTAAAAGTGTATTCTATTTCGCTACTAGTATGCTAAAGCACGCCTCCGAGCAAAGCTCTCATTCAAACTAGTACCTTTAGGTTCGATTACCTTGTTCAGCGAGTTTTCGACGCTTCTCTGATATGAACGCTTGTTTTTGCTTATATGACCAAGTAGCCCATATATCTGCTGGAACGCGCTCGGTCACTGGTACTTGGACATGAGGCGATAGAACTTGCCCATTGTTTCTGTTTTGGCCTCGAGAACGCTTACGGGGTGAATGTCCTGGAGTTGAACTTATACTGTTCGTCGGCGAATTAAGGGCGTTGGTATGTGAAGAACTATGGCTAGTGGCCGACGATTGTTCACCATCGGGGCACTGATGCGTCTTTTGCGGTCCCAACAAGCCTCCCTTGAATGCATTCGCAGTGTCGGCGCTTAGAGACGAAAAGCACCGTTCGTTTATAACATTTGTACCAATTTTAACATGGTCACGATGATCCAAGCATCCTGGTCCCGGTAACAATGCGCCGTCACCGGAGCGTGACTCGGCCGAAGCGGCTTCGTCGTCCCATCGCCTGCTACTAGGCTTTGATGTGTAATGGTGATGTGGTGGCTCCTGCTTACTTGGTGCAGTCAGTGCTCGCTGGACAGGATTAACAATTGGCACATCGGGTGAGCGTGGCCTCTTTTGTTCGCCATTTGTAGAATAACCACTTGACTGCGACATTGCCAAACTTGCAGATGGATTCGATGTCGTGCGTGCGCAATTTAAGTCCACGCTATACTCGCCATTCACCATTGCTGATCTGCTGGGTTGCTGCTGTTGTACCGCGAGTGCTCGTGGAACAGCAAATGGCGCTGGCTCATCTCCTTCATCGTCGGATGTATCCATGGCGTCTGGCGATCTAACCTTGGCAATTTGTAAACGGCCACGATCATTTAATCGCATGCCTCTGTTTGTACCGTTGGTGGGCTCAGCAGATAATGTAGTTTCAGTTGGAGCGGTCAAGTTTTTCTTCAAAGAAGTTCCATTACCTTTCTCCGTCTGCGCGACTTCCGTCAGATCTAACAGGTCGACATGTTGGGACCCAAAGGAAAATTTTGGTTGACATTGTTTCGTCAATCGAACATTCAAGTTGGTTCGCGATGCGCTTTTCTGTGGGCTGTTCACTCCACCCGCGTCATTCGCCACCATGGCAACGTCGCTGCAATCAAGGAGGGTCTGATGATGTGAACAGACTCTTAACCTTGCGGTTGAAGTTTCCCCATGATGGTCTGTTTGCATTGTCGGCGGCGGATGAACTGCAGCAATTTCTGTCGGATCAACGCCACAAACGTCCAGTAAACTGGCATGCACTGAGCTGATACTGGCGCCCAACATGGCATATGCATCGTCCATGCTCGCGTTTGACTCTTTCACAGTCAAATTGAGTTGCTGTTCGCTGTCAGTTTGCGTTTGCACCGCAATACTGGACATACCCTGAACGGTAGATTGCTGAATATTCTCGAGGCCGGCATCTACAATAGCCGACTCGACGTTGTGGTGCACTGTCGATAGTCGGACTGCTGCCCTTGTCGGAGCACTTTGTTCAACTTGTCGGTTTGAACTTTGATCAAGGTGGTCTGCTGATCGCATATGCGTCGCCGTCGCAAGTGAATTTGCATCATTGCTGTGCTGGCTAACATTCAATGTAGCTTCGTTTCGCAATGTATTATTCGAAGATTTGCGATTAGCTGTAGCACCCTGCTGTATGGCAGACTCATGATTGAATTCCAGAATATGATGATTGTCAAGTCCTGCCGATTCATTTACCAAAGCTAAAGCCCCATCGATCATTTGCAAAAGACGTTGAAGATCAGTATAGCTTGAACGTCGTTTCAAAGCGCTGGCCGACTCGTCCAGACTTGTGTCGAAAAACAACTGCAAGAGCAAGTACAGATGTTCGTGCGGTGTCTGCTGCTGCTGATGAAACTGCAGAACCTGAACTTGCTCAAATTTCTCCAGTACATCTCTGACGACTTGTAACGGTAGACTCAAACAGTCTTCCTTGCGCGCGGAAAGTATCGAAGCAACTGATTCCTGGAGACTTGAAGCGAACTCTTCTCGAAACAACTGCTCGTCTGATGGCATGGCTGATGCAACGAGCGACGAGCGGCGAGAGTAGTTCGTAGCGCAGCGTTCAAAGCATCTAAATTCTGACGTTGATTTGCGTAAAATAAACTACAAGCTTAGTTTCAAACGTCTTCGCAGTCGGGTGCGACGAGGAGATTATCGCATAGTTGTTGAATGGTTTGCGACAGGCGATGAGGTGCCAAGCAAGCAAGGTTTGCTTCTCGTGTTGCTTCTCACGTGTCGTAGACAGTACCACTACGACATTTGCTTCTCGGAGAAAGTCGCTCCTCACCAAGATCCAAGATGGTCGTGCGAAGGACTTCGAAATCCTTGTACATGCCGTATCAACAAGATCATTGAGATCAGCAACTTCCAAGTTATGGTCCGGATCCATCGATCTGCTCGTAGTGCTTTATTTTCAACTAGCTTGAGCTCAAACTTGAAGAGAAGCGGCAGTCTCATTTTGATGACGCTTGGATTGCTAATTGTATACTTGACCTTTCAGAGCAGTAATTCATCCGTACGTCTTGTAAAAAGCATGAATATCTATTCATCTGGTCTATAATTGGTTCTCTGACATCCTCATTGTAGATTCATTCCAGCAGCGGAACGGGAGGAACACGTAGAGGCATGGCGTCTGCACATTCGGCCAACAAGATTATCAACACCAATCGTCCATACCTCGTCTATGGAACCGCTTGGAAGAAGGAACGCACTGCCGAGCTTGTATATCAAGCCGTCAAGACGGGGTTTCGCTTCATCGACACGGCCTGTCAACCCAAGCATTATCATGAACCTGGTGTCGGTCAAGGGTGGAAGAGTGCGGCGAACGAATTGAACTTGGATCGTTCCGACTTGTTTCTGCAAACAAAGTTCACTTCGGTCGATGGTCAAGATCCAAACAATATACCATACAATCAACATGCAACGCTGGAGGACCAAGTCAAAACATCGCTTCAAGTCTCATTGCGCAATCTGCAAACAGACTACCTTGATTCACTCGTTCTCCACTCGCCCATGCAAACGCTCGAGGATACTATGCTTGTTTGGCGGACAATGGAATCCTTTGTCGACCAAGGTACCGTTCGAAACATTGGTATCAGCAACTGCTACGATGCCAACCTTTTCAAAACGCTCTACGAAATGGCACGCATCAAGCCATGGGTGCTACAGAACCGTTTCTACGCCGACTCAAACTTTGACGTTGACTTGCGCGTCTTTCTCAAAGCAAAGGGTATCAAGTACCAGTCCTTTTGGACACTTTCGGCGAATCGACACGCGCTAGCGACACGTCAAGCCAAGGAAATGGCAGCTGCCAAAATGTTGTCGCCACAAACATTGCTATATGCTTTTTTAATGCAGCTTGGCTATGTCACGCCACTTGACGGAACGACAAGTCTGGAGCACATGATGGAGGACGTGGCTGTCATGGAGCGAATGGAAGGAGGCGAGAAGTTCTTGTCGGAACAAGAAATGCGCGATTTTGGCCAAATACTGGGTCTTCCGGATAACGAGCCATTTTAGACAGCAGTCATTGCAGAATACGACCTTTTTAGAACACTTTAATTATAAACTTTATACATATCATAGTTCTGCATCGCGATGTTGCGCCAGGCTGAGATAGCAGTTCCAAAAGGCTGAAAAGACCATCAGCACGAGTGGTCGAATGTGTGGTGCGGCAAAGTAAAAGCTGAAGGTGTTTATTGGCATCCATACGCTAGCAGAAGCTTGCAGCGTCGTGAGTAGCTCTGAGTTCAACTTGGTAAGAACAGATGATGCAAGTAGCTGCATGTTGAAGGGATACTCCTTCATTCCGTTTAAAGTGGACGCTGATGGGCGTTCGTTTATTGACCCGAACACCAGCGACCACCAGTCGCCAAGATGATAAATAAACGTTCCGTAACAAAAGAAGGCAGCATTGAGCGGCACACTTGCAACAAATGACCCCATGACCCGTAATCCTACAGCAGTTGTTGTTCGCCCATGCGGAAAATGTTGATCCATGAGATTGTAGACAGAGATAAAGTATGGAGTGACAACTGCAGCTGCCCAAAATGTCATGGTTCCCATGCGAAAGTAGTCTATTGCATTAAATTTCAATCGGAGAGTAGTGATCGATGATTCTAGTGTCTCTTTCCAATGCGTAAAATTATCCGTTGCCTCGGCGCTCTCTGCATCCTTTCTCCTCACCAAATCTCGATGCACTTCCTGCACATCAGGACTCAGTGTTCCATATCTTCGGAAAGCTACCTTGGCTTCTGGTCCGGCAAGTGTCGATGTTTCTCGTTTGATATCAATCATTGCCGATTTGTAAGGCATGCTCACTCTGCTCGGCTGTTCGTCGACTTTCTGAATGTCTTCCATGAACTTCTTTTCCATCCCCTGCGCCAAAGCATCTCCTATAATCATCACCATCATGGCTGAAGTCATATTGGTCGTCAACGGTGCATGCTTGAGTTTGTGAAAGTACCATTTCGCAAAGGATGCCATGGTCAATGGTTGCCGATGAGTTTGTGAGACAGAAGTTAGCGAGATGTCATGTCGCACAGTAATTCAAATAGTCTTACCGGTAGTAAACTCGTTCCTGCGACTTCCACGACCAACAAAACGATGACGCAGAGCGGCCCCATCGTCCATGGCGCAAACGAAGCCCCTCCGGATACTTGCACATCAATCGAAGACGCCACAAGCCAACAGCATCAGTGAGATTACGCAATGAACTTAACAGATTGGATCATGGGAGTATCGAATTCAGACAAAGGATCCATAATGCCCGTCCTATTCTCGGGGTGCGCCACCATTCTCATGGCATCCGCCTTGGCGTACGCTTGGATGGACACTCGACGCAAGAAACTACTAAAAGGATCATCAGAAATGCATGACAAAGATGCTTCTTCGAAAAATTCCAAGATCATTGACAGAAACGATTATCCTGGTGGCCAAATATCCATCTACTTTGGAACACAGACTGGAACGGCCGAACAGTTTGCTCGTCAACTTGAGCGTGAAGGACAAACTCATGGGTTTCTAGTGCATGTCATTGACTTGGAAGACATTCAAGTGGAAGACTTGGTAGATGACGCTCGCAAGGATGATGAAACTGGAGTGGCTAGAGCCATTTTCATCACGTCAACATACGGAGAAGGCGAAGCACCCGACAATTCAACTCAGTTTGTTCAAGCTCTGGTAGAAAAGGGATGCACGCCCATTTTATTCAATGATACGAAAACCAACAATTTAGAAGTACCGGAGTCGTGCTTGGTGGGTCTCCAGTATTGCGTATTTGGCTTGGGTAACAAGCAGTACGATCATTACAATGCCATGGGCAAGTTTTACAACCACGTGCTGGAGCGTCTTGGAGGAGCGCCCATTTTACCAATTGGTCTCGGAGACGATGATTCGGACTTGGAAGGCGACTTTGAAAATTGGAAAGACAATCATCTTTGGCCTACTTTGAAAAAGCTTTACGTGTCGGATCACGCAGTTTTGAATGGTCGTGGCAAAATAAATGGCAATGCGGGTTTGATCAAGGCATTTCCCGACTGTCCCTACACTATCGAGTACATAGCCAATCCTAACCAACAAGTAGCAGCCATTCCATTGGATCAGGTGCATAGCTCCAATCGCCACTACTTTACGTCGCATCAAGTACCAGTCAAGGTGGTGCGCGAGTTGCAGTCGGCCGTTTCCGATGAGTCAACCCTGCACGTGGAAGTTGACATTTCATGCACCAATGGTAAACTCGCCTACCAAACTGCCGACAATCTCGGATTATTGCCAATGAACAAGAAAGAGATTGTCGAGTCAGTAGCTAGCAGTCTTGGATATGATTTGGACCAGTTGTTCATGGTCAAGCCTGCACCAGGGCATGACTGGCATGGCGCCTTGTTTCCGCAGCCACTGACGATTCGCGAGTGTTTGACGCGCTACTGTGATTTGACTTCGGCGCCGAGACGATCCGAATTAAAGCTACTTGCTTCATATGCGATGGACGCAACGGATCGTCAATTTTTGCTCCGACTGGCGTCAAAGGAAGGCAAGAAGGAATTCAAGGAGAAGATTACGGACGAATACTTTGGATTAGCTGATATATTGAGACTGTTGCCGTCGATTGAGATTCCATTGGAGCATTTTGTCAATATTGTGCCGTCCATGCAGACGCGGTTCTATACTATCAGTTCATCATCTTCGATGCATCCAAAAACAATTCACTTGACTGTGGCATTGACCAAGGCGGATCGGAAAGATGGCAGTGTATTTGAGGGAGTTTGCTCTGGACATTTGGCACGCTGCAAGCCAAACAACGCAACCCTTACGGTTCACTTACGGCCGTCCACCTTTCGCCTTCCTCCTGATCCGGCACTTCCCATTATTATGATTGGGCCTGGGACTGGAGTGGCACCGATGCGAGCGTTGCTGCAGGAACGATCGTATCAACGCAAAATTTTAAAGCAAACAGTGGGCAGCAATGTTTTGTACTTTGGATGTCGAACGAACAAGGAAGATTACATTTACAAGGATGAGTTGCTGGCGTATCAAAAAGCTGGCGACTTGGACAAATTGGTGGTCGCATTTAGTCGCGAGCAGCGAAGCAAAATATATGTACAGCATTTGCTAAAGCAAAATGCCGATGACACTTGGAAACTTATCGATACACACGGTGCTTTTATTTATGTCTGCGGCGGCGTAAGGATGGGTGGCGATGTTTCCGAGACGCTCAAGGAGATTTTTGTTTCGCACGGGGGCATGACAGTGGAAGAGGCCAAGCAATTTCTCTCGCAGCTTTCGCAGAAGGGACGGTTTGTCCAAGAACTCTGGGCATAGACTTTGTACAAATCATTGGTATATAGCTACTTCCTTATTAAAGGTGAATCTATTCAAACGTGCACCCCATGAGTTTAGCGACAATCGCAAGTAGAATAGCCAGCACAGATGCAATGGTCATCGTGCTTGGCAACTCCCAATGTCGCATTAACGTTGCTGGCTGTATGTATTCATCCGTCGGATCCTTGTCGTCCAAAAGACCTCGGGCAGAAACCCCCAAATTCAGCATTTTGCAGAAAACGAAGCTCATTCCACTTGACTGCCCGCGATCTCCATACCAAACGACAGTGCCTTCACCAGGTGCGGTTCCCTTATGTAGACATATCACATAGCGACCACTATTTCGTCTTACGTAATTCTCCCAACTCTTCTCCGCATCGAAACAGTCCATGCCTTCGGTTGGCGTAATGCCCAGTCGTTCAAACGTTTCGTCTTCGGCATGAAAATCCTTGAGGAAGTCCTCCTTGCTCGCCAGCATGCGACAGTACAATCCTTCCTCTTCAGGTGCATCAATAAAATATGCCAAGTCCGTCAAATCTGGCGCTTTTGGAATGTTTGGTCCTAGTATTTCGTATCCTCGAGCGGTTGGCGCTGCTCGACAATTCTCAAAGAACTTGACGGACCATTCGGTGCCAAAGACTGGATTGATGGCACTCCCGATCCCAAATATTCCTTCAAAGGCCATGATTATAACATTTCCTTGTCGTTCCTTGTAGAAACACTCTAGAACACTTAATGCTTGATCAATAAACTTGTCAGTGTGAAAGACGCGAGAATCCTTTGAGAAAATGCCATCGGGAACGATTATGGTGTGGGAGTTAAAGAAGAGGTCCTCAAAGACGGCTGACTCGATTGGCTTCTGCTCGGACTGCTCCGTCTCCAGGTCGACAATGTTAACGCTGTCTTCGTAAATGAGGCATTGGATGACTGATTGGGTTCGTTGGGGTGAGGTCAGCTTTAAAATGGAAGGCTTTAGACTGTACGGAGGTTTGAGATTAATGAGCAAAATGTTCTTCGTTTCCGTCATTGCCCGGCAATTGTTCAGACAGTACGACAGACTGGTGACGAGGTTATAGATATTGCTACAGATGTTGTTGTTTGGATTTGTGAAGCATCACGTCGAACGACGGGCGCTTCGGTCATAGCAGTCACGTCGCGCGATGACCTGAAATGCTACCCATCGGATGCGCGTTTAGTTGACAAAGATCATTTGACAACCTACCTAATCAAAATCACTAATCATAACAAAGCTAAACCTCTTTTGCGATTTAAAACACATGTTGACGAGAGCCACTTTAATCTTGATGAAGCCGCCATTCGCCTCGCACAGGTCGGCGACCGTGTCGACGTCGTTCACGCTCTTGCTGCTTCCAAATGGCGCAACCGACGAAGGTAGCGAATGCAATAATGTGTAGCCAAGCAACCCCGATCAAATCGGCCGCGCACTTGCTTCCTCCATGTTCGGCCAAGAAGAAGTCGGGATTTGCCTTCGGCAAGTGCTCAAAGCAGCAATCGCTAGCGTGACAAGTATCCGAACAAACGGCGGCCTGAAACCAAACACTGTTCAGCTTGCGCGGCAATCGATCCCAAAGTCCATAGTATGATTTCCCCTGCTGAAGAATCACCTTGCGCACTGCATGCAAAATGTACCAATTCTCGGCATCGTCCTCAGCAACATAATATTCACCAAAAGCACCCAAGCAAGCCGATGTATCACCAAAGAACCCCCTGACCAGTCCCCACGAAATTGCAAACAAGTATATTGTACATGCTAAAACGATCATTTCCAGAAACCGACCGCGAACATCCATGCCGGCAAACCGCTTCATGGCCATGGCAGCGCCTCCTCCAATTACACCCATGATGACGAAGGATGTTGGAATCAAGCAGAGACCCAAATCGTACATGAGTGGGTCACGAAGAATGCCAGGAAATAGAGCGAGCGTAGCCACTCCATACGCTAAAACTGATGCCCATAGCCGCGATGGTTTGTAGCAAACATGCTTGTGCAATATGTGCCAAGACACGTTCTGACACTGCCGTGAGCAATAGTAGCTGCGCAAGCATCTGACACACTAAAAGAGTCGTAGAAGTAGGTGATTGTGGGTGAGTGGCAAGTCGAGTTTAACTTGAAGCAATTTAAAAAAACCACATTTCGTACCTTCCAACGCGCTCGCCGCCGGCACAAGCTACAAGCCCATCGCCGCCGCGAAACTCCACGCTTCTTCAGTAACCGTCGGGCTCGACAATATAGCGCGACAATCGGAGACATAACAATAGGAGCGAGCGGTCGGAGCCATCGTCGTCGAACAATAGCAGCGCCAACTTGCCAACAAAAATGCGGCTGTCGGAGCGCCTGCATAACATGCGGTGGCATGGCCTCTAGCCAATCTTCCTGATCCAGCTGATGAAGGTGGTTCGGTCGCTCCAATGGTGGTGGCAATGTATACGCGGCGCCGCACGTTTCGCAGTTGTGTCCATTCATTGCCTTAGGGTGTCGCGATCGGCAACGCCACTGCTCCACGCACAAATAATGTACAAAGGCCATAGAGCCAGCGCACTCGCAAGGAGCCAAAAACGGATTTTGCAAGGCTTCGCTGTTTGCAATGTAGGATGGGTGAGGCTGCACTGGTCCCGCCGTGTGTTGCGCCATTAATGACCATGTTTCTTCTACAGGTTCGTCGTCATCCGCCTCGTCACCGAGCAGTGCGTCTGAAGTGTTTCTCCCAGCAATTTCTTCTCCCTCTGTAGCGGCCGTAGGAGCTGGTTGATCCTCATCGGCATCATCATGCAAGCCTTCGCGACAAATTCGACAAAAAACCGGTTCAGTCGCAAAGAAACTGGGCAAGGCTGCTGGTGGTTGGAAGCCATCGTCGTACGCAGCGAGCAACGGCATGGCAGCTGCAGACGGAAATGGCACACCGGTGCGTAAACAGGTTAAAGTTGCGCTTGAAGAGGCTTCCAGCGGCTCCGAGGGTGACTCCATGCTTCCACTGTCCGGGCGATCCTCCTCGCGAGAAGGGTCATCATCCTTCTCGAGGAAAAAATCATCCTCCGCGTTGCCGCCCATTTCGTTCTCGCCTGGAGCTCCCTCAACAATGAATCGTAACTCCTGATTTTCGGGTAAATTCAGATCTGCAAATGGAACGTCGTTGAGTCAATGATGTGAAACAAAGCCAGACGAGACGAATGACAGTATTCAACGTACCTTGCTTGGGAGTTTCCGTCACCAAGCCCATGGCAATATACCCGGCAAAGCCTCCCTTGCTGCCCGGCCATCGCAGCCTCAGCCAGTATCGTTCGTGTGCCACGCAAACGTCATCTACTAAAACAACTTCAGCGTGCCGCACTCGACGAATCGGATGTCCAGCAGTCGTTGGTTGTTCGCTTATATTTGAAGCAACCACCAAATCTCGACCTGCCCGAGGCGTCACATCTGATAAATCAATGTTGAATGGACTCGCATAGACTTGAATGCCGTAGCGCCATGGTTCCGGCTCCTCTGACCCCGACTGACAAAGGTAGACGGGCATTTTAAATCCAGTGCAGTGCTTGAAGAAAAGCGTGGAAGAGAACGAGCTGTAGCCTCGTAGCTTTATTGTTATTCACAAATCAACTTCCAGCTATTGTTAATGCGACCAAGTTTCGTTAGTTATGTTCCACTTCTATTAAGTACATGATCCATCGAGAAGCAGCTCTTTCTGGCCCTTTGACTGTCATGGTCATCCAGCGTAAGTAGCGAAGGACGAAGCGCGGTGTCGAGCCATTCACTCCAAATCTTTTCATTGCCGCTTTCGAATCAGCGTTGCAACGCCGCGCCAGCCGCGTGTACACTAAAACATATAGTAAGTTTGTCCGAGACACAGATTTTCGTAACACACTATCCGTTCGGCCATGAGTCATGCTCTATATATTGCCCCTCAGCTGAGGCGCGTCGCCTACTTTGGCGATGGAGCATGTCGCTAATGTATACTCTTCAATCTAGGATACCCTGGCGCGCGTCGGGGCGTCACATAATCGCCGCCAAAATCCAAGTCGAAGCCAAGTGTTGGAGAGGTACGTTGAAACCTACAATGGTGCCTGGGTAACGCATGCGAGAGAGACGAATCTAGACCTGATTCGTTCGTCTGTGAGAGAAACAAACGAAAGAGCGGCGAAAAGGAAGAATCCTTGTAGTTGTGGGTGAAGAAGGACTGGCACGGAAGACTTGAACCTCTGCTTTGGAACGAAAGGCCAACGAATACAACAACAAAAGAACAATCGCGCACGCACAAATTGGCAACGACAGCAGTATGTCAACAGCTTCCTTCACTCGCTCCGAATGGAGCGCCTTGTCCATTCGCGACCGTATACGGGCGATGAACGACACACTCGACCATGTTGAGCAAGTTCCGCCACCTAAGTTTAATGTTGGCACCATTGCATCGTCCGAAAAAGCAATTGACAACATCAATACCGACCTAGGTAATGCTTTACAACAGGAGGAACCACGAGTTGGTAGTGCAGTAGATGAAGCTCAACCTTCTCGTCGTGCAAGTGTTGTGGATATATGGAGAAAGCGAGAATCGGCGCCTACGAAACCCGCGCCTCGAACAACTCCATTCATGGAAAAAGCCACCATCTTTGACAACAAGTCGCCGTTCGATTCAGCTACATTTTGTGATGAAAAGAAGGAGGACGAGCTAGAATATGTAGAAGCGCAGCAATACGCCATGTCAATTAAAGACGTCTGGAAGGAGCGAACATTAGTTTCATCAAGCTCTATCAAGGATGTCATCAAGGTGCAAACACCGCCATGGCAAATGAAAGCATTAAATCATAGCCTACCTACTACCGGGAATGTTACACCAGCTCCTTTCCCTACCGAGGCAAGTGTGACGCTGCAATCCCCGAATGCCCCTCTCACTCCGATAGCTAAGCGCGATGTCGAACAGCGCGCAGACTTGGAAATCACTTGCGCTTCGTCTCATGGCGGTTCTAAAGCAATGTGCAAAACCAATGCGTATAAAGCCGAGCCAGTCTCGGATGTAATTTCGGACAGCAGCTTAAGTTTCAAGTCATGGCATGACTTGCGCTCGACGGATAAGCCGCTGAATGGTAGCGATGAAAAGAGTGATTTCCCGTCGACACAAATTGATGCCCAACCAGCTCATGTCAGTGCAATGGCCTTGTGGAGAATGCGAGCATCTTCATCGCGACAAATACAAAGTGAGCCATCAGACGTCCGCGATCAGGCAAATGTGGCGACGAATACTCAACCAGCAGAGAACGTCACGACCAAAAATGTGAAGAAAATATTGGTGACAGAGGAGGTTGCGAAAACGAAAGCTTGTCCTCCGCCTGGAAACGAAAAAGGCGAATCTTTTCGCTCCATGACAACGCAGTCTTCGTCCGCTTTCAAAACGCAGCGGCCATTCGCTGCAGCCATTGTTGAAGAAACGAATGCTTGTCCTCCGCCTGGACACGAAAAAGGCGAATCTTTTAGCTCCATGACAACGCAGTCATCGTCCGCTTTGAAAACGCAGCGGCCATTCGCTGCAGCCCCAAATGACAGAGCAGAGAGGAAACGACCCAGCGTGCTGGATCGATGGCTTAAGCCCGAGAAACCCATCTCGTCTTCGGACGCGGAATCGAGTCTCGTTGATACATGCTTGAAAGAATCAGTAAAGACATCTGATCCATTAAAAGCAGACGAGATTCTTTCAACGTCGCGAGCCACTTCGAAACAATCATTACTTGCGAGTGCTGCTGATGTCAATCGAATAAGTGGTACATCGGTGAAGCGCAGTTCATCATCAAGGAAACGGGATCGCGAGAAAGAGATGGCGAAGGCTTTCTGTGGCAGTGACGCGCGACACGATTTAGAATCGCTTCTGTCTGATGAAATTGCGAGCCCAGATGCCAGCTCTCCGCAGATCATTGTCAATCATGAAGACAGGAGAGTCACGGCACCTTCCGATGCGATCCACGAATCGTCGTCTACGTCCCAGGCATCCGTTTTCAAGAAATGGCAGCTTATGGCTAAAGCCAATGGAATAGTAGACGTAGCAGTCCCACGAGCTCCCATCGCGACACAACGGTGGCAGCGCGAAGAAAGTGAGACTACTTTCGACTTGGCTAAACCTGCGCTTGCACTGTCTGCGGTCAGCCACTCTGATACGAGTGCCGCTGCGGAACAGGTTCATTACAATAGAAGCAACCCAGCAACTCCAACGTCAACCAGGTCGATTTCAAGTTCCCCAGCTGCATCTCGACTAGCGTCTTTTTCGGGAAAGATGCACAATCGGATTAAAGGAAAAAAGGTCCTTGGCGCAAAAAGTTTAACCGGCGCACAAACCCATGATTTTGTGCCAAGATGTGCGCCGCCGTCCGGTGCACCGACTACTAAATGCCAAAGCTCATGTAGTATTGCAAATAATGATGCAGTGGGTGCTTGCTTTGATGCTCAGGTACCTGATGCGAGTCCCGCTGAACTCATTGGTGAGAGATCTCTCAGCTCGCCGATGACCCCGTCACTCTTCGTTGATGTGTGGGATCAGTCGAGCCCCAAAGCAAAGACCGTGAAACCAGCTAGATTCTCTGGGCTAACTCGCACACAATCCATCACGTCTTCCCCTATCACTAAAAGCGAGATAGTAGAAACCACATCTAGCAATTTGAATGGAGGAATGGTTGTGTCGTCGAAGTGCTCCGCATTCGCCGCATGGAACCGACCAGATGATGCTCCTCAACAACCCTCTTTCATGCGCCCTTCATCTCCCAGGGCACTTAAATCCATTTCAAAGAGAAGTGAGTTAGTAAGACTGGGACGCAAACATATTGTCCAGCACAATTACCGTTTAAATTCTGCAAGCGCTGAAAGTAAGCGCGCGGATAGGCCACATGCCCCGACCACATCTATAACGTCAGTCGAATTTTCCAAAACAGCCCCGACATCGACAAGTTCAAGAAAATCAGCAATGATGAGACAAGCCATTCAAAACTTTGAATATCTGGGAAAGGACATTGCATTGGATCAAAAAGGTGCGCCCTTCCAACGAGAAACCCCTCTTCAGGAGAATGCAGAAACGCCAGAAAATGACAGTCGATATCTTGTTGGTTCCACTGGCACACAGTGTGCGAGTCCAAGAGCGATAGCTCACGAGCCAGATCACTTGTTCGACACGGAAGCGAACGGGGAACAACGAAATGGTGATAGGAGAACTTCCCAGCTACGTGATCACAATGAGAAGAAAAACCTGCTCAAGGCCCAGATGCGAAATAAACAAACGGAAAATGCGAAAGCTGAGGCTGAGGCTGATGCTGGACTCATGTGCTCACAAATTCCAGACAGTCCGGTGGTGAAGTTCGAGGCTAGGTTACCAAAACCATGCACGACCGCAAAGCAATCACTTGAACAAGTTTCACAGTCGGAAATTGCGACAACGCCAGTTGTCTTCTCTTCGACTACAAGAAGTATCTTGGAGCACGAGTCCGACAGCCGCATAATGTCACCCATGTCTGATCCATCCGATACCAACTTCTCTTTCTTGTCAGAGAGTTATTCTATGGCATCCTCATTGGTGGGCTCGCAATCCCTCTTTTCGGGCACTTCCTCCCTGGCCAACCGTGCTGGAAAAGTTATGTTGGAGCGACGGAGGCGACAAGGATGCAACCAACTCAATTTTTACGCAGACGAATCAATCTTGAAACAACAATCGAGCAACATGCTCTTTCCGCAATCTACCGACAAGCACAACGGTAGCAATTTACCGCTTTCACCGAAACAGGCGAGCAAGCAGCAACAAACGTTAGTTGGAACACCACCGCAGCTCAGGCCGTATCGAGTATCTACGCCGGAAATTGAACAATTGAAAGAGGAGATTCGGCTTACAAATCGTTACAATGCGGCGTCACGGTATATCGAGTCCGGGGAGAACGACAATGAAGTAGTTAACCACGCCGACTTTGCGCCAGGCACGTTGAAATATAAAGACATAACTAATCCTGCCCGCAATCATGATGGTGTATCATTGGGAACGGGCTACAAGACTCATGAGACAATGGAAAGCTCATTTTATTCGACGTTGCGTTCGCTTGAAACTTATACAACGATGGAGAACAGCGATAGCATCATTCGATCAGAACTCGATACACATCGATCGATAAACACTCACCGATCGAGGAAGGGAAGTGCTCGTAGGAGCACTCGAATGCCCGGACCTTGCGAGCCTGCTGGTGTGACATCGGACGAATTCATAAGTGAAAATGCGACGAACGTTCTAGCTTGCCGTAGTGCATGCGAGGCATTTAGCTTTCAACAAATCGTTGCTGATCTCTCCGGTGAGTTGAATGCGCTTGGTTTTAGTCGACTCTCGTCTTCAGTCAATGAAACGATGAAACAGTACATGCGTGGCAGAACAGAACAATGCAGCGACTTAAATCCGTTCGAAGATGAAGATGTTGCCATCGAGATAGAGTACATGGGTGAATCCCTTGATGATGACGAAGACGAAGACGATGATCCGGGCGAAAATCTTGGACCATGTTCTCCGCTTGACAATGCTTTTCGAACAATCAGCTCTGGCGACAAGACTTGTGCACGTGTCTGCCACGTCGAGGACGAAGTACCTTCGCCGAGGCGCAAACGTAGATTAGTCCATGGCTAGCTTTAAACCTTTTCTATAATCTGTATTCAATTTAAGCTAATTTTGTTGTCAAAAATTCGACCATGGCAAGTTCCGCATTGCCCAGAAGCGCGCAATCTAACAAACCGTGCGACGACGCATCCAGAACATCCATCCGCGCTCCGTTCTGCAAAAGAAGTTCGGTAGTTTCAATAGCAAGCCACGGCTGCCCTTCAACCTTTCTGACAAGGACACTAGCATGTAGCGGCGTTTTACCACCATCGTTCTTGTTTATCCAATCAACACTCCCTCCATGACTTAAAGCGTACACGGCGCCACAAACATCGCCGTTTCTGGCAGCCTCAAACAAATCACGACTATATTTTTCTATTCTCTCGTCCTCGCTGAGTTCTTCCGTTCCCGTAAAGTCAAGAAACCCTTTCCACATGTATTTGCTCTTAATCCAATCTTCTCGAGTCTTGCGATCGACCAATTCAGTCGGCTTTTTCCAGCCTTCCTGCTGCTTCATGCCTTCCTCCCAAATAGGATTCACTTTATCGTTGCCCAGAGATAACACAAGTCTCTCCTCGCCCTCATTAAGCGAATCAAGCATCAACGAACGGATCTTGCTGACGTGTACACCAAGCGACCGGTGCACAGCGCTACATTCAATACATACCAAGACACCAAGATTGAGAGAAGCCCAGTCTGGATCGGCCATGCCGCAATCAGCGCAAATGGGGTTCATCTCCATGATCTCCCGAACAACTGGATTGGCCTTACAAACAAAGGACGTGAGTGAAGAGCGCTTGTTACCGACGGGTGTTGAAACAACGTTGTCGGCATCGTCGTTAACATCTAAAGGAAGCTCGGAGAAGCTCTCAGCGTATGCCGCAGCATCTAAATTACTATCACTTGGTCGTTTGGCTTTCAAACCGATATTTTTGTTCAAATCAGCCTTTAGAGGATCACCACTAACTAGCTGCTTTTCGATGTTTGATCGGATTCCGTCCACCCACATTCGATAGTCCGTTTCCGACTTTGCCTGCAAAGTCAAGGGCTTCTCCGATGGTGATACGAGCTGAAAGCAATACCTGCTTCCATTTCTGTCACTGGGCAACTCACGAATCGTGCACAAGACAACGTCGCACATTTTTACACGTTCATAGTACTTGGCGACATCCGAGCTTCCCTTACGAATTTCCGAGTCGTGGCGATAGTAAAAAATGGAATCCTTGTCCATACCAAACCATCGACGCGACCATGGGTTTAACGAAATCATGGCGCTGCTCTTCTTGTACAGCCACCCTTCAATGATAATGCCAGGCATACATTCGCGCTGGAACCTGGAATTCGAGGAAAGCATCTTAAACAAGTTCCAAAAGTCGACTTCCTCCTCTACCGTTTTCGCGTCCAAATCTTGGTTTTCTTTGACAGCCACTATGTCGCCATCTGAGACGCGATCCATCACGCGGACCGATGTAATGTAGTCGTCCTTGATACGATTCGTCGTGTCAATCAAGGTCAGCTCGCGCTCGCGCCATGAAGGTGACGTAACCTTGTGAAAGGATTCTCGCAACTGGTTTTGTGCTACTTGTAGCCTGTTCAGTCGCGGAATGACCCCCGACACCAAGTCGTCGCACTGATGATAGTAGGCATTCATCCCATGAAAACATGCAACAATTGATTCTCCCAGTTCAAAACGTTTGCGATGCTTCACACTAAGTAGCTGCTTCATAAGCTGAAAACGCTTGAGTTCGGCTGTGGCATTGGCCAGTCGAATTTGCTCGAGCGTAGAACGAAGGTTGGCCGCGTAAGCCGCTTTGGCAATTGCGGCCTGAAGCTCTGACGATAATTCTGCGTCGGCACCTTCCACATTGTTGCGAGAGCCATTGGAAGCGGTCCGACGAGGCCCGGTAATTTCTGTCGAAAGACCTGCCTTTTTTGACCAGTTGCGCAACGAATTACCGACGCGCGTCTTGGCCGTGCCATTGCTGCTGCTAGCACCATGATCCAAATCATTGCCGCTGTTATTAGCAGAGGAGTATGGCTTCGTAACAGCCTTTCCAGTCAAGTATTTTAAATAGACCTGTTCGGCCGCTTCGGTTGTTTCATCGGCCTGATGCTTGAGTATCGATGTCATTTTGGTTTCCGATTCGATAAAGGCATCCAGAGTCTCACTAAGTGTGAGTTCAAGCGACCGACACATGTTTTCCTGGGCAAATGCAGTCTCCTCCAGAACCTAAAGCGAGAAAAAGATCAATTATTAGTATAGTTAGCATCTTTCATCTTGTCAATCATTTTGAGCCTGGATCAACATTGCAAACGACTTACACTACCTAGCATAGCTAGGAGTGTGACCATTTCCTCTCCAACGGCTTGTTTGCGCAATTGAAAAGCAGTCTCTTCGTTCTCGCGATCTTCCATGTCTGCTTCTGAACTCAGCTCACGCTTGAGTCGACACGAGGCGGCCAATCGACGCGTTGCCTCGACCATGTTGACGCCATTCTGTACATACGTCTTTGTACGCGTACTAATCTCTTTTAAAGCATCAGAAAGAACCGTCAAAGACTGAATTTCTTTTTCACAGAAGCTACTAAAGTATGGAGAATCTGCCGTGAAACTGGTGCGTTCGTTTTGAATGTGCGAAAAGTCTTGAAGTGGTTGGGGAGCTGGAGAGCCGTTGGAATGAGTGTCATCCGTTTGTACCTCGATTTGGTCAGCATCTTCTTCTTGATCTGGTTGCTGTAAGTCAGCCAAGAGCATTTCTGGAGTCATGAATCCACTCTCATCTTCATTGTCTGGAGCTGTCATAATCCTCTGTATAACCTGTTGACTTATTTCGATCTATTGTCGTTGGCCATGAAGGAAAATGACTCGAGTGGCATCGCGTTTCTTGCTGTGACCTCTGGAGCAAGTTTTCATAACCGCATCCTACTTTCAAAAGATATGAGAACCAATGCGACCTTCAATCTTGTCAGGCGCGGCGGATTACGATCGAACTCTTTCACATGCAACAGCCAACCTTTCGGTTGACACTTTCAAATTTCGACCATGACCTTCTCTATCCCCCGTCTCGTATTCGCCGTAGCGCTTGTCCTTTTGACGCCTAGTAGCACGAGTGCAGCCTCGTTGACCTCGAAGTATGCCTCAGTTGCAAACTTTCAAGGATATGAACAAGCTTCTTCCTCGTCGACTTTTGGCAGACGTCGTGCATCATCGACACTTTTGCGATCTTCGACGGGAAACATTGGAAGCTGCAGCAGCAGCGCTGGTATTTTAGCGACTATTCGCACTCTTTCTGGACGTCAGTCTGGCAGGAGCCGTCGCCAGTCGGACTATGTGGATTTCGCCGACGACGTTGACGACATTTTTGCAGTTACACCCGCCTCTCTTTCGGAACCCTACCGCCCCAAGATTACTTACCGCGACCTATCACCCATTGGCAAGCTCATTGCTGGAACAGTTGAAGTTTGTGTGGCGACAGTCATGGAGTATGTTACGGGTTTTACCGCTGGATACGTAATTGGATGCGTCACGGATGTTCCTCGACTCTTGTTTCAGTCGACCCAGCCGGATCAGCAGGTATCCTTGATGCAAGATTTCAGTGCGCGAACGGCCAGAATGAATGGCAAGAGTCTAAAGTGGGCGAGGAGGTGAGTTCTGGCATGTATAATAATGCCGTACTTTATTGGTCTAGCTTCTCACGCAACTCCTTGTTTTTAAAATTACGTCTCGTTTCACGTTTCGCACAGCTGGGGAGAACTCTCGGCCGTCTTTGGAGGATGTCGCGTCGCCGTTAAATTGCTCCGCAACGGCAAGGAAGACGAGTGGAGCTCGGTTTTTAGTAGCATGGCCGCTGGAGCCTTTTTGGCTCGCGCGCAAGGACCGCAAGGCATGATTCAAGGCGCTGCCACTTACGGACTCATGATTTACGTCTTGTCCGGCATGGCCTTTCGCAGAGGAAGATTTCGTTTCTCGGACGTCTCGGTGAATTAAGCACGCTCGTGCTATTTGTGCTCTTGCGATGCGCGTGAGCATTCATCGACCATTCTTGTAATATTTGCTACTGTACTCCTTCATCGAACAATTTCAGTGTATAACGACTAAACGCAGCTACTCGTCATTAATTTTTGCACTACAACTAGATAGAGAAAATGTTGTAGCTGGTGTTGGTCTAGTTCCTTTCAATTTAAACTTGTGCTGTTAGCTTGACTCTTGACCGTCACATGTAATAAACGAAAAATGACCATTCAATTGACACTGTAATGTTAGCTTGAGATAGTAGTAATTTACGGGCGGTTGACATCGTTGGCTGCTGCCTTGGCCTTGTTAACAGCCTTTTCGAGGCTGTCCGTCGCCTTTTG
Source organism: Mayamaea pseudoterrestris (assembly GCA_027923505.1). NCBI lineage: Eukaryota > Bacillariophyta > Bacillariophyceae > Sellaphorales > Sellaphoraceae > Mayamaea > Mayamaea pseudoterrestris. The sequence goes on along the minus strand of BROI01000018.1, from coordinate 70,905 downwards.
AGTGAGTTGGTACTCCTCGTTGAGCTCTCCCGCCTTCTTGACAGCCTTTTCCACCAAGTCGCCAACGACTGCGAGCGCGGTGCTTCCGGCGCCTACAAGGTCATACTCATCGTTAATTTCCTTAATCTTGTTAGTGGTGCTGGAGAGCGCCTTTTCTACCTTGGCGACGGCATCCGGATCGACGGAATCTTGCGACTTGAGACTGTTGAGGGCTTTTTCGAGCTGAGCCTTGGCTTTTGAAAGTACTTCATACTTGCTGTCGAGCGTAGACAGGTAGTTGTAGACTTGGATACTTGATTTGGAGACGGCTTGGACAACATCAGTCGCTTCACCGTCCATCTTGGAAAGGTAGTTGGCTGTGGCGGCTCCAATCGCAGCAAGGAATGGTCCGCCAATGACGAGACCGGCAAAACCTCCAATAAGACCAGCGGTAAATTCAACAGTCTCCTCCTTGATGGGTACGAGAGCGCCTCCCGTGGACGATGATGAAGACGATGCGGAAGGAGGCTTTGGAGCGGCTTTCACAGGCGTTTCGCTGTCAGACATTCGAAGAGCAACAAACGCTCGTTGTTGATGCTGCTGCGGCGCAAAGGCCGAAACAGACGAGAATAGCAATAGAGTCGTGGAAAGAGCGACCTTCATGGTGGACTGACTAATTTGCGTGTGTGATGAATGGGTGATTCGGATCAGATAGCGACAGGTGGAGATGGGGGTGCGCACGAGGCACAACGACGATTGCGTGCTTTTTTCACAGCCAACCGTTGTTGAACCGTATCTTGGGCTTTCGCGGATTCGATTCAGAATGCTTTTGGATACTTAGGGATATGGACGATGTTAGCTACCCGCCAATTGCTTCGACGAACCTCTTGGCAATTCCATGTAGTATGTATTAGTACAATATAGCTGGGGATGCCTATCCTTCCAGACGTATTATTTCATATTTGAATGTGTGCCCATGAGACCATTCAACCTGCTTGGTTGGTTTCGTCCCATGCTCGTACATGCATTTTAGTTGACAATTCTTCAGTGCCTAGTAGGTTTAAAGTATCGTTCATAAAAATTATAGGGAACTATTTCCTTGCATAAGCTTATCAGAATTGCAAATTGCCAAGATTGTAAAAAGTAGATTAATCGCCATTATTCAGTGGGAAGCAGCCGCACGCTTGACCGATAGTTGGCGAGCAGCATGGCGACAATAATGACAAGAACACCGCACAACGCTTTATAGAAGGAGAGCTCCGTATTCCGTGAGGTTGTCTTAGACGCAGTAGCTCCATTGTTTGGGTTCTTGTCGCCTTTTGCCTGTCGCGACAAGGCTGCTCCTTCTTTGGTCCACTCCTTCACCTTGCCTTCGAATTCTGGAATAGTCCGATATCCTTTTGCTTGCATAAGGTCCATCAGCTCCCTGCAGATGCGATCAAAGCAAGCAGGCCCTTCAGTCCAGTGGCATGTGGCAACCTGAACAGCCGTCGCTCCCACTAGTATTAATTCAAATGCATCTCGTCCCGACTGCACACCGCCCACTCCCACGACATCAATAGAAGTATCAAGTAACTGCCGCAGCTTGTAAACATTCGCCAACGCAGTGTACTTGACTGCCGGTCCAGACAAGCCAGCCAAGCCTTGATTGCTTTTAATGCATGGCGCTTCCGACTCTGAATCGATGGCCAAGGCATTGCCAATCGTATTGATGGATGCCACGTAGCGAATCGTCGTCTTGTACTTGTTCAGCAAAGTAGCAACGGTAGCAAAATGGTAAACGTCAAAGTAGGGTGGAAGCTTAACGCCAAGTGGTGGCAAATCAAGCGACGTGACGAGTCTGGATACTTCGTTCAATATCATATCCATTTGATCAAAGTCGAACCCAATTATAGGCTTTCCAATGACGTTGGGACAAGCCAGGTTCAGCTCAATGGCGGCGATCTTGTTGCGAGAGGGCGACGAAGCGATGCGTCGAAGCATTTCCAAGTTGTCGGCAAGCGACAGTCCCGAGAGGCTGACAATGTATGGCTTCTTGCCGTCCGTCGCCCCTTGCATGACTTCGTCAATATTATTTTCTGCAATATAGTAGTCGATTCCATTGTTTGGAAGTCCTTCCGAATTGAAGGAAGCCAATCCATCTGGATGGTGCCAAGTCCGAGGCAAAGGATTACCATTCTGCGAAAGAAGCGTCGCGGACTTTGTCAAAATAGCTCCCGCACTAGATTGTGCCACCCTCTGCAGGGCAGCGGAAGTACCACTACGAGGACCCGATGCATTGTAGACGCACGTTTCAAGCGTTATATCCGCCAGAGTGGTGCGCAAGTCCGGTTTAAGAGGCGCCATGGTGATGGAACATGAATGGTGGCCGGAAGATCTTTCGAAGCAGCGTCCAACCGGAATAAGTACCGGTAAGACAAGATGCCTCAAATACGAGAATCCGTTGAAGCCGCGATGCGACACGGCGTGCAACGACTCTTCGCCATGGCACACATCATCCGGTCGACCATGACGGACGGGCCGCCCGCTTCAGAACTTTCCTCGCAGCAACAAAAGGTTGAAATGATTGCGGATGAAGATCCTCTACTGATATCGCAGTCATTGACATATGTGACTGACGATGGATCCGTTTTGCACAGCTTTCAATCAGCTCCATATTCAATGGGTGAGTGCAGCATGCAGCATGTTGCCTGCCGATTTCAAGGAGCTTATTCTCTGACATTTCTTGTTCATATTACAGGCTTCAAAATCCAATTCATTCTTTTGGAAGTCATTTTTCTCGTTCTCATGGTGGCAGCCGTGCCAATTGGCGCTCACGGCACGGTCTTAATTGTTGCAATTGCCAATCTCATTTTGCTCGCTTGGTTTTGGTATAATTTGGTGCGGTCCGTTGATGTCACGTCGGATGGAACGCTGCGATTTTGGATCGGAAACATCGAAGTAGATGTACCCTTTGACAAAATCTTATCGATTCAGCGAGTCACCACCAGCATGCCATGCAGTGTTTTCGTGACGGCTCAGCCATATCGAGGTTTTCTTAGCACGCCGACCGATGGAGTCGCCATTACTACCACTGCACCAAGTACGCCCTTTTGGTTGTGGCCTCGGAGTGCTGGCAAGCCAGATCGAAGCTGCATGTGTGGCTTGTTGTCGTGCCCGCGACTGACAGTTGTATTTTCTCCGGCTGGAGGTGGATTAAACTTTATTCGAGAAGTGGAGAATGAAATGAGAAACTTTCAAGGAAGACCTTCGGATGATTACATGGGCAAGATGCGCCATGGTCATCCCGATTATTTGGACGTTTAAGCGTCGAGTGTTGAAGAGCCGTCATTGACATGTTTAAATTAATACGGTGTAATTCCAATTATACGAGCCTCTGCAATTTGAGACAAGTATTGCATGTTACTTGTTCTTAAATTAATCAGTAATGACTACAATCGAGCCACTCGCAGACGCTCTTCAGCCATCATTTAGTGATCAAGCGCTCACATCTTGCACGACCTTGATATTTGTCACCGTTTCGTCCAAAGACGAATCTATCATGCGCTCAACCGGCAACCTCGGCTGCTCGTCAAAGGCCACTGGTATTATGTCTTCCACCTTCGATTCCGTCAACATCTGTCTCGCCTCTTCCTTGGCAGCCACGTCGCCAATGCGATCATTGTTTCGTTTGTACTCGAAGCTTGTTGGCTCCCCGAAAAACGGAGTCACAGATTGTAAGAGCACCGTCCCTTCCGTTAGACTATACGTGAGAATGCTCGCAACCATGTCCAGCGCCACCGTGGGTGGCAGCTTGGTTAAAAAGGTGACACCAAACACTATTCTAGCTAGCCATGTTTCATGCTTGTCGTTATTGGGCAGCCCCGGCCATCCTGCCAAGAAACCGCCCCACATTTCCATCGGTAGTCGAAAGAATCCATCAAAGAATCCGCGCAAACCAACAACATTTTGTTTCATCAAGAACTCGCCTCCAAAGACGGCAAAGTTGCGTTGCCGAACATTGTCGGGCGACCAAACTGCGTGATAAGCGGCAGCAGCTGCTCGATCGACATTTTCTGCATTCGCTTGCAATGCCAAAGCCACGTCGGCCGCCGCCATTAATGTTCGACAAAGGTTGTAACCAGTGGATGGGTGTACAACGCTAGCAGATCCACCGACAGCAATGACACGTTGATCCTTTACGGGCAATGCTCCGCCCATGGGTATGTAACAAAATTCTTCCTCATAAACATTAGTTACTTTGATGCCAAGATGATCGAGTCGTTGAAAGCAGCGGTCCTTACATTCCTGGAAGCTAAGTGCCGGACGAGCAACGAGCGATGTTTCCTCGAAGAAGACACGATTCTCGCCCAGTGGCATGACATACATGAATGTTGGATCCTTGATGAGTTTCTTTTCGTTAACATCGCCTGCGTAGTGATCAGTCCGGTAGTCAAAGAGTGTCATGGCCTGCTTGTCATACGGACCAATCTGCGTTGGCGATGGCATTGAAAGATCTTCCTCAACATCCACCAGTACTCCATAAGCTATTTGAAAACCGGGTGGTCTATGCGCTTCTCGGGCTTCTCGCAATATGAGTGACGTCTCGTGCCCAGTACAATCAATGACATTCTTGCAACGGATCGTCGTTGTAGCCTTCTCCTTGGACTCAAGTGTAATGATGGTGCCTTCTTCGTCATTTACCAAGCTTCCAGCCGGACTATACATATTGACACCAATTGCTTTGGAAATATGGTTCGCCTGCAGTATGTGATAGCCACCAGTCGTCAAGGAGTTCTTCAAGGCATTCTTATCCACGCGCAAGTACGGTCGATCGACGCGTAGCTTCTGTTCATTCGGAATATCAAAGGATCCCCCGAAGAAGCAATCAGTTATGTTCCATTGATGATCTATAGCGTTTCCTTCCTTGCCGCCTTCAAATATTACTCCAGCGGCTTGATACTTTTTGGCGACTGCTTCCCACTCATCCTCCCAGACACCATAATTGGGAGCCCAGTCTCGATCGCTGTTGGCGTCAGCGAGTATGACATTCGTAGTTGTACTCAACAGACTGGCCATTGCTCGCGCTGCAGGGCCTGAGCCAAGAACTAGATAGTCACAGGATTCATCTGCTGTTGCCGCGGATAGCGACGAGTACAGGCGCTGAAAAGCTGATTGTCTATTGGTGGCGCCTCGTGGCGTGACAAAAGCAGCTAGCGGGATCAAGCGGCACAAACATATTGCAAAGAGACATAGCGGCCTCATCTTTACATTAGCTTCTTCCTCTTTGCGCTTGGTTGAAGGACAAGGCAACGAACTCTGCGATCCCTGGGTATTGATCCTTGGATGAGGCCAAGTCGAGTCGTTCCGCGAAACGTCATCGTGCGTCACATCAAGTCTCGCTGCGACGTTTTTGAAAACCACACGATTGCCTCGCGAGCGAGACAGATCTCAACTTCGACAAAACGTCCATCACAAATCCCCTCACAAATCTGATCCCGCACGACCATACGTTAGCCAGTTTCGACTACCTCGATCATCAGCCTCAATTTACTGCGACAATGCCTTCATCACCATCAGTACCGCAGCAAAAGCATGCTCACATTCACATCGACGCCTTCCTTGCGCTTTCGCACCAAACATCCGACATTGTCACAGTTCGTCGTGGTTCGCAGTTGACTGCTTCAAGCTTTGAACGATTTCATCATAAACCATTACTCGTAAAAGACACGCCAGAAAGTATTGGTATGCGCATCGAGACATTGTCAGTGAGAGATGTTGCTCGCATTATTGGTCCATTGACACCTGTCCGAGTGATTGACGTTCGTTACCAGGAAGAACTTAGTGGTTGGACACTTGGCGACCTGGTGGAATATTTTGAGGAGCGAGAACAGGAACGACGATACAAGGAACATGACAGGTGTGATGAAGCAGGTGTTGCTGCTGCAGCAACGATGAGCAGTCAAGACAATCAACAGTCGCCGTCCACCTTTGCAACATTGAGCTCAACGCGCGAGCGGCTTGATCGATCTAGCAAGACGGCTAACGCTCAAAGTAAACAAGACTCTCGGATTCTTAATCAAATAAGTTTGGAGCTTTCGCTTACGCCGCTTTCCGATCGCGTGCATCCTCCGCCGTTTGTCCGAGACGTTTCATGGGCGCATCAGGCATGGCCACAACATTTACCAGTACTTCAGACGAAACTTTACTGTTTGACGAGCGCCGCTGGATCCTACACTGACTTCCACATCGACTTTGGCGGCACGACGGTTTGGTACCACGTGGTTTCTGGCGAAAAGGAGTTTTTAATGATTGAACCGACGGACGACAACTTAAGCATTTATGAAGAGTGGCTTTGCTCCAAGGGGCAGGAATCCACCTTCTTGCCCACCTTACTTGCGGATGGAAACAATTACACAAAAGTTACACTACGGGCTGGCGAAACAATGGTGATTCCGTCCGGTTGGATGCATGCCGTTTACACTGCCGAAGATGCTGTCGTTTTCGGCGGAAATTTTTTGCACGGTTCTAGTGTTCTTATGCAGATGCAGGCTTATGCCATTGAGGCACGAAGTAAGGTTCCGACACAAATGCGGTTTCCATATTTTGAGGAGCTTCACTTTTACGCTGGTGCCATGTACTTGCAACAGCTGCGGCGGGGCAAAACTTTCAGTCGGCAAATGTCTCAGGAGATTTCTCACCTAAATCAGGCGCTAAATACCTGGTGGACCCGACGCGCGACAACTCGCACTGTTTCAGAAGATTTAGAAGCCGGTATAAGCATTAATCGCGCTGCGCTTGAAGCGTCGAGAATCTGTGGCTGCAGCAGTGTGGAAGCGATGCTTCTACAACTCCAGGATGAGCGCCTACGAGTAAAGGAGTTGACTCATGATGTTGCCGATAATTCATGTGGCTTGGTTCTTCCATCATCGCCCAAGATTCGTTTGAAGCTCTCGGCTCCGAAGTTGAAAAAGACAACAAACACAATTGATGATGACAGAAGCAAGTCGAACGATGACGACTTTCGCATCAAGCTTTCTCTGTCGTCTACGAGAGCAACCAATATTCCTCATGATATGATCGCTGTTACACACACAAGCAGAGAAGACACGGATTGGATTAATGAGTCCGTTCTACATAAAGCTGATGACGAATGGGTTCCAAGTGCAAATGTTGTCAAGGCTTCAGGGAAGCGATCTTTGTCGAAATCTGGGCAAAAGCACAAACCCACGAATGCGCGTGAGCGACTATCGAAAAAGCTGCGGTAGTGAAAGTCTATTACATTTTATTTGTCATCAACAACGTCGCCCAAAAATATAGGGGCCGACTCGTCGGCGTGAATTAGGTTGTCTGTCAACGCGCCCGACTTAGTCGAGTCTCCGTAACTTTCGTCGCTCCTTTGCAGCTTTCCGTCTTCTAGTAAACTTCCAAACGTCGTGCGTACTGGCGTATCGACCGATACATCAAGATCAATTTCATCTCGTGCCGGAGTATCCGCTAGCAACTGCTCCAAATCATTGCGAATAGGCGTATCAGCCGAGAAACTATGATCGTTTGAATTGAGCTGGTCGCTTGGTGGCATATTTTGCATTGGCGATTCATAATCAAATGGAAAACTATGGCTTGGTGAGCGCGCATGCTTTATTGTCGGTGGAGAGGTAATTGATCCCAATCGAGGCGTATTGTATGAATCGTTTACGAGCTGCGGCTGTGGTAGTTTTTTTATAGATGAGGGCTCACCCAGAGACGCCCGTATTGGAGATTGCAACAGTGTTGTTTTTGTGTGTGGAGATGCTTCCGATAGCTCGCAATCGCTTTCGTGGACGGCATCTGTCGCATTCAGTTCCATGGTCGACAGGGCGGCATACACCAAATCCGACCCAGCAGTTGCTCCACTAGCCTTTATAACATTTAAAGCTTTTGTCGCCTCCTTTAAAAGGTTCAAGTAAACCTCCTCGTCGTCCTCATCCTTGCCCGGTGATGCCAGCCACTCCAGCGTATTCTTGTTGTCACAAAAGCCTACGGCGGCCAGAAATTCTCGAGCACCCATTAGCGCTTCAACCTTGAGGAAACTCTCATTGCAGGTAAATATCTTACGATATCTAGGAACCTTATGATGGTTGCACAGGTTATGAACGTAAAGGTAGAGGAGCTGAGCGCCAGATTGAAGTACAGCTGGGTCTTTATTTTCCGTCGCCAGTGTAAGAATAGCTTCCACCAACTTGTGCGCTGCCTCCGCAGTTTCGTCTTTACCATCAACAGCCAACACTGTTAAAGATGAATCTGCGATAGCATTCATATCAGCATTCGGGTTAATCATCGTTCTGACAGTTTCTGCCTCTGCCGTCACATCAGTTAACGTGCCGGGCGCTGACGCAGTCGATGCGATGCTAGCATCCAATGGCTGACATGTGCCATCAACCTTGGTAAGATAGTTGTGTAGCTGATCGATTGTCTGATTCAGTCGCATTTTCCATTCCTTGCCCGAGTCGTCGCCACCACTCTGCAAAGCAAGGTCTGATCGCAGTCGCATCAGCTCTAGATGAATCTCCTGCAACTGCTCATATTCCGTTGCCTTATTTCCAGTCGTTGTCTCCTCCATTATCAATTGCTCTTGCACCAATGGCGACGAAGCTGAAGACTGTTGCTCACGCAGGCGGTTCATTGACTCGTCTGTAAAGGTATTAATACGAAACTCGCCATTGCTTTGAATGCGTTGCAGAATAATCGCTTGTTGCTCCTGCTGAATCTCCAAACTCCGTTGGATCGTTTGCATTTGCTGCAAAATAAGCTGATTATCATGATTGGTGTTACTGACTGGCTGTTGCTGTTGTTGGTAAGGTTGCTTGTGCTGCTGACGGGCCTCCAAGTCAGCAGGCGATGGCCAAAGGTAAAAGTCGTCCCCATTGAGCCATCGCAGGGCTGCCACGGCCGTCAAGCCTATAAAGCTTCCCGCTGTGAAAAGCGCAGTGCTTTGAATGAGACCAGATCCTTCTGACGGCGGGGGTGCATGGAAATAAGAATTGTAGTTGGGAACAGCAGCTGGTTGGTGGACGGCGTGACGCATGTTCTGTGGTAGCTGCGACTGTGACGGCAAGACATTAGGGCTCCCTCCAACGAAAGTGTCGTTGTTTCCTGCAATATTTGAATTCTCAGAGTCTCCTTTGCGATTACCTACTCCGCCGAATGAGTCGGCTGAGGAGCTGAAGCTGCTGCTGCTGCTGGGGTCCGTCATGGCGCACGAGAAAAGGAAAAATGAACGAAGCACCTTTCTCGTCGCTGCCACCGGTGGGTATTCATGTCGCACCACGTTTCCGTGGAAGGACAGTGACATCGTCATCTTCTCACGCTGCGGATGCGGGATACAAGTATGAATATATACCAGTTTACTACTCGTACCTCCGTCTATCTCTATTGTTGTAGAAGCTAGTATAGCGACAATAACCAACGAGCTGCACCGTCACTGCCAGTGGTGGCATTAGCCATATCGTCATTCGTGTAGTTGAAGGTTGCACCCTTGGAATCGGTCTGATCGGCCCATTCACCCGTAGACCCAAAAATAAAAGACGCAAACATGCCGCAACCCACCGACATGACGGCGTAAAACAGGCCGTCGAATCGAAACAAGATTGGGTCGACTCCTGCCAATACTTCCACAATAAAAGCTGCCAATGAACTCAAAGTCGCGCCAAATCCAGCCACGATGCTTTGTAAAACAATGCGTTGGCGAGAATTGGGATTACCCGCCAAGAGTCGGCCCAAACTTCCACTCAAAGCACACGCAATCATGTTGCATGAAAAGGTACCGAGCGGAAAGGTGGACCGCCACTTATTCAACCGCGACAAGCGCCACCGCGAAAAGACACCCAACGGCGAAAACAAGAGACTGAGCGCAAGCAATTGGCTCTCGGGTGTGTTGTAAAAGAAGAGTGATGTAACTTGAGCAGCAAGTGCGACAACAAAGACAGCCGTTGCAATCGCTCGGACTGACGGAAGTGCGTGCACTAGTTCCTTGTCATCGGAACGGTCTTGCTCGTGGTCGGATGCTTCACTGTCCGATCCCTCCTGGTTGACTCGTATACCATAGCCTCGTCGCATGTCGCGGCGAGTCTCCCACCGACATCTCCAAATAAAAATATAGACCGCCGCCGTTTGGCCACTACGATAGGCAATCAATGGTAATTGTACGCCAAGCACATATCCAGTAAACGCTTCTCCAAATCGTCCCATTCGCATGAGGCTAACCATGGATGATTGCCACGAGGAAAAAGAAGAAAGTGCACCACAAAAACCGTCCCGAAGACCAAGCATTAAATCGTCACTCATTTCGTCTGGCGTTGTCCCCTTGTCCCAGCCTGCGGCAAGATCAACGCGAGATAGTCGGTTGACATTCTCCGTGATGTTCGCCTGCACGTCCTGAAGCATTTGGTCCAAATCCAAGTCCGAACTTTGTTCGGTGGTAGGTGACTCAACGTCCTTAGTGGTTGGTCTTACGGGTAGCCGGTTTGCTAAGATCCCTCGATTGCTAGCTGTTGTTCGTTCTGGGCTTGCCGATTCGTCAACACTTGTTGTTGTCTGGCCATTCTCCAAACTGCCTTGCTTAACCGCCGCAGAACTTTGTGAATACTGGTATTGCTGCGTTGGTCGTTGAGGAGTGACTGGACCACTAGGAGCTTCGTCGCTCTCGCTATCGATACCACCATCCTCCTCCAGCTGTAGATCAAACCCAAGATCCTGTGCATCGCCCGATCGATTAAAATCTAGATCATAGTCATGATCGCTGACGCCACCCTTCTTTGGCGAGTACCCTTTGCGAAAGTAACATTCCATTACGTCAACATCCTCCTTTCGCACTGGGAACAGCACCAAACACTTGGAGGCTCTCATGCGTCGCTCCAAGGCCAGCAGCTGCACGTCACGCAAGTCTTGATTCAAGTGCACGGGCGGTTCCCAACTATGAAAGTACTTTTCCGTTTTTGCTCGTCGACGCTGTATCTGTCGCTGTTTCTGTCGCCGCCGCTTCAATCGATTTACTAAATTAGCCGCGCGAGATCCCCGTTCAAAGTCATGCGCAACAACCATGGCTTCATCCTGCTGCTGCTCAAGTAACTCTACTTGCTGCCCATCGGCTTGGTCCTCTGCTTCATGAAATACATCGTGCTGTAGCCTTGGTGGCGAGAATCTAGTTGTGACAATTTCCATTAATCGCTCGCCGGAACAAAGTAAGCCCATGATGAAGCAACTCAAACAATTCATGGGCAAGACGACAAAGAGCGCGCTTCCTTCTGAGAAGACTCCGTCAAAATAGGTAAACCAAGTTGCCGCAGCCAAGCGGAAGAGTATACCAATTTGCGTAAAGATGCTCAATATAATGACGTCGTCGTACATGCGCCAAAAGTGGGTGACAAAGTCTGCATCGTCGTTGGCTTCATCTTGATGTTGATTGATGTCGTTAAGGCTGCTTTTGCTAGAGGATGGAGACCCAACGCAACTTCCATTAGCACTGCTAACTGCGTTCGTTGGAGAGAGTCCCGAAGACTCAGCAACCCGTTCCAGTCCGTCTGTGGAATTTAGTGACCTTGTCGTTGCATAATTTCGTTGCTTCGACTGCGCAATTCGGCTGCGCCGATCCGGTAATTTATTGGTACGGGAAGGATAGAAAAACCTTGTAATTCCGTCCTTGATCGTCTGCTGTGAGAAATTCTCGTCATCTGGCTGCGAAATTTCCGTTGTCGTCCCCGTCACGGACGAGTAATGCTCTTGGTGGAGGGTCGATGATGGAGGACGTCGTTGATGTCGTGAAGAGGATGTTGGTGTCGCAAAGGCACCCTCCTCTGTCGCACTTTCTTCTTCCCGAGATGCTTCATGAGACATATAAGAAGTATCTGACATTACTTGGTCGTTGAGATCTCGCTTAGGGCTGCCTGGAGGATTGGCCGATGCCATGGTGATTGCGGTGTGATTGTGAGGAGAAGCAATACGCGCAGCACGTCGCAGCGGCACACAACACTTTAGCTACCATCATACGACGTACGAGTGCCTGCTTTCACATTTTAAAACCTTCCAAGAAATTAGTCCTGTCAATTAGAGCTATATATTGCATTGTTTTCTCAGGAATCAAGCAACCAGGGTTAAAGCACACCATAAATCCTAATTTACTGTCAATGTGTGAGGTACCTGCTTGCTTCAAGCACACCACAGGCATTTACTGGAATTATAAGATCAAGCAGTTCAAGGCAAGAGTTCTATCAAACTCTTTCTGCAATTGCAATTGCACATAAGGCTGTTCACACATAGCACTATCAAACATGGCGCCAGTGAAATACCTTCTTGCTTTAACAACACATGACCACAATATATTAATTAGCAATATGCAATGAAGAAGCTGTGCCTGTGACAAATTATTTTCTATTACCTTCCTGAAAAAAATTAGAAAATTCCTGTTGACTTGACAGACGCAAAGCTGGGTCTGTCATGTGCAAATTCTAAACTTGCATGAATGTCAAGGCATCTCTGGGCTGAGACTGGTGACAAGTTCTCACCAGTCACATTTCATTCTACTGAGTCATTAGTGACACGATAATATCAGACGAACCTTTATTCCAGCGACTACAATGGACTAGGAGCGATCAACCTCTTCGTCCAGCGTAAAGCAAACAAACAAACTCAATTGCTAGAATAGTGCATGTTACTCGCTACTCTACTCGTGCGCTTCTTTCTCGTTCTCACTGGGTTCACGGTCGAGGTTCACGCCTCGATCGTCAGCGATTTCACTCATGTATGTGAGGATTCGGTCACAAGTGTGACTCAACCCTGCACAGGATTAAATGCATACAAAACACAGGTAGCTAACCGTCTTGTCATGAGACGCAGGTCAACTCAACTCAATAATATTGTGTCATCCCCCTTGATCTAGGCTTGTGACAACGATCGGTTTGCCGTATCACCCTTCCAGAAAAGAATCGGAATGATCAGGGGTCGGAACGTGGCATGCGGCAAGAACTTGGTAAGAACGTCGGCGACGTTCTGCTTGCCGAAGATGTGCTGAAAGTACAGAACATTGCTTGCAATGGCCTCGCGAACTCGGTGGTAGGCGAGCGCATTGTGTCGCTTCGAAAGTGTGGAGTGCGGGATCGTTGACGACTTCTTGACACTTTCGTTGTCGCCGAACATCCAGGCTGGTCCACTCAAAGGAACTCCCAACATGCGTAGGGAGTATCGGAAATCCATAATCTGTTCCGTCGCGGTCTTGGCGACGACGAACTCGGATCCGTACGTTGCAGTCTCAACAGTATTCTGACGCTTGCAGAACCATTCGACAGGCGTCTGGTTCAGGAAATGCAGGACTCCCATTGCGGAACGTCCAGTAGTGTAATCATGGTACAGGTTCGCGTCCATAAAGGTAGTTAGTTGCACAGGCTTGCCCTTCGGGATCGGCATGTTCCACGGAAGCTCTTCGCTTGAGTTGCCGTGAGGACCGATTGCAACCAATCATACTTGGTAGGTTCCCGTGATCGACGATCTTCGTCCGAAACGAATCGCCGCATCAGGGTACTCAGCTAGGTAACCGCAGACTCGCTTGGCTCGGTTCAGGTACCGTCGGCGCGGGGCGCAGCGGAATCGGCCAAGTGTCATTACGGCACAATGAATGTCAAGTCGACATAGGGTCACTGCCCACTGGAGGGCACCGATAAGAGACTGGTACTGTTGAATGCCACGTGCATCCAGCTCTTCGGTAAGGTCAAGTTCGGGGTGGTCCCCGTCGTCAAGCGGTGACTTGCGCTTGCGTGGCTTCTCGCCAAACATGGTTTCGTAGTTCTTGAGCATGCGACCGACGTAGGTCTTCGCGCTCATGCAGAGGGTTCCATCGGGATCACGATAGAAGTTGGCTCCAAGGTGGTACTTGATGTCACCGACGCCCTTCAACTTGTACTTGTACTTGTCCTTGAGGAGGTCTGTGAAGGCTTGTGGATCTTTCATGGTCATGGCCATAGCCAGATCATCGACGAACACGCCGACGTACTCGTAGTGAGTGCCACAGTCTTTCATCCAGACGTCAGGGTCCGCGTAGCTTGGGTAGAATCCAATGTCGCGGAGTGTGTCGGCAAAGTGCTCATGCCAACGCGCGCCAGAAGTGCGCAATCCATAAAGTGCCTTGTAGATGACCAAGGTATGGCCTTCCAATGGTCCAAACTCGGGACCGGCAACAATGTAGACCTTTTCCTTGGTCTTGGCCTCGAGGTAGGCGTTACCGACATCGGCAGCCCAAAACTTGAGGTCGTTCAGTTCAGCTAACAGTGCTATGGTTCGAATGCTTCGCATAGATACAACGCCGGAGTAGGCGGAGTCCTTGGGCGGAGCGGTCAAATGTTCCCCGGCGACGAGTCGGGCCTTCCGTCGTAGATCGTTCTTGCAGTCGAAAACAAGATGCGCGTTGATGCGCTTCCAGTCACTTTCCATGAAGGCACCGATGCCCTTGTCGATGAAAGTGTCGTACTCGTGTAGCTGCTCCATCTCAGTCTTGACGGCGTCAGCCCACAGGGTGTTTCCATTAGCAGCGTCGAGGCGGTTCGCTTCCTTCCAAGTATTAGGAACTTGAACGCCAAACTTGAAACGCGCTTCTTGGACACGGTTCTTCTTTGCAGCCTTGCACATACGGTTAAACATTTTAGTGCGTCCTGCCGCTGCGAGCGCTTCCATCCATCCTTGTCCAGCATACCCTTGCGCTTGCCGTACTCGGCAACGGTCACAGGGTCGGACTTGATAATCAATGCGAGTGGCTCCCAGGTCTTCTCGCCATTTGCCCATTGAATGAGCAAGTTGTAGGATGAGCCGCGATACGTAGCGTCGGCTTGTGTCAGTGGACCTTCATGTCCGTCAATGAAATCAAACTTGTAGTACTGGTCGTCGTTGTCATCGTCCCCTAGTCGTAAAGAATCTTGCCGTTCGCAAAGGTCGGCTAGTTCGTTGATGTAATAAGCTCGTCGACATCGCCGTCGCCGAGACTCAATCGAAACTTGATAATCTTGTGGTTGGCTTCATCGCGATCGTTCAGTTGCTCGATAACCTTGTAACGTCGCGTGGAGCCGTCTTCCTCGTCAAGAAGGACAGTGCGTCCCATCAGTTCAGCCGGAGTAAAGGACGGCATGGGTCCGTCGGGATCCAAACCGGCTAACTCGGCAGCGCTTTCCAACGTGAATGCGTCTTCATCCACGGTTCCCCCAGAATCAGGCGCTGGGGTCGGTGTAAGGTCGTGTTCAAACACCGGACCGGCTAGGTCATACTCATCGTCAAACTCGTCGACAGTTTCGACTTGGACTCGTTCACGCGCAGGGCGCGCGTCGAAGACAGGTTCCGCGAACAATGGTCGTTCGGACTCGGGTTCAGGAGCGCTTTCAGCTTCAGCGCGTAGGTTACGCCCTTCGGAGAAGGGACGAACGTTGGATCGGACGACAACCATTCCAGTCCGATCGGATCGGACCTGGTACGTGAGGATGTCACCTTTGTTCTCTGCAATGCCGACCCAGCGTCCTGCTGCTTCCTTGGTGTGAGGAAATGTCGGCGGCTCGTCGGCTCCAGCTTCGTACAGGACTCGTTCCCAAAACTTGAACTGCAGGAACGGCGAAATGTCGGGTACTCGGTTGAAGGCGGCTTCAGTAGGGGTCTTCCAGTTGAGGGACTCGGTTGCCAGATTGTTAAATAAGGCAATTATGTACAGCGCGCATAGGAGCCAGGCTCCAGCCGGTGCGCCCATACGGTTCATGATGTTCTGGACTGATGACTTGACTTCTTGGATGCGACGCTCGGCAGGGTTCTGGTTCTGGTATCCGGGCTCGCTCTGTTGGTCACGAATCGCGTAGAATCGCAACAAGGTTTCAACTTGCTTCCCGAGCTGCACTCGCGAGTTATCGCTAATGAGCAAGTCAGGAGCGCCAATGTCTCGAATGAAGTCTTCGAGCGCCATGGGCATGTCACTCTCGGTTCTCAGTGGGTATCCCCTCGTCAGCAGACTCTTCTTGCCGACGAACAGTTGCATCATCTTGCATCCGCCATGGCCGCGGATTCCGTCGTTAAAGGCGGCTTCCTTGGAAAACCAGGTATCTGTCGCCGTATCGTCATGGAAACGAACCACATTGGCGGCAGGGAATCGCGACTTAAAGTGTTGGCGAAATGGGGTGTGTGCCGATGCACGGAAAAGCTGTGTCGTATTCTTAATGGTGCGCTTGACTCGTTCAAGTGGCGTGTAGCCAAGGTAGGGTCGAAGCGCTTGGTAGTCAGGTTCTTGTGGCATTATGCGTCGTGCATTGGCTTGGCGCGTCGTATCAGCCTGATTGCGATCGACATACTGCACCACACGTTCCACTGAATTCATATTGTTCCGGTAGGTGGCGTCGCCGAAGTCATCCATGCGGGCGTCGACGAAACCGTGGGTTTCTTCCAATTCGTCGAAGCGACGATTAAACTCAAGTTCTTCTTCGTTCCATTCATTATCCAACTCCGCCGGATCCCAAAGGGTGTCCGCAGAGAAAATGACCGTCGGATACATTTCCAACTCTGCGTCCGTCGGTGGACGCATATCCATGCGAGGCAAGCCGTCACGGATCGCCAAGGGGATGGTCTTGCCACAACTGGTGACAATGGCTTGTGCTCCATTCTGGGAGCGAGCGACGTCGTCGATCAGATGTCCGAACGAACGAAGCTGCGATGGAGCATGAATGGATTCAGCACCGTCGTACAAAGCATACTGGTTGAACTGACCGATAATGGGTCCAGTCCGAGTCTCAATCAATGCGACGCCAGTTCCGACTTGGAGGTCGCGAACCGTGTGGTCGCTCAAACCTGTCACGTTACACGTGTGGTTGGTAGTACTCAAGATTCTCATATCGCTTCCAGCGAGTCCACCGTTCGCACCGCCGTCAATCAGCGATCCTTGGCGGGTCTCGTTGCTGCGAGCTCGATTCACAGTGTAGCGCACCGATACCATTGCGCGGTACCGACGGCCGTCGCTTCCCATAAACTCTTGCTGGGTGTTATTCGCAGCTTGAGTGCGAGACGACGCGGCGTTCGCAAGGAAAGATCTAATCATGTCATCCGGTGCACCTTGAGTGGCTGTCGTCGGGGCGATCGAGACAGCGTCATTCTGATACAAGATTGTACCAGGCACCGATGCAGCCGCTTGTGACTGCTGGTTATTCGCGCGGTTGCCATTGTTCGCGCGTCTTGTGGTGGCGGGTCTTGGGACGGCTTCGCGTCGAGCCATGAGCTGAGCGTATTCGTCCTCGTTAAGTCGGCCGAGTCGTTCGTACGACATGTACGACCAGGGGTTCTGTAACAACTGTTCAAAGTTCAGATAATCGCCAGGGAATCGTTCCCGATGCGCTTGCGTACCGGCTGCTGGTAGTGGCGCGGAAGAGCCTCGTCCTCCGGAACCGCGTCCATTACCACGTCCTTGCCCGGAAGTGTTCGCGTTGTTCGCTTGGCGGTCGGCGTTCTTCTTGCCCTTATTCAGCTTGGCGTTCTTGTTGTCGACGCGCAGAGCCTGCTGCAACAACATGTCGAAAAGATAGTCATAATCTTCCGTTAAGACGGCATCAGGGTCACCGTTTGCGTTAATGATGCGTCGTCGTTCAAATGTCAAGTGCTGGTCGAACGTAGTGCACGTGGGACCGAATTCTTCGTCGCCCTCCACTGCAGCTCGGAGCCAGTAGTACTTCTTCTTGTCATCCGTCACTCCAGGACGGAACTCCTCGAGATTCTTCATGAGCTGTTCGATGTAGTTTAGGAACTTGTAGTGTCCTTTCGTCCAGGTCGAATCAAGGCGAATCGTCGCAAGCTTGGCTTGCAGTTCGTTCGCTTGGATGGTAGCTAACTCGCCGGAACCAAACTTGGTCGCGAGTTCGCGATAGACGCTTTGAGCGTCAGACTTGTCGCCGTACTTCATTAGGAGCGACTGGTATCCAGGGACTTCGAGACAATTGCGAAACGCAGTGTACATGAAGATTTGCTGATTCTCGAACTCTTCCTTCTCTTCTTCCGTGACTGGCACGTACTTGCTGTCGAGCACGTTAGAACAGCCATGGAGCTTGACACAATATTATTGAGTTGAGTTGACCTGCGTCTTATGACAAGACGGTTAGCTACCTGTGTTTTGTATGCATTTAATCCTGTGCAGGGTTGAGTCACACTTGTGACCGAATCCTCACATACATGAGTGAAATCGCTGACGATCGAGGCGTGAACCTCGACCGTGAACCCAGTGAGAACGAGAAAGAAGCGCACGAGTAGAGTAGCGAGTAACATGCACTATTCTAGCAATTGAGTTTGTTTGTTTGCTTTACGCTGGACGAAGAGGTTGATCGCTCCGAGTCCATTGTAGTCGCTGGAATAAAGGTTCGTCTGATATTATCGTGTCAGATTAACAGTCTTGCTAGCTTGTCTTGACCTGAGAGAGCTGTGCGAAAGAGAGAGAGTAAAAGAATCGAGAAATTGAGAGAGAAAGAGCAGATTCCTTGCGGCGTCGTCAATCCGAATACTTGGCACGAGCGCGTAGAACAGGATCGTATAAGGCTCGACTGCATTGAGAGCGGTTGTTGTGTAAGAAAGGACTTGCGGAAAGCGAGGTATTCACTATCATGGTTGCGATTACTGCGGAAGCTTTGCAGCTTCTCTGCACGAACGTTTTCGGACGAGACATCCAAGAAGCGTTCTTGTTTTGGAATGTAACCACCACTACCCAGATGTTGAGATTGACCAAGGAGCAACTTGAAGCCCCCTACTGGGTCGACAGAGCCGCCATCCCAGCTGGCGCTGAGCAAGAAGAAGGCGCGCAACCCGACGATGCGCAGCCGGGCGACGAGCCGGCCGAAGAACCGGCCGAGGAGCAAGCAGCCGCCGCACCAGAACGATACGAAACGACACTAGCACCAGTCTACGTGAACCTCATCCTCGATGCATGCGAATGGTTTACCATGCACGACGGACCCCCGAACACCAAGAAATGGGCGTTGCTGGACTTAGGCAAGCTCGAGCGATACCAAGCGGTTCTCGCGGAACAAGAAATCGCGCGGAAGCGTGAAGAAGGATACTACGTACTCGAGTCCAAGAAGAAGCAAGCCGAGCTACTTGCCAAGCAACTCGAAAATGAGAATGTGAAGGCCGAGAAGGCCGAAAAGGAAGAAGATGCCAAGGGTCGTTTCTCGAATCTCAAGACGAAGCGAGATTACAAGGACTACAAAACGTTCCAACATCCCCACGCGTGGTTGAGTTGGAGCGCGTCTACCAAGGCAATCGCCAAGCTCCATGGCTGTTCTAACGTGCTCGACAGCAAGTACGTACCAGTCACGGAACAAGAGAAGGAAGAGTTCGAGAACCAGCAAATCTTCATGTACACTGCGTTTCGCAATTGCCTCGAAGTCCCTGGATACCAGTCGCTCTTAATGAAGTACAGCGACAAGTCTGACGCTCAGAGCGTCTATCGCGAACTCGCGACCAAGTTTGGTTCCGGCGAGTTAGCTACCATCCAAGCGAACGAACTGCAAGCCAAGCTTGCGACGATTCGCCTAGATTCGACCTGGACGAAAGGGCACTACAAGTTCCTAAACTACATCGAACAGCTCATGAAGAATCTCGAAGAGTTCCGTCCTGGAGTGACGGATGACAAGAAGAAGTACTACTGGCTCCGAGCTGCAGTGGAGGGTGACGAAGAATTCGGCCCCACGTGCACGACGTTCGACCAGCACCTGTTATTTGAACGACGACGCATCACCAGTGCAAACGGTGACCCAGACGCCGTCGTAACGGAAGATTATGACTATCTTTTCGACATGTTGTTGCAGCAGGCTCTGCGCGTCGACAACAAAAACGCCAAGTTGAATAAGGGCAAGAAGAACGCCGACCGCCAAGCGAACAACGCGAACACTTCCGGGCAAGGACGTGGTAATGGACGCGGTTCCGGTCGCGGCGGAGGACGCGGCGGACAAGGCGGACGCGGTGGTGGACGAGACGGTGGACGCGGTTCCCAAGTGAGCCGCGGTTCCGGAGGACGAGGCTCTTCCGCGCCACTACCAGCAGCCGGTACGCAAGCGCATCGGGAACGATTCCCTGGTGATTATCTGAACTTTGAACAGTTGTTGCAGAACCCCTGGTCTTACATGTCGTATGAACGACTCGGCCGACTTAACGAGGACGAATACGCTCAGCTCATGGCTCGACGCGAAGCCGTCCCAAGACCCGCCACGACAAGACGCGCGAACAATGGCAACCGCGCGAATAACCAGCAGTCACAAGCGGCTGCATCGGTGCCTGGTACAATCTTGTATCAGAATGACGCTGTCTCGATCGCCCCGACGACAGCCACTCAAGGTGCACCGGATGACATGATTAGATCTTTCCTTGCGAACGCCGCGTCGTCTCGCACTCAAGCTGCGAATAACACCCAGCAAGAGTTTATGGGAAGCGACGGCCGTCGGTACCGCGCAATGGTATCGGTGCGCTACACTGTGAATCGAGCTCGCAGCAACGAGACCCGCCAAGGATCGCTGATTGACGGCGGTGCGAACGGTGGACTCGCTGGAAGCGATATGAGAATCTTGAGTACTACCAACCACACGTGTAACGTGACAGGTTTGAGCGACCACACGGTTCGCGACCTCCAAGTCGGAACTGGCGTCGCATTGATTGAGACTCGGACTGGACCCATTATCGGTCAGTTCAACCAGTATGCTTTGTACGACGGCGCTGAATCCATTCATGCTCCATCGCAGCTTCGTTCGTTCGGCCATCTGATCGACGACGTCGCTCGCTCCCAGAATGGAGCACAAGCCATTGTCACCAGTTGTGGCAAGACCATCCCCTTGGCGATCCGCGACGGCTTGCCTCGTATGGATATGCGTCCGCCGACGGACGCAGAGTTGGAAATGTATCCGACGGTCATTTTCTCTGCGGACACCCTTTGGGATCCGGCGGAATTGGATAATGAATGGAACGAAGAAGAACTTGAGTTTAATCGTCGCTTCGACGAATTGGAAGAAGCCCATGGTTTCGTCGACGCCCGCATGGACGACTTCGGCGACGCCACCTACCGGAACAACATGAACTCAGTGGAACGTGTGGTGCAGTATGTCGATCGCAATCAGGCTGATACGACGCGCCAAGCCAATGCACGACGCATAATGCCACAAGAACCTGACTACCAAGCGCTTCGACCCTATCTTGGCTATACGCCACTTGAACGAGTCAAGCGCACCATCAAGAATACATCCGCATCGACAGGAACCCATCTCGGTAAAGAAGTTACGCAAAGGCGACGGCGCGTGGTCCACTCGGAAGACCATACTGGGGTGGGACATCGACACGGTCGCAGGCACCATCACGCTACCGCCGCATCGCCTCGCGCGTCTCCACGCGATACTCGAGTCAATCCCTCCCACGCAGCACCGCGTGGGCCGCAAAACGTGGCATAAGGTATTGGGGGAGCTGCGCTCCATGTCGCTCGCCTTGCCTGGCGTACGCGGACTCTTCAGTCTGCTACAAGAGGCCTTTCGCCACCCCCTCGAGCACTCAGGGAGACTTCGCCTGAAGCCCGCCGTGCACACTTTTCTCGCCGACTTTCGCGTCGTGGCACGTCGCCTCGCCGCGCGCCCTGCTCGCATTCTCGAAGTGGTCCCTCAGCCCACGGGCCTTCCCGGCACCACGGATGCAGCCGGCCGTGGCATGGGCGGCGCGGCGTTCTTCACCGACTCGCATCGTCGGGTGCGCCCCGTCGTGTGGCGCCACCCTTTCACGCCACGCATCCAGTCCAAGCTGGTGTCCAGCGACAACCCCCACGGTACCATCACCAACAGCGACTTGGAACTGGCCGGCAGCGTGGCGCACCACGACGTCATCGCCCAGCTCGCGGACGTGGCCGAGCGCACGATCCACAGCCTCCACGACAACGTCGCCGCCGTCAGCTGGCAACAACGCGGCTCCACGACCACCGTCGGCCCAGCCGCGTATCTCTTGCGCCTCCAAAGTTGGCACCAGCGTCACTACCGCTATGTCCCGCGACACGACTACATTCCGGGCCCCTGTAACGTCATGGCCGACGACGCGTCGCGCCTTTGGGAATTGTCCGACGATGAGTTTCTCACGCACTTTAACACCACTTACCCACAGGATTCCCCATGGACACTCTGCCATCTGCGACCCGCCATGAGCTCCGCGATCAGCTCCGCCTTGTTGCGTACGGCGTCCGACACGGCGTCGTTTCTTCCACCGCCCGGTCCGCCGACACCGCCTGGCAGTGCTGGACCGCCTTCTGCACCCGCTACGGATTGGCGCCCACACTGCCCCATTGTTCCGACCCAATCCAACCCCTACTGGTATTCGCGCAGCTCTATCGATCGGGCGACATCGCACCCCGCGGTCGACCCGTCCGGGCTAGCACCGTGGATGACGCCCTACGTGCCGTCGGCCAGGCGTTCGCCCTCATGGGGACCCGCGACATCCGGTACGACGCCACGGGCAAAATCGACATTCGCCTCCAACGCCTGCTCAAGTACTTTGGCCGCGCCGATCCGCCGCCGAATCGCGTCAAGCCCCTCCCGATCCAAGTAGTGCGCTCGTGTCTCCACGCTGCGCACGCACCGGCCGGCACGCCTCTACTCCAAGCCGTCGCCGATATGACTACCATCGCCTACTTCTTTCTCCTCCGCCCCGGCGAATACACTGGCGTCACAGTCGACTCCGAACCGTTTCGGTTCTGCGATGTCCAGCTGTTCCACGCTGGCGGTCGATGGGATCTCGCCACTGCAACCTCGGCCGACATGGCACGCTCCACTGGTTGCAGCCTGACTTTCACTACCCAAAAGAATGGTACGCGCGGGGAGGTCGTCGCCCACGGCGTCACGGGCGACCCCCTCCTTTGCCCTACTCGCGCAATCATTCGCCGCCTCCTTCACCTCCGCGCACACGCGGCCGACACTACTACCCCGCTCGCCACCGTCTACCTTCCCGAACCCTACGCGCTACGCTCCGGCGACATCACCACAGCCCTTCGCGACACCGTGGTGTTGCTCGGCCCCGCGCTGGGCATTCTTCCGACCGACATCAACGCCCGCTCGCTTCGCGCGGGCGGCGCCCAAGCTCTACTCTGCTCCAACGTGGACTCCGACCGCATCCGACTCATTGGTCGCTGGCACTCCGATGCCATGCTCCGCTACCTCCACGTTCAAGCCCTGCCCGCCATGCACCACTACGCCCAACTCATGGTCGCTGGCGGCCATTTTAATGTTATTCCCAACCATTTCGTTCCACTCATGTAATTTCCTCGCGCGCCGTCTCGCGCCCCTCGCCCGCGCGCTTTCTTTCCCGCACTTCGTGCCTCCCCGCTTCGCTCCCACCCAGACTTGTCGTGGCCTGATTTCTCAGACTTCCTCCGAAATGGGAGGCTGTTGGAGCGACACTGGGCCTGGGGGGGCTGGCAAGTAAACTGCCTGTTAACACCAACTCGTCTCTCCAACTAGCTAGCTGCCTAGATGGGCTGGATGACAGCAAGCCGGTATGTCGGCTAGGACAAAGGACTGGCCGTCATTCCGGTGCAGGGGGAAGAAAACCGCACCGGACAATTGAACACCAAGAAGCACATGCACCTACTCGAGGCGGCGAAAGCCTCGCGACGTCGATTCTCGTCTCCTCATTCTGTTGCACGAAGTCAACTGCAGACATCCGAGTCAAGCAGTTCCAGTACTTCATTAGATAGTCTCATAAGCTTCACCCTCCTCACCGCTGTTGGAGCGACACTGGGCCTGGGGGGGGGCTGGCAAGTAAACTGCCTGTTAACACCAACTCGTCTCTCCAACTAGCTAGCTGCCTAGATGGGCTGGATGACAGCAATCCGGTATGTCGGCTAGGACAGAGGACTGGCCGATGTTGGCACCATTCTGGTGTATTTTGGGCACCTACAGGGCTTGCTGTAGTGGCATTTGAATGTCACGGCATCTGTGGGCTGAGACTGGTGACAAGTTGTCACCAAATACATTGCCATCCCCTGAGACACCATCCAAGCCTACCATCTTGTAGCGCAGCCTGAATAATGATGTTGACACCAATCTGGTGTATTTTGGGCACCTACAGGGCTTGCTGTAAAGGCATTTGAGTGTCACGGCATCTGCGGGCTGAGACTGGTGACAAGTTGTCACCAAATACATTGCCATCCCCTGAGACACCAGCCAAGACTACCATCTTGTAGCGCAGCCTGAATAAGGAAGTTGGCACCATTCTGGAGTATTTTGGGCACCTACAGGGCTTGCTGTAGGGGTGTTTGAATGTCACGGCATCTGCGGGCTGAGACTGGTGACAAGTTGTCACCGAATACATTGCCATCCCCTGAGACACCAGCCAAGCCTACCATCTGGTAGCGCAGCCTGATAAATGATGTTGGCACCATTCTGTTGTATTTTGGGCACCTACAGGGCTTGCTGTAGGGGTGTGTTTGAATGTCAAGGCATCTGCGGGCTGAGACTGGTGACAAGTTGTCACAAAATACATTGCCATCCCCTGAGTCACCAGCAAAGACTACCATCTTGTAGTGCAGCCTGTATAAGGATGTCGGCAACATTCTGGAGTATTTTGGGCACCTACAGGGCTTGCTGTAGGGGCATTTGAATGTCATGGCATCTGCTGGCTGAGACTGGTGACAAGTTGTCACCAAATACATTGCCATCCCCTGAGTCACCAGCCAAGACTACCATCTTGTAGCGCAGCCAGAATAAGGATGTTGGCACCATTCTGGAGTATTTTGGGCACCTACAGGGCTTGCTGTAGGGGCATTTGAATGTCACGGCATCTGCGGGCTGAGACTGGTGACAAGTTGTCACCAAATACATTGCCATCCCCTGAGACACCAGCCAAGCCTACCATTTTGTAGCGCAGCCTGAATAATGATGTTGGCACCATTCTGGTGTATTTTGGGCACCTAAAGGGTTGGCTGTAGGGGTGTTTGAATGTCACAGCATCTGCGGGCTGAGACTGGTGACAAGTTGTCACCAAATACATTGCCATCCCCTGAGACACCAGCCAAGCCTATCATCTTGTAGCGCAGCCTGAATAATGATGTTGGCACCATTCTGGTGTATTTTGGGCACCTACAGGGCTTGCTGTAGGGGCATTTGAATGTCACGGCATCTGCGGGCTGAGACTGGTGACAAGTTGTCACCAAATACATTGCCATCCCCTGAGACACCATCCAAGCCTACCATCTTGTAGCGCAGCACGAATAAAAATGATGTTGACACCAATCTGGTGTATTTTGGGCACCTACAGGGCTTGCTGTAAAGGCATTTGAATGTCACGGCATCTGCGGGCTGAGACTGGTGACAAGTTGTCACCAAATACATTGCCATCCCCTGAGACACCAGCCAAGCCTACCATCTTGTAGCGCAGCCTGAAAAATGATGTTGGCACCATTCTGGTGTATTTTGGGCACCTACAGGGCTTGCTGTAGGGGCGTTTGAATGTCACGGCATCTGCGGGCTGAGACTGGTGACAAGTTGTCACTAAATACATTGCCATCCCCTGAGACACCAGCCAAGCCTACCATCTTGTAGCGCAGCCTGATAAATGATGTTGGCACCATTCTGTTGTATTTTGGGCACCTACAGGGCTTGCTGTAGGGGTGTTTGAATGTCACGGCATCTGCGGGCTGAGACTGGTGACAAGTTGTCACCAAATACATTGCCATCCCATGAGACACCAGCCAAGCCTACCATCTTGTAGCGCAGCCTGAATAATGATGTTGGCACCATTCTGGTGTATTTTGGGCACCTACAGGGCTTGCTGTAGGGGCATTTGAATGTCACGGCATCTGCGGGCTGAGACTGGTGACAAGTTGTCACCAAATACATTGCCATCCCCTGAGTCACCAGCCAAGACTACCAGTTTGTAGCGCAGCCTGAAAAATGATGTTGGCACCATTCTGGTGTATTTTGGGCACCTACAGGGCTTGCTGTAGGGCATTTGAATGTCACGGCATCTGTGGGCTGAGACTGGTGACAAGTTGTCACCAAATACATTGCCATCCCCTGAGACACCATCCAAGCCTACCATCTTGTAGCGCAGCCTGAATAATGATGTTGACACCAATCTGGTGTATTTTGGGCACCTACAGGGCTTGCTGTAAAGGCATTTGAATGTCACGGCATCTGCGGGCTGAGACTGGTGACAAGTTGTCACCAAATACATTGCCATCCCCTGAGACACCAGCCAAGACTACCATCTTGTAGCGCAGCCTGAATAAGGAAGTTGGCACCATTCTGGAGTATTTTGGGCACCTACAGGGCTTGCTGTAGGGGCATTTGAATGTCACGGCATCTGCGGGCTGAGACTGGTGACAAGTTGTCACCAAATACATTGCCATCCCCTGAGACACCAGCCAAGCCTACCATCTGGTAGCGCAGCCTGAAAAATGATGTTGGCACCATTCTGTTGTATTTTGGGCACCTACAGGGCTTGCTGTAGGGGTGTTTGAATGTCAAGGCATCTGCGGGCTGAGACTGGTGACAAGTTGTCACAAAATACATTGCCATCCCCTGAGACACCAGCCAAGACTACCATCTTGTAGTGCAGCCTGTATAAGGATGTCGGCAACATTCTGGAGTATTTTGGGCACCTACAGGGCTTGCTGTAGGGGCATTTGAATGTCACGGCATCTGCGGGCTGAGACTGGTGACAAGTTGTCACCAAATACATTGCCATCCCCTGAGTCACCAGCCAAGACTACCATCTTGTAGCGCAGCCTAAATAAGGATGTTGGCACCACTCTGGTGTATTTTGGGCACCTACAGGGCTTGCTGTAGGGGCATTTGAATGTCACGGCATCTGCGGGCTGAGACTGGTGACAAGTTGTCACCAAATACATTGCCATCCCCTGAGACACCAGCCAAGACTACCATCTTGTAGCGCAGCCTGAATAAGGATGTTGGCACCATTCTGGTGTATTTTGGGCACCTACAGGGCTTGCTGTAGGGGCATTTGAATGTCACGGCATCTGCGGGCTGAGACTGGTGACAAGTTGTCACCAAATACATTGCCATCCCCTGAGACACCAGCCAAGACTACCATCTTGTAGCGCAGCCAAGTTGTCACCAAATACATTGCCATCCCCTGAGACACCAGCCAAGCCTACCATCTTGTAGCGCAGCCTGAAAAATGATGTTGGCACCATTCTGGTGTATTTTGGGCACCTACAGGGCTTGCTGTAGGGGCGTTTGAATGTCACGGCATCTGCGGGCTGAGACTGGTGACAAGTTGTCACTAAATACATTGCCATCCCCTGAGACACCAGCCAAGCCTACCATCTTGTAGCGCAGCCTGATAAATGATGTTGGCACCATTCTGTTGTATTTTGGGCACCTACAGGGCTTGCTGTAGGGGTGTTTGAATGTCACGGCATCTGCGGGCTGAGACTGGTGACAAGTTGTCACCAAATACATTGCCATCCCATGAGACACCAGCCAAGCCTACCATCTTGTAGCGCAGCCTGAATAATGATGTTGGCACCATTCTGGTGTATTTTGGGCACCTACAGGGCTTGCTGTAGGGGCATTTGAATGTCACGGCATCTGCGGGCTGAGACTGGTGACAAGTTGTCACCAAATACATTGCCATCCCCTGAGTCACCAGCCAAGACTACCAGTTTGTAGCGCAGCCTGAAAAATGATGTTGGCACCATTCTGGTGTATTTTGGGCACCTACAGGGCTTGCTGTAGGGCATTTGAATGTCACGGCATCTGTGGGCTGAGACTGGTGACAAGTTGTCACCAAATACATTGCCATCCCCTGAGACACCATCCAAGCCTACCATCTTGTAGCGCAGCCTGAATAATGATGTTGACACCAATCTGGTGTATTTTGGGCACCTACAGGGCTTGCTGTAAAGGCATTTGAATGTCACGGCATCTGCGGGCTGAGACTGGTGACAAGTTGTCACCAAATACATTGCCATCCCCTGAGACACCAGCCAAGACTACCATCTTGTAGCGCAGCCTGAATAAGGAAGTTGGCACCATTCTGGAGTATTTTGGGCACCTACAGGGCTTGCTGTAGGGGCATTTGAATGTCACGGCATCTGCGGGCTGAGACTGGTGACAAGTTGTCACCAAATACATTGCCATCCCCTGAGACACCAGCCAAGCCTACCATCTGGTAGCGCAGCCTGAAAAATGATGTTGGCACCATTCTGTTGTATTTTGGGCACCTACAGGGCTTGCTGTAGGGGTGTTTGAATGTCAAGGCATCTGCGGGCTGAGACTGGTGACAAGTTGTCACAAAATACATTGCCATCCCCTGAGACACCAGCCAAGACTACCATCTTGTAGTGCAGCCTGTATAAGGATGTCGGCAACATTCTGGAGTATTTTGGGCACCTACAGGGCTTGCTGTAGGGGCATTTGAATGTCACGGCATCTGCGGGCTGAGACTGGTGACAAGTTGTCACCAAATACATTGCCATCCCCTGAGTCACCAGCCAAGACTACCATCTTGTAGCGCAGCCTAAATAAGGATGTTGGCACCACTCTGGTGTATTTTGGGCACCTACAGGGCTTGCTGTAGGGGCATTTGAATGTCACGGCATCTGCGGGCTGAGACTGGTGACAAGTTGTCACCAAATACATTGCCATCCCCTGAGACACCAGCCAAGACTACCATCTTGTAGCGCAGCCTGAATAAGGATGTTGGCACCATTCTGGTGTATTTTGGGCACCTACAGGGCTTGCTGTAGGGGCATTTGAATGTCACGGCATCTGCGGGCTGAGACTGGTGACAAGTTGTCACCAAATACATTGCCATCCCCTGAGACACCAGCCAAGACTACCATCTTGTAGCGCAGCGAATTGTCCACAATCTGGTATGACAGGGCTTGCTTGTAGGGCTTTGAAGTCACGGCACTGCGGGCTGGACTGGTGACAAGTGTACAATACATTCCCCTGAGACACCGCCAAGACTACCATTTGTGCGCCTGTTGCAACATTCTGGTGTATTTTGGGCACCTACAGGGCTTGCTGTAGGGGCATTTGAATGTCACGGCATCTGCGGGCTGAGACTGGTGACAAGTTGTCACCAAATACATTGCCATCCCCTGAGACACCAGCCAAGACTACCATCTTGTAGCGCAGCCTGAATAATGATGTTGGCACCATTCTGGTGTATTTTGGGCACCTACAGGGCTTGCTGTAGGGGC
Source organism: Mayamaea pseudoterrestris (assembly GCA_027923505.1). Lineage (NCBI taxonomy): Eukaryota > Bacillariophyta > Bacillariophyceae > Sellaphorales > Sellaphoraceae > Mayamaea > Mayamaea pseudoterrestris. The sequence continues at coordinate 41,729 of BROI01000018.1, read as the reverse complement.
ATTTGAATGTCACGGCATCTGCGGGCTGAGACTGGTGACAAGTTGTCACCAAATACATTGCCATCCCCTGAGACACCAGCCAAGCCTACCATCTTGTAGCGCAGCCTGAATAAGGATGTTGGCACCATTCTGGTGTATTTTGGGCACCTACAGGGCTTGCTGTAGGGGCGTTTGAATGTCACGGCATCTGCGGGCTGAGACTGGTGACAAGTTGTCACCAAATACATTGCCATCCCCTGAGACACCAGCCAAGCCTACCATCTTGTAGCGCAGCCTGAATAAGGATGTTGGCACCATTCTGGTGTATTTTGGGCACCTACAGGGCTTGCTGTAGGGGCGTTTGAATGTCACGGCATCTGCGGGCTGAGACTGGTGACAAGTTGTCACCAAATACATTGCCATCCCCTGAGACACCAGCCAAGCCTACCATCTTGTAGCGCAGCCTGAATAAGGATGTTGGCACCATTCTGGTGTATTTTGGGCACCTACATGGCTTGCTGTAGGGGCATTTGAATGTCACGGCATCTGCGGGCTGAGACTGGTGACAAGTTGTCACCAAATACATTGCCATCCCCTGAGACACCAGCCAAGACTACCATCTTGTAGCGCAGCCTGAATAAGGATGTTGGCACCATTCTGGTGTATTTTGGGCACCTACAGGGCTTGCTGTAGGGGCGTTTGAATGTCACGGCATCTGCGGGCTGAGACTGGTGACAAGTTGTCACCAAATACATTGCCATCCCCTGAGACACCAGCCAAGCCTACCATCTTGTAGCGCAGCCTGAATAATGATGTTGGCACCATTCTGGTGTATTTTGGGCACCTACAGGGCTTGCTGTAGGGGCATTTGAATGTCACGGCATCTGCGGGCTGAGACTGGTGACAAGTTGTCACCAAATACATTGCCATCCCCTGAGACACCAGCCAAGCCTACCATCTTGTAGCGCAGCCTGAATAAGGATGTTGGCACCATTCTGGTGTATTTTGGGCACCTACAGGGCTTGCTGTAGGGGCGTTTGAATGTCACGGCATCTGCGGGCTGAGACTGGTGACAAGTTGTCACCAAATACATTGCCATCCCCTGAGACACCAGCCAAGCCTACCATCTTGTAGCGCAGCCTGAATAATGATGTTGGCACCATTCTGGTGTATTTTGGGCACCTACAGGGCTTGCTGTAGGGGCGTTTGAATGTCACGGCATCTGCGGGCTGAGACTGGTGACAAGTTGTAACCAAAAACATTGCCATCCCCTGAGACACCAGCCAAACCTAACATCTGGTAGCGCAGCCTGAGTAAGGATGTTGGCACCATTCTGTTGTATTTTGGGCACCTACAGGGCTTGCTGTAGGGGTGTTTGAATGTCAAGGCATCTGCGGGCTGAGACTGGTGACAAGTTGTCACAAAATTCCGCTATCCCCTGAGACACCAGCCAAGACTACCATCTTGTAGTGCAGCCTGTATAAGGATGTCGGCAACATTCTGGTGTCATTTGGGTGTATACATGGCTTGCTGTAGGGGCATTTGAATGTCATGGCATCTGCTGGCTGAGACTGGTGACAAGTTGTCACCAAATACATTGCCATCCCCTGAGACACCAGCCAAGACTACCATCTTGTAGCGCAGCCTGAATAATGATGTTGGCACCATTCTGGTGTATTTTGGGCACCTACAGGGCTTGCTGTAGGGGCATTTGAATGTCACGGCATCTGCGGGCTGAGACTGGTGACAAGTTGTCATCAAATACATTGCCATCCCCTGAGACACCAGCCAAGACTACCATCATGTAGCGCAGCCTGAATAATGATGTGGGCACCAATCTGGTGTATTTTGGGCACCTACAGGGCTTGCTGTAGGGGCATTTGAATGTCATGGCATCTGCGGGCTGAGACTGGTGACAAGTTGTCACCAAATACATTGCCATCCCCTGAGACACCAGCCAAGCCTACCATCTTGTAGCGCAGCCTGAATAATGATGTTGGCACCATTCTGGTGTATTTTGGGCACCTACAGGGCTTGCTGTAGGGGCGTTTGAATGTCACGGCATCTGCGGGCTGAGACTGGTGACAAGTTGTCACCAAATACATTGCCATCCCCTGAGACACCAGCCAAGCCTACCATCTTGTAGCGCAGCCTGAATAATGATGTTGGCACCATTCTGGTGTATTTTGGGCACCTCCAGGGCTTGCTGTAGGGGCGTTTGAATGTCACGGCATCTGCGGGCTGAGACTGGTGACAAGTTGTAACCAAATACATTGCCATCCCCTGAGACACCAGCCAAGCCTACCATCTTGTAGCGCAGCCTGAATAATGATGTTGGCACCATTCTGGTGTACTTTGGGCACCTACAGGGCTTGCTGTAGGGGCGTTTGAATGTCACGGCATCTGCGGGCTGAGACTGGTGACAAGTTGTCACCAAATACATTGCCATCCCCTGAGTCACCAGCCAAGACTACCATCTTGTAGCGCAGCCTGAAAAATGATGTTGGCACCATTCTGGTGTATTTTGGGCACCTACAGGGCTTGCTGTAGGGGCATTTGAATGTCATGGCATCTGCTGGCTGAGACTGGTGACAAGTTGTCACCAAATACATTGCCATCCCCTGAGACACCAGCCAAGACTACCATCTTGTAGCGCAGCCTGAATAAGGATGTTGGCACCATTCTGGTGTATTTTGGGCACCTACAGGGCTTGCTGTAGGGGCATTTGAATGTCACGGCATCTGCGGGCTGAGACTGGTGACAAGTTGTCACCAAATACATTGCCATCCCCTGAGACACCAGCCAAGCCTACCATCATGTAGCGCAGCCTGAATAATGATGTTGGCACCATTCTGGTGTATTTTGGGCACCTACAGGGCTTGCTGTAGGGGCGTTTGAATGTCACGGCATCTGCGGGCTGAGACTGGTGACAAGTTGTCATCAAATACATTGCCATCCCCTGAGACACCAGCCAAGACTACCATCTTGTAGCGCAGCCTGAATAATGATGTTGGCACCATTCTGGTGTATTTTGGGCACCTACAGGGCTTGCTGTAGGGGCATTTGAATGTCACGGCATCTGCGGGCTGAGACTGGTGACAAGTTGTCACCAAATACATTGCCATCCCCTGAGACACCAGCCAAGCCTACCATCTTGTAGCGCAGCCTGAATAAGGATGTTGGCACCATTCTGGTGTATTTTGGGCACCTACAGGGCTTGCTGTAGGGGCATTTGAATGTCACGGCATCTGCGGGCTGAGACTGGTGACAAGTTGTCACCAAATACATTGCCATCCCCTGAGACACCAGCCAAGACTACCATCTTGTAGCGCAGCCTGAATAAGGATGTTGGCACCATTCTGGTGTATTTTGGGCACCTACAGGGCTTGCTGTAGGGGCGTTTGAATGTCACGGCATCTGCGGGCTGAGACTGGTGACAAGTTGTAACCAAATACATTGCCATCCCCTGAGACACCAGCCAAGACTACCATCTTGTAGCGCAGCCTGAATAAGGATGTTGGCACCATTCTGGTGTATTTTGGGCACCTACAGGGCTTGCTGTAGGGGCATTTGAATGTCACGGCATCTGCGGGCTGAGACTGGTGACAAGTTGTCACCAAATACATTGCCATCCCCTGAGACACCAGCCAAGCCTACCATCTTGTAGCGCAGCCTGAATAATGATGTTGGCACCATTCTGGTGTATTTTGGGCACCTACAGGGCTTGCTGTAGGGGCATTTGAATGTCACGGCATCTGCGGGCTGAGACTGGTGACAAGTTGTCACCAAATACATTGCCATCCCCTGAGTCACCAGCCAAGACTACCATCTTGTAGCGCAGCCTGAATAAGGATGTTGGCACCATTCTGGTGTATTTTGGGCACCTACAGGGCTTGCTGTAGGGGCATTTGAATGTCACGGCATCTGCGGGCTGAGACTGGTGACAAGTTGTCACCAAATACATTGCCATCCCCTGAGACACCAGCCAAGACTACCATCTTGTAGCGCAGCCTGAATAATGATGTTGGCACCATTCTGGTGTATTTTGGGCACCTACAGGGCTTGCTGTAGGGGCATTTGAATGTCACGGCATCTGCGGGCTGAGACTGGTGACAAGTTGTCACCAAATACATTGCCATCCCCTGAGACACCAGCCAAGCCTACCATCTTGTAGCGCAGCCTGAATAATGATGTTGGCACCATTCTGGTGTATTTTGGGCACCTACAGGGCTTGCTGTAGGGGCATTTGAATGTCACGGCATCTGCGGGCTGAGACTGGTGACAAGTTGTCACCAAATACATTGCCATCCCCTGAGTCACCAGCCAAGCCTACCATCTTGTAGCGCAGCCTGAATAATGATGTTGGCACCATTCTGGTGTATTTTGGGCACCTACAGGGCTTGCTGTAGGGGCGTTTGAATGTCACGGCATCTGCGGGCTGAGACTGGTGACAAGTTGTCACCAAATACATTGCCATCCCCTGAGTCACCAGCCAAGACTACCATCTTGTAGCGCAGCCTGAATAAGGATGTTGGCACCATTCTGGTGTATTTTGGGCACCTACAGGGCTTGCTGTAGGGGTGTTTGAATGTCACGGCATCTGCGGGCTGAGACTGGTGACAAGTTGTCACCAAATACATTGCCATCCCCTGAGACACCAGCCAAGACTACCATCTTGTAGCGCAGCCTGAATAATGATGTTGGCACCATTCTGGTGTATTTTGGGCACCTACAGGGCTTGCTGTAGGGGCGTTTGAATGTCACGGCATCTGCGGGCTGAGACTGGTGACAAGTTGTCACCAAATACATTGCCATCCCCTGAGACACCAGCCAAGCCTACCATCTTGTAGCGCAGCCTGAATAAGGATGTTGGCACCATTCTGGTGTATTTTGGGCACCTACAGGGCTTGCTGTAGGGGCGTTTGAATGTCACGGCATCTGCGGGCTGAGACTGGTGACAAGTTGTCACCAAATACATTGCCATCCCCTGAGACACCAGCCAAGACTACCATCTTGTAGCGCAGCCTGAATAAGGATGTTGGCACCATTCTGGTGTATTTTGGGCACCTACAGGGCTTGCTGTAGGGGCGTTTGAATGTCACGGCATCTGCGGGCTGAGACTGGTGACAAGTTGTCACCAAATACATTGCCATCCCCTGAGACACCAGCCAAGCCTACCATCTTGTAGCGCAGCCTGAATAATGATGTTGGCACCATTCTGGTGTATTTTGGGCACCTACAGGGCTTGCTGTAGGGGCATTTGAATGTCACGGCATCTGCGGGCTGAGACTGGTGACAAGTTGTCACCAAATACATTGCCATCCCCTGAGACACCAGCCAAGCCTACCATCTTGTAGCGCAGCCTGAATAAGGATGTTGGCACCATTCTGGTGTATTTTGGGCACCTACAGGGCTTGCTGTAGGGGCGTTTGAATGTCACGGCATCTGCGGGCTGAGACTGGTGACAAGTTGTCACCAAATACATTGCCATCCCCTGAGACACCAGCCAAGCCTACCATCTTGTAGCGCAGCCTGAATAAGGATGTTGGCACCATTCTGGTGTATTTTGGGCACCTACAGGGCTTGCTGTAGGGGCATTTGAATGTCACGGCATCTGCGGGCTGAGACTGGTGACAAGTTGTCACCAAATACATTGCCATCCCCTGAGACACCAGCCAAGACTACCATCTTGTAGCGCAGCCTGAATAATGATGTTGGCACCATTCTGGTGTATTTTGGGCACCTACAGGGCTTGCTGTAGGGGCATTTGAATGTCACGGCATCTGCGGGCTGAGACTGGTGACAAGTTGTCACCAAATACATTGCCATCCCCTGAGACACCAGCCAAGACTACCATCTTGTAGCGCAGCCTGAATAATGATGTTGGCACCATTCTGGTGTATTTTGGGCACCTACAGGGCTTGCTGTAGGGGCATTTGAATGTCACGGCATCTGCGGGCTGAGACTGGTGACAAGTTGTCACCAAATACATTGCCATCCCCTGAGACACCAGCCAAGACTACCATCTTGTAGCGCAGCCTGAATAATGATGTTGGCACCATTCTGGTGTATTTTGGGCACCTACAGGGCTTGCTGTAGGGGCGTTTGAATGTCACGGCATCTGCGGGCTGAGACTGGTGACAAGTTGTCACCAAATACATTGCCATCCCCTGAGTCACCAGCCAAGCCTACCATCTTGTAGCGCAGCCTGAATAATGATGTTGGCACCATTCTGGTGTATTTTGGGCACCTACAGGGCTTGCTGTAGGGGCATTTGAATGTCACGGCATCTGCGGGCTGAGACTGGTGACAAGTTGTCACCAAATACATTGCCATCCCCTGAGTCACCAGCCAAGACTACCATCTTGTAGCGCAGCCTGAAAAATGATGTTGGCACCATTCTGGTGTATTTTGGGCACCTACAGGGCTTGCTGTAGGGGCATTTGAATGTCACGGCATCTGCGGGCTGAGACTGGTGACAAGTTGTCACCAAATACATTGCCATCCCCTGAGTCACCAGCCAAGACTACCATCTTGTAGCGCAGCCTGAATAAGGATGTTGGCACCATTCTGGAGTATTTTGGGCACCTACAGGGCTTGCTGTAGGGGCATTTGAATGTCACGGCATCTGCGGGCTGAGACTGGTGACAAGTTGTCACCAAATACATTGCCATCCCCTGAGACACCAGCCAAGCCTACCATTTTGTAGCGCAGCCTGAATAATGATGTTGGCACCATTCTGGTGTATTTTGGGCACCTACAGGGCTTGCTGTAGGGGCGTTTGAATGTCACGGCATCTGCGGGCTGAGACTGGTGACAAGTTGTCACCAAATACATTGCCATCCCCTGAGACACCAGCCAAGACTACCATCTTGTAGCGCAGCCTAAATAGTGATGTTGGCACCATTCTGGTGTATTTTGGGCACCTACAGGGCTTGCTGTAGGGGCGTTTGAATGTCACGGCATCTGCGGGCTGAGACTGGTGACAAGTTGTCACCAAATACATTGCCATCCCCTGAGTCACCAGCCAAGCCTACCATCTTGTAGCGCAGCCTGAATAAGGATGTTGGCACCATTCTGGTGTATTTTGGGCACCTACAGGGCTTGCTGTAGGGGTGTTTGAATGTCACGGCATCTGCGGGCTGAGACTGGTGACAAGTTGTCACCAAATACATTGCCATCCCCTGAGTCACCAGCCAAGCCTACCATCTTGTAGCGCAGCCTGAATAATGATGTTGGCACCATTCTGGTGTATTTTGGGCACCTACAGGGCTTGCTGTAGGGGCGTTTGAATGTCACGGCATCTGCGGGCTGAGACTGGTGACAAGTTGTCACCAAATACATTGCCATCCCCTGAGACACCAGCCAAGACTACCATCTTGTAGCGCAGCCTGAATAATGATGTTGGCACCATTCTGGTGTATTTTGGGCACCTACAGGGCTTGCTGTAGGGGCATTTGAATGTCACGGCATCTGCGGGCTGAGACTGGTGACAAGTTGTCACCAAATACATTGCCATCCCCTGAGTCACCAGCCAAGACTACCATCTTGTAGCGCAGCCTGAATAATGATGTTGGCACCATTCTGGTGTATTTTGGGCACCTACAGGGCTTGCTGTAGGGGCATTTGAATGTCACGGCATCTGCGGGCTGAGACTGGTGACAAGTTGTCACCAAATACATTGCCATCCCCTGAGACACCAGCCAAGCCTACCATCTTGTAGCGCAGCCTGAATAATGATGTTGGCACCATTCTGGTGTATTTTGGGCACCTACAGGGCTTGCTGTAGGGGCGTTTGAATGTCACGGCATCTGCGGGCTGAGACTGGTGACAAGTTGTCACCAAATACATTGCCATCCCCTGAGACACCAGCCAAGCCTACCATCTTGTAGCGCAGCCTGAATAATGATGTTGGCACCATTCTGGTGTATTTTGGGCACCTACAGGGCTTGCTGTAGGGGGCGTTTGAATGTCATGGCATCTGCGGGCTGAGACTGGTGACAAGTTGTCACCAAATACATTGCCATCCCCTGAGACACCAGCCAAGCCTACCATCTTGTAGCGCAGCCTGAATAATGATGTTGGCACCATTCTGGTGTATTTTGGGCACCTACAGGGCTTGCTGTAGGGGTGTTTGAATGTCACGGCATCTGCGGGCTGAGACTGGTGACAAGTTGTCACCAAATACATTGCCATCCCCTGAGACACCAGCCAAGACTACCATCTTGTAGCGCAGCCTGAATAATGATGTTGGCACCATTCTGGTGTATTTTGGGCACCTACAGGGCTCTGAGTCACCAGCCAAGACTACCATCTTGTAGCGCAGCCTGAATAAGGATGTTGGCACCATTCTGGTGTATTTTGGGCACCTACAGGGCTTGCTGTAGGGGTGTTTGAATGTCACGGCATCTGCGGGCTGAGACTGGTGACAAGTTGTCACCAAATACATTGCCATCCCCTGAGACACCAGCCAAGACTACCATCTTGTAGCGCAGCCTGAATAATGATGTTGGCACCATTCTGGTGTATTTTGGGCACCTACAGGGCTTGCTGTAGGGGCGTTTGAATGTCACGGCATCTGCGGGCTGAGACTGGTGACAAGTTGTCACCAAATACATTGCCATCCCCTGAGACACCAGCCAAGCCTACCATCTTGTAGCGCAGCCTGAATAAGGATGTTGGCACCATTCTGGTGTATTTTGGGCACCTACAGGGCTTGCTGTAGGGGCGTTTGAATGTCACGGCATCTGCGGGCTGAGACTGGTGACAAGTTGTCACCAAATACATTGCCATCCCCTGAGACACCAGCCAAGACTACCATCTTGTAGCGCAGCCTGAATAAGGATGTTGGCACCATTCTGGTGTATTTTGGGCACCTACAGGGCTTGCTGTAGGGGCGTTTGAATGTCACGGCATCTGCGGGCTGAGACTGGTGACAAGTTGTCACCAAATACATTGCCATCCCCTGAGACACCAGCCAAGCCTACCATCTTGTAGCGCAGCCTGAATAATGATGTTGGCACCATTCTGGTGTATTTTGGGCACCTACAGGGCTTGCTGTAGGGGCATTTGAATGTCACGGCATCTGCGGGCTGAGACTGGTGACAAGTTGTCACCAAATACATTGCCATCCCCTGAGACACCAGCCAAGCCTACCATCTTGTAGCGCAGCCTGAATAAGGATGTTGGCACCATTCTGGTGTATTTTGGGCACCTACAGGGCTTGCTGTAGGGGCGTTTGAATGTCACGGCATCTGCGGGCTGAGACTGGTGACAAGTTGTCACCAAATACATTGCCATCCCCTGAGACACCAGCCAAGCCTACCATCTTGTAGCGCAGCCTGAATAAGGATGTTGGCACCATTCTGGTGTATTTTGGGCACCTACAGGGCTTGCTGTAGGGGCATTTGAATGTCACGGCATCTGCGGGCTGAGACTGGTGACAAGTTGTCACCAAATACATTGCCATCCCCTGAGACACCAGCCAAGACTACCATCTTGTAGCGCAGCCTGAATAATGATGTTGGCACCATTCTGGTGTATTTTGGGCACCTACAGGGCTTGCTGTAGGGGCATTTGAATGTCACGGCATCTGCGGGCTGAGACTGGTGACAAGTTGTCACCAAATACATTGCCATCCCCTGAGACACCAGCCAAGACTACCATCTTGTAGCGCAGCCTGAATAATGATGTTGGCACCATTCTGGTGTATTTTGGGCACCTACAGGGCTTGCTGTAGGGGCATTTGAATGTCACGGCATCTGCGGGCTGAGACTGGTGACAAGTTGTCACCAAATACATTGCCATCCCCTGAGACACCAGCCAAGACTACCATCTTGTAGCGCAGCCTGAATAATGATGTTGGCACCATTCTGGTGTATTTTGGGCACCTACAGGGCTTGCTGTAGGGGCGTTTGAATGTCACGGCATCTGCGGGCTGAGACTGGTGACAAGTTGTCACCAAATACATTGCCATCCCCTGAGTCACCAGCCAAGCCTACCATCTTGTAGCGCAGCCTGAATAATGATGTTGGCACCATTCTGGTGTATTTTGGGCACCTACAGGGCTTGCTGTAGGGGCATTTGAATGTCACGGCATCTGCGGGCTGAGACTGGTGACAAGTTGTCACCAAATACATTGCCATCCCCTGAGTCACCAGCCAAGACTACCATCTTGTAGCGCAGCCTGAAAAATGATGTTGGCACCATTCTGGTGTATTTTGGGCACCTACAGGGCTTGCTGTAGGGGCATTTGAATGTCACGGCATCTGCGGGCTGAGACTGGTGACAAGTTGTCACCAAATACATTGCCATCCCCTGAGTCACCAGCCAAGACTACCATCTTGTAGCGCAGCCTGAATAAGGATGTTGGCACCATTCTGGAGTATTTTGGGCACCTACAGGGCTTGCTGTAGGGGCATTTGAATGTCACGGCATCTGCGGGCTGAGACTGGTGACAAGTTGTCACCAAATACATTGCCATCCCCTGAGACACCAGCCAAGCCTACCATTTTGTAGCGCAGCCTGAATAATGATGTTGGCACCATTCTGGTGTATTTTGGGCACCTACAGGGCTTGCTGTAGGGGCGTTTGAATGTCACGGCATCTGCGGGCTGAGACTGGTGACAAGTTGTCACCAAATACATTGCCATCCCCTGAGACACCAGCCAAGACTACCATCTTGTAGCGCAGCCTAAATAGTGATGTTGGCACCATTCTGGTGTATTTTGGGCACCTACAGGGCTTGCTGTAGGGGCGTTTGAATGTCACGGCATCTGCGGGCTGAGACTGGTGACAAGTTGTCACCAAATACATTGCCATCCCCTGAGTCACCAGCCAAGCCTACCATCTTGTAGCGCAGCCTGAATAAGGATGTTGGCACCATTCTGGTGTATTTTGGGCACCTACAGGGCTTGCTGTAGGGGTGTTTGAATGTCACGGCATCTGCGGGCTGAGACTGGTGACAAGTTGTCACCAAATACATTGCCATCCCCTGAGTCACCAGCCAAGCCTACCATCTTGTAGCGCAGCCTGAATAATGATGTTGGCACCATTCTGGTGTATTTTGGGCACCTACAGGGCTTGCTGTAGGGGCGTTTGAATGTCACGGCATCTGCGGGCTGAGACTGGTGACAAGTTGTCACCAAATACATTGCCATCCCCTGAGACACCAGCCAAGACTACCATCTTGTAGCGCAGCCTGAATAATGATGTTGGCACCATTCTGGTGTATTTTGGGCACCTACAGGGCTTGCTGTAGGGGCATTTGAATGTCACGGCATCTGCGGGCTGAGACTGGTGACAAGTTGTCACCAAATACATTGCCATCCCCTGAGTCACCAGCCAAGACTACCATCTTGTAGCGCAGCCTGAATAATGATGTTGGCACCATTCTGGTGTATTTTGGGCACCTACAGGGCTTGCTGTAGGGGCATTTGAATGTCACGGCATCTGCGGGCTGAGACTGGTGACAAGTTGTCACCAAATACATTGCCATCCCCTGAGACACCAGCCAAGCCTACCATCTTGTAGCGCAGCCTGAATAATGATGTTGGCACCATTCTGGTGTATTTTGGGCACCTACAGGGCTTGCTGTAGGGGCGTTTGAATGTCACGGCATCTGCGGGCTGAGACTGGTGACAAGTTGTCACCAAATACATTGCCATCCCCTGAGACACCAGCCAAGCCTACCATCTTGTAGCGCAGCCTGAATAATGATGTTGGCACCATTCTGGTGTATTTTGGGCACCTACAGGGCTTGCTGTAGGGGGCGTTTGAATGTCATGGCATCTGCGGGCTGAGACTGGTGACAAGTTGTCACCAAATACATTGCCATCCCCTGAGACACCAGCCAAGCCTACCATCTTGTAGCGCAGCCTGAATAATGATGTTGGCACCATTCTGGTGTATTTTGGGCACCTACAGGGCTTGCTGTAGGGGTGTTTGAATGTCACGGCATCTGCGGGCTGAGACTGGTGACAAGTTGTCACCAAATACATTGCCATCCCCTGAGACACCAGCCAAGACTACCATCTTGTAGCGCAGCCTGAATAATGATGTTGGCACCATTCTGGTGTATTTTGGGCACCTACAGGGCTTGCTGTAGGGGCATTTGAATGTCACGGCATCTGCGGGCTGAGACTGGTGACAAGTTGTCACCAAATACATTGCCATCCCCTGAGACACCAGCCAAGACTACCATCTTGTAGCGCAGCCTGAATAATGATGTTGGCACCATTCTGGTGTATTTTGGGCACCTACAGGGCTTGCTGTAGGGGCGTTTGAATGTCACGGCATCTGCGGGCTGAGACTGGTGACAAGTTGTCACCAAATACATTGCCATCCCCTGAGACACCAGCCAAGCCTACCATCTTGTAGCGCAGCCTGAATAATGATGTTGGCACCATTCTGGTGTATTTTGGGCACCTACAGGGCTTGCTGTAGGGGCGTTTGAATGTCACGGCATCTGCGGGCTGAGACTGGTGACAAGTTGTCACCAAATACATTGCCATCCCCTGAGACACCAGCCAAGACTACCATCTTGTAGCGCAGCCTGAATAATGATGTTGGCACCATTCTGGTGTATTTTGGGCACCTACAGGGCTTGCTGTAGGGGCGTTTGAATGTCACGGCATCTGCGGGCTGAGACTGGTGACAAGTTGTCACCAAATACATTGCCATCCCCTGAAACACCAGCCAAGCCTACCATCTTGTAGCGCAGCCTGAATAATGATGTTGGCACCATTCTGGTGTATTTTGGGCACCTACAGGGCTTGCTGTAGGGGCGTTTGAATGTCACGGCATCTGCGGGCTGAGACTGGTGACAAGTTGTCACCAAATACATTGCCATCCCCTGAGACACCAGCCAAGCCTACCATCTTGTAGCGCAGCCTGAATAATGATGTTGGCACCATTCTGGTGTATTTTGGGGCACCTACAGGGCTTGCTGTAGGGGCGTTTGAATGTCACGGCATCTGCGGGCTGAGACTGGTGACAAGTTGTCACCAAATACATTGCCATCCCCTGAGACACCAGCCAAGACTACCATCTTGTAGCGCAGCCTGAATAATGATGTTGGCACCATTCTGGTGTATTTTGGGCACCTACAGGGCTTGCTGTAGGGGCGTTTGAATGTCACGGCATCTGCCTGAGACTGGTGACAAGTTGTCACCAAATACATTGCCATCCCCTGAGACACCAGCCAAGACTACCATCTTGTAGCGCAGCCTGAATAATGATGGTGGCACATTCGGTATTGGGCACCATTGCTTAGGGCGTTTGACGGCATCTGCAAATGGTGCAAAAATACATTGCCATCCCCTGCGACACCAGCCAAGCCAACTATCTTGTAGCGCAGCCTGAGTTATGATGTTGGCACCATTCTGGTGTATTTTGGGCACCTACAGGGCTTGCTGTAGGGGCGTTTGAATGTCACAGCATCTGCAGGCTGAGACTGGTGACAAGTTGTCACCAAATACATTGCCATCCCCTGAGACACCAGCCAAGACTACCATCTTGTAGCGCGTCCTGAATAATGATGTTGGCACCATTCTGGTGTATTTTGGGCACCTACAGGGCTTGCTGTAGGGGCGTTTGAATGTCACGACATCTGCGGGCTGAGACTGGTGACAAGTTGTCACCAAATACATTGCCATCCCCAGAGACACCAGCCAAGACTAAAATCTTGTAGCGCAGTCTGAATAATGATGTTGGCACCAATCTGGTGTATTTTGGGCACCTACAGGGCTTGCTGTAGGGGCGTTTGAATGTCACGGCATCTGCAGGCCAAGACTGGTGACAAGTTGTCACCAAATACATTGCCATCCCCTGAGACACCAGCCAAGCCTACCATCTTGTAGCGCAGCCTGAATAATGATGTTGGCACCAATCTGGTGTATTTTGGGCACCTACAGGGCTTGCTGTAGGGGTGTTTGAATGTCACGACTGCTGGCTGAGACTGGTTGACAAGTTGTCACCAAATACATTGTCATCCCCTGCGACACCAGCCAAGCCAACTATCTTGTAGCGCAGCCTGAGTTATGATGTTGGCACCATTCTGGTGTATTTTGGGCACCTACAGGGCTTGCTGTAGGGGCGTTTGAATGTCACAGCATCTGCAGGCTGAGACTGGTGACAAGTTGTCACCAAATACATTGCCATCCCCTGAGACACCAGCCAAGACTACCATCTTGTAGCGCGTCCTGAATAATGATGTTGGCACCATTCTGGTGTATTTTGGGCACCTACAGGGCTTGCTGTAGGGGCGTTTGAATGTCACGACATCTGCGGGCTGAGACTGGTGACAAGTTGTCACCAAATACATTGCCATCCCCAGAGACACCAGCCAAGACTAAAATCTTGTAGCGCAGTCTGAATAATGATGTTGGCACCAATCTGGTGTATTTTGGGCACCTACAGGGCTTGCTGTAGGGGCGTTTGAATGTCACGGCATCTGCAGGCCAAGACTGGTGACAAGTTGTCACCAAATACATTGCCATCCCCTGAGACACCAGCCAAGCCTACCATCTTGTAGCGCAGCCTGAATAATGATGTTGGCACCAATCTGGTGTATTTTGGGCACCTACAGGGCTTGCTGTAGGGGTGTTTGAATGTCACGACTGCTGGCTGAGACTGGTTGACAAGTTGTCACAATGCCACTGCAGCCAATTGCGCCTGTGGCACCCAACCCAATGAGCCAGGCAAAACATGTCCAGGGTATGCCATGGATAGGTGCAGAGTCTCAAATGGTGCGGAAGGGCATGCCTGGAGGCTGACACCATGGGTACAGCCTCCACTGTGGGTATGGCCAACACCACAAGTTGTCGATTCTGACCTGTCAAACGCCCCATGCCCTGGCCACCCAAATACCCAATGAGTCAGGCAAAACATGTCAGGGTATGCCATTGACAGGTGCAGAGTCTCAAATGGTGCAAAAAGGACTGCCTGGAGGCTGACACCATGGGTACGGCCTCCACTGTGGGTATGGCCAACATTACAAGTTGTAGATTCTGACCTGTCAAACGCCCCATGCCCTGGCCACCCAAATACCCAAGCAGGCAAAACATGTCAGGGTATGCCATTGACAGGTGCAGAGTCTCAAATGGTGCAAAAGGACTGCCGAGGCTGACACCTGGGTACGGCCTGCGTATGACACCACAGTTGCAGATTCCGACTGACCTGTCAAACGCCCCATGCCCTGGCCACCCAAATACCCAATGAGTCAGGCAAAACATGTCCAGGGTATGCCATTGACAGGTGCAGAGTCTCAAATGGTGCAAAAAGGACTGCCTGGAGGCTGACACCACTGGTACGGCCTCCACGGTGGGTATGGCCAAAACACAAGTTGTCGATTCTGACCTGTCAAACGTTTATGCCCTGGCCACCCAAATACCCAATGAGTCAGGCCAAACATGTCAGGGGTATGCCATTGACAGGTGCAGAGTCTCAAATGGTGCAAAAAGGACTGCCTGGAGGCTGACACCATGGGTACGGCCTCCACTGTGGGTATGGCCAACACCACAAGTTGTCGATTCTTACCTGTCAAACGCCCCATGCCCTGGCCACCCAAATACCCAATGAGTCAGGCCAAACATGTCCAGGGTATGCCATTGACAGGTGCAGAGTCTCAAATGGTGCAAAAAGGACTGCCTGGAGGCTGACACCATGGGTACAGCCTCCACTGTGGGTATGGCCAACACCACAAGTTGTCGATTCTGACCTGTCAAACGCCCCATGCCCTGGCCACCCAAATACCCAATGAGTCAGGCAAAACATGTCCAGGGTATGCCATTGACAGGTGCAGAGTCTCAAATGGTGCAAAAAGGACTGCCTGGAGGCTGACACCATGGGTACGGCCTCCACTGTGGGTATGGCCAACACCACAAGTTGTAGATTCTGACCTGTCAAACGCCCCATGCCCTGGCCACCCAAATACCCAATGAGTCAGGCAAAACATGTCCAGGGTATGCCATTGACAGGTGCAGAGTCTCAAATGGTGCAGAAAGGACTGCCTGGAGGCTGACACCATGGGTACGGCCTCCACTGTGGGTATGGCCAACACCACAAGTTGTAGATTCTGACCTGTCAAACGCCCCATGCCCTGGCCACCCAAATACCCAATGAGTCAGGCAAAACATGTCCAGGGTGTGCCATTGACAGGTGCAGAGTCTCAAATGGTGCAAACCAATGAGCCAGGCAAAACATGTCCAGGGTATGCCATGGATAGGTGCAGAGTCTCAAATGGTGCGGAAGGGCATGCCTGGAGGCTGACACCATGGGTACAGCCTCCACTGTGGGTATGGCCAACACCACAAGTTGTCGATTCTGACCTGTCAAACGCCCCATGCCCTGGCCACCCAAATACCCAATGAGTCAGGCAAAACATGTCAGGGTATGCCATTGACAGGTGCAGAGTCTCAAATGGTGCAAAAAGGACTGCCTGGAGGCTGACACCATGGGTACGGCCTCCACTGTGGGTATGGCCAACATTACAAGTTGTAGATTCTGACCTGTCAAACGCCCCATGCCCTGGCCACCCAAATACCCAAGCAGGCAAAACATGTCAGGGTATGCCATTGACAGGTGCAGAGTCTCAAATGGTGCAAAAGGACTGCCGAGGCTGACACCTGGGTACGGCCTGCGTATGACACCACAGTTGCAGATTCCGACTGACCTGTCAAACGCCCCATGCCCTGGCCACCCAAATACCCAATGAGTCAGGCAAAACATGTCCAGGGTATGCCATTGACAGGTGCAGAGTCTCAAATGGTGCAAAAAGGACTGCCTGGAGGCTGACACCACTGGTACGGCCTCCACGGTGGGTATGGCCAAAACACAAGTTGTCGATTCTGACCTGTCAAACGTTTATGCCCTGGCCACCCAAATACCCAATGAGTCAGGCCAAACATGTCAGGGGTATGCCATTGACAGGTGCAGAGTCTCAAATGGTGCAAAAAGGACTGCCTGGAGGCTGACACCATGGGTACGGCCTCCACTGTGGGTATGGCCAACACCACAAGTTGTCGATTCTTACCTGTCAAACGCCCCATGCCCTGGCCACCCAAATACCCAATGAGTCAGGCCAAACATGTCCAGGGTATGCCATTGACAGGTGCAGAGTCTCAAATGGTGCAAAAAGGACTGCCTGGAGGCTGACACCATGGGTACAGCCTCCACTGTGGGTATGGCCAACACCACAAGTTGTCGATTCTGACCTGTCAAACGCCCCATGCCCTGGCCACCCAAATACCCAATGAGTCAGGCAAAACATGTCCAGGGTATGCCATTGACAGGTGCAGAGTCTCAAATGGTGCAAAAAGGACTGCCTGGAGGCTGACACCATGGGTACGGCCTCCACTGTGGGTATGGCCAACACCACAAGTTGTAGATTCTGACCTGTCAAACGCCCCATGCCCTGGCCACCCAAATACCCAATGAGTCAGGCAAAACATGTCCAGGGTATGCCATTGACAGGTGCAGAGTCTCAAATGGTGCAGAAAGGACTGCCTGGAGGCTGACACCATGGGTACGGCCTCCACTGTGGGTATGGCCAACACCACAAGTTGTAGATTCTGACCTGTCAAACGCCCCATGCCCTGGCCACCCAAATACCCAATGAGTCAGGCAAAACATGTCCAGGGTGTGCCATTGACAGGTGCAGAGTCTCAAATGGTGCATAGAGGACTGCCTGGAGGCTGACACCATAGCAGGAACAATGGCTAGGCCCACCATTTAATGGTTCATAAAACAATGAAATGGAGACTATATGCACAGTGGCTGCCCACACACTTTTGCCAATGCTAGGTTGGTGTAAGGCAATTGGGTAGTACATACCAGCAACTTCTGCGGATCTGGAAGCAGGCAACATGCAGGAGGCAAATGGCACAAAGTGAATGCACTATACAATATCCATTTGTGATCTTGGATCATGCCCCAAGCCAGTTTACAAAGAGATTGTGGGGATCTGATGTTTGCCACTGCTAGGGTAGGCAGTCACATAGTACCTGCTAACTGAAGCTGCTGACCTGAAGGCAAAAGGCAAGCAGGAGGCTGATGCGCAAAACAAATTCACCAAGGAGGTATGTCTTGTGCCCTCGGATCATGCACAGTGGCTGTACGCATAGAGTGTGTGGGCACTTCATGTTTGCCACTGCTAGGTTGGTGTTCGGCAGTTGGGTAGTACATACCACCAACTTCTGCGGATCTGGAAGCAGGCAACATGCAGGAGGCAAAATGCACAAAGTGAATGCACTATACAATATCCATTTGTGACCTTGGATCATGCCCCAAGCCAGTTTACAAAGAGATTGTGGGGATCTGATGTTTGCCACTGCTAGGGTAGGCAGTCACATAGTACCTGCTAACTGAAACTGCTGACCTGAAGGCAAATGGCAAGCAGGAGGCTGATGCGCAAAACAAATTCACCAAGGAGGTATGTCTTGTGCCCTCGGATCATGCACAGTGGCTGTACGCATAGAGTGTGTGGGCACTTCATGTTTGCCACTGCTAGGTTGGTGTTCGGCAGTTGGGTAGTACATACCAGTAACTTCTGCGTATCTGGAAGCAGGCAACATGCAGGAGGCAAATGCACAATGGCAATATAACAGACATTGAAGACGTCTTCTTCGAGGTTGAGCAAATTCCCAGTCCTGCACCCAGTGATGATCCGTCCCCGCTCGCGTCCCTGACCGAGTCCAAGACCAAGATCAAGACCAAGGCCCTGCTCGCCTCCCTGACCGAGTGCAAGACCAAGTCCAAGACCAAGGCCCCGCTCGTGTCCCTGACCGAGTGCAAGACCAAGTTCCAGTCCAAGTCCTGTTCCCAGTGCCAGGCTCTTATGCCGGCGACAAGCAAGCTTCTCGAGGAGGTTCTCCAAGGCCATGAAAACGCATCAACGGTAGCTAAAGCTCTTCTATCCACGGTTGATGAGTCCTTTAACTTGTCGCTGCCCTATCCAGGGAGCCTGTCGCTGCCTCTTCATAATAATAATAATAATAATAATAATAACGAAACGTTTATTGTTATACTGCTATCTCAGAGGGACTCTCCAAGCAGTATAACAATAAACGTTGTTCGCTGCCTCTTCAATATTGGGCAAGATGAGGCAATGGAAGAGTGTGTGCACCGGACTTTGTCATGTCGTTGCATTGCGAGGCTCGAGTGTTCAGGGGCGGTCAGGAGGACTAATCGTCCTGCTATCTGGCTGCTCTGACGGCTCTGTAAGGTTAATTGTCCTGGACCAAAGGCTTTATCAATACCGCTAATGGCAAGTCTGCTATCACGGGCACGGCAAAGTGTGTGGTGGAGGTTTATCACAGAGCAAGGCAAGAATGTGGAGGTCATTGTACCAGCGCATTTGTGTCCTGCTTCCAACCAACGCCTGCTGTCGCCTCAAGGCTATGCTCTCTACCACGGTTTAAGCCAAGACGAGATCCAATATGGCGGTTCACATTCATTCTTCTTCATGAACCTGCAGGACCAAGATGGCAAGTTTCACAAGTTCCGTTGTCCCATTCATCCGCGCTCGAATCTTCCGCTGGCGGTTTCCAGGGTCAAGCGAGTCCTGTCGCACGTGTGCGAGCCAATTGCAGTAACTTCTGCGGATCTGGTAGCAGGCAACATGCAGGAGGCAAATGCACAAAGTGAATGCACTATACAATATCCATTTGTGACCTTGGATCATGCCCCAAGCCAGTTTACAAAGAGATTGTGGGGATCTGATGTTTGCCACTGCTAGGGTAGGCAGTCACATAGTACCTGCTAACTGAAGCTGCTGACCTGAAGGCAAAAGGCAAGCAGGAGGCTGATGCGCAAAACAAATTCACCAAGGAGGTATGTCTTGTGCCCTCGGATCATGCACAGTGGCTGTACGCATAGAGTGTGTGGGCACTTCATGTTTGCCACTGCTAGGTTGGTGTTCGGCAGATGGGTAGTACATACCAGCAACTTCTGCGGATCTGGAAGCAGGCAACATGCAGGAGGCAAAATGCACAAAGTGAATGCACTATACAATATCCATTTGTGACCTTGGATCATGCCCCAAGCCCGTTTACAAAGAGATTGTGGGGATCTGATGTTTGCCACTGCTAGGGTAGGCTGTCACATAGTACCTGCTAACTGAAACTGCTGACCTGAAGGCAAATGGCAAGCAGGAGGCTGATGCGCAAAACAAATTCACCAAGGAGGTATGTCTTGTGCCCTCGGATCATGCACAGTGGCTGTACGCATAGAGTGTTTGGGCACTTCATGTTTGCCACTGCTAGGTTGGTGTTCGGCAGTTGGGTAGTACATTCCAGCAACTTCTGCGGATCTGGGAGCAGGAAACATGCAGGAGGCAAATGCACAAAGTGAATGCACTATACAATATCCATTTGTGACCTTGGATCATGCCCCAAGCCAGTTTACAAAGAGATTGTGGGGATCTGATGTTTGCCACTGCTAGGGTAGACAGTCACATAGTACCTGCTAACTGAAGCTGCTGACCTGAAGGCAGAAGGCAAGCAGGAGGCTGATGCGCAAAACAAATTCACCAAGGAGGTATGTCTTGTGCCCTCGGATCATGCACAGTGGCTGTACGCATAGAGTGTGTGGGCACTTCATGTTTGCCACTGCTAGGTTGGTGTTCGGCAGATGGGTAGTACATACCACCAACTTCTGCGGATCTGGAAGCAGGCAACATGCAGGAGGCAAAATGCACAAAGTGAATGCACTATACAATATCCATTTGTGACCTTGGATCATGCCCCAAGCCAGTTTACAAAGAGATTGTGGGGATCTGATGTTTGCCACTGCTAGGGTAGGCAGTCACATAGTACCTGCTAACTGAAACTGCTGACCTGAAGGCAAATGGCAAGCAGGAGGCTGATGCGCAAAACAAATTCACCAAGGAGGTATGTCTTGTGCCCTCGGATCATGCACAGTGGCTGTACGCATAGAGTGTGTGGGCACTTCATGTTTGCCACTGCTAGGTTGGTGTTCGGCAGTTGGGTAGTACATACCAGTAACTTCTGCGTATCTGGAAGCAGGCAACATGCAGGAGGCAAATGCACAATGGCAATATAACAGACATTGAAGACGTCTTCTTCGAGGTTGAGCAAATTCCCAGTCCTGCACCCAGTGATGATCCGTCCCCGCTCGCGTCCCTGACCGAGTCCAAGACCAAGATCAAGACCAAGGCCCTGCTCGCCTCCCTGACCGCGAGTGCAAGACCAAGCCAAGACCAAGCCCCCCCCGTCTGCCCTGACCGAGTGCAAGACCAAGTTCCAGTCCAAGTCCTGTTCCCAGTGCCAGGCTCTTATGCCGGCGACAAGCAAGCTTCTCGAGGAGGTTCTCCAAAGCCATGAAAACGCATCAACGGTAGCTAAAGCTCTTCTATCCACGGTTGATGAGTCCTTTAACTTGTCGCTGCCCTATCCAGGGAGCCTGTCGCTGCCTCTTCATAATAATTTATAATAATCACGCTAATGTAACTGCTATCTCAGAGGGACTCTCCAAGCAGTATAACAATAAACGTTTCGTTTGTCGCTGCCTCTTCAATTGCGGTCATCAAGCTTGGGCAAGGAAGACTATAGCAATGCATTCAATGCTCACGTCTTGACCCGGACTTTGTCATGGCGTTGCATTCGAGGCTGAGTGTTCAGGGGCGGTCAGGAGGAGCTAATCTCCGTGTCCTAGATACTGGTTGCTCCGTTGCTCTGACGCTTTGTGGATGATTTTGTTAAGTTGCGGTGGACCAAAGGCTTTATCAATACCGCTAATGGCAAGTCTGCTATCACGGGGCACGGCAAAGTGTGTTGGATGTTTATCACAGAGCAAGGCAAGAATGTGGAGGTCATTGTACCAGCGCATTTGTGTCCTGCTTCCAACCAACGCCTGCTGTCGCCTCAAGGCTATGCTCTCTACCACGGTTTAAGCCAAGACGAGATCCAATATGGCGGTTCACATTCATTCTTCTTCATGAACCTGCAGGACCAAGATGGCAAGTTTCACAAGTTCCGTTGTCCCATTCATCCGCGCTCGAATCTTCCGCTGGCTGTTGCCCGGTCAAGCGAGTCCTGCACGTGTGCCGAAGCCAATTGCAGTAACTTCTGCGGATCTGGTAGCAGGCAACATGCAGGAGGCAAATGCACAAAGTGAATGCACTATACAATATCCATTTGTGACCTTGGATCATGCCCCAAGCCAGTTTACAAAGAGATTGTGGGGATCTGATGTTTGCCACTGCTAGGGTAGGCAGTCACATAGTACCTGCTAACTGAAGCTGCTGACCTGAAGGCAAAAGGCAAGCAGGAGGCTGATGCGCAAAACAAATTCACCAAGGAGGTATGTCTTGTGCCCTCGGATCATGCACAGTGGCTGTACGCATAGAGTGTGTGGGCACTTCATGTTTGCCACTGCTAGGTTGGTGTTCGGCAGATGGGTAGTACATACCAGCAACTTCTGCGGATCTGGAAGCAGGCAACATGCAGGAGGCAAAATGCACAAAGTGAATGCACTATACAATATCCATTTGTGACCTTGGATCATGCCCCAAGCCCGTTTACAAAGAGATTGTGGGGATCTGATGTTTGCCACTGCTAGGGTAGGCTGTCACATAGTACCTGCTAACTGAAACTGCTGACCTGAAGGCAAATGGCAAGCAGGAGGCTGATGCGCAAAACAAATTCACCAAGGAGGTATGTCTTGTGCCCTCGGATCATGCACAGTGGCTGTACGCATAGAGTGTTTGGGCACTTCATGTTTGCCACTGCTAGGTTGGTGTTCGGCAGTTGGGTAGTACATTCCAGCAACTTCTGCGGATCTGGGAGCAGGAAACATGCAGGAGGCAAATGCACAAAGTGAATGCACTATACAATATCCATTTGTGACCTTGGATCATGCCCCAAGCCAGTTTACAAAGAGATTGTGGGGATCTGATGTTTGCCACTGCTAGGGTAGGCAGTCACATAGTACCTGCTAACTGAAGCTGCTGACCTGAAGGCAAAAGGCAAGCAGGAGGCTGATGCGCAAAACAAATTCACCAAGGAGGTATGTCTTGTGCCCTCGGATCATGCACAGTGGCTGTACGCATAGAGTGTGTGGGCACTTCATGTTTGCCACTGCTAGGTTGGTGTTCGGCAGTTGGGTAGTACATACCAGCAACTTCTGTGGATCTGGAAGCAGGCAACATGCAAGAGGCAAATGCACAAAGTGAATGCACTATACAATATCCATTTGTGACCTTGGATCATGCCCCAAGCCAGTTATCAAAGAGATTGTGGGGATCTGATGTTTGCCACTGCTAGGGTAGGCAGTCACATAGTACCTGCTAACTGAAGCTGCTGACCTGAAGGCAAAAGGCAAGCAGGAGGCTGATGCGCAAAACAAATTCACCAAGAAGTTATGTCTTGTGCCCTCGGATCATGCACAGTGGCTGTACGCATAGAGTGTGTGGGCACTTCATGTTTGCCACTGCTAGGTTGGTGTTTGGCAGTTGGGTAGTACATACCAGCAACTTCTGCGGATCTGGAAGCAGGCAACATGCAGGAGGCAAATGCACAAAGTGAATGCACTATACAATATCCATTTGTGACCTTGGATCATGCCCCAAGCCAGTTTACAAAGAGATTGTGGGGATCTGATGTTTGCCACTGCTAGGGTAGGCAGTCACATAGTACCTGCTAACTGAAGCTGCTGACCTGAAGGCAAAAGGCAAGCAGGAGGCTGATGCGCAAAACAAATTCACCAAGGAGGTATGTCTTGTGCCCTCGGATCATGCACAGTGGCTGTACGCATAGAGTGTGTGGGCACTTCATGTTTGCCACTGCTAGGTTGGTGTTCGGCAGTTGGGTAGTACATACCAGCAACTTCTGCGGATCTGGAAGCAGGCAACATGCAGGAGGCAAATGCACAAAGTGAATGCACTAAACCATATCCATTTGTGACCTTGGATCATGCCCCAAGCCAGTTTACAAAGAGATTGTGGGGATCTGATGTTTGCCACTGTTAGGGTAGGCAGTCACATAGTACCTGCTAACTGAAGCTGCTGACCTGAAGGCAAAAGGCAAGCAGGAGGCTGATGCGCAAAACAAATTCACTAAGGAGGTATGTCTTGTGCCCTCGGATGTTGCACAGTGGCTGTACGCATAGAGTGTGTGGGCACTTCATGTTTGCCACTGCTAGGTTGGTGTTCGGCAGTTGGGTAGTACATACCAGCAACTTCTGTGGATCTGGAAGCAGGCAACATGCAGGAGGCAAATGCACAAAGTGAATGCACTATACAATATCCATTTGTGACCTTGGATCATGCCCCAAGCCAGTTTACAAAGAGATTGTGGGCATCTGATGTTTGCCACTGCTAGGGTAGGCAGTCACATAGTACCTGCTAACTGAAGCTGCTGACCTGAAGGCAAACGGCAAGCAGGAGGCTGATGCGCAAAACAAATTCACCAAGGAGGTATGTCTTGTGCCCTCGGATCATGCACAGTGGCTGTATGCATAGAGTGTGTGGGCACTTCATGTTTGCCACTGCTAGGTTGGTGTTCGGCAGTTGGGTAGTACATTCCAGCAACTTCTGTGGATCTGGAAGCAGGCAACATGCAGGAGGCAAATGCACAAAGTGAATGCACAATACAATATCCATTTGTGACCTTGGATCATGCCCCAAGCCAGTTTACAAAGAGATTGTGGGGATCTGATGTTTGCCTCTGCTAGGTAGGCAGTCACATAGTACCTGCTAACTGAAGCTGCTGACCTGAAGGCAAAAGGCAAGCAGGAGGCTGATGCGCAAAACAAATTCACCAAGGAGGTATGTCTTGTGCCCTCGGATCATGCACAGTGGCTGTACGCATAGAGTGTGTGGGCACTTCATGTTTGCCACTGCTAGGTTGGTGTTTGGCAGTTGGGTAGTACATACCAGCAACTTCTTCGGATCTGGAAGCAGGCAACATGCAGGAGGCAAATGCACAAAGTGAATGCACTATACAATATCCATTTGTGACCTTGGATCATGCCCCAAGCCTGTTTACAAAGAGATTGTGGGAATCTGATGTTTGCCACTGCTAGGGTAGGCAGTCACATAGTACCTGCTAACTGAAGCTGCTGACCTGAAGGCAAAAGGCAAGCAGGAGGCTGATGCGCAAAACAAATTCACCAAGGAGGTATGTCTTGTGCCCTCGGATCATGCACAGTGCTTGTATGCATAGACTTCATGTTTGCCATTGCTGTAGGGGCATTTGAATGTCACGGCATCTGCGGGCTGAGACTGGTGACAAGTTGTCACCTAATACATTGCCATCCCCTGAGTCACCAGCCAAGACTACCATCTTGTAGCGCAGCCTGAATAAGGATGTTGGCACCATTCTGGAGTATTTTGGGCACCTACAGGGCTTGCTGTAGGGGCATTTGAATGTCATGGCATCTGCTGGCTGAGACTGGTGACAAGTTGTCACCAAATACATTGCCATCCCCTGAGTCACCAGCCAAGACTACCATCTTGTAGCGCAGCCAGAATAAGGATGTTGGCACCATTCTGGAGTATTTTGGGCACCTACAGGGCTTGCTGTAGGGGCATTTGAATGTCACGGCATCTGCGGGCTGAGACTGGTGACAAGTTGTCACCAAATACATTGCCATCCCCTGAAACACCAGCCAAGCCTACCATTTTGTAGCGCAGCCTGAATAATGATGTTGGCACCATTCTGGTGTATTTTGGGCACCTAAAGGGTTGGCTGTAGGGGTGTTTGAATGTCACGGCATCTGCGGGCTGAGACTGGTGACAAGTTGTAACCAAAAACATTGCCATCCCCTGAGACACCAGCCAAACCTATCATCTTGTAGCGCAGCCTGAGTAAGGATGTTGGCACCATTCTGGAGTACTTTGGGCACCTACAGGGCTTGCTGTAGGGGCATTTGAATGTCACGGCATCTGCGGGCTGAGCCTGGTGACAAGTTGTCACCAAATACATTGCCATCCCCTGAGTCACCAGCCAAGACTACCATCTTGTAGCGCAACCTGAAAAATGATGTTGGCACCATTCTGGTGTATTTTGGGCACCTACAGGGCTTGCTGTAGGGGCATTTGAATGTCATGGCATCTGCGGGCTGAGACTGGTGACAAGTTGTCACCTAATACATTGCCATCCCCTGAGTCACCAGCCAAGACTACCATCTTGTAGCGCAGCCTGAATAAGGATGTTGGCACCATTCTGGAGTATTTTGGGCACCTTCAGGGCTTGCTGTAGGGGCATTTGAATGTCATGGCATCTGCTGGCTGAGACTGGTGACAAGTTGTCACCAAATACATTGCCATCCCCTGAGTCACCAGCCAAGACTACCATCTTGTAGCGCAGCCAGAATAAGGATGTTGGCACCATTCTGGAGTATTTTCGGCACCTACAGGGCTTGCTGTAGGGGCATTTGAATGTCACGGCATCTGCGGGCTGAGACTGGTGACAAGTTGTCACCAAATACATTGCCATCCCCTGAGACACCAGCCAAGCCTACCATTTTGTAGCGCAGCCTGAATAATGATGTTGGCACCATTCTGGTGTATTTTGGGCACCTAAAGGGTTGGCTGTAGGGGTGTTTGAATGTCACGGCATCTGCGGGCTGAGACTGGTGACAAGTTGTAACCAAAAACATTGCCATCCCCTGAGACACCAGCCAAACCTATCATCTTGTAGCGCAGCCTGAGTAAGGATGTTGGCACCATTCTGGAGTACTTTGGGCACCTACAGGGCTTGCTGTAGGGGCATTTGAATGTCACGGCATCTGCGGGCTGAGCCTGGTGACAAGTTGTCACCAAATACATTGCCATCCCCTGAGTCACCAGCCAAGACTACCATCTTGTAGCGCAGCCTGAAAAATGATGTTGGCACCATTCTGGTGTATTTTGGGCACCTACAGGGCTTGCTGTAGGGGCATTTGAATGTCACGGCATCTGCGGGCTGAGACTGGTGACAAGTTGTCACCTAATACATTGCCATCCCCTGAGTCACCAGCCAAGACTACCATCTTGTAGCGCAGCCTGAATAAGGATGTTGGCACCATTCTGGAGTATTTTGGGCACCTACAGGGCTTGCTGTAGGGGCATTTGAATGTCATGGCATCTGCTGGCTGAGACTGGTGACAAGTTGTCACCAAATACATTGCCATCCCCTGAGTCACCAGCCAAGACTACCATCTTGTAGCGCAGCCAGAATAAGGATGTTGGCACCATTCTGGAGTATTTTCGGCACCTACAGGGCTTGCTGTAGGGGCATTTGAATGTCACGGCATCTGCGGGCTGAGACTGGTGACAAGTTGTCACCAAATACATTGCCATCCCCTGAGACACCAGCCAAGCCTACCATTTTGTAGCGCAGCCTGAATAATGATGTTGGCACCATTCTGGTGTATTTTGGGCACCTAAAGGGTTGGCTGTAGGGGTGTTTGAATGTCACGGCATCTGCGGGCTGAGACTGGTGACAAGTTGTCACCAAATACATTGCCATCCCCTGAGACACCAGCCAAACCTATCATCTTGTAGCGCAGCCTGAGTAAGGATGTTGGCACCATTCTGGAGTACTTTGGGCACCTACAGGGCTTGCTGTAGGGGCATTTGAATGTCACGGCATCTGCGGGCTGAGCCTGGTGACAAGTTGTCACCAAATACATTGCCATCCCCTGAGACACCCGCCAAGCCTACCATCTTGTAGCGCAGCCTGAATAATGATGTTGACACCAATCTGGTGTATTTTGGGCACCTACAGGGCTTGCTGTAGGGGTGTTTGAATGTCACGCCATCTGCGGGCTGAGACTGGTGACAAGTTGTCACCAAATACATTGCCATCCCCTGGGTCACCAGCCAAGTCTACCATCTTGTAGCGCAGCCAGAATAATGATGTTGGCACCATTCTTGAGTATTTTGGGCACCTACAGGGCTTGCTGTAGGGGCGTTTGAATGTCACCGCATCTGCGGGCTGAGACTGGTGACAAGTTGTCACGAAATACATTGCCATCCCCTGAGACACCAGCCAAGCCTACCATCTTGTAGCTCAGCCTGATTAATGATGTTGGCACCATTCTGGTGTATTTTGGGCACCTACAGGGCTTGCTGTAGGGGTGTATGAATGTCACGGCGTCTGCAGGCTGAGACTGGTGACAAGTTGTCACCAAATACATTGCCATCCCCTGAGACACCAGCAAAGTCTACCATCTTGTAGTGCATCCTGAATAATGATGTTGACACCAATCTGGTGTATTTTGGGCACCTACAGGGCTTGCTGTAGGGGCATTTGAATGTCATGGCATCTGCTGGCTGAGACTGGTGACAAGTTGTCACCACATACATTTCCATCCCCTGAGTCACCAGCCAAGACTACCATCTTGTAGCGCAGCCAGAATAAGGATATTGGCACCATTCGGGAGTATTTTGGGCACCTACAGGGCTTGCTGTAGGGGCATTTGAATGTCACGGCATCTGCGGGCTGAGACTGGTGACAAGTTGTCACCAAATACATTGCCATCCCCTGAAACACCAGCCAAGCCTACCATTTTGTAGCGCAGCCTGAATAATGATGTTGGCACCATTCTGGTGTATTTTGGGCACCTACAGGGCTTGCTGTAGGGGCATTTGAATGTCACGGTATGTGCGGGCTGAGACTGGTGACAAGTTGTCACCAAATACATTGCCATCCCCTGAGACACCAGCCTAGTCTACCATCTTGTAGTGCAGCCTGAATAATGATGTTGACACCAATTGGTGTATTTTGGGCACCTACAGGGCTTGCTGTAGGGGCATTTGAATGTCATGGCATCTGCTGGCTGAGACTGGTGACAAGTTGTCACCAAATACATTGCCATCCCCTGAGTCACCAGCCAAGACTACCATCTTGTAGCGCAGCCAGAATAAGGATGTTGGCACCATTCTGGAGTATTTCGGGCACCAACAGGGCTTGCTGTAGGGGCATTTGAATGTCACGGCATCTGCGGGCTGAGACTGGTGACAAGTTGTCACCAAATACATTGCCATCCCCTGAGACACCAGCCAAGCCTACCATTTTGTAGCTCAGCCTGAATAATGATGTTGGCACCATTCTGGTGTATTTTGGGCACCTAAAGGGTTTGCTGTAGGGGTGTTTGAATGTCACGGCATCTGCGGGCTGAGACTGGTGACAAGTTGTCACCAATTACATTGCCATCCCCTGAATCAACAGCCAAGACTATCATCTTGTAGCGCAGCCTGAATAATGATGTTGGCACCATTCTGGTGTATTTTGGGCACCTACAGGGCTTGCTGTAGGGGTGTTTGAATGTCACGGCATCTGCGGCATTGACCTGTAAAATGCCCAATGCCCTGGCCACCCAAATACCCAATGAGCCAGGCAAAACATGTCCAGGGTATGCCATTGACAGGTGCAGAGTCTCAAATGGTGCAAAAAGGAATGCCTGGAGGCTGACACCATGGGTACAGCCTCCACTGTGGGTATGGCCAACACCACAAGTTGTAGATTCTGACCTGTCAAATGCCCCATGCCCTGGCCACCCAAATACCCAATGAGCCAGGCAAAACATGTCAAGGGTATGCCATTGACAGGTGTAGAGTCTCAAATGGTGCAAAAAAACTGCCTGGAGGCTGACACCATGGGTACAGCCTCCACTGTGGGTATGGCCAACATTACAAGTTGTAGATTCTGACCTGTCAAACGCCCCATGCCCTGGCCACCCAAATACCCAATGCGTCAGGCAACACATGGTCAGGGTATGCCGTTGACAGGTGCAGTGTCTCAGATGGTGCAAAAAGGACTGCCTGGAGGCTGACACCATGGGTAAGGCCTCCACTGTGGGAATGGCCAACACCACAAGTTGTAGATTCTGACCTGTCAAACGCCCCATGCCCTGGCCACCCAAATACCTAATGAGTCAGGCCAAACATGTTCAGGGTATGCCATTGACAGGTGCAGAGTCTCAAATGGTGCAAAAAGGACTGCCTGGATGCTGACACCATGGGTACGGCCTCCACTGTGGGTATGGCCAACGCCATAAGTTGCAGATTCTTCCCTGTCAAACGCCCCATGTCCTGGCCACCAAAATACCCAATGAGCCAGGCAAAACATGTCCAGGGTATGCCATTGACAGGTGCAGAGTCTCAAATGGTGCAAAAAGGACTGCCTGGAGGCTGACACCATGGGTACAGCCTCCACTGTGGGTATGGCCAACATTACAAGTTGTAGATTCTGACCTGTCAAACGCCCCATTCCCTGGCCACCCAAATACCCAATGAGTCAGGCAAAACATGTCCAGGGTGTGCCATTGACAGGTGCAGAGTCTCAAATGGTGCATAGAGGACTGCCTGGAGGCTGACACCATGGGTACGGCCTCCACTTTGGGTATGGCCAACACCACAAGTTGTAGATTCTGACCTGTCAAACGCCCCATGCCCTGGCCACCCAAATACCCAATGAGCCAGGCAAAACATGTCAAGGGTATGCCATTGACAGGTGTAGAGTCTCAAATGGTGCAAAAAAACTGCCTGGAGGCTGACACCATGGGTACAGCCTCCACTGTGGGTATGGCCAACATTACAAGTTGTAGATTCTGACCTGTCAAACGCCCCATGCCCTGGCCACCCAAATACCCAATGCGTCAGGCAACACATGGTCAGGGTATGCCATTGACAGGTGCAGAGTCTCAGATGGTGCAAAAAGGACTGCCTGGAGGCTGACACCATGGGTAAGGCCTCCACTGTGGGAATGGCCAACACCACAAGTTGTAGATTCTGACCTGTCAAACGCCCCATGCCCTGGCCACCCAAATACCTAATGAGTCAGGCCAAACATGTTCAGGTTATGCCATTGACAGGTGCAGAGTCTCAAATGGTGCAAAAAGGACTGCCTGGATGCTGACACCATGGGTACGGCCTCCACTGTGGGTATGGCCAACGCCATAAGTTGCAGATTCTTCCCTGTCAAACGCCCCATGTCCTGGCCACCAAAATACCCAATGAGCCAGGCAAAACATGTCCAGGGTATGCCATTGACAGGTGCAGAGTCTCAAATGGTGCAAAAAGGACTGCCTGGAGGCTGACACCATGGGTACAGCCTCCACTGTGGGTATGGCCAACATTACAAGTTGTAGATTCTGACCTGTCAAACGCCCCATTCCCTGGCCACCCAAATACCCAATGAGTCAGGCAAAACATGTCCAGGGTGTGCCATTGACAGGTGCAGAGTCTCAAATGGTGCATAGAGGACTGCCTGGAGGCTGACACCATGGGTACGGCCTCCACTTTGGGTATGGCCAACACACCACAAGTTGTAGATTCTGACCTGTCAAATGCCCCATGCCCTGGCCACCCAAATATCCAATGAGTCAGGCAAAACATGTCCAGGTTATGCCATTGACAGGTGCAGAGTCTCAAATGGTGCAGAAAGGACTGCCTGGAGGCTGACACCATGGGTATGGCCTCCACTGTGGGTATGGCCAACATTACAAGTTGTAGATTCTGACCTGTCAAACCCCCCATGCCCTGGCCACCCAAATACCCAATGAGTCAGGCAAAACATGTCCAGG
The DNA here is from genome assembly GCA_027923505.1 of Mayamaea pseudoterrestris. NCBI lineage: Eukaryota > Bacillariophyta > Bacillariophyceae > Sellaphorales > Sellaphoraceae > Mayamaea > Mayamaea pseudoterrestris. The sequence goes on along the minus strand of BROI01000018.1, from coordinate 10,220 downwards.
GTGTGCCATTGACAGGTGCAGAGTCTCAAATGGTGCATAGAGGACTGCCTGGAGGCTGACACCATAGCAGGAACAATGGCTAGGCCCACCATTTAATGGTTCATAAAACAATGAAATGGAGACTATATGCACAGTGGCTGCCCACACACTTTTGCCACTGCTAGGTTGGTGTAAGGCAATTGGGTAGTACATACCAGCAACTTCTGCGGATCTGGAAGCAGGCAACATGCAGGAGGCAAATGGCACAAAGTGAATGCACTATACAATATCCATTTGTGATCTTGGATCATGCCCCAAGCCAGTTTACAAAGAGATTGTGGGGATCTGATGTTTGCCACTGCTAGGGTAGGCAGTCACATAGTACCTGCTAACTGAAGCTGCTGACCTGAAGGCAAAAGGCAAGCAGGAGGCTGATGCGCAAAACAAATTCACCAAGGAGGTATGTCTTGTGCCCTCGGATCATGCACAGTGGCTGTACGCATAGAGTGTGTGGGCACTTCATGTTTGCCACTGCTAGGTTGGTGTTCGGCAGTTGGGTAGTACATACCAGTAACTTCTGCGTATCTGGAAGCAGGCAACATGCAGGAGGCAAATGCACAATGGCAATATAACAGACATTGAAGACGTCTTCTTCGAGGTTGAGCAAATTCCCAGTCCTGCACCCAGTGATGATCCGTCCCCACTCGCGTCCCTGACCGAGTCCAAGACCAAGATCAAGACCAAGGCCCTGCTCGCCTCCCTGACCGAGTGCAAGACCAAGTCCAAGACCAAGGCCCCGCTCGTGTCCCTGACCGAGTGCAAGACCAAGTTCCAGTCCAAGTCCTGTTCCCAGTGCCAGGCTCTTATGCCGGCGACAAGCAAGCTTCTCGAGGAGGTTCTCCAAGGCCATGAAAACGCATCAACGGTAGCTAAAGCTCTTCTATCCACGGTTGATGAGTCCTTTAACTTGTCGCTGCCCTATCCAGGGAGCCTGTCGCTGCCTCTTCATAATAATAATAATAATAACGAAACGTTTATTGTTATACTGCTATCTCAGAGGGACTCTCCAAGCAGTATAACAATAAACGTTTCGTTTGTCGCTGCCTCTTCAATTGCGGTCATCAAGCTTGGGCAAGGAAGACTATAGCAATGCATTCAATGCTCACGTCTTTGACCCGGACTTTGTCATGGCGTTGCATTCGAGGCTGAGTGTTCAGGGCGGTCAGGAGGAGCTAATCTCCGTCGTCCTAGATACTGGTTGCTCCGTTGCTCTGACGTTTTGTAAGGATGATTTTGTTAAGTTGTCCTGGACCAAAGGCTTTATCAATACCGCTAATGGCAAGTCTGCTATCACGGGGCACGGCAAAGTGTGTTGGATGTTTATCACAGAGCAAGGCAAGAATGTGGAGGTCATTGTACCAGCGCATTTGTGTCCTGCTTCCAACCAACGCCTGCTGTCGCCTCAAGGCTATGCTCTCTACCACGGTTTAAGCCAAGACGAGATCCAATATGGCGGTTCACATTCATTCTTCTTCATGAACCTGCAGGACCAAGATGGCAAGTTTCACAAGTTCCGTTGTCCCATTCATCCGCGCTCGAATCTTCCGCTGGCTGTTGCCCGGTCAAGCGAGTCCTGCACGTGTGCCGAAGCCAATTGCAGTAACTTCTGCGGATCTGGTAGCAGGCAACATGCAGGAGGCAAATGCACAAAGTGAATGCACTATACAATATCCATTTGTGACCTTGGATCATGCCCCAAGCCAGTTTACAAAGAGATTGTGGGGATCTGATGTTTGCCACTGCTAGGGTAGGCAGTCACATAGTACCTGCTAACTGAAGCTGCTGACCTGAAGGCAAAAGGCAAGCAGGAGGCTGATGCGCAAAACAAATTCACCAAGGAGGTATGTCTTGTGCCCTCGGATCATGCACAGTGGCTGTACGCATAGAGTGTGTGGGCACTTCATGTTTGCCACTGCTAGGTTGGTGTTCGGCAGATGGGTAGTACATACCAGCAACTTCTGCGGATCTGGAAGCAGGCAACATGCAGGAGGCAAAATGCACAAAGTGAATGCACTATACAATATCCATTTGTGACCTTGGATCATGCCCCAAGCCAGTTTACAAAGAGATTGTGGGGATCTGATGTTTGCCACTGCTAGGGTAGGCTGTCACATAGTACCTGCTAACTGAAACTGCTGACCTGAAGGCAAATGGCAAGCAGGAGGCTGATGCGCAAAACAAATTCACTAAGGAGGTATGTCTTGTGCCCTCGGATGTTGCACAAAGGCTGTACGCATAGAGTGTGTGGGCACTTCATGTTTGCCACTGCTAGGTTGGTGTTCGGCAGTTGGGTAGTACATTCCAGCAACTTCTGCGGATCTGGGAGCAGGAAACATGCAGGAGGCAAATGCACAAAGTGAATGCACTATACAATATCCATTTGTGACCTTGGATCATGCCCCAAGCCAGTTTACAAAGAGATTGTGGGGATCTGATGTTTGCCACTGCTAGGGTAGACAGTCACATAGTACCTGCTAACTGAAGCTGCTGACCTGCAGGCAGAAGGCAAGCAGGAGGCTGATGCGCAAAACAAATTCACCAAGGAGGTATGTCTTGTGCCCTCGGATCATGCACAGTGGCTGTACGCATAGAGTGTGTGGGCACTTCATGTTTGCCACTGCTAGGTTGGTGTTCGGCAGATGGGTAGTACATACCACCAACTTCTGCGGATCTGGAAGCAGGCAACATGCAGGAGGCAAAATGCACAAAGTGAATGCACTATACAATATCCATTTGTGACCTTGGATCATGCCCCAAGCCAGTTTACAAAGAGATTGTGGGGATCTAATGTTTGCCACTGCTAGGGTAGGCAGTCACATAGTACCTGCTAACTGAAACTGCTGACCTGAAGGCAAATGGCAAGCAGGAGGCTGATGCGCAAAACAAATTCACCAAGGAGGTATGTCTTGTGCCCTCGGATCATGCACAGTGGCTGTACGCATAGAGTGTGTGGGCACTTCATGTTTGCCACTGCTAGGTTGGTGTTCGGCAGTTGGGTAGTACATTCCAGCAACTTCTGCGGATCTGGGAGCAGGAAACATGCAGGAGGCAAATGCACAAAGTGAATGCACTATACAATATCCATTTGTGACCTTGGATCATGCCCCAAGCCAGTTTACAAAGAGATTGTGGGGATCTGATGTTTGCCACTGCTAGGGTAGGCAGTCACATAGTACCTGCTAACTGAAGCTGCTGACCTGAAGGCAAAAGGCAAGCAGGAGGCTGATGCGCAAAACAAATTCACCAAGGAGGTATGTCTTGTGCCCTCGGATCATGCACAGTGGCTGTACGCATAGAGTGTGTGGGCACTTCATGTTTGCCACTGCTAGGTTGGTGTTCGGCAGTTGGGTAGTACATACCAGCAACTTCTGTGGATCTGGAAGCAGGCAACATGCAAGAGGCAAATGCACAAAGTGAATGCACTATACAATATCCATTTGTGACCTTGGATCATGCCCCAAGCCAGTTATCAAAGAGATTGTGGGGATCTGATGTTTGCCACTGCTAGGGTAGGCAGTCACATAGTACCTGCTAACTGAAGCTGCTGACCTGAAGGCAAAAGGCAAGCAGGAGGCTGATGCGCAAAACAAATTCACCAAGAAGTTATGTCTTGTGCCCTCGGATCATGCACAGTGGCTGTACGCATAGAGTGTGTGGGCACTTCATGTTTGCCACTGCTAGGTTGGTGTTTGGCAGTTGGGAAGTACATACCAGCAACTTCTGCGGATCTGGAAGCAGGCAACATGCAGGAGGCAAATGCACAAAGTGAATGCACTATACAATATCCATTTGTGATCTTGGATCATGCCCCAAGCCAGTTTACAAAGAGATTGTGGGGATCTGATGTTTGCCACTGCTAGGGTAGGCAGTCACATAGTACCTGCTAACTGAAGCTGCTGACCTGAAGGCAAAAGGCAAGCAGGAGGCTGATGCGCAAAACAAATTTACCAAGGAGGTATGTCTTGTGCCCTCGGATCATGCACAGTGGCTGTACGCATAGAGTGTGTGGGCACTTCATGTTTGCCACTGCTAGGTTGGTGTTCGGCAGTTGGGTAGTACATACCAGCAACTTCTGCGGATCTGGAAGCAGGCAACATGCAGGAGGCAAATGCACAAAGTGAATGCACTAAACCATATCCATTTGTGACCTTGGATCATGCCCCAAGCCAGTTTACAAAGAGATTGTGGGGATCTGATGTTTGCCACTGTTAGGGTAGGCAGTCACATAGTACCTGCTAACTGAAGCTGCTGACCTGAAGGCAAAAGGCAAGCAGGAGGCTGATGCGCAAAACAAATTCACCAAGGAGGTATGTCTTGTGCCCTCGGATCTTGCACAGTGGCTGTACGCATAGAGTGTGTGGGCACTTCATGTTTGCCACTGCTAGGTTGGTGTTTGGCAGTTGGGTAGTACATACCAGCAACTTCTGTGGATCTGGAAGCAGGCAACATGCAGGAGGCAAATGCACAAAGTGAATGCACTATACAATATCCATTTGTGACCTTGGATCATGCCCCAAGCCAGTTTACAAAGAGATTGTGGGGATCTGATGTTTGCCTCTGCTAGGGTAGGCAGTCACATAGTACCTGCTAACTGAAGCTGCTGACCTGAAGGCAAAAGGCAAGCAGGAGGCTGATGCGCAAAACAAATTCACCAAGGAGGTATGTCTTGTGCCCTCGGATCATGCACAGTGGCTGTACGCATAGAGTGTGTGGGCACTTCATGTTTGCCACTGCTAGGTTGGTGTTTGGCAGTTGGGTAGTACATACCAGCAACTTCTTCGGATCTGGAAGCAGGCAACATGCAGGAGGCAAATGCACAAAGTGAATGCACTATACAATATCCATTTGTGACCTTGGATCATGCCCCAAGCCTGTTTACAAAGAGATTGTGGGGATCTGATGTTTGCCACTGCTAGGGTAGGCAGTCACATAGTACCTGCTAACTGAAGCTGCTGACCTAAAGGCAAAAGGCAAGCAGGAGGCTGATGCGCAAAACAAATTCACCAAGGAGGTATGTCTTGTGCCCTCGGATCATGCACAGTGCTTGTATGCATAGACTTCATGTTTGCCACTGCTAGGTTGGTGTTCAGCAGTTGGGTAGTACATACCAGCAACTACTGCAGATCTGGAAGCAGGCAACATGCAGGAGGCAAATGCACAAAGTGAATGCACTATACAATATCCATTTGTGACCTTGGATCATGCCCCAAGCCAGTTTACAAAGAGATTGTGGGGATCTGATGTTTGCCACTGCTAGGGTAGGCAGTCACATAGTACCTGCTAACTGAAGCTGTTGACCTGAAGGCAAAGGCAAGCAGGAGGCTGATGCGCAAAACAAATTCACCAAGGAGGTATGTCTTGTGCCCTTGGATCATGCACAGTGGCTGTACGCATAGAGTGTGTGGGCACTTCATGTTTGCCACTGCTAGGTTGGTGTTCGGCAGTTGGGTTGTACATACCAGCAACTACTGCGGATCTGGAAGCAGGCAACATGCAGGAGGCAAATGCACAAAGTGAATGCACTATACAATATCCATTTGTGACCTTGGATCATGCCCCAAGCCAGTTTACACAGAGATTGTGGGGATCTGATGTTTGCCACTGCTAGGGTAGGCAGTCACATAGTACCTGCTAACTGAAGCTGCTGACCTGAAGGCAAAAGGCAAGCAGGAGGCTGATGCGCAAAACAAATTCATCAAGGTGGTATGTCTTGTGCCCTCGGATCATGCACAGTGCTTGTATGCATAGACTTCATGTTTGCCACTGCTAGGTTGGTGTTCAGCAGTTGGGTTGTACATACCAGCAACTACTGCGGATCTGGAAGCAGGCAACATGCAGGAGGCAAATGCACAAAGTGAATGCACTATACAATGTCCATTTGTGACCTTGGATCATGCCCCAAGCCTGTTTACAAAGAGATTGTGGGGATCTGATGTTTGCCACTGCTAGGGTAGGCAGTCACATAGTACCTGCTTACTGAAGCTGCCCATGAGACACCAGCCAAGCCTACCATCTTGTAGCACAGCATGAATAATGATGTTGGCACCATTCTGGTGTATTTTGGGCACCTACAGGGCTTGCTGTAGGGGTGTTTGAATGTCACGGCATCTGCGGGCTGAGACTGGTGACAAGTTGTCATCAAATACATTGCCATCCCCTGAGTCACCAGCCAAGACTACCATCTTGTAGCGCAGCCTGAAAAATGATGTTGGCACCATTCTGGTGTATTTTGGGCACCTACAGGGCTTGCTGTAAAGGCATTTGAATGTCACGGCATCTGCGGGCTGAGACTGGTGACAAGTTGTCACCAAATACATTGCCATCCCCTGAGTCACCAGCCAAGACTACCAGTTTGTAGCGCAGCCTAAAAAATGATGTTGGCACCATTCTGGTGTATTTTGGGCACCTACAGGGCTTGCTGTAGGGGCATTTGAATGTCACGGCATCTGCGAGCTGAGACTGGTGACAAGTTGTCACCAAATACATTGCCATCCCCTGAGACACCATCCCAGCCTACCGTCTTGTAGCGCAGCATGAATAATGATGTTGGCACCATTCTGGAGTATTTTGGGCACCTACAGGGCTTGCTGTAAAGGCATTTGAATGTCACAGCATCTGCGGGCTGAGACTGGTGACAAGTTGTCACCAAATACATTGCCATCCCCTGAGTCACCAGCCAAGCCATGAGGGTACCATGAGGCTACCATGAGTCTACCATGAGGCAACCAGCCTTTCAATCATGAGGCTACCAACAGCAAACTATGAGGGTACCATTTCAACCATGAGGCTACCAACATTTCAACCTTGAGGGTACCATGAGGGTACCATGAGGGTACCATGAGGCAACCAGCCTTTCAACCATGAGGCTACCAACACCAAACTATGAGGGTACCATGAGGGTACCATGAGGCTACCATGAGGCTACCAACATTTCAACCTTGAGGGTACCATGAGGGTACCATGAGGCTACCATGAGGGTACCATGAGGCAACCAGCCTTTCAACCATGAGGCTACCAACACCAAACTATGAGGGTACCATTTCAACCATGAGGCTACCATGAGGCTACCATGAGGCTACCAACATTTCAACCTTGAGGGTACCATGAGGATACCATGAGGGTACCATGAGGCTACCATGAGGGTACCGTGAGGGTACCATGAGGCATCCAGCCTTTCAACCATGAGGCTACCAACACCAAACTATGAGGGTACCATTTCAACCATGAGGCTACCAACATTTCAACCTTGAGGGTACCATGAGGCTACCATGAGGCTACCATGAGTCTACCATGAGGGTACCATGAGGCAACCAGCCTTTCAACCATGAGGCTACCAACACCAAACTATGAGGGTACCATTTTAACCATGAGGCTACCATGAGGCTACCAACATTTCAACCTTGAGGGTACCATGAGGGTACCATGAGGGTACCATGAGGGTACCATGAGGCAACCAGCCTTTCAACCATGAGGCTACCAACACCAAACTATGAGGGTACCATTTCAACCATGAGGCTACCATGAGGCTACCATGAGGCTACCAACATTTCAACCTTGAGGGTACCATAAGGGTACCATGAGGCTACCATGAGGGTACCATGAGGCAACCAGCCTTTCAACCATGAGGCTACCAACACCAAACTATGAGGGTACCATTTCAACCATGAGGCTACCATGAGGCTACCAACATTTCAACCTTGAGGGTACCATGAGGATACCATGAGGGTACCATGAGGCTACCATGAGGGTACCATGAGGCATCCAGCCTTTCAACCATGAGGCTACCAACACCAAACTATGAGGGTACCATTTCAACCATGAGGCTACCATGAGGCTACCAACATTTCAACCTTGAGGGTACCATGAGGCTACCATGAGGCTACCATGAGTCTACCATGAGGGTACAATGAGGGTACCATGAGGGTACCATGAGGCTACCATGAGGCTACCAACATTTCAACCTTGAGGGTACCATGAGGGTACCATGAGGCTACCATGAGGCTACCATAAGGCTACCATGAGGCTACCAACATTTCAACCTTGAGGGTACCATGAGGCTACCATGAGGCTACCATGAGGGTACCATGAGGCAACCAGCCTTTCAACCATGAGGCTACCAACACCAAACTATGAGGGTACCATTTCAACCATGAGGCTACCATGAGGCTACCAACATTTCAACCTTGAGGGTACCATGAGGCTACCATGAGGCTACCATGAGGCTACCATGAGGGTACCATGAGGGTACCATGAGGCTACCATGAGGCTACCATGAGGGTACCATGAGGGTACCATGAGGGTACCATGAGGGAACCATGAGGGTACCATGAGGCAACCAGCCATTCAACCATGAGGCTACCAACACCAAACTATGAGGGTACCATTTCAACCATGAGGCTACCATGAGGCTACCATGAGGCTACCATGAGGCTACCAACATTTCAACCTTGAGGCTACCATGAGTGTACCATGAGGCAACCAGCCTTTCAACCATAAGGCTACCAACACCAAACTATGAGGGTACCATTTCAACCATGAGGCTACCATGAGGCTACCATGAGGCTACCATGAGGCTACCATGAGGCTACCATGAGGCTACCATGAGGCTACCAACATTTCAACCTTGAGGTTACCATGAGGGTACCATGATGGTACCATGAGGGTACCATGAGGGTACCATGAGGGTACCATGAGGGTACCATGAGGCAACCCAACACCAAACTATGAGGGTACCATTTCAACCATGAGGCTACCATGAGGCTACCATGAGGCTACCAACATTTCAACCATGAGGGTACCATGAGGGTACCATGAGGGTACCATGAGGGTACCATGAGGCAACCAGCCTTTCAACCATGAGGCTACCAACACCAAACTATGAGGGTACCATTTCAACCATGAGGCTACCATGAGGCTACCATGAGGCTACCAACATTTCAACCTTGAGGGTACCATGAGGGTACCATGAGGGTACCATGAGGGTACCATGAGGGTACCATGAGGGTACCATGAGGGTACCATGAGGGTACCATGTGGGTACCTTGAGGGTACCATGGAGTACCATGAGGGTACCATGAGGCTACCATGAGGGTACCATGAGGCAACCAGCCTATCAACCATGAGGCTACAAACACCAAACTATGAGGGTACCATTTCAACCATGAGGCTACCATGAGGCTACCAACATTTCAACCTTGAGGGTACCATGAGGGTACCATGAGGGTACCATGAGGGTACCATGAGGGTACCATGAGGGTACCATGAGGCAACCAGCCTTTCAACCATAAGGCAACCAGCCTTTCAACCATGAGGCTACCAACACCAAACTATGATGGTACCATTTCAACCATGAGGCTACCATGAGGCTACCAACATTTCAACCTTGAGGGTACCATGAGGGTACCATGAGGGTACCATGAGGGTACCATGAGGGTACCATGTGGCTACCATGAGGCTACCATGAGGCAACCAGCCTTTCAACCATGAGGCTACCAACACCAAACTATGAGGGTACCATTTCAACCATGAGGCTACCATGAGGCTACCATGAGGCTACCAACATTTCAACCTTGAGGCTACCAACATTTCCACCTTGAGGGTACCATGAGGGTACCATGAGGGTACCATGAGGGTACCATGAGGGTACCATGAGGGTACCATGATGGTACCATGAGGCAACCAGCCTTTCAACCATGAGGCTACCAACACCAAACTATGAGGGTACCATTTCAACCATGAGGCTACCATGAGGCTACCATGAGGCTACCAACATTTCAACCTTGAGGGTACCATGAGGGTACCATGAGGGTACCATGAGGCTACCATGAGGCTACCATGAGGCAACCAGCCTTTCAACCATGAGGCTACCAACACCAAACTATGAGGGTACCATTTCAACCATGAGGCTACCATGAGGCTACCTTGAGGCTACCAACATTTCAACCTTGAGGCTACCATCATTTCAACCTTGAGGGTACCATGAGGGTACCATGAGGGTACCATGAGGGTACCATGAGGGTACCATGAGGGTACCATGTGGGTACCATGTGGGTACCGTGAGGGTACCATGAGGGTACCATGAGGGTACCACGAGGCTACCATGAGGGTACCATGAGGCAACCAGCCTTTCAACCATGAGGCTACCAACACCAAACTATGAGGGTACCATTTCAACCATGAGT